>CM077645.1:46953349-47615849 GCA_039707465.1 Rhabdophis nuchalis
CCCTCACATGTGGGGTGCCTCATGGGTCGGTCCTCTCGCCTCTCCTGTTTAACACATATATGAAGCCGCTGGGTGAGATCATCCGTGGTTTTGGGGTAGAGTACCATCTCTACGCTGATGATACTCAGCTGTATATATCTACCCCAAACCACCCCAACGATGCCGTAGCGGTGATGTGCCAGTGCCTGGAAGCCGTACGGATCTGGATGGGAAGAAACGGACTCAAGCTCAACCCGACCAAGACCGAGTGGCTGTGGTTTCCGGCTGCCCGATTCAACCAGCTCATTCCATCGCTGGCCATTGGGGGCGAATAGCTTGCCCCAGTGGATGGGGCCGCAACTTGGGTGTTCTCCTGGATGCCCGGCTGTCCATGGAAGATCAAGTGACAGCCGTGGCCAGGAGGGCGTTTTACCAGGTCCGCCTGGTAAAACTGGTAAAACGCTAATGTCAACTTTACCTTACAGCTTTACCATCTCTTTCGGTCTCTTCCCTTTTCTTTACTTGTTACAAAATGGTAAAGGACTATTATTTTATAAGCTAATAGTTTACAAGAGAATGGATTATTTCCCCTTCTCTTCCATCGTCTATAGCCAATAATCACTACTTAAGATTTGACTTTTCTGAAAATATTAGAGATCACTGCCTATATTTACTTAAATTCTTTTGTCTGCTATATCTTATCTTTTTTTTTAAAAACATATTCAAAATGTCTAAAGCTACCAGAAAATAGTTTTTAGTTTACACAAATTTGGGGCTAAATTGATAGGCATGAAGTTTGTTATTTACAGAATGCAGCCTATATTGACTCTATATACTGGACTTCAGGCAGCCCCATAATCTGTTTGTTATCTATTAATATTCCACATGTTCTTATATAAAATAAAAAGGACATAATTTCCACTCTTTTCAATGATCAATGAAACCTTCCATGGATTTCTGCTATCATCATGCTAATATAATGCTTTAACAGCCAGGAAGCATGACTAAGTCTGCATGCCCAAGTTTTGCAACCTTGTTTGGAAGACAATGTACTTAGAAATATCTAAATTGCAAAAATAACAAATCACCAAGTTCTATATAGCACATATAACATGTATGGGAAATAGAGGTTTATGAATAATTCACATCTTAGACTTTCCTTTAGGAGATCCAGCTCTTACTCAACCATTGGGAGTTCTCACAAAATTGTTTACAACATGTAGTGAGATTTTTTTAAAAATAAACTGCTCAGATGATATCAAACCCCAAGTCTACCCTTATAAATCATATGTGCAGCCCAGCAGAATTGTACAAAACTTTAGTTGTGCAATGTAATATAGATGAGTAAAATGCAACAGATTGAGCCAAATCTAAAATCATGACCTGAAATTGACTGGACTTATTCTATTAGGTGAGATGGGATACTCTGAAGGAAGCAGAAGATTTGTTAGAGTATTGCAAAAATTGCTAGTGGAGAAACTCCCAGCTGCTTGGCAGACAAAATTGGCCTGTGGCACTACCACTGCTCTCATTTGTCATTCGCCTTGCTTGCTGCATAAAAGATAAAGGACTTAAGGTTATTTTGAACCCAGAAGCAAGGAAGTCCCAACTAGCTCTCCAGGCTGCCTCTAAGCAAGTTCCATCTGTTTTCTCTAGGGATGAGCAAATCAGACCACTACAGCTTCTCTCAAACACTTCAGGCAAAACCCAACATTTGCCTGAACAGAAATAGAATGGTGGAAGGGAGGGGATACACCCCCACAGTTTCACACATTTAGCACAAGGCTTTCTATAGGCTCATTCAGAAAATATGAATCCCTGAAATCAAGAAGACAACCTTATCTGCTAAATTAATAAAGCTCCGTACACATTTCTCATCTATTAATAGTCTTAACATAGAATAAAAGATTAAACTCTGTACATAAAGCAGGATCTCCCATGAAATTCAGTGGTTGACAAAAGGATTATGAATGAATAACAAATTTCCTAAGGATTAACCCCCGCTTTCCCCAACTTTCAATCCCTGCAGAAGGCTTGGAGAAAAAGTAGTGAATTCTCTAGTCAGTCAGTATGTTTGATCAGCTTTCTCTTTACCAGCAGAAGGAAATGGTCCATTAACACTTTTCAACAATCCAGGAAGAATGAAGTAAGAGGTGTGAACTGTGTGAGATTTCCTATTTACTCCTGGTAGACTGGCCCTATTAGAGGGATCTTCATGCCTAGTTACTTGGTAAATGTCTGAGACATGACATGTTATTACGTGATGGGAAAGAACAGATACTGTGCCAGAAAACTAGATTTTTAATGACCCTAGGAAAAGTCAGAGCGAAAGATCCTTAACCTAACTTCAGGGATGGATAGAGATAGAGATGATTGATAGAGATAGAGCAGTAATAGAGAGATAGAGACAGACATTCAGACAAACATTCAGACAGGCATATACTGCAGGGACAGATACACATCTTGGCTTTTCAGTTTAGGCAGAAAAGTACTATGAAATATAATTTGAACCAATGTGTGAAAAGAATGTGGAAGCTACTAATGCTTTGTTATTTTCTGAAATGAACATCATAAAATACCTCAGATTGTTTTGGTCAGTCTTCCAAGCAAATTAGATAGAAACACAACTAGATACACTAAACAAGGGGTGTTAAACTCACATCAAGGCATTATCATGTGACTCTTCCCCCTCTGCGCTAAACTGAGTGTGGTTGTGACCAGCAAGTGACGCATCTTCCCGGTGGGCCAGGTTTGACAGCCCTGCACTAAATCTAATTCATTATAAATTATCAGAATTTTGCAATTTTAAAGGTACAGAGTTTTCACCATTCCTTTTAACCTTCAGATTAATTAGGATGATTTTTCCTGAGTTTCTTTCACTGACCATTTAGCTACTGGGACTCCTGCTTTTCTTGTCTGTTCCTTTCCTTCCTTTATCTTCTTTCCTTTATTCCTTGCCTGTTCCTGTCTTTCCTTTTTCTTCTTTCCTTTATTCCTTGCCTGTTTCTTTCTTTCCTTTATTCCCCAAGGTTTTCCACACAATCTTTTACAGTTTCCAGATTTCCAGTGGCTTACTAAAAAAAAAAAAGCAAAAGTTAGAATATATTAGACATGTGATGTGACACCCAGAAAAATACGGCATACTTCATTTAACCCTCCAAGGAAAGAAGGCAAAGAACTGGCATATTAGCATATTTGACACTAGAGTGTATCAGGGGGCAGAGCAACAGCTGCAGCATCTGGCCCAACCACACCACCAGCAGCCTGCCTTTGTTACTGCACCATGCTAACAACTATCAAGTCACTGCACTGGCAGCAATAACTTGAATCCATAAAAGTCGAAACAGATTCCCAATTATCTTTGGTAGATAAGAGGTTCTGCCTTTTGTCTCCAAGTCACAAAATGTAAACAAAGGTCACTTTTAGTCAATTGGGTTTTTAAAATCTCTACAGACAATGTACCTGTAATGGTTTGTGGGAGTGACCTTGGCAAATATAAGGAAGGACTGCAGGCTAAACAACCATCATGGAAAAGGTATCTCAGCTCATAGAAGCAAAAGGCCTCACAATGCATCATCCTTAGTTTTCTGGAAAGTAAAAGTAAAAGGTGCAGAAATGTCTACAGATTTGCAAGATCTGTTATCGTAACTCTACAAGGAAGGTGGTGATGGTAACTCATGGTTTGTGTTTTTTGTCTGGACTACCTTAAAGAGTAGTACTCTTTCTTGTCTATAACCAAGGGTGAATTTCTCCGCCTAGCCTTCCTTGATATATTTCTGGGTATCTGCACAGACCCAGTTCACTGTTTTGAATGAATGCAAAAGGGAAGAAGCTAAAAAAAAGATTCTTTTCCATAAGCCATCCTAACTGCCTTGCAGCATGCCTTATTTCTCTCTTTTCTCTGCTTATTACATTTTGATGTAATAATTTTCACATAGGAAACACCGCTGCAGTTTTTATCCAAAATATTTTCCCTATAATCACCCCGAGGTAGATGACAATCATATTTCTAAGCCCAACATAGAGAATTGTGAGCTTATGCATGGAAGACAGGCTATGCAAAGTATTTTTTTTTTATAAAAAATCCTGAAGTTTAAGACAAGGTTTTGCAAAACACAGAGCTTATTGCATTTATTATTATTAATTCAGTTTCTATTAATATCAATAGTAAGTGCCTGCTGAGGAAAAGAGATGTGCTTTATAGTAATGAAATGCCAGAATGGAAAAGTGAGTACAGACAATTTAGGCATAATAATATCTGCTTTAGGATGAACATTCTATATTTTCTAATGCCTGTATGAAGGAAATCTCTGTGGCCTTTTTCGCAAGTTCATCTTTTCTTGGAATGGAACCTATATGTTTAGAAAAATTAAGTTAATGCCTTTGGAATGGAAAGGAAATGAAGGAAATCTACTTAATCTATTGGAGGATGAGAATACTTTTGCTTCTCTGACATCAGGTTAGGACAAATATAAGATTATTTCCTAGCTTCAGTAAATTAACTAATTAATTACTGAATGAATGAGTCTGTGGAAAATTACATCCTGTGTTACAGTATATATGACTCATTTTCAGAGGCAACATCAGTAGCTAGCATATGGACTTGTTTCTCAACTGCTGCCAAACTCCTGTGTAGAAATTGTAAGTGTTGTGCAAAACACTCTCACTAATGCTTATGCTGCCGCTATTCCCCTGTAGTTATAGCAATCTGCCATGCTGGGAAGGCTGGTGTTTTGGAATAGATCATACTGATTTGCAACTGTATTAGAGCAACACAGTCCAAGAATAAATATACTGCCATTTTCTGATTTTTTTCCTATCATTACATGAAAATGGCAGTTCAGTTTTTGTCATAGAAGGACAGCTTCTGACTCACAAAGAGGAGCTAAGCTGCAAGTACTACTAAACATCGCAGGGGTAGAAACCAAAGGTACACAAGTCATGTATCCCATCAGTTCAATTTTTAAAATTCCCATGACACCCTCATGGTACTACAGTAAAACAGCAGATCTGAGTGGCATAGATTTTGCCCATTTTTTTCTCCACAAATAAACCCTATACTACAGGGGTCTCCAACCTTTGCAACTTTAAGTCTGAAGGACTTCAGTTCTGGGAGCTGAAGTCCTTCAGCTCCCAGAACTGAAGTCTGGGAGTCTGGGAGCTGAAGTCTGGGAGCTGAAGTCCTTCAAACTTAAAGTTTGCAAAGGTTGGAGACCCCTGCTATACTAGATACACATTGTGCTCTAGGAAACAGAGGCTTCTATTCCCTCTAAAACTACTCCAAACATAACAAAATTAGAAATTGTTTTGAAATGTCAGACATGGCTATTCAGATGTTCTCGTGTTTCTTAAGAAATGGCACCTATTCTTCCTCAAATGCCCCCCCCCAAAACCCATCCCATATTCCATCCTGACCACAAAAGTTTAGTGAAAAAAGACACATACCAATTTGCAGCTGATATGTGATAAACCTGGGAGTTGAGAGTATTTTCAGATAAAAATGGGAAGGTAATAGAGTTTTTTATTCATTTATATTTGTTGAATTATTGATTATAAACATTCAATTATACTTGTTGCATTAATTATTCATTTGAACAAAAAAACATACCTCCTGCAGTCTTTGGAGAGATTAATAATAATAAAAAGTGCAGCTTCCCCAAAATGGAAAGATGTGACATTTGGTCACTTTTTATTTTTGTCATATTAGAAGCAAGGTTGTTTCTGTAGCGTGCTTTACAGTACCTGCCCTTTCCCCTTAGCCCAGGGATGTCCAAACTTGGGAACTTTAAGACTTGTGGACTTCAACTCCCAGAATTCCCCAGCCAGCATAGCTGGCTGGGGAATTCTGGGAGTTGAAGTCCACAAGTCTTAAAGTTCCCAAGTTTGGACATCCCTGCCTTAGCCAGTTCTGCTGCATAAGTACTTAAACGATCAAGTATGCTTAGATTAACTTCTTCCAGCCATCCAGCAAAATCTTATTGTTGGACTCAGTCTATGGAAGGAGTTATTAGCCGTATTTCAAGAGTACAATTAATGGGTAAATCAGGCACAAATCATCTTTTAAGTGCTTCGATTCAAGGATCTTGTGTATTTATTTATGGCATTTGAATATGACCCAATTAACTATGTATTTTGGATGATTAACAACAAAAGCTATTACAAAAGTCAATCAGCAAAGCTCTAAAAGTCATTCCCTCTTCATAAGGGATAGAAAAATTAGTCTGCTCTGTTAGGTTCACACATGTAATAAATTAAGTTCCCAAATCTCCTCCATTTAATTTAAACAAAAATATCAAAGTTTACAATTGTTTTCATATGTATTTCTCCCTAATATTTTATAGCATATCCTAATCTATAGATTTTTAGCACCTTTTCCTAAGAAATACATACATTTTAAATGTATTTTTCTTAAATACATACCTCTCTGCTTATTTCATTATTCAAGAAAAAGTAAAGTCTGAAAGATTGATATGCTCCAGAGTACTTATTCATTTGGAAAGTCTGGATTAAATTAAATTGCTTAAAGAAGCTTAACTATATTAAATTAATTAAAGAGTAATGGAATTGTTCCCTTTTTCTAATTATGTCCATCAGTATTATAGTGCAGGTATGTATTTGACTAGAAATTAATGGCAAATTGGGTGTTTTGCCTTAACAAAATAGGGCATACACACAGTGTGCTGGATTAAACCCCATTGTTCCCACTAGTTTTCTCTAAAACCCCAACTGTAATTCAGCTGCACTCTAAATCATGGGAGGAATCCATTCAGTAATGCCGCCACAAGACACTTTGAAGACACAGATCACAATCTTCAATAAACATCAAATACAATCCTTCTTCTAACTTTTCATATTTCCTAGCTTGCTGTTTCCGCCTCTGATCTGCACCCCATATATCCCTATACTTTGTTAAATAGCTTGAAGTAAGATCTAGAGGAAGAGTTGCCATTTTTATATGGGATGTAGAATCTTCTTAATCGAGCAGTAAATCTCAGCAAGTTTTGATATTATCAATGGTGGTGACCCCCTGAATACTTTTGAGAGATTAGGAACCGTAGGTGCTGTCTTTTCTATCCCAGTGCTGGCAGGAGAGAGAGGTTTCTTCCTAACCCACAAGAAGTAGTCTTCATTTCTCCTCCCCTATCCCTACCTCACACATGGGCTTTAATACCAATATTAAACTACTGGTAGAAATTATTCAACATCTTGGGGCAATACTGAGCTTTATATTTTGACCTCAGACTCAGCTGGAGGTGCCAGCAAAGTATTGTCATATGATCAAATGAGCATGAGGCATCGGCGCGCACACATCCTTGGGTAGCAGGCATTGTCAGATATTTCCATTATGGCTAGCAACAAATGAAATTTAAATAAATAAATATCTGAAACTCATCAACAAAAGTACCAAAATCAATCACCAAAAACAAAATACTTCAATGTTCATCTCTAATCTTAGACCTAGAATATAATGCCCAGTTCTAGACATTACATTTGGGATAGGGCCATAATAAACTGGAGCTTATCCAGAGAAAAGTAAGCAATCTAATAAGGAACCTGAAAAGAAAGACTTGTAATAAACAGTTAGAGGCTCTGCAGAAGAGCAGATTGTAGAGAGACATGTCATCTGTTTTTAAGTACCTGAATGCTGCCATGGAAAAGATGGTGTGATATTTTTTCAGAGTTGTCTGAGAAGATAAGAAAAGAAACAATAGGTTTAAATTACAAGGAAGCAGATTTTAAGTGGGCTTTGGGGAGAAAATTCTAACAGTAAGAGCTGTTAAGCAATGAATTGCTTTGGGGGGTAGTAGGCTTTCCTTCACTTTAGGATTTTAACAAGAGGCTGAATAATTTTCAGAAGCACTGTAGTGATGGATTCCTAGGCTGAATAGAAGATGAACTAGATATTCTTCAAGATCCCTTCCAAATGTTAAGATTTTATGATTGTGTGAAAATATATTGTTTTCAAATTGATATTGATAGCTGTATTTAAACTATGCTTAATTTAATATACTTTTTGTTTCTTTTGGGAATGTACATCCATTTATGTTGGGGTTTCTTGGAAGACAAAAGGAGGAGCTATTTCAGCAGCCTGCATTTCTCTCTTCATGTAATCATTTCATGGTTCAGTAAGAAAAGAATTTGCTTGAGACCCTATCCAAAACCTTTCTTGGTCCTCCACATGACTGTACTGTTTCACTCTGCCTAATTATAGGACTATCCTTCTCCTACTGTGAAAAGTGAAGTTCAAGATTTCAGAAAGAAAGAGAGAGAGAGAGAGAGAGAGAGAGAGAGAGAGAGAGAGAGAGAGAGAGAGAGAGAGAGAGAGAGAGAGAGAGAGAGAGAGAGAGAGAGAGAGAGAGAGAGAATGAATGGTACTGTGGCTGGAGATGCCATCTAAAATTAAAATTGATTCCCAAACTAATAACAGGCTAAAATGCATAAATAACACTAGTAAATTTTATCCCATACACCAGTACTTATTATATTAAAAGCTCTACTGGGTGAATTATTTATATAAACATTTCCAGAAAAAAACAGTTCAGAATAGAGAAGAAAATGGCAGGCCTATTTAACATCTGATCATAGGAAACAATGCTCTTAAAAGAAAATGTGAAAAAAAGAAGTGCTAAACAAGAAACCAAATTCAATGTGATTTCTTGGTTCATAGAACTTGTTAAGAAAGTGGCTGGCTTCCCACTGCTCACTGGACTACAAAATATTCAATTCCATATTAGGTAGTTTAGAATGCTATGACAACCCACACAGCTAGCTTTAAAGAATAGATGCAGTACTGGTTCCTTTGCAAAAATAAAATCACATGGAGTATTTGGCATAGATGTAAAAGTTGTGATTATTCATATTTTTGAAGTTAGCCACAACTTTAAGTGTCCTTCTTAAGGCCATTTTCAGTTTTTTGCTTTGAATGATGGCCCTTCATGCAACTGAAACCATCAATATAGTTGATTTTTCAGTGTTACTCAATTTGTCGTTCTATCTTTGCACTGAGGTAATATTCAATACCATCCTAATAATATCTTCAATTGCCTCTCAAATCTGCCTCCCTCTCTGTGTATTTTTGGTCTGTGTATTTTTGGTGAGGCTGATCAATTATCAGGCATCCCAATTGTTAATATTAGGTAAGACTCCTGACAAGGGTTATGGATACATAAAAATATTTATTAATATTTACTGTTTAAACATACCACATTTTAAGGGACTTGGCAATTGATATGCTAGATGTTACCTATAGCTTCCATATTTGTATGAATAAATAAACTGTTCATTGGAACTATGTGGAATAACAAGTCAAATATAAAGGCTAGCTGGACAATAGCCAGATCCCTTGGTGTTTCTTCAAACATTTCACCCAGAGATTTATCAAAACCATTAACAGAGTTAAGTAAACTATAGCACCATTGACCAGCAATGAAAGAAGTAAGTACAGAATGAGCTGCAGTGCACTTTAGTGCTGCTTGGTTAACTTTAATGATTTTGAATGATGCCGTGTAGAGTACAGTCAATGAAGTAGCAAGGTATTAATGGCACTGATAATAGCCTTGATGACTGCTCAGTGGGCAATATACTTTATAGCAATAAAGTAAGTAACAGCGGTGACATTTTATTATGGACTTGGAATCCTCAACAGCCAACCTGTCTGAGACACACAAAAGAAACAAAAACACTCTCATAAAGTGGCCATGCGTTTCCATATTTAGCCACAATAATATTAGAATGATGATTGGGGTACCATGACATCTTTACACAAATGATGCAATTATGCACTTGACACATGTTATCTGAAACAAGTACATAAATGGTGCCATTTATAACATGACATCAAGGTCCTAGCTACCTGCGGGATCGGATCCTGCCTCACACATCCTCACGGCCGATTCACTCCCACAGAGAGGGACTTCTCCGGGTGCCGTCCACTAGACTTTGTCAGCGGGCGACGCCCAGGGGAAGGGCTCTCTCTGTGGCGGGCCTGGCCCTCTGGAACGACCTTCCCCCCGATATTAGAACGACCACGGACCTCCGCTCCTTCCGCCTGAAACTAAAGACACATCTTTTCCGCCTGGCCGGCCTAGGGTAGTCTCTCTCTCTATGGGTTTTTAAATTGTTTATTTATATTGAGTGGGGATTTTTAGTTAATGGGATTTTAGCACAGGAGTTTGTTTAATCTGTTTTAAATTGTATGTATTTTTGTATATTTATGGTTTTTATTCTCCCTGTGCACCGCCCCGAGTCCCTGTGGGGAGAGGGAGCGGTTAATAAATTCAGTTTTATTATTTATTATTATTATTATATGTCATAATTTACTCCCACCTTCTCTGTAGACATCATTTTTCATTGAGTCAACCCTGACTTCTATCTGCATGCATTATTTTATCATGCAACCTGGGTTAAGCTAGCAAGATATAAAGCTCTAAATGAATGCTTTCTTTCAGATATTCAAAATTATCTTCCAGGTTGTTAAACAGAAAAAATGAATATTTTTCTGCAGCTTAGAAGTATAGAAATTTTATTTTCCATTAGAGGTGGAAAAGCTGGTAGATGAGCAAATAAGTACCAGGTTTTATTTTCCTGTTAGGAGTAGAGAAGCAGCTGTATTTGCATATCATTTTCAATAACACAGAGGTTAAAACTGGCAGCCATATACCAAATAGTAATTGGCTGTATGGGAACCTGAAATATTGCAACCTTTCATAAACCGTGAAGATGATCCCAGATTCATTCTGAGATATCTCTAGAAAGAAGTTGTGTAGTGAAGAATTGTTGACTCATTGAACAAGAAAGGGACCCAAATTAATTACAGGCATAATGTAGGTGGCTTTTACAATTTATAGCACTTTCATAGTCTTTACCTCTAACATCTCATTTTATTTCTACCCCTGTGTTTTGCCTTTTTGCACATACAAAAATTCTCATAGTCCAATCTTAATAATGGTTTAATCTGTAGTACTTTTAGTTGTCTTTAGTAAGATTTACCATTTGAAAAAAAATGGGAATTGTAAAAAAGCTGCTATAATGGGGAGTTCGGCATTTAAATAGGAAGAAATGAAAATGTGACTCTTGTGAAGCTTTCTTAAAGCTCTCTTGGGCAAAAATCTTCCTCAAGAATCAGGTAAGGTGGAAGTTGAATTGAATTGAATTGGCGGCTAAAATTGTTTATTTGTTTGATAGCTGAAATTTACTATGTTTACTCATAGCAGTTGTCTTGCTAGGATGTCACAGAATTAAAACTTAATTATATTTGCACTTCATCATATGTTCCTTCCTGGAAAAGGGTATGCTGTTATCTGCCATAATACAAGAGTTTGAGATTTGCCAGAATACTCTTGCCAAAACAACAAACATAAAAAAATGATTCACAATGATAGTTGCAGGATAAAAATATAAAGTGGCCTGCTTCATAGGCCCTACCGATTTATCTTTGTACACCAGTTATTATGTATCTGAAAGAGAGATGACCTAAATTTAATATACTTCCTTGCAAGTTGAGCAAAGAATATAAGAGGATATACATTCATCCAACTCCTGCCTCTTGTCAACTTGGTTGAAGTCGAACCATGAACAATTTCTTTCCCCAACAAATATTTTTATCTCGCCTATCTTATTTATTTATTTATTTATTTTATTTTATTAAATTTATACCCCGCCCTTCTCCTTGTAAGGACCCAGGGCGGCGCACAGGCAATATAAAACCATACAAAATACAAAATACATTTTAAAAAAACTATTAAATTAAATCCCGTGCTAAAAACCCTTTAAAACCATGAGAATTAAAATTTGTTCAGATAAAAGTCAGAAACGGGGGGTTATGCTAGGCCAGCTTGTTGGAATAAATACGTCTTGAGACACTGGCGGAAGAGGCGGAGGTCCGAGGTGGTGCGTAGGTCGGGCGGTAGGTTGTTCCAGAGGGCTGGGCCTGCCACAGAGAAGGCCCTTCTCCTGGGCGTCGCCAACCGGCATTGCCCGGCGACGGTACCCGGAGAAGACCCTCTCTGTGGGAGCGGATCGGACGAAGGAATGTATGGGGCAGGAGGCGGTCTCGTATATAGCTAGGCCCCGAACCATGGAGCGATTTAAAGATGGTCGTCAGCACCTTGAAGCGCACCTGAAAGGCCACAGGTAGCCAGTGCAGCTCGCGCAGGAGAGGTGTTATGTGGGATTGCCTTGAGGCACCCATAATCACCCGTGTGGCCGCATTCTGGACTATCTGTAGCCTTCGAGTGCACTTCAAAAGGGGAGCCCCATGTAGAGAGCATTACAGTAGTCCAGCCGGGATGTCATGAGTGCTTGAGTGACTGTGCGAAGGGCCACCTGGTCCAGTAAGGGGCGCAACTGGCGTATCAGGCGTACCTGATAAAATGCCCTCCTGGCCACGGCCATCACTTGGTCTTCCATGGACAGTCGGGAATCCAGGAGGACACCCAAGTTGCGTGCCCTCTCCAGTTGTTCTCCCCCAATGTGCATGCATATGCATATATTTAGATCTATATCTATTAAGACTCCATAGTGCTTTGGTTAAATTCAAAATAACACCTTTGGAAAGTATAGGAGCATAAATGTAACACCTGTCTATGACTCTTAAAGCAGATTCTAGGACTGTGCTACTCAGTGAAAACTTCTGAAAATGATAGATTTGCTTTATTTAATTGTATCAGATGGGTTTCTGCCGTCTTGTCCTGGATTGGGTAAACCAGCAGTGGCAGCGGTAGTAGGCTCTGCCCACTGGCCCAGAGGCTTCTGTGCATGCGCAGAAGCATCATGTGCATGCATGCACACACACACGAGCAAACTGGTAGTAAAATAAAATGACACCCACAACTGAATTGTACCAAAATTCTGCATTCATATTTGTGCATAGTTCAAGCCATGTTTTCTGAATAAAATCTTAAACACTGTTGAGCCCTATTATAGGTATGTACTATACTGTAAACCACACTCAGAAAAGAAAAAAAAGCTAGAGTCAGGATACCCTCCTTCATTAACAGAATTAGTAACAACTAATAAAAAGTAATTGCCTATTAAGTAAATCACCCCATTTGCAAAACTGATTGATTCTTATCTGCATACAACCACAATTCCCTCCCTCTCTCTCTCTCTCTCTCTCTCTCTCTCTCTCTCTCTCTCTCTCTCTCTCTCTCTCTCACACACACACACACACACACACACACACGAGAGTTCTCTTATAAAAACAAGACTAAAGAAAAAGAAAAATAGTGGGTATTATTATCTGAAGGAAAGGGAGGGTAATTACGTTAGGAATGGAAGAAATGGGAGGTTCAAACTTGAATGAGACAAGTGACTTGTTAAAAAAGAGACAAAGAATCTGCTTAAGCCTTACAAAAAGATATATCCTTGTTTTTCAGCAGGTTTATCAACAATCACCTTCATCTAATAGTAACATTTTTGCTTACATCTATTCTAATTAGCTGAAGGTCCAAGGATTCCACTAATTTAGAGCTAATTATTTCTGGGTAAAATCTTTTCTATTTGTCAGAAATATACAGTAGGATTGCATATACAATCTTAAGAAAAATGTTCCAACTGGAAAATTATAAAAAAGGAGTTCCTTGTGTTCCAAGATCAGACTCAAAAAATGGGTAGGAACTCATTCTTAGCATGGTGGTGAACATTAATCTGCAAATTGATATAATTCAGGTTCAGAAAATATTCTAAAAAGGAAGACATCAGTATTAATGTTAATTACAAATTGCTGGGAATCTTGATTGTGATATTTTTAAGGCCTTTGTGGAATGTGAATAAGGCAGGGCTGTCAAACTCGCAGCCCGTGGCCCAGATGTGTCATATGCTGGCCATGCACATGTCCAGTTTAGCAAGAGGGAAAAATTGTAAAACACCACATGATGATGTGACAATGCGAGTTTGACACCCCTGGAATAAGGGAATAAGTTTTTTTTTTCACCTACAGAGTTTGGGCAAAGATAAAAATAACTTAGAAATATCATGAGAAAAATTAAAGCTGCAGATTGCCATCATTGGACTCTGTCCATAGCTCAGAATGTTATTGAAACTAAAACATCTCAAAATAATGGATATAAATCATAATGATTGGTATATGATTTATTCATTTGGGAATATAAATCTTGAGAGAGTAAACCTGGAGTTATCCATGAAAAACAGAAAATTACTTCTACTACTTTTCCAGTCCCTTACCCTCAGCTTCCTATATATGAGTTAATTCTCAGGTTTTTGTGTTCCAAGCATTGTAATCCATGTATCAATACATAAAAAGAGGACAATAAAGATGTTTTTTTTAAAAAAAAAACATTATTTATACCAGCTTCAATTCAATATACTTCATTGCAGTTCAATCAAATCCATTAAGAAACTGCAGTATGACCCACCAGTAATTCTAACCAAATTTAATTATGAAGTGTTTGGATTCAAATTGATTGTTTTCAGTCTTTGCTATTGATTGTAGTGAACTTGCTTTATTCAACAATCTTTGCCTATTCATAGAGACTTAGTGCAAAAGACCTGTTCAACTACAAACTTTAGAACAGAGGATGCCAAGGAGCTGAAAAAGTAATTTTTAAATACTGGGACTTTTCTTTCTTTCTTTCTTTCTTTCTTTCTTTCTTTCTTTCTTTCTTTCTTTCTTTCTTTCTTTCTTTCTTTTTTATTTATTTATTTATTTATTTTCTCTCTGTCCCAAGTAATTGTTTTTTCTAAGGATTATATAAAAGGAACAAGATACTCTAGAGTGGAATCTTACAAAACATTTTAAATACAACTTACTCAGAGCTTCATGATTCTGCAACTTTGGTGCAGAATGACAAACACTCTTTGGTTAGACTTCTTTCTCTCAGTTTTGCCTTTGAAGCTGTGTCAGACAATAGAGATGAATTCACTTTGGTAGAACATATTCTTAATTTATTCCTGCTCCAGGTCATTGACAAATGAAACCTTGCTTAGAATGGACATACAAATGGAAATCAGATTCATGTCTTATGCCCGGGACCCCATTTCTGGCTTTTGGATAAATAGGCAGACCAGGACTATTAAGTTCAAAGGTACAACAAATAGAGAGAACATAGATAGTTTTTTTTTTCTCAGCTTGATGGCTTGTAGATGAGTTTGCTATATGGATACATGTTTTTGGATTCTAAATTTAATAGTCCAGTATACCTACAGAATACTGAACTGTAGTGTGTTAATATAATAAGTAATACATAAATGAATATTTTTCCAAAAAAGGTTACTAATACATAAGTTAGCTGATTTAAAATTCAATTTTCTTTAAAATACAGTTTTATGTAGGAATTAAAGACTCTCTTGGAAAAAGAACAAATGTGAACCTAAGCATTCTGCCAATAAATTGATGTTTACTTTTAATACAATATACCAACATAGTCTCTATTTTCACCTCTTTTCACTAACATTCAGTAAGCACAACAGTGGTGGGATTCAAATAATTTAACAATGGTAGGCGTAGCTCGGTGGTCATGTGACTGGGTGGGCATGGCAACTCAATGTCACTCAGGTTGATGGGCGCTTTGCCTTAGTTATTACAATGTAATAAGGGTTAACTGGAGAGGCAATTTCTGTAAACAGGGCAATAAAGATTAGGTTAGAAACAACACCAGAATGTTTCCTTCCTGCCTTCCTTACAGGATAAGCCCTGTAAAGTGGAAGAAACCAAAATGAGATTTCTTCCGACAACCGGTTTTCCCAGCTGCTTAGAAAGTTGGCAACCGGTTCTCCTGAATAGGTGCGAACTGGCTGAATCCCACCACTGAAGCATAATTATGATATGACATGCACATCAAACACAGATACCTTCATTATGCAAAAATGGATTCAATGAATGCATGCTTCAAGCAGACTGTCTCTCTAACAGCCCTTGTGGCAACTTATTGTGTGTTGTATGCACCTCGTGTAAGTTACCGTAACTAGTGCTACATACTGCTACTTGGACCCTTTATATATAACAATTATTTTTCTCTTCACTTGCCTTCTGCTGCTTTTGTACAATAGGCAGACAATAACAGATTTGTCAGCAAAATGGCTTTGCTCTCAAATAATAAAAGCCAACTTGCAAGGTGACATTTAGGTGGAATTCAATTCACTTCTTGCTGTTTTCTATTCTTTTTGTTTTATGTATGATATCTTTCTCTCTTTGATTCTCATTCTAAGGTCAGCAGAGCAGAGGCAGTTGAGTCATTATTAAAAGAGAAAGACTTATTTGGTTTGGAACAGACTCTTGGGCAATGGTGAGGATTTCTCATTCAGCAGCAAGTGCACCAATCTCTTTTAAGATAAAGTGGAAAAACTGCCCTTCTTGCAGAGATTCAGTCAAGTTAAACTTAGGATTTATTTGACACTATGATGAAATATATCATCAGGGTTTTGTGAGATTTTCACACATTAGTTCCAACTGGCATTCTATCTTGTTCTTTGTCCCCTTAGTAATGAATATAATAATGTAGGAATTGTATTTTTAGTTCCGTATAATCTATTATTCTTTCTGATGTTGGCCATATCATATGAAGTGTGATAACCTGCGCAGAACCAATTCCATTCTTAGGGTTCAACTTTATATCGATTTTAATCATGTCAATGTAATGTTACAAATTCCCAAAGCTCTCCACCAAATGTATGATATAGTGAAACAGCAACTTGCTATGTGATGGGATTAAGATTAAGAAAATGGAATTGACAAATGAACAATATCTTTAATAATATGAATTTTAAATGATTTTGTATTCATTTGTTCAAAAATGTTTGGAGATTCATATGTTAACCTTTTCAACTATATGTTTTTTACTGTTCAAGTGCCTATTTAAAACAAATTGTGTTCAACTTTCAATCTTCTGTATCTTCAGAATAGTTTATCTTCAAATTTAAAATAGTGGACAATGATAGATGGTGGGGATGCTATGTAGCTACAGAAGTTACTGACTCTTTTCAGTTGAGATTCAGATCTGGCCTGGGTCCAGATTCAGCTGGGGTTGCTATAATATCCTGTTTGATTCTTCTGAAATTTTTGATACTGTTAACCCTGATATCCACTGGACTGTTAATTATAAATGGACGTGTAGGGAGATTCCTTACAACAGTTTGTTCCTACTTCTGATGGCATCTCAGACAACAGAATTGGGTGACTGTGCCTCAACACTCTGGCTGGTATGCTGCAAATCCCCAATACTGTTAAACACCTATTGGAAGCCACTGAGGAGATGAAATGAAGAGTATTAAAACTACCACGTGTGGGCATAGTGATGGGAATATACAGAAACTAAGGTTAAACTCTCACAAAACAAATGTTTGTAATAAGTGGCTTTTGGGTATGGAAATCAAGGACTTGCCTATTAAATGGGATGGCACTTCTAGAGCATGCATGTATTTTGGAAATATTGTTGAAGTTGTCATTCGATTGCTCAGGAACAAGGAGAGACTTTGCCAGTTTTGATAGGTACTGTATACCAGTGACGTATTTTCCTAGAAAGGGACTCACCAATATCTTTTCCTTTTGACTCCTATAAAGTAACTTTAGTGTCAAATTACCTCACAACAGGGCAGAATTTGCTGATGAAGTCACTGAATAGAGAAGTTGGCTGTCAAATTAACTTTCAAATTGGAGTCAAACTTTTGCTGTTGACATATAGAACTTTAAATAACTTATGATATTATTCCTGGCAAACATGCCCGCTATTTCAGAGCAAATTGATTGCTAAGATGATTGGGGGAAATGTTCGTTGCCAAGAAGTTCCCAGTCCTAGCTGATTTTCTCAGTTAACGGTAGCTTCACTTTGGTATGCTCTCTCTCTTAATGTTTGTGAAAGGACAAATTCAGTGGTGGGATTCAAAAAATGTTACTACTGGTTCTGTGGGCATGACATGGCTTGGTGGGTGTGGCAGGAGAATGATACTGTAAAATCTCCATTCCCTCTCCACTCCAGGGGAAGGTTACTGCAAAATCCCCATTTCCTCCCAATCAGCTGGGATTTGGGAGGCAGAGAATAGATGGGGGGCAAGGCCAATCAGAGGTGGTATTTACCGGTTCTCTGAACTACTCAAAATTTCCGCTAACGGTTCTCCAAAACTGGTCAGAACCTGCTGAATATCACCTCTGGACAACCTCATAGTGGTTAGTTCTATTTTTTCCCTTCCCTTCTGAGCTGAGTTAGTTGACTGGATCTATAATGAATAATGCCCCCGGCAACTAATGCAGTGGATATAATTTGGGGGGGGGGGTTGCATTTTGTACACTGGATAGCAAGAAAAGACAATGCCAAACTTTTATTTTCCTTAAGAGATGCTAAAGCCCCTTCAGCAGCTCTCAAGACTGAGGCAATTAATACTTGACTGAAAAGACTAAAAGCACCAGCCAGTAATCAAGGCAGCTAAAGATTGCCTTTTAAAAATGGCTAGCAGTCAAGCTGAGGAGTGGCTCCACAATCTCCAGTAGAAACAAATGCCAAGGACAGAACTAGCTAAGGCTGGTAAGGTGAAGCAATTGAATCTTATCCATTAAAGAAAAACATGGAAAATATGTTATTGAAACTCACAGAAATAATAAACAATATTTTTTTATAATTAGATTCATAGTAAATATTGACATTGCTGGTTCAAGATTTGATTAAAATATCTCTGAGGAAACACAATGAATCTAACAAACATGCCTGATAAAACCTGGCAGGGACCAAAAGAGCTCATGTTAGATGTGGATTCAGGATAAAGTTAATGAGTAGCAAATAATTTTGTGACTAAGGGAGAGGTTTAGAATTTGATTCTAAAAGCAACAAGTAAGACTTTTCCTTATCTTACGAACAATTTTAATCCATTCTCTTATTCTCAGTGATTGATCTTTCTCAACGTATTTTTATCTTATTCCAATAAAGATGAAAGGAAATCATGAAGTGTGTAAAGGGTGTATGTGTCAACTGGATTGAATAATCTTCTGTTTGAAGTTCTTATTCTTGCTTTCTTTGGAATAATGATTTAAAATAGGGCATATAATTCAAAAACCCAGGGCCTCATTTGGCTCTTCCAGAACCTTGATACAAAATTTACTATTTGGAATATTGAAGAAAGGAATTTTGTTATATATAAAAGATCTAATATAATTTGTTGATTTTTTTTTAAATTAATGGACAACAACAACATGTTTGTTTCTTGTTTATTGAATCCTCACTTAAGTTCTGAGTGTGGATCCCAAGGGGTTATTGGGATCCCAAGGTTTTGTTAAGGTAAAGAAGTCCTGAATTCTCTAAACATTTTGCAGTTGTTAAGGAAAATAAAAAATTCTAGCCAGGTTATAATAAAGAACAGAATGGATGGCTATGATTCCAAATGGCTAACAAACCTATTTGGTGGGATAATATAGGGTTAATCCTCATGATTACATTGTCCCAGTGTAAACAGAGGAAACTGACCATGGTTGGATGCTAGGAAGGCACAATGTGATCCTCTATCTGCCCCCAGGTAAGCAACCCCCACCTGTCTGTTTCTGCTAATCATCAAAGTAGCATTTTCTAACTTCTATTGATCCAATTAGAGCTGTCTGGTTAAACCTGCCATATTTAATTTTACTGTAGGCAAATTTCTCTTCTGCAGTTAGCTATTGTGTAATAGCTTTTTCCATCTGGCTGCTGGCCTACATTGTCAGTTTTTTTTTATTCTGATAAGATTATCTGTGAAACTGGACTTTTTTTTCCTTTTGACAGATAGAAAATTGGGCAATGAAATGGTAGACAAAGAGTCCTCTCCTCCTCCTCCTCCTCCTCATCATCATCATCACCACCACCACCCCTAGCATCACCACTAGCATCACCATATGTCACCTTCCCCTACTTCAAATACAGAAAAATGGCAAAACTGTATATAACTCCCCCTTTATTTTTTACTAACTTACCAATAAACTCATAACAAATGAAGTATGAAATATGAGAAGGAGTCAGTGAAGACCATCTTATATTACCCTGTTTCCCTGAAATAATTATCCCCAGATAATAAACCCAATCAGGCTTTTGAGCATATGCACTAAAATAAGCCCTCCCCCAAAAATAAGTCCTCCCCAAAAATATTGCAACACAGCAGCAGCCGCCATGAGGTGACCACCCTCGCTGCCTCCTGCACCTCAAAAATAATGCCTCCCTGAAATAAGGCCAAGTGCTTATTTGGGAGAGGGTCAAAAGAAAATAAGACTCTGTCTTATTTTCAGGGAAACACAGTAAAGGGGTTAGGGTTAGGGTCAGGGTCAGGGTCAGGGTCAGGGTCAGGGTTAGTGGTGTTTGCTTTCCTGACATGGCAGGAGCACCCATCAATTGGAATGATTGGGTAATGATACAATCTAGCATGGTGTCCAAAGTTGAGGAAAAGATTGAAATCTGAAAAGGGGATTCTTAAACCAGCTTCATTTCTACATGGTTTACATATGGGAGTAAAGCAGCTTAATAATGCACAATGTAAAGCTTATATTGTACTAAGGATTCGAAGAAACAATATTAATGTATTTATTTAATGCACATGACTGAACTGTCAAGTTTACTGCATTCAGTTTTTTTTAAAGCTTAATAGATGCATCTACTTTTGGGGAAATCTTCTACTTTTAAACCTCTCAGGATAGGAATCAAAGCATAGGTATACTCTTATATGAATCAAAGTTGTTTAGTAAATGTTTTAAAAATATTGTATCTATCCACGGGTCATCACATAATGTTTTGTGATGTTTTTCCCATTTGCAGAGCTGGGGTGGGTGTGGCCTATGTGTGACACATCCACCCCGTGGGTCACTAGTTTGACACTCCTGATCTAATCCATAATGGAACCTGATTCTTGTTCCGATAGGAATGAAATAAAATGTTGCTCTTTGGATTACAATGATCAGGAGTCATGTTGACCAATAGCAAAGGAAATAATGAAATCTCTGTAGAAGAACTATAATATTTGGACAAGGATTTATTTCATCTCCAGTTGAAACTTCTGAAGAATCTGTAAAAGTCATGTTGCAATTACAGGCTGGTTGAGAAAATGTACTTCTGTTTTTCTCAAGCCATAACTCACTGCCAGTTACCTTAATTAAAAATATAAAGGCTGGGAAAATGTTTCTGGAAACTTCACCATTACATTTCTCTCTGTTTAAAATAGCTGTTTAATTGCCACACTTTGTCTGTCTAAAGCAGTATCAGTCCCCAATGGGTGACCCCATCCACCACCCTTTTTCCGTCTACATTTTCAATATGCAAAATCCTTTATGATTTCGCACAGACCGACAAAGGTGTTATTGCTTAATTAGAAGAAGGGCCTATGAAAGAGGGGAATGGAACAAACCCAGTACTACTGTCACATGGAGTGAGAGTCACTGTCTCCCAGAGAATCACTGTCATATTACCTAAATGCAGGGCAAACTACCTTTTCTAGTTCATATTAGCTCTTTAGAACATATCTGTTCAACACCATTTGAGTAAAGGGCCCATAATGAGATCTGCAGGAGTCTTCTTTATTTAACTAACTGTAACATTTTGAAGTTGCCCTTCATCTTTATTGGTATCAGAATAATCTGCAAATATAATTACATTAATACACAGTACAACCACCCTGTCGTGCTAAAATAACAAAGCAGAGAGTAAACAAAGTTAATAATCAAACAGATAAGGTCAATCAATTAAAAATTTAGAGTAACCAAAATATTTTTTCAGTGGGACTGAAAATATTTTAATATTAGTGCCACACATTCTTCCACAAATCAGTTTTATTAAAAATCACATTTAACCATCAATAGACTCAGCAGTTTAAGATTCACATAATACGTTAAAACTCTAGTATTATGAGATGATGAGGATATGGTTAGTCAGACATGACATTGCTTCTTTCTGTCTAGGGAGATTGTTAGTCATCTGTATCATGGTTGTCCCAAAGGTGCTTTTTCAAGAAGAAACTGGACTTTCTGTTTTTTCTTTGCTTCTTATCCAATAAGCTTCTTTAGCTCTTGACTGAATCGCGGGGAATGGAAGGATTTATACTCCTTGGAGACTGTTGATTTGAAAGAGGGGTCAAAATGACTATCTATGCCAAAATTGAACAAAATTGAACAGCAGAAGGGGAGGGATATGACATCATCTTTCTCCAGTTTACAACACTGATTTGCACCACTCAGGTAACCCTGATAATACAGATAAACCTCCAAGTGGTCTCAATGACAATGATTGAAAATGACCAGCAGTCTGCAAGGAGTATAAATCCTTCCATTCCCCACCACTCAGTCATAGCTGAAGAAGCTTCTTGGATGAGAAATGAAATATTTTCAAAGAAAAACCAGAAAGTCCAGTTGCCCTTTGAAAAAGCACCTTTGGAAAACTGTACTTATTTCTCTTATGATTATTGTACTGCAATTTCTATTCTTTTGTACTTACCCAGAATCAGTCTTTACTTTACTTTACTTTATTTTCAATTTATATACCGCCCTTTTCACTAAAAGGGACTCAGGGCGATGCACAGAAAGATAAAAAACCCCACACAATATACAAAATTTAAAAAACAATTAAATCAATAAGACTGTGCTAAAATTGAATAAATAGTTAAAAACATAAATAACGAATTAAAAGTGCCTAATCTATGTCAGGCTGGCAAGACGAAAGAAATGAGCTTTTACCATCCGACGGAAGAGACGTAGGTCCGTGATGGTATGGATATCGGGGGGGAAGGTCGTTCCAGAGTGTCGGACCCGCCAAAGAGAAGGCTCTCCCCCTGGGGGTCGCCAGTCAGCATTGACCAGCTGACGGCACCCTGAGAAGGCCAACTCTGTGAGAGCGGACAGGTCGAAGGGAGGAATGTGGTAGGAGGCGGTCTCTCAAGTAACCAGAACCTGAGCCATGGAGCGCTTTGAAGATGGTAACTACAACCTTGAAGCGCACCCGGAAGACCACAGGCAGCCAGTGCAGCTCACGCAGGAGAGGTGTTACGTGGGAGTAATGAGAGACTCCCAGAATCCCCCGCGCGGCTGCATTCTGCACTAGCTGGAGCCTCCGGGTGCACCTCAGGGGGAGCCCCATGTAGAGGGCATTGCAGTAGTCTAGGCGGGAAATAATGAGGGCTTGAGTGACCGTGCGTAGGGCATCTCGGTCTAGAAAGGGGTGCAACTGGCGTATCAGGTAGACCTGATAGAAGGTCCCCCTGGCCACGGCCATCACATAGTCATCTAAGGACAGCCGTGAGTCCAGGAGGACACCCAAGTTGCGGGCCCTTTCCGCGGGAGCCAATGACTCGCCCCCGATAGCCAACGATGGAGTTAGTTGGCTATATCGAGATGCCGGGAACCATAGCCACTCGGTCTTGGATGGGTTGAGTTTGAGTTTGTTCCTCCCCATCCAGCGCTGCACGGCCTCCAGACACCGAGACAGCACTTCCACGGCATCGTTGGGGTGGCCAGGGGTAGAAATGTACAGCTGTGTGTCATCAGCGTACTGATGGTATTCTACCCCAAAGCCACAGATGATCTCACCCAATGGCTTCATGTAGATGTTAAACAGGAGGAGTGAGAGAACCGAACCCTGAGGTACCCCACATAAAAGGGGCCGCGAGGTCGATCTCTGCCCTCCTGTCAATACACACTGTGACCGGCCAGAGAGGTAGGAAGAGAACCACTGCAATACAGTGCCTCCCAGTCCCAGCCCCTCCAGCCGGTGCAGGAGGATACGATGGTCGATGGTATCAAAAGCCACTGAGAGGTCTAATAGGGCCAGGACAGAGGAGCAACCTCTGTCTCGGGCCCTCCAGAGCTCATCAACCAACGCGACCAATGCCGTCTCCGTGCTGTGCCTGGGATGGAAGCCGGACTGTTGCGGGTCTAGATAGATGGTTTCCTCCAGGTGTCGGGAGAACTATTGAGCTACCACACTCTCTACAACCTTAGCCAGAAAGCTAAGGTTGGAGACTGGACAGTAGTTGGCCAATAATGCTGGGTCCAGGGAGGGCTTCTTGAGGAGGGATCTCACCACCGCCTCTTTCAAGGTGGCCGGAAGAGACCCCTCACTCAGAGATATATTCACTATCTCCTGGAGCCAGCCTCGTGTAACCTCCCAGGAGGCCAGTACTAGCCAGGAGCGACACGGGTCCAATAAACATGTGGTAGCATTCAGTCGTCCCAACAACCTGTCCATGTCATCAGGAGTCACAAAGTCAAAGTCTTCCCATAAAACGGTCTCAAGACCTGCCCCCGATTGCCCGCCCGGATCTACTCATTGGAGATCAGCTCGCTCCGGATCTGAGTGACTTTGTCCAGCAGATATTGACCAAACTCCTCAGCACGACCCTGTAAAGGAGCTTCCCGCGACCCCTGTTGCAGAAGGGAGCGGATTACTCTAAACAGGGCGGCAGGGCGGTTATCTGCGGATGCGATAAGGGTGGCGAGATAGTTACGTTTTGCCACCCTTATCGCCACGAGGTAGGTCCTTAAGTGGGACCTAGCGCGTGTTCGATCAGATTTGGCGCGAGTGGATCTCCAAATACCCTCCAGGCATCTCTTGCGTCACTTCAATGCCCTTAGCTCCTCGGAGAACCAAGGGGCCAGGGCAGATCGGCGACACGTGAGAGGCCGCAAGGGCGCGACCCGGTCCAGGGCCCCAGCGGCCGCGTTATTCCAGGTGGCCACCTGGACCTCAGTCGAGTCTGAAATTGTTGTTTCCTAAATTGAACAAATTGAATAAAATTAAATTAATGATTATTCAAGTGCACTGAGGACAAAATTATGTCTATTTGGCAATGAATATATTGTAATGTCAAGAGACCACAAACGCATCACATTGAGGAAGGTATGTCTAGGTCCTCAACAATATTCTACCACTTGCTTTATTCTGCATTTACTGTCTGGTTTACATTCTCTTTTTTTGTGATTCGTGACTACTTTTCATCCTATCTTAACCCTGGTGAAGCTTATAGTAGTCCAAGTGTTAGATAAGTTCTCAGCAACCTATGAATTCCAGCTTTGTCATATAGCAACACTGATGTTCTGCTTCCTCTAACAGAAAGAGCATTCATTTCTAAGGAATTACTTCACCAAATCTGGCTGTACCATCAGAAAGGGGGAAAAAACAAGGAAAAGAAGGGGGGAAATAATAAAACGTTGGACAAGACCATAGCAAAAAGCCAGATTTTTCAGCTTTGATGTAACACCAACATTCACAGACCAATCTTTCCATACTGATGAAACACCGATTTTTAGATAGAAGATGATTCTGAACAGATTGTAATAAAAGTTCTAGAAATTGCCACATCAACTGATACAACTGTGAACGGCTTAACACATCATGAAATTCTATGCTGAACTGATGATTGCAGAGGCATGATTTGAATATCTGTGGCTTTTAGAATACTTGTGTAGTATCACTTAAGTAGCAGGCCTTCTTGTTTTCCTTATGCAACATTCAAATTATTCAAGAAAAAGTGGAGAGGGACTACCATAAATTACAATCCCCAGACTGGCAGTCTTCCATGTTTTAGTCATGTGTATGTGAAAGAGAGAGGGAGGAAGTGGGGAGAGGGAGGGAGGGAGGGAGGACCAGTCATTCTCTTTCAGCCCTAGGAAGGTGCCAATAGCAAACCATTTCAGAAAATCCTTGCCAGGAAAACTGCAGGGTATGGTTCAGGTAGTTGCCAAGAATCCACATTGACTTCGACACCCACCCCTCAAAAGTGCCACTTATCCCCCTCCCCCCAAGTCTTGAAAAACAGCATCTAAGAGATTTGTCCAAAACATAAAGGTTTCTAAGCTATTCTGATTCTCATCATAGTTAGTTAGGTCAATGGTGTTGCTGTTTTAACATCTGTCTCCCATTCCATCTCCTTATTTATGCTCTCGTTGTTATGTACACAAACGTTTTGTGAATTGACAACAACTTAACCTCCAAAAGGGTAGGCTCAAGCAAAAATTTTGAATATTTTATATAGACACAATTAAAATGCCATGCTGAATCAGCTCAATGGGGAAAATCCCTACGAAGTGTGTTTATACTATGAAAGTCAAGCTAGTGAGGAAAAGAAGAAAGAGAGACAAGCAGTGACTAATCCACCACTTAGTGGCACTATTAGTGGCTTAGTTCAAGTAATTAAAAATGATTGCTTGTGGTGTTAATTGTTACAAAGATAGAAGTTACTATGGAAAATAAATAGTTTTATTTAAAAAGTGTTTCAGTATCGCATACAAACAAGGAACAACATATCCATATCTGTTTTAACATTATTCTTTAAATTTGTTTTATCTATATTTTTTTAATCTGCCCTAAAATCCTATGAGAGATTTCAAACATCGTCATAAGACCCAGTTATTGAACTGTGTCATGAATAACTAAAGAAGGAAATAGGAGAAGATGGCATATGGCAGCATTGTAAAAAGAGTGCTGAGAAAATGCCTTTCTTCCTTGATAAACAACTTTCTCACCTTTGCATGAACACTCACACACAATCTAAGAAAGTGTTTATGCTCATGGAAAGTTATTGCTGTTCTCAGTTGTAAATATATAGTTTCCATATCTAAGCTCGAATAGTTTTGACACATACCTGTAAGTTCTACTAAGGAATCATGAGATGGACCAGCAGGGACAAGACCAGAGAAAGAGCTTGAAGGAACATTTGGCCTAGCCTCAAATTTAAAGGCGATTTCAAATATAGCAACTTTTATTTTATTTATTTTGTCGTTTTATTTTATTCTCACTCATTTGTGGATGTTCTTATTTTTTTTATGGATTCTCGTTTTTAGAATTTTGGCTAGGGATGTTGGAAATTGAATATGGTCTGAGTTTATCTAGATATTTGAAAGGATCTGTGCATGAGTAAGTATATTCTTTTATAAATGTTGAAAAGGTATTTATATTGCAAATGTAATATATTTCTATGGTGAGTCTGTCTTTCCTCCCTAGGAATGTCTTACTCACATATAAAAACATACAGAGTAATAAAACATGTCATAAAACAGCCCTACTGGCAGAATTAATAAAAGTAATATATTTCTCTTTAAATGAGGGAGCTGTTCCAGATGTCTTGATGAAGGTGGTGGTGTGCCCATTTATCAAGAATATATTACTGGACCTAACAGTTCTGAACAATATTTGTATCATCTTCTGTCATTCCTTTTAGATCAGAATTTCAGACAGACCTGGATAAAATTGGTTAGTAGGATCCTTTTCAGTCACATTTCAGGTTCAGGAAACAATAATGAGACAGCACTGATTTTATTTGTTGATGATCACTGCTAGAGCCAAGAAGAGGGCGATGCAATCCTTCTTGTTCTTCTCAACTTTTCAAAATCCGATACCATCAATTACAATGGTACATTTTTGAATACACTGGTGAGATTGGGGGTGAGAGGCATGGGTTTATGGTGGTTCACCTTTTTCTGTGGCCAGCTCCAGTTAGTGTTGATGGAGGGGAGAGAGTTGGAACCTCAAAACCCTGATTTGTAGAGCACTGTTGGGCTTGACCGTCATGTTTAATATCAACATTAAACTGCTGGATAAGGTCATTTTTCCACACACTGTCAGGCATTCCAAAATACCCAGTTCTACACCTTGTCCCAGTTTACCAAGTGATGTTGTCAACATTATGTTCCAGTGCCTGGAGGATCTTGGACTTTAGATCATGAATAGGTTTGAACTCAGTCTGACAAGACGGAATGGTTGTATATACAGTTCTACTGGTGCTGTAGTTTTCCCTGCTTTAGTTCAGAATGGAGCTGCACTACCAATTCTATAATTTGGAGGTTGTCCTGCATTCACACCTCCTGCTTAAAGTGATAGTTGTACTTGAACTTTTCTAAGGCTCATCTGGTGAGTCAGTTGAGCCTTTCCTGGACTAGGACTTCCTTCTCATAGTCATTCACACTTTATAATTTTACATGTGACTTGTTCATACCTACTGCATCCTCCTTCATAGATTCAATGAGTGTAGATATTGTATCAGTTACTGTTAGTGCCACGATATTGGGAATTGACTTTCTACATTGGGAAATATTTGGATATAAACCATGTATAGTGGTACCTCGGTTCACGAACGCCTCTGTTCACGACCAATTCGGATTATGAACAGAAATTTTCCAAAAAATGTGCTCGGGTTCACGAACTCCGTTTCGCTTCACGAACACCGCCTCGCTTCACGAACAGAAAAGTTCGTAAAAATGCTCGGGTTCACAAACTCCGTTTCGCTTCACAAACCGGAGCCGCGGACATTTTATTTACGACCAAAAAACAAGGTCAGGACGGATTAACCGGATTTACATTGAACCCTATGGGAAATTGTGCCTCGCTTCACGACCAATTCGGATTGCGAACAGAGTCAGTTCACGAATTAAGTTCGTGAACCGAGGTACCACTGTATATAAAATGCTGGGTTCCTGAATAACAAAGGAGCCCAGCAACTGAATCTTATTTCTTGTGATTTCCTTCTTACATTGATTCTGTATTATTCCTTTCTGAGATGAGACCATATGTATGGATGAGGAGCCATCCAAGGGAATTCACTTAAATGTAGCAAATTCTATATTCTTGTGTGCTAACAAATAGCATTCCATATTCAGCCACATGCTCTGATTGTAAGCAAATAAATAACTAGGTAGGTAGATAGCTGATAGGTAGATAAGCAAGTAAGTAATACTTGAAATTAATCACTCTTATTACATGCCATGGACTGGCAAAGGGGGGAAAAGATTTCCATTTACTGGTGATGCAAATCAATTATCATACTATCACCAGATATTATGTGCTTCTGTCAAGGTCTTATGACAGGTCTTGGTATCTTGAATCCCATTCTAGTCAGTACTGAATGGCAGGCAGTACATTGCTGGGTGACACTCTTGTCATGTCATTCTGCAATGAGCCTGTAATGAACTCTGGCTAGCACTGATCCTTACAAATAAAGTTGCTTTATCCAAAATAACTTTTTTGGTTTTGCTTATTAACAGGGCAAATCGTTCAACTATTTTTATGTAAAATTACCTAATTCACTAAATTTAGACTGCTTCTTTAACAATTTTGTTGTGTGTGTGTGTACAGGTGTGTGTGTCTGTATGCATGTTGTAGGGACTAATAATTGTACTTCTATATATGTATTTGTCTAACAATGTCTGACTACGTTTCTCCTTTTTTAATTCCTTACTTTAAACGCCTAGTCATTGTGGTTTGTTCTAAAACTATAAAGCCAAGCAATTGTGCTGTATAAATGTGGAAAGATTTGGGAAGAACAAAACTGAATAAATTCCGTATTCAGTAAAAAATCAATTGCATTCAGTTTGGAATGAGTTTATGTACACTTGTTTGAAAATAAGTCACATTTAGTTCAGTGGGATTTCAAAAACCTGATTTGCTAGTTGAAGAAATAAGAACCATCTTTTTTTCCTTTTCTTGATGATACAGTTCCATGAAAAACAAAATAGATTTATTAAACAATAAAGCCCACTGAGTTTTATATAGTTTATTCCCAGTAAGCATACATAATTTTGTGATCTTATTTGCCAGCGGCCCTCACATTTACTATAGCTTTTTAAATTATTTACATACCCAATTACCATTGTTTACATTACATGTTTTACTATCTAACCATACTGCTGGTAAAAAAAATACTACATGCTTAACCTTAAGTAAAAGGAATAATTTGTCTTCTTATATTTCACTCATAAACTATTCAAGTATGTTGCATACAAACTATATGTTTGACATCTCTTTATGTTTACAAAAATATTAAACTGTTTAAGTAGTATAAGCACTTCACATTTCTAAATACGTCTGTTAAAACATCCGAGGATAAAGACCACTGTACAGTTTTCTTATTTTATCCTTGTCATAACTAGCTTTTTATAATTATAAGATCAATATCATTTTCCTTTTGAAATCCAGTTGCTTTTGAAAAAGGACCTTTGGATATGACCCCAAAGTCATGGATGACTGAGAATCTCCTTAGACATTCACAGTCATAGTGATGAAAAGGGAATTTTCCTAACATTCCTCATATTTATGACCTTTACAGGTCTGAAAAGAAAGAAAAGTTGAAGTAAGATCATAAGCACTATCACATTTTCACTTAGCAACTACTCTGCTTAACAACCAAGTTTCTGATCCCAACTATTGTCACTGAATGAGAATTACCTGTATAAATTGTAGGACCAAGCAAATTATTTATAGATAGACTATTAAAAATGTATACATAAAGAGGATTCTGCTACGGGTCCATATCTAGAGGTCAAAAGAAGTTTTACTGGAAGTAGTTCTACTTCACACTTTTTGGCAAAATTATATTTTTGTTACAGCTCCTCAAGGACTAAAATCTGCATGCATTATTTGTGCTCCAAGCTTACCTCACATTCTGAGGACTGAGTTAGCACTTTTTCTAGTTTTGCACTAGTTTATCTGAAAATGCAGCAATGCTAAAAATCTTCCAAAATTAGAGCTTTGGGGATGCCTTTCTTTCTTTGCTCATTTTCTTTGCTCTTGCTTTGTTATGCCATCTAAATCCTAGATGGTTATGCCATCTAAATCCTCAATATATTTTGCAGTTAAGTAGAAGAATAGAATATAAATAACGATTTGAGTCATTATCAGTTTCCATTCAGTTTTATACTTTTTATGAAACAATTATTCAACTTGATTTTTCTGGTTTATCTTACCTCACCCCAACATTCAACCTCTGGGCTTGGGTAAGTCATTACTCCCTATGTCCATGCCGTATACCACACAAAATGGGTCTCTGTGGCAATCTATTTTACAATCACATCTAGGACTATTGCAAAATATCCACTGCCATTTATGTTATTTCTCATATGGCTAATGGGAAGAAAAGATATAGATCCAGCCATACTGAAATAATGAACAAATGGAAACTCTGCCTTACTCACAAGACAATTGTTTCCTTTCCTTTATTTAGAGCAAGCAGAAGACTCTCTAGAAATTTTAACATTGGCTATATAAAACAGAGTCTGTGTTAAATACATAGCAGTCATTGGGTGGGTTCTTACTTTTCTATAATTAAACTGCCTTCTCAAAAATTCCTTGAGTCTTGGGTACATGTTTAATTGGTTCCAATCTAGCCTGCTGGGAAAGCCTGTCAGTCAGGGTTTTAACAGAAACGGAAGGAACTGTGCATTTCCTTCACCTTGCCTACTAATAATAATAATGACTACGTTTTATTTAACAGTGTGTATTTTTCTTTTTCTTTTTAGCACAGAATGGAGGTTAGGGGATTTTAATTGCTGTAGCAGTTAAAATGACTTATAGGAGGAAGTCATTGTCTGATCCTTATTTGTGAATGTTCCTGTTGCTCAGCTATAGGAAGGTCTGAGTGTTCAAAGAAGCCTTACCTGTTCTTCACAACTCAAGGGCAACAGAAGTGAAGATGAGAAGTGTCATTGTGTAGAATTAGAGAGTAAAAATGGCATGGAAAATGGCCACATTGAAGTCCCTTCAATATCCTAAAATAAAACAGCAAGTCCAAATGGTAATACAAAAGGGTTAGACATACTGATCACAGGGTTCTTTAGAAAGACTATTAATCGGTCATATCTGAAATGGGATAATTTATTTTAAAATGTTTTAAAGTTTACAGCTAATGATCTATATTTATTTTTAAATCCTATAATAGTAATAAAGTTGAAAGAAACCCAGGATTTACATTTTCTTATACTTGTCAAAATATGGTCCTTTTTAGAAGTTAGTCCTCCGCACTTCTGAACCTTGTTATGAGTTTTCTTTTGACCACATAAAAGATATTCAGAACAACAACAACCAAAAAAACCACTTACCAGTATTTCTCCAATATAAAAAACAGCAAAGACATAAACAAGAAAAATTGATGACATTTTTGCAGGCAGAGGACTTTGGATACTTAGGTTCAAAAATTGGATGAGAATCCCTGAAAATTTAATCTTCTTCTGATAATTAATTGGGATGCCAACCAGGTTTTTCTGTCAGGTTCCTCTTTAATAGTCCCATTACTGGGATGTACAGCAGAATTTTCTCCGTGCTGTAAATAGCTGTTGTATTGTTTGGCAGACATAGATGAGAGAAAATATTTACCGAATCATTTAAATCAATGAGCTTATCAACATTTGCAAATTTCTTCATAGATGCACGCTTACTGCGCTATGCTATTTTAGCAAATTCATTTCAAAAACTGAAAGAGTCTTGGTTAACAGAGATGCTTGTTGCACAAAAATTACACTTATTTTTAATAATCTCATATACTCTGAATATTGGCCCCAATTTTCTAGTATAACACAATAAATTATAACCATTTATTTTCTATAAAATGCTTGGGCTGAAAACCACAAAGGTGTGTTCATACACAAAATGTATCTATTCCATATTCTCCAAATGGTACATTTAATATAATCATTTTTAAAATCTGCATTAACTTACCTTTATTGTACCACAAATATCTATGCTATTCAAATCTCAAATCATATTCTTCTAAATTTAATAGTCTTTTGTTGCTCAGAAACACCCACTCCTTCATCCAAGCTAAACAATAACCAGCAAAGTATAGTTTCAAATCAGGTATCCTCCTCTTTCTTTTACATTTTTTAATACATTATATTTAACTTGTGGTTTTTCCTCCCTGTGATATAAATATAGATATATCCTTCTGCCATTGTTTAAGTGGTGTTTTTTTCCTGCACTCGAGTGCTTATTAGTTGAAAGTAAAGAGGCTAAAAATATTTTGACAGTCAACTAAACAATATAGTGGGTTCTTGGTATGTGTAATAGTATTTTTTAATCTTTATTTCTTTATTAAATCTATTTTGTGACTTCATTTTTGTATTATTCCTGAGAAAAATTGTACTGAGTATCATAAAGAGATTTCCCTACACCCACTCAATCTCTTTGCATTTCATGTAGGATGTCATGATGGTCAGCAACTTGGATAACTAAACATAGAGGATAAAAACATCTTTGATTTCTTATCATATTGACTGGGTAGTATTTCCAAGCAGAATGTTTCTCAAAACTTGTTACTGGAGAAATTAACATGGAGATTCAGTGACATCTGTCGTGAGATCAATATCTGCCAAATGTCAGGGGCAGCATCCCAATCCAAGCCCCAACGCAATCATTTGTGTTATCAACATATCACACTCACATACTATATAAAGGAGAAGGGTTTGATTTAGGACACCTGTTCCTGCTTCTTCTTTCAGACTTTGACCCACACATGCCAGATGTTCCTTGCGAATCTGAAAAATTGAAAGTGATGAGGTATTGATTTCCACTAGCAATTAATTTGCAATAGTAGGAGCATAAGGGTGGACTTGAATAATTTATCATACCTTTTCTTATGTTCGTCTATATGCTCCTAAAACTCTAATGTCTATATCCTTACAGGCAATCTTACAGAATGTGTCCAAAATCTAGAATCCATCACTCCTGTAGAATTGACATTTAACCAGTTTTTCATAAAACATTCCTAGTGATAAATTCCTCATGTTTGGCTGTACCCTATGGTTCAACATGGGCTACTTTCAAAGCAGATACAACTCTGATATCACTCTGAATTATAAAGAACTTTATATTACTACATTAGAAGCTCTGCGTTGAAGGTATTGAAGAATCCCCAAGGAATCACAAGCTGTCGTGTTTGTTCTTAAGCTTGAGAATGAGGAATAAAACAATTTTACACACTCACACACACACACACACACTTTCCTTATTAATCAAGTATCATTTTACTTCTGTAGAGTCACAATAGAAATGAAAAGTTTCAGCCAGAGCAGAGCTCCTTCCACTGTAACTTAGACTTGAAGTTTAAGAAAATCTTTGAGCCCATATTTAAATAACAGGGAAGAAAAGTAATGAACCAGATTTCCCTGGCCAACAGGAATAGTCAAAGAAAGTCCCCTCTAACCACCACAAAGAAAATTTAAGTAATAATTCATTGCTTTTTTAAAAAGAGAGAGAAAATTGGACTTTTGAAGACCTAAAATGAAAATCCTCTTCAGGTAAATGCCGATGAGTAAAATCCTGATTACAGCCTCATCATCTATCTGCCTACAGTCTTTCTTCCCCCATTTCATTCAATAGTCTGTCATGCTTGTTACTGGGAAATGAATTCCCTTCACTCTGACATTTCATATACTTACTGATATGGCATATAATGAACATTCTACAAAACTGTCAGCTTCTAACAAAATTAACTTTTTTATTGCATTAATTTTTTTTTTGCAACAACCCAGCCTTGGAGCTAAGTTCATACCTGCAGTAAGTATTTAATACTGAACAACATGAACATTTCTGCTCACAAAGCAACCCTATTCCCACATGACCTTGCCTTTTTCTTTAGAGTCTTCTTAGAGCTACTATATAGTTTCTTAGTGGGAAAAAATCTTAGTTATTCTTCTAAAAGTAGTTCATTTCAATATTGAAATAAGAAGACAGCAATTAATTACAATACAATACAATATAATACAATAGCAGAGTTGGAAGGGACCTTGTAGATCTTCTAGTTCCTGCATGGGCAGGAACCCTATATCATTTCAGACAAATGGCTATCTAACATCTTTTTAAAGACTTCCAGGGTTGGGGCATTCACAACTTCTGGAGGCAAGCTGTTCCAGAGGTTAATTGTTCTAACTGTCAGGAAATTTCTCCTTAGTTCTAAGTTGCTTCTCTCCTTGATTAGTTTCCACCCATTGTTTCTTGTCCTGCCCTCAGGTGCCTTGGAGAATAGTTTGACTCCCTCTTCTTTGTGGCACCCTCTGAGATATCGGAACACTGCTATCATGTCTCCCCTGGTCCTTCTCTTCATCAAACTAGACATACCCAGTTCCTGCAACCGTTCTTCATATGTTTTAGCCTCCAATCCCCTAATCATCTTGGTTGTTCTTCTCTGCACTTTTTCCAGAGTCTCCACGTCTTTTCTACATCGTGGTGACCAAAACTGTATGCAGTATTCCAAGTGTGGCCTTACCAAGGCACTATACAGTGGCATTAACACTTTACGTGATCTAGATTCTATCCCTCTGTTTATGCAGCCTAGAACTGTGTTGGCTTTTTTGGCAGCTGCTGCACACTGCTGGCTCATATTTAAATGGTTGTCCACTAGGATTCCAAGATCCCTCTAATTAAACCTTCTCTTTATTTTTTTTCAGCTTTTAAATGGATTTTTTTAGTATGTTATCTCCTGTTGAAGAACTTTCTGCTCCAAATATAAAGGACTATCATTTTTTAAAAAGGAAGGTGATAAATAAACCTCACTATTCTTAATTTATCAGCATTCATTAAACATTGTAGGAATTGTCTTAGCTTCAATGCACCCATCTACCAATAAATGTGGCACAGGCATGAGTAATTTATGGATTATTAAAAGTAAATTAAAATTCACTATGAAAATGGAGACCCTGTGATTTTCTCAATGTTGTTGAACTATAACTTCCAGTAGCTCTTGAATCACAACAGTCTCTGTTTTTTTCAGTTCATCCTATATTTAAAATTGTAATAAGACTTGTTTCTTGCCATATTTTTGAGTATTTACCACCTTGTAGTTTTAGGCTGGCTACATGCCAGCTACATGGGATGAAAAGATTTGTATAGATTGGGATTCCATCCACTGTCACTCCCAGTAAATTGGTCACCCTCTTCTCCTTGGTAATCACATGAAGTGTCCTCTCTGTCCCAGATAGCTAATTTTGGCAAGTTGAGTCACCATTCCTTATTTCCCTTTTTGTGTTTTCAGCTTCAGCTGCCATCCATACAAATGTAAAACTTGCATTCCTCCATATGCTGAACCAGAGTTCCAACTGGGAGCTGAAAGAAAGTAATATGATGGCCAAACAAGCCCCTTCTCATTTATCTGTCCCACACTGATAGTAATCTTTCCTAGCACTTTGAAACGAAAAAGAAAAGTTTTGATCTGTTGCAGGTTGAAGAAAAGCTGTTTCACTTGTTCTGATATACCAAATGAAAACGTAACCACATTTTATGATTAGATGGCATGCATAAATATAAATATTCCAGACATGGTGTCACTTCATATGTTTAATATTATCAAATTAGACAATTGAGTTAGAAAAGATAAACCTGGCAACCAGTCAATTCAAATCACATTTTCTCCTGTTTGGCTACCATTTGCTCAAACAATTCCAACTGTAAACCTGTTATTTTAAAATGGTGACTAGAATTTAAGTACATATGAACAATTGCTAGGCTAGCTGACTTTGGCCTCAATAGCTGTCATGGTAGACAACTCCACCATCCCCCAGTTCCTTCACTAAAATCCTGGGCTTTTATGGCTCTCTGGGCTGCTCATTTTATTCAGGCTTCTGTGGGGCCTGTTTCCATAGAAACAGGCAGGCAATCTGCAGCTATTGACAGGACAGGATGATTTTATTTTTAAGATGCTTGGACACATAACAGGTGCATTCTTACCCAGTAGGTAGCAAATAATATTGAAAATGTAGAACAGTTAGATAATGGGATAAGCCTCTAGAAGAAGCATCATTATAGAATAGACCAAGCACTTTAGCTGTAGGATCATGCTGGGTATAAACTATGCATCTCCACCATAACCTGCAGGAGCAGTTGAAATTCTGTTCATGGTAGTCTCTTCACTTTTCTCCTAAGAGACCCCAATTAAAACATGTCAATATTCTCTCGCATTTGATGCCAAGGTATAACAATTAATGAAATGATTACACACAACTAATTCAATGAACTACAATTTGCTGAATTCATATAATGTGATAAATCATAAACAAATACACCCCAGTATGACTTAACACATTGGAAAAACACAGGCTATTTACATTTAAATGTTGAAGGGAACTGTTTGCTCAGGGTGAATTTCATTGTAAATGACCTAATGTTGTCATCTGTCTTGTTCTTTATTCATCACTTGACATTTGTTATAGCATGTCATCAGGAAAATGTTAGAATTGCCAAAAGGCATCCCTCAATGAAAAGAAGCATGAAATGTTCTGTTAGTTCAATGGCTAATATGAAGTTAGGAACTATGCTTACTGAAGGTGTTACAGTTTCAACTGATTACAATAAAGTGTAATTGTGGTTTTGTTTCTTAAATAGCATCATCATTACTTCACACCAGTGGTGGGTTCTGGAAGAGATTACTGCTGGTTTTCTCAGGGGCACGCTGTGCACATGGCAGAAGCAAAAACCAAGATGGCAACCCCTACAGGAGAACCAGTTTGGGAGAATTGGCAGGCCTGGGTTGCTGCTGGTTCCAGTGACACAGGCCGTCAAGCTACTACCAGTTCAGCCAAACTGGTCCGAACTGGTAGGAACCCACCAGTGCTTCGCACATGCTACATGCATTTTAAATCATAGAATCACAGAACCATAGGGTTGGGACCTTTAAGGTCATCTTGTCCAACTTCCTGCTCAATGCAACATCCATTAGATCATCTCTGACAAATAACCTGCCAGCTTCTATTTGAAGATCTCTGACAGAGGCGAGCAATTAACAAATGCAAACAAACAAACTAACTAACAAATAATCCTAATGAAGGAGCTAGTGTTACAATAGCTGATATTTCATAATTGGGAAGATATTTCGGATATTTTTTTAAGTTTCCTCTCTTGTAATTGGGTCACTAAAAATACTGTAAGTCTACCTCTTTTGTGTGTGTGTGTATAGCCCTTCAGCTATTCAGTGTCCAACAGTCGCTTGTCACTAATATTTTTGGTATCCAAAATTGGGCACAGTACTCTACATTCATTCAAGCCAAGGCAGAGTTAAGTAAAACTATTTATTTACTTGCATAGGTTTAAAATGCCCAACCCCAAACCTCTGCAAGTGTTATTTCTCATGCTCTGAATTTAATGATACTGTTAATGAATTCCAAGATAGCATCTGCTTTCCCAACAGCTGCATCACACTGCTGGCTTCTATTTCACTTGTGGATTACAAGGGTACCTAGCATCCTTTCATATGTATTTCTGTCAAATCATATTTTCTTCACCCTATGCTTGTTGTGTCTTATAGTTTTCCTACTCATATGCAGAAATTCAAATTTCTTCCTGTTGAATTTCATCTCATTCATTTTATCTAACTGCTTCAGCCTTTCTAATTTTTTTTTCAATCGCCTCATTTTTTATCTAAAATGTAAGCTTAACCATCTCAGTTTTGTGTAATTCACAAATCTGATCACAAATATTTTAACCTCCTCATCCAGTTACTGATAAAAAAAAATTGAACAGCTGAAGGCCAAGACAGAGTCTTGGTGCACCGCTCTTAATTCCAAAATGAAGCAGAGGCATCAAGGAGCTACTTTAAGAGGAAGAGGAAGAATTAAAACAATTGCAGAGGCGGAAGCCTTTCTCCCAAAACATTCCTCAATCCTGGAGGATGAAAATGGGGGAGCAGAGGGTGCTGCGGCCCCGCCCGCTGGGGGCCAGGGAGAAGAAGATACAATTGCCAAAAGACTTAGATCTCAAAAGTGACTTTATTTCAATATAACATAATAATTGTTTGGATGTTTATACATGTTTGCTAGCATAGTTTTTTTACAATGATATATTTGCATTTCTCTCCACTTTGTAGTACAAATGAAAGTTAAATGTATTATCTATATTCTGTTATGAAGCCTCGGAAGGAGTCGACGACTTCGATATGCAAGTTCTCAAAATGTCTTTTTACACCTTACTCTTTACCCTATTTGTAAAAAATTTATAAAACCCAATAAAACTTTTTCAAAAAAAAAAAAAAAGGAGCTACTTTAAAAGTAGTCATTCAACCAATGGAGAGTTTACAAGCATCTAGATTATATTTTGCAGTTTTATTAAGGAAAATGTGTTGAGGCGCTATATCAAAGGTTTTGCTGAAGTCCAGGTATGCCATATCTAATACATTTTCCCAACCTTCTAAGCTAGAATGCTATCAAAGAGGATATTAGTCTGGAAAATTTGTGGCAAATCCACTCTGGCTCTTGTTAAGTGTAGCATGCCTATCCAAGAGCTCACACACACGCTGTTGGTAATCTTTTTGAGAGCCTAATGCAATAAAGGGATGAAGTTGACAGTTTGTAGTTTCATGACTCTTTTTTCTTCCTTTTTTAAAGATTGGGGTGCCTTTTTCTTTCCTTTAGTCTTGTGGTATTTTATCTATTCTCCAGAATATTGTGGAGCGATTTTGTGATTATCTTCACTCCTTCCTTCACTATTTATTTGTTTATTCAATTTATATGATTCATCAAGCAGCTCTGGACACTGAACCCTCAGATCTGTACAATCTGGGTCTGAAACCTTGTATTCATTTAAATTAACTAAGTTGTCTTTCCTTTTATTTTCTTAATCCTAAAATACAATTCTCCCATTCTAAAATTTACTTTTCATTTTTTATATATCCAAAGAATCCTATTGTGTTATTGTTGCTATTTTTCAAAAGCCTCAGCTCATTCTTATTTGTAGCCTTTCTAAAAGTTCCTATGGTTTCTGGAGACCATTTTGTACCTGTCTTTAGTTGGGTTGTCTTTCTTCCATTTTATGCACGTGTCCTTTTTTATTTTAGCATTTTAGAAAACTGTACATCAGGGATGTCCAAACTTGGGAACTTTAAGACTTGTGGACTTCAACTCCCAGCATAGCTGGCTGGGGAATTCTGGGAGTTGAAGTCCACAAGTCTTAAAGTTCCCAAGTTTGGACATCCCTGCTGTACATGTATCCTCACTGACCTCTTTTGATTTTTCCCATTTTTCTTTTTTTGGTAGTTGTTCGTAACAATGAATTTTATGGAATTTCCTATCATATCTGGATGCTTTCCTTTTTTTAAGATGTCAAGTTATTAACTCCAACCTATCTTACCTCAGAGTTCATCAAAATCAATTATTGAAATACAATATGTAGGTATGACTCTTAGTTGTTTTTCTGAATATCACATATTGAAGAATAATATAACCACAGTATAACCATTTATGCATTTAGTTGTTGACTTCCAGCTTCTTGCTTTTATACTTGCACTATAACATTGAAATGGTAAAGGTTGATGAAAAACTTTACTTGTTTCCAATTACTTTTCTCGTTCTTTTAAAGAACTGTAATATAGAGTGATACTTTCAGAATCTCAATTGACTTTGTAATTCATTTCCATATACAGGTGAAACGCAAAAAATTAGAATATCATGCAAAAGTTCATTTATTTCAGTAATGCAACTTAAAAGGTGAAACTAATATATGAGATAGACTAATTGCATGCAAAGCAAGATAGTTCAAGCCGTGATTTGTCACAATTGTGATGATTATGGCTTAAAGCTCATGAAAACCCCAAATCCACAATCTCAGAAAATTAGAATATTGTGAAAAGGTGCAATATTCTAGGCTCAGTGTCCCTATCTAATCAGCTAATTAAGCCATAACACCTGCAAATGGTTCCTGAGCTTTTAATGGCCTCTCAGTTTGGTTCAGTAGGAATCACAATCATGGGAAAGACTGCTGATAGTTTTGCAGAAAACCATCATTGATACCCTCCATAAGGAGGGAAGCCTCAAAAGGTAATTGCAAAAGAAGTTGGATGTTCCCAAAGTGCTGTATCAAAGCACATTAATAGAAAGTTATGTGGAAGGCAAAAGTGTGGAAGAAAAAGGTGCACAAGCAGCAGGGATGACTGCAGCCTGGAGAGGATTATCAGGAAAAGGCCAAGTGTTGGGGACTTTCACAAGGAATGGACTGAGTCAGTACATCAAGAGCCACCACACACAGATGGATCCTGGGCATGGGCTTCAAATGTCATATTCCTCTTGTCAAGCCACTCCTGAACAACAAATGATGTCAGAAGCGTCATACCTGGGCTAAAGAAAAACAGACCTGGTCTGTTGCTCAGTGGTCCAAAGTCCTCTTTTCTGATGAGAGCAACTTTTGCATCTCATTTGGAAACCAAGGACCCAGAGTATGGAGGAAGAATGGAAACGCACACACTGCAAGATGCTTGAAGTCCCGTGTGAAATTTCCACAGTCTGTGTTGATTTGGGGAGCCATGCCACCTGCTGGTGTTGGTCCACTGTGCTTTATTAAGTTCAGGGTCAACGTAGCCATCTACCAGGAGATTTTGGAGCACTTCATGCTTCCTTCTGCAGACAAGCTTTATGGGGATACTGACTTCATTTTCCAGCAGGACTTGGTACCTGCCCACACTGCCAAAAGCACCAAAACCTGGTTCAGTGACCGTGGGATTACTGTGCTTGATTGACCAGCAAACTAGCCTGACCTGAACCCCATAGAGAATCTATGGGGCATTTCCAAGAGAAAGATGAGAGACATATTGAAGCAGCCTGGTCTTCCATAACACCTCAGCAGTGCCACAGGCTGATAGCTTGCATGTCACACCACATGTAATTGCTGCAAAAGGGGCCCAAATCAAGTACTGAGTCCATATGCATGCTTATACTTTTCAGAGGTCCGATATTGTTCTATGTACAATCTTTGTTTTATTGATTGCATGTAATATTCTAATTTTCTGAGATTGTGGATTTGGGGTTGTCTCCTAATAAGGAAACAAGGTTATACTGGAAGCAAATATAGTTTACTCCTCTTCATGTAGGAAGACAAACTCTACATACTTTCACAGTGATGTCCCAATGGTGCTTTTTCAAAAAGCAACTGGATTTCCTTTTCTTTTTCCTTGAAGATGTTTTACTTCTCATCTAAGAAGCTTTTCCAGTTGCCTTTTGAAAAAGCATCTTTGGGACAACCGTGAACTGGATGATTGAAAATTTCCATAGATATTTCACAGTGTTGTTCAGAGTTTTCCCTGCCAATTCCCCCAACCAAACTTTCACATAAATTTTCCTGGTTTTGTTTTTTTTTGGAATGTGGGTTCCCAGAAGTTGCAACTCTAGTGAACTAAAGGAGAGAGAGAAAGGGGTGGGGACTCACTTGCTAAACTCCTTTTAATAAAGAATAATTAATTATCTCTGAGTATTTTAAAAATTAAAATTTCTAAATAATAAAAATAAATGAAAGATCCACAATATGTTTTGAAAATATTAAATGAATAAAGGATATCACAACAATGTCGAAAATGGTTACTTCACCACAAAGAAAGAGAAAAGAAGTTCACAGGTTTATTGGTCATGAAAATCATAAAAAGATTATCTCTCTTTTTTTATCTGGTGGGCAATTTAGATATTAACAGTGCATATCCTGTGCATATCTAATTGAAAAGTGAATCCCATTGAGTTCAGTGGGAATCAATAAAATTATTCACAGAAAACAATTAGGGGGCCATTATATGGAACTGTGCTTTCTCAAATTACTGGGATAGTTCATGAATAATTTTGTGAAATTATTATTCTCTGTAGCCCCATTCCGAACATATATTTTCAGTCAGGGTATTCCAAAGATGTAAGAGACATGGAAATGGCAGTCAATGTACACACAGAGAAAGGCTTGTTTTTCAGAGTCAGTGTGATCTCGCTGCACGAAGAAGGCAGATGGCTTCAGATGTTGCAAATCATTATCATAATTCTCTTATCAGAGAGTGATAGAGATTAGAGAAAGAGCAGTGTCCATTCCCCATGAGTTACAGGCTCAGTGATTGAACCCTTTCTGAAGAAGATTAAAAAATATTCATGGTTTAGGAGATGAATTCCTTTTTGCTCATTTTATTATTCAGCTCAGCTCCAGTTAAACCAATTTAAGCTGCACAACATAGAAGTTATTAAAAAAAGTGGAAAAAACTATGCCTATCAACTTTTCATTACATTACTGTTCAGCTTTCACCTTGTGAAAAAGGATATTTTAAAATTAAACTGTGTTCAAGTATACACCAAACGTAGACTGGGCGAACTTAAGAAGCAAGTATTATAAGTCCACCATACCATCCTCCTTTACATCTGCAAATGCCAGAAGGCAAAGCAGGGAAAGCAATCCAGATGCAATCCATGTTTGTTACTTTCATGTGCATGTAGCCCTGAAGAAAGTAATTTCTTTCTAAGTTTTTATTTTTCCTCATCTCTTCCTGCCCAGTTGGGATAAATGATAACAACAAGCAAATTACAGATTACTATAAGCAATTACATAGTGAAGCAGATATTTTATACAAGAGGAAAAATAAATAAGAGTCCCTTCAAATTTCCACGCTTTTATTTGGATCATCATTTTTTTCATTTTCCTACTTTTTTTAAAGCAGCTACCAGAGTGAATGGCCAAGCTGTTTTTTATAGAAATATTGAATTGAATTTATTGAATTTGTTGAATTTGTATACCGCCCTTCTCCCTTGCGGGACTCAGGGTGGTGAACAGGCATAATAAAAACAACAAAGACATGAATATATAAAATACTTTAAAATGTCAATTAAAATGTCAATTAAATTTGGGGCCTGTTCTAAAACCAAATAAAATTACTAAATAAAATATTTATAAATATTTATTTTATTTATTTATTTCATTAAATTTATACCCCGCCCTTCTCCAAACGGACCCAGGGCGGCGCACAGGGATGTTAAAACACATATAAGACATATAAAATTTTAAAAAACTTATTCTAATAGACCCTGCGCTAAAAACCAAATTTAAAAAACCCAAATTTAAAACTATCTAAGAGTCAGTAATGGGGGTTATGCTAGGCCGGCTAGATGGAATAGGTGTGTCTTCAGACACTTGCGGAAGAGGCGGAGGTCAGAGATGGTGCGGAGTTCAGGGGGTAGGTCGTTCCAAAGGGCAGGGCCCGCCACAGAGAAGGCTCTTCCCCTGGGTGTCGCCAGTCGGCATTGTCCAGCCGACGGCACCCTGAGGAGGCCCTCTCTGTGGGAGCGTATCGGTCTGAGGGATGTATGGGGCAGGAGGCGGTCTCGCATATAACTAGGCCCCGAGCCATGGAGCGCTTTAAAGATGGTCGTTAAAACCTTGAAGCGCACCCGAAAGACCACAGGGAGCCAGTGCAGCTCGCGCAGGATAGGTGTTATGTGGGAGTGTCTAGGCGCTCCCGTAATCACCCGCGCGGCTGCGTTCTGGACTAGCTGCAGCTTTCGGGTGCACCTCAAGGGAAGCCCCATATAGAGAGCATTACAGTAGTCAAGTCGAGAGGTGACGAGTGCTTGAGTGACTGTGCGTAAGGCACCCCGGTCCAGTAAGGGGCGCAATTGGCGCATCAGGCGTACCTGGTGGAATGCCCCCCTGGCCACGGCTGCCACATGATCTTCCATAGACAGCCGGGAATCCAGGAGGACACCCAAATTGCGCGCCCTCTCCACGGGGGCCGGTGTTTCGCCCCCAATGGCCAGAGTTGGAATAATCTGGCTGAACCGGGGCGCCGGAAGCCACAGCCACTCAGTCTTGGACGGGTTGAGCCTGAGTTTGTTACCACCCATCCAGATCCGTACGGCCTCCAAACACCGGGACATAACCTCGACGGCATCGTTGGGATGGTCTGGGGTGGATATGTACAACTGAGTATCATCAGCGTACAGATGATATCCCACCCCAAAACCACGGATGATCTCACCCAGCGGCTTCATATATGTGTTGAACAGTAAGGGCGAGAGGACCGACCCCTGAGGAACCCCACATATGAGGGACCTCGAGGCCGACCTCTGCCCCCCTGCCAACACATATTGCGACCGACCAGAGAGGTAGGATGAGAACCACCGCAGAACGGTGCCTCCCAACCCCAACCTCCCCAGTCGGTGCAATAGGATACCATGGTCGATGGTATCAAAAGCCGCTGAGAGGTCTAATAGGACTAGGATAGAGGAATATCCTCTATCCCGCGCCCTCCAGAGATCATCAACCAACGCGACCAATGCCGTCTCGGTGCTGTGCCCGGGTCGGAAGCCGGACTGGCGCGGGTCTAGATAATCAACTTCCTCCAAGTGTCGCGGAAACTGTTGGGCCACCACACTCTCAACAACCTTCACTAAAAAGTGGAGGTTGGAGACGGGACGATAGTTCTCTAATAATGCTGGATCCAGGGACGGCTTCTTGAGGAGGGGCCTCACCACCGCCTCTTTCAGGACGGCAGGCAAGGACCCCTCACTCAAAGATGCGTTGACAATGCCCTGGAGCCAGCCTCGTGTCATCTCCCAGGATGCCAGTACAAGCCAGGAGGGACACGGGTCCAATAAACATGTGGTAGCCCTAAGTCTCTTTGACAACTTGTCCATATCCTCGGTGGATATGTGCCAGAAGCATATCAAATGTGAAGTAATATATGTATCTATCTTATAGAATATTATGGTACATTTTAATCTTGTAGCTTTCTATGAAGTCATTTTATTTGCCTTTAATGGACTTACCAATTTGGATTTAATATCAAGCAAAAAGGTAACAATATTCTTAAAAACACTGGTCAGAAGAAACTGTCAAATACAGGATTATATATCCCACAGATATTCAAAGAAGATTGCATAGCAGATTTCAATCCCCAAAGACACCTATGTAAAATTCTGTCAGAGAGTTTTTCTAGGAAGAAAAAAATAAAATAAAAAAATGAATATAAGGACCTTTTTAAAATAGTATATATATTTTTCTGAAAATTGGAAAAATGAATATAAAATTGGAGAAATGAGACACTTATAAAATTGATCCATTATATACCTTCATTTTCCCATTTTATAGTTGGCACAATGCCTCAGAAATAGACTTTGTATACAAGTTACAACCTGAGCAATATGAAAAGACCCCAAAATTGTTTCAGCCATCATTGCTGGCTAATAATTAATGTTAAAATGCATGCTGAATCATGCAACATTGCTTCTTGTTAGATGATGATGATGATAATTATTATTATTTACTTTATTCATTAAACTTGAAACTCAGTCAACTGAACATTCAAAAATGCATCATAAATACCATTGACTGATGCTAATGGTTGACACGGGTTGCTGCCAGCGTCCTAGGTATCAACCAAGTACCTTTTTAAAATATAGGATGTTCCGAGTAGCACAGGTTTTTTTGCAGTTCCACTGGTGTTATTGCAGGAAGCTGCAATTTGTTGATGTATCTTATAAAATTCTTGGACATGGAACCAAGTGCCTTGATGACAATGGGTATCACTGTTTCATTTTTCATCCATAATCGTGTAGTTTCAATGGCCTGGTCAGATTATTTCGTAATTTTTTCCAGTTCTTTGCCTTCAACTCTGGCATCTCCTTGTACTGCAATGCAAATAAATTATACGTTTTGGTTTTCGACAACTGTGATATTTAGTGTGTTGTTTTCCAAATGACGATCCATCTGTATTCGAAAGTCCCACAAGATCTTCACTTTCTCAATTTTCAATAACTTTTTCCACTTTATGTTCCCATGACTTTCTGGATACAGGTAAATTGTATTTTTTACATAATGACCAGTGGATTAATTTAGTGAGTTGGTCATGTCTAGCTTTGTAATCAGTTTGTGCGATTTTGCTGCATTCACATATTAAATGTGAAATTTTTTTGACTTTGTCGTTGCAAAATCAGCAGTTTGTATTGTCAGTGGATTTTTGTATCTTTACTGTCATGGCATCATAGTATTAGTATTAGTATTATTACAACTACTACTATTATTAGTACTATTATTATTATTATTGTTATTATTTACATACACAATGTAACTTTAAGGAACCTGTTTTCTATTCTCTAACAAGACAGGGTTCATTTTATGCCTTATGTCACTTGGGTAAAAAAATCAGCTCCTTGGAGATAGCAGAGAACGCTTATTACAGAAAACATGTACAGTTGTAAGTTCAACAAAAAATATAGCTTGCTTGCAGGAAATTACGCTGCCTGTATGGGGATAGATAAGCCAGCACCCTACAGAATGATGGAGGAAAATAAAGATTTTGAACAAATCAGATCACTACTTCACTGGCAAGACAATTCCAGGCCAGCAATAGTGACAGCAGGTAGCCTGTTTTCCTGTAATTGTTTCAGGGAAAAGCCAGAGCAGCATCACTACCTTCTGAAAACAGTTATAAAAGGTTTTCATATTTTGATAATAAAATCTATCTCCTGATAGACTCTGTCAAACACTCAGTGTAGTTACGTGCTATTGTTAGGTTACTCATGTAACACTAGTATATTTCAAAAGTAACAAATAAATAAAAATAAAATATTTAGCAGGGATTGTAAAGCTATGTAGTTGATATCTATGCAGCACCTATTCATAAAAGCAGGCTTCATTCACTTGTCAGTATCTGTGGTTGCAGGAGAGGATTCTGACCAGCAATAAGGACAATCAGTTGTAATAAGGCTATTGCAAGATAATAAAGACCTCAGTCTTAGAAAGCAGAGCTTTATGGAATTAGTTCTCTTTTTTTAAAAAAATGCTGCTTCTTTTGCCTTTGGGGAATTATGCTAGTTTATTTTTAATGTCTGACTTGGAAGATAAGTATAGTGAAGATAAAGATATTATAAAAAAAGAAAAGAAAAGATCTAGGAAAAAATGAGGAAATTTCTTCTAAAATATGCTGGCTCAGGAATTCTAGGAGCTGAACTCCACAAGTCATAAAGGGGCTCTCATTCTTCACCTCTGTTCTAAAACATAATACATATGAAGGGTATCAGCTTTAGGTAAAACAAGTTAGCTTTCTCCAGCAGGAAATATTGCAGAAAAAGACATCAGTTCTCCATACTGTTCCTAAATTTCTTCTGTGGCACTCTCAGTAATCTAGTCTGCTGAGCTAAGTGTAATGTGGGAAACTATGCAATTACAAACACACAATTTGAAGTAGCTTTCATTTGTTAAGTCTGTCAGTATGTGGAATGCTGTAAAGAATAGGTTATGGGTTGGGGTTTTTGCCTTAGGTAGAATAAATGTATTGAGCCAGGTTTTTACAATCACAAACATTTATCACCAGAAAAATTATGAGTAATAGGCCTGGACTAACAGCCAGCAATTGAAATCCTACATATAGCTGGTGTGTTCTGCTTAAGTTGGTACCCTAAGCAACTGCATACTTTGCCCATAAGTGTGGACCATGACTGTCTATCAGCAAGGCTTCATTGTCAGGATTTCCTTTAGCGTTATCCTAATACTAGGATAGGTGCCAGGCAGGGCTCTCTCTGTGGGCACGTGAGCTATCACCCCAGCTCAGCTCTAGTGCACATGCACAAGTGCACGTGCCCACTGACCAGCTGATTTTCGGGTCTCTGCTGTGTATGTACAGGGAGCGGGGCACATGTGGGTGATGTGCACACATGCATAGGGTGGGAGAGTCATGCATGCATGTGTGGGGGGTGAGGGGGACCCAGGAGGCTCCAGAGAGCCCTATTATGCCCAAAATGTGGGGGAGGGTTGTGTGTGCAAGTGCAAGGGGTGTGGGGAGGGTGTCGCCACGCATTGTATTATGGGTGCTGGCATGCACACGCTCTTTCGGCATGTGATGACAAAAAGGCTAGCCATCACTGTCCTAATACATCTCATAACTCCAAGTGATCAAGCAATGTAATGTTGTGGGACAATAACTCAATAGTAGAGGACCGGTTGTCTTAGCACCATTTGCAGGCCTATCAAACTGACGCCCTGCAGGCTGGATGCATCACAAGTGGGCCATGCCCAGCCCAGTTCTGGAAAGGCCAAAAACATTGCAATATGTCACATGACATGATTGAGTTTGACACCCATGATTTAAAGGAACTGGATTAATAAAATTGGAAAACTCTGGGTAATTGCCAATAGTCAATGTTGAATTGGCTAGATTGTCTAATGCTTCTTAAGGTACTTCAGTAACTGCATTCTGGTTTGTTATTGTCTGATTAAAAACAACATAATAACTTTCAGAACAATGTTAAAAGGCTTAGTAAGATTAAAAGATGGAATAAGTTTCCGCAAATAATATTCTATTGCTCTTTCAGCCGCATCACCTAATGGAATAGGAAGACCAATTTTATGTATTTATACTATCATGGTAGGTCAGAAATAAGGATCTAATATATTAGAATGAGTCATTCAGCCTTGTGGCAACCATTAAAACTCCAGCATTTAATTTTCAGCTTTCTTTATTAGCTTCTGTAAATCTGACTCAAAGTAAGAATACCCCAAAGCCCTAGTGCAATTTTATCACTTATGACTAATAGTAGAAAAGGTCAGTATTAAACATCTGACCCAAATCAAACCTCTCTTGTAACTTTCTGCCTCATTGAGTTGCCATCTCTTTTCATCTAAAGATATACTTTTTTTTCCTTTGCCCACAGTCATTAATTCATTTTCCCATATTATTATTTATACTTAAATTCCATGAAACCTCTGAGATAGCAGTTGGCAGGAAAAGTACTCAGAATGAAATATGAATTTAGTTAGATTACAAGGCCCATTACCTTACTTTCCCAATATCCTTCATCAAATATACTTTCTTTTTTCTGCCTCACATATCTGTGTTCTTTGGACTATTTGGTGAATTAGGGTTTATTTATTAAAATAAAAATGGATGACTCCATTGATAATCAGCCCTGATCATGTAAATGCAGATTCTTAATATCTATATTTGCCAAGTGCTGAATTGTAACCTAATGTACTAAATTATGTTGAAAATGCCACAAGGAACAGTTCAACCCACTATGATTTTATATTGCTACTGTTATATACTTGCTTTGAAGATCAACCTGAATATTTCACCTGGGGTCAAAGCGGAACAAGTAGATTTTCTTTCTTACTGCCACAGCAACCAAAGCTGGGAAAGGAAATCTTCAGGCCACATGTGGCAATTACTCCAATTCCAGGCCTTGATGTTATTCAGCTCTCCAGCTGTTTTGTTTTGCTTTGTTTCTTTTCTTTTTTAACTTTGGACCACATTTCTATGAGTAACTTCCTTTTAAGCTGTCAGTATATGCAATAGAAAAAAAATAATATGTATAAAGAACTATGGAATATTGCAGTATAGAAGTTCCTGCCCTTATTTGGCTCTGCCATACTTTGCTTTCTTGGATTTTATTCTAGCCATCAGTGATTATGATTACCTATCATTTCTTGCAGCTTCCATTTTGTTTTTCTGTGAATGAATGCACTTCACTGAAGAAAAATAGCCCTACTCTTGATCTAAAAAATATCTCCTTCTTGCAGGAAGACTTGGATTTAGTTCCTATTTTTCAATAAATTGGAAGAGGCATGAGTAACTGAGTGTGGAGGAGGGTAGAAGGAATGGTAAACCTTGCATAATAATGTTACCACTCAAAAGCCACAACTGACATTCTTATGTCAGATGTCTGGACACAAGTAGCATAACCATGAGTTGGAGATGACATCGTTGGCACATACATTGCCATAGGAGTTTATTTAATGCCCACTGAGAACATGGGAATTTTTGAAGAAAATACCACCCATTCAATTTTAAAGCTCATCTGCTAAGTTTGGGAAGGCTTGTTTGACTGACTATATGAAATTCTGCTGAGAGATTGCGTGTCTGATGATCACACAATCCGAGCACTTTGTATGAGGAGAAGTTCACAGAAAAGAAGCAGCTGGAAATCCCTGGCCACTGCAGGGGAACAGCTATAAGGGAGTTTTGTGAGTTAAGCAAGGGACAAAGACAACTGACTTCCTTTCTGGAGAATACATGATCAAGGGAGTTCAGAGACTGTGAGGAAGCCAGGGTTCCAAAGTCTGTGAAACATAGAGACTACCTTTTATTTGTACAGTTCTTAAGCAAAACCAACATATCAACAATAAGGTAGGAATCATCAGGGAATAGAATGTTTTATACTTGGCTGAATATTAGTTTATGACTGTCTGCTTAATATAATAAGCTTCTGGCATTCAGATAGCAAGTTTACTTCCTTGAAACAATGGTGGTTGAACTGGAAACATCTTTAATGTGGTGTGTAAACAAGACTTTTCGGGATGTTATATCTTTATCCCACTCTTAGGAGTGACAATTTCTTTGGTGTCAGGATTATATTATATTAGGCCTGAAGAATATTTTGGGACAAGGGAAATAATCTCAACTTGAATCAAAACTCTATTGTATAGTAAACAAAAAAAATTATATTTGGAAGAAAGCAGTATAGCATTTGATCTGAAAATATAAAGATATAAAGATTGCTTAATGCACTATAAGACTGGGTTAGTGAAAGGATATCAGATTCAGGAAACAAAAAAACTGGAAAATGCCAATATTTGAAAATGACGTGATTGTCAAGTGCTAGAAAATCTCTGAAGTAAAATATAAAAAGACTTAATATAAGAGAAGCCTGGTACAACAGAATCAGTAGAATAAAGTCATCTCTGAATACAAAATTGATAAAAGGTCAGGGAAGGAGGGGTCCAGATGTTTGTTTGTATAAAAAGAACATGCAAACTGCTACAGAGAAAGATATTAGAAGACAAAGTTTAATTTCTAAATTGTCATATATACCGGTAATAACATACTTTAATGTTATGCACTGGCCTCAACAGCTGTCATCAAAGAAGGAATAGCACCAAGAAAAGGTATTCTTTGAATCAGAAACTTATGTGTGAAACCAACAATAACCAACTCTACTTTTTGGATTGTGTGGAAAGATCAGAAACCTATTTTACTCAACAATGCCATTATGTGAAATCAGAACATAATAAAAAGAGGGTGACACAAGAGTAAGAGATTGCTGGCATATATGGGGCAATCTGGGCTCTGTAAGGAACAAAAGTACGATTTATGAAGACCTCTATTAATTCCCATCTTAGAACGGGTGGCTGCAAAGCTTTTTCCTTAGAATCTAATTCTGTTTTGGTTGCTTCTTTGATGTTGCATGTTCTATACTTTTTATTGCACAGAGAAGCCTGGATTAAATTTACTATTTCTACATGAGTCTATTGAATAATTAATTGGGTTTTTAAATGTTATATAAGAACAAATTTTACTGGACAACACAGACTGATTTGGATGTAGATTTAAAAGTGTGAGGCTACAAGAAAGATACGGAAAAAGATACTACATTGGATATGCAAATGGAACCAGCTGATGGCTTAATAATATAAATGGGATATATAAATAACAAACCAAAATAGTGACTTGGATAATTTTACAGTATTGGGTTTACAAAGGATTCTTATTAATGTTTTGAAGAATTATGTGACAAGGAACAAAGAAAAAAATGGAAAGAAATCATGTTTTAAGACATTATTTGAAGGAACTAAAGATCAAGATTGTTAAAGGTGAAAGGAAGGAATAGAATATTTGCTTATTTAATCAATTTATTATTTTAAATATGATTTTGTAACCCTTAATGGATATTTACTGGCATCAGGACTGAGATGTTATGGAGTTGTTTGTAAGAGGTGAGATGAGATATAGGCTAGTTGCCTTTTGATAAAGCGCCTTATGATTAGAAAGGGTAGAATATGGAAAGAAAGAAACTTTGATGTAGCATTAGAGAAAAGGTAATATATAAATGTACTTATAAGTGCTGTCAAGAAGATTAGAATCCATTTCTTTATTACTCTCATGTATTTTTCCTATCTTTTTCTTTATTTCTTTATTGGTTTTTATTGCTTTCCTCTATTTCCCTTATTTTTAATTTAATATTTGTATTATTTTTACTTTATGAAAAAAACTATTTAAATTATAACTTATATTTGAAAAATGTATTGGTGGGCATGGTGTAAATTTTATGGCTAGCATGGAAAAATGGATAGAAAAAATATTATTCAGGTTTCTCAAAACGTCCAGTAAGACTCATAAGAAGGAGAATTAAAATGGACAAAACAAAGTATTTCTTCCCAGGCTATATTTCATTGCCACAAGCTGAGATGAAGGCTACTGATTTGGATAACATTAAACCAGGATTATATAAATTCTTGAAAGACTCAGTGTTACACCACGATATTTCAGTTTCCAATGGACATTTGCTGGGAAAGAGTTATTTGTTCATTTGCAGCACCATGTACCCCAGAAGTATCTAGTTGGCTATTATGAGATAGAAAATGGTAAATTAAGATAAGCCTAGCAAAGCTTTTCTTATGTTTTTAAAAGATTGGATGACCTTGAACCATTCAAAGGCCTACTAGAAATTACATTGTGAGATAAATTCTGATATTTATAGGCAGGAGAGAGAGTTATAAATACAAAGGCTAACATTTGAGATTCAGGCATATTTGAAATGATTAGATGGATAATTAGATTTTATGCAAGATATTGAGACTAATCAGTATCTTTTAATATCTAAATACTTCCATTTATTGGGTCTTGATTTCAAAAGTAAAAAATGGAGAAAACAGCTACCTTGACATAACATGCAATGATAGAGGAGCTCCAATGATAACTCTATTTCTAGCTTCTCATCAATAAAAGTTACAGGGTGCAAGTTATCTGTTACAGGGACCTAGTTATCTGCGGGATCGGATCCTGCCCCATACATCCCTGCGGCCGATCCGCTCCCACAGGCTGTGCCAGCGGGCGACGCCCAGGGGAAGGGCCTTCTCTGTGACGGGCCCAGCCCTCTGGAACGACCTTCCCCCCGAAATTAGAACAACCACGGACCTCCGCTCCTTCCGTCAAAAACTTAAGACACACTTTTTCTGTCTGGCCGGCCTGGGTTAGTCCCCGTCTATTAGGATGTTAGGGGATTTTAATTAATTTATAATTGGGGATTTTAGCGCAGGGATAACTTTAGTTTAATTTGTTTTTACCTATTCTATTTATGTATTTTATAGCTATTTTAATTTTCCCTGTGCACCGCTCCGAGTCCCCTCGGGGAGAGGATGCGGTATACAAATAAAATTATTATTATTATTATTATTATTATTATTATTATTATTATTATTATTATTATTATTATTATTATTATTATTATTATTATTATGTTACAGCCAAACACATCAACTAAGAAAACAAAAGTATGGCTTTTGAAATTCTTTCCAATCCTTGTTTCAGCAGCGCCTATATGTCAGTAGCTATGTATGTAACCCATGCATTTCTTATTTTCTTATTTATTTTTATTTTTTATTTAGTTTGTCAAACAAATTTTAGCACTGAAAATTTTATCTAGTTAGGTAACCAAACTTGTGCAAGCAAACGACGAATCTCAGAGAGCACCAAGAACTCCACAATTCAACCCTGAGCTACTTTACATATATTCTCTTCTATTGGTTTTTTTTAATAACTTTTCAGGGCTGCCTCCTCATCCCCAGTTATTGACTTTTGTGTTAAATCTTTCTTTTGCTGGCTTCTCACACCATTCATTCCCAATCTAATTGTATTCTATTTAGGTTTAGGATATTTATTTTGATGATGGGCAGATAGATAAGAGTCCCAATTCTGTGTGTACAATAGAATAAAAATATGTCATAGATACACGTACACACACATATGTATGTATGCATGCATGCATGCATGCATGTGTATGTGTGTGTATTCTACAAAACATTTCCAGTTAAACTTGTCAATAGTGAAGTCAAACAGAACATTGAGAGTGAACTTTGGAGAAAACCACATAGACAGAATTGCATTTCCTTAGCCTCAAATCCTTCGGTAAGACTTTCATTGTGAAAACAGAAATAAAGATGTATAAATTTCCCCTTTAAATATCAAACCATAAACTTAAATCCATTTTTTCTTCCTCATCATTTCTTCAGGTATCTCTATCCTGAGACCCTTGTTAATGTTTTTTTATTGTCATAGCACGGATGATTTCACAACATTAACCATGTAATCAACTTATTTGGAGCAAAAAACAGGTTTTATATCATGATGACCCAGCAAACATTTTATCATTGCTTCATTAATCTTATGTTGATCACTTATGTTGATCTTTTATAAACATTTGTTTTAAAACGTTAAAACAGTTGTTTTCTATAATGTTTAGTAGTTTCACAGATAATGAGTCATTTTATAATCTTTGAGGCCATGTCACTATTTTTTTTCTTTTTTTTTTTTATATTGAAAAAGTTTTATTGGTTTTTACAATTTTCCAAAGGAGTAGGGAATACAGAAACATTTTAAGAACTTTCGCATCGGGATCATTGGCCCTTCCAGGGCTTCATAATAAAATATTGAAAAAACATTTTCCCAAAAATACTACAAGGTGAAAATAAGTACGTTTCCTAAATTCTCAATTCTATGCTAGCAGTCGTGTGCAAACATCCAGATATAAAGGTTATACAATATTAATAATAAAAAGAAAAAAAGCAAAGTTATTTTTTCGATCTAAGTCTCTTGGCAATTGTATCTTCTTTTTCTCCTCCCTGGCCCCCAGCGGGCAGGGCCGTGGCCTCCCCCCGCCCCCCCTGAATCGTCCCCCAGGACAGAGGAATGTTTTTTAAGAAAGGCTTCCGCCTCAACAACTGTTTTAATCCTTACTCTTCCTTCATCCCAGAACACCAACATCCCCTCCGGCATCGCCCACCTAAACCAAATCCCGTGGTCAAACAATTTTTTGGATAAGAAGGAATACCTCCTTCTCATCTCTCTAATCTTTTTTGGGATCTGCTTCAACTATTTTTTTTCTTAGTTGGTACCCAAAGTTACAAAATTAGAAGAATCAACAGATGCTTTTTCAGAAGCAATTTAAACTTGATGGAAAAACTGCATAAACAACAGAATTACATATCTGGCCATTACTGTTTTAGACTCTAAACAAAAGTAGACCATAAGTGGTAATTTTGTTATCGCTGGAGATAAATGCAACCAATAAATGTATTTTCAGTTGAATGTACTGAAGTTGCAATTCCACTGAGTAGTCAAGAGACAGCACAAGTGCTAAACGGCAATTAGTGAGCCCCAGGAAAGATGTACTGTAGTAGAACTAAGGATTAGAGACTTCATTTATGAGCATTTTGGGAGAAAATATGGCATGTTTCATGTTCATTTGAAAGCATATTTCCCCAATTTATCATTTACTCTTTTTGACCTTGGTATAATTTTGCCTCTTTCCTGGGGCTTCCTCTCCATTTACTGTCCCAGAATTGACAACGTTTTTTTTTCCCTTTCCCATAATAAAAGCTGTCAGCTGAAATGAAAAAGAAGTATATCATAAATATATTACAAATGATAGCATGTTACATGAAATTTTACATGAAAAAATGTTGTTCTCAGCTACCAATATAGAAATGAAATGGTCAGAGCAAATACTGTACAGTGTAGTTCACATGAAACACTTTGATAGAATCTAATATATTTTTATCGTTTTCATTCAAATGAAATAAGAAGTCGTCTAATTGTAATACATGTGATTGTATGTTGCATGAAATTTAGCATGAAAACAATGTTGTTCACAACTACTAATGCAGACATGAAATGTTCAAAGCAAATACTGTATAGTGCAGGGGTCTGCAAAGTCGGCTCTTTTAAGACTGGTGGACTTCAACTCCCAGAGTTCCCCAGCCAGCTATGCTATGCTGGCTGGGGAACTCTGGGAGTTGAAGTCCACCAGTCTTAAAAGAGCCGACTTTGCAGACCCCTGGTATAGTGCAACTTTCCTAAGACACGAGGCTTTTATGATAGATTTTGATAGATGTTTATGTTTTCTAAAATAAAAATTGTTTGTTGCTTTTAATTTATTCTCAAAACAATGTTCTGTAAAATTATTGGGAATAACATGAAAGGTTCTTGAATTTACCTTGGCTTTTGCACATAATCCCTTCAGCTGCTTGGAGTGAGTAAACTTTAGTAAATCCAACAAAAGACTTCATAAGTAAATTTGTCCTTGGCATTATTATTTTTTTGACCAGAAAGAATGCAAACAGGACACTTGCAAAAGATAATATGGTTTTGCCACGCTGAGAAACTAATAGACACTCACAAATATCAAATAAAATTCTAAATAAATTCAAATGTACTCTGAAAATGAATAGTGCAACTGAATTCTATTTCCCGGGGGGCAAAAAACATCAATTTGGAACAGCATTTGTTTTCTGCAATGTTCATACATTCGCTACTGAAGTGAGAAATTTCTATAGTATGAGTGGTATTGCAGATCCTATAGTTTCAGAATTGGATTAACAAGAAAGCAATATTATAGTTTGCAAAAATACACTGAGGAGTCATATTATGTCTGCAAGGTGAAGAATCTGTTTCAAAACCAATCCAGAAATCTTAAACAAGTTGTGGAGCACACCAATTAGAAGAAAACAGGAAGCTTTGCCAATTTAATTTTAAGGGTAGAAACATCTTGAATTCTGACTTAGGAATCAAATAAAACAAAGAAGTATAGTTATTTCTGGATATTCTTGAGGAGAATGTATGCTATGTCTTCTGTCAAGCTGGCAGGAATAGCCAACACTCCAGAAGATAGGCTTAAGATACAGAAGGATCTAGACAAACTTGAACATTGGGCACTATCTAATAAAATGAAATTCAATTGTGAAAAAAGTAAGGTCCTACATATAGGCAAGAAAAACCAGATGCACAAGTACAGTATAGGTGGTACCTTGCTCAATAGTAGCAACTGTGAGAGGGATCTAGGAATCCTAGTGGACAACCATTTAAATATGAGCCAGCAGTGTGCAGCAGCTGCCAAAAAAGCCAACACAGTTCTAGGCTGCATAAACAGAGGGATAGAATCTAGATCACGTGAAGTGTTAATGCCACTGTATAGTGCCTTGGTAATGCCACACTTGGAATACTGCATACAGTTTTGGTCGCCACGATGTAGAAAAGACGTGGAGATTCTGGAAAGAATGCAGAGAAGAGCAACCAAGATGATTAGGGAACTGGAGACTAAAACATATGAAGAACGGCTGCAGGAGCTGGGTATGTCTAGTTTGATGAAGAGAAGGACCAGGGGAGACATGATAGCAGTGTTCCGATATCTCAGAGGGTGCCACAAAGAAGAGGGAGTCAAACTATTCTCCAAGGCACCTGGGGGCAGGACAAGAAGCAATGGGTGGAAACTAATCAAGGAGAGAAGCAACTTATAACCAAGGAGAAATTTCCTGACAGTTAGAACAATTAACCTCTGGAACAGCTTGCCTCCAGAAGTTGTGAATGCCCCAACCCTGGAAGTCTTTAAAAAGATGTTATATAGCCATTTGTCTGAAATGGTATAAGGTTCCTGCCCATGCAGGGGGTTGGACTAGAAGACCTACAAGGTCCCTTCCAACTCTGCTATTGTATTGTATTAATACTTCATGCGATCTATATTCATTTGCGGTGATGCCCCTGAGACTTCAGAGGGAAAGTGGGGAGGGGACTCAAAATGTTAGAGATTAAAATTGTCTCTTGCTTCCAATAGATTATTTATAAAATTCTTCTCTAACTTTGTACTTTCCAAATGCTAGGCTGTACCTTTTATCATTTCTAATAGACATGAGTAGTACAGTGAGAGAAATCAGCATCATAATCATCATCAATATCATCTTCACATTCTTCTTAAGATCTTCATATGCTGAAGGAAAGATAAAATACTGTAGGCAGTCCTTAATTAACAACAGTAATTGGGAGCAGAAACTTCATCACTAAGCCTGTGATCATAAAGCACAACATTATGTGACCACTCTAACTTTACAATGACAGTTGTAGTAGTTTCAGTTGTGATCATTAGGCAAATTCACCACAGGCATTAGGTGAAACATCATGTGATTGTTATCACACCCCACCGTGGGGAGGCGGAACCAGAGGCACCAAGTTGGTTCCGCCCCAGGCGCCTGATGGACCCGGAAAGGTTCCAGAGGGAGCTTGGGCCAATACCTGTGTCCCTGCCCCGTGGCTCGACTGAGGATCTAGTGGCCGCATGGTATAGTGCGGCCACGGGGGCCTTGGACCGAGTTGCGCCCTTGCGGCCTCTCATGCGGCGCCGAGTCACCCAGGCTCCTTGGTTTACCGAGGAGCTTCGGGAGATGAAACGCCGCAAGAGATGCCTAGAGAGTAGGTGGAGATCTTCTCGATCCGAATCTGACCGAACACTAGTGAGAGACCATATTAGGACTTACTTAGTGGCGCTAAGAGTAGCCAAACGTGAGTATTGTGCTACTCTTATCGCGTCCGCGGAAAACCGCCCTGCCGCCCTGTTTGGGGTGACCCGCTCCCTCCTTCATCTGAGGCCGCAGGAAGCCCCTCTGCAGGGTCGAGCAGAGGAATTTGGAGTATTCCTGCAGGACAAAATCACTCAGATTCGGAACGAGTTGCCCTCCACTTGTGGTCCAGTCGAGGCGTCCAGCGTTGGTCTTGAGATTACACCTTGGGAGGAGTTTGACTTTGTTACTACCGAGGATATGGACAGGTTGCGGAGGAACCTTAGAGCCACCACATGTTTATTGGACCCGTGTCCCTCCTGGCTTGTACTGGCATCCTGGGAGGTGACACGAGGCTGGCTCCAGGGCATTGTGAATTCATCTCTGAGTGAGGGGCACTTGCCCACCGTTTTGAAAGAGGCGGTGGTGAGGCCCCTCCTCAAGAAACCATCCCTGGATCCAGCTTTATTAGAGAACTATCGTCCCGTCTCCAACCTTCACTTTTTAGTGAAGGTTGTTGAGAGTGTGGTGGCTCAACAGTTTCCCCGACATCTGGAGGAAGTTGATTATCTAGACCCGCGCCAGTCCGGCTTCCGGCCCGGTCACAGCACCGAAACGGCATTGGTCGCGTTGGTAGATGATCTCTGGAGGGCACGGGATAGAGGTTGTTCCTCTATCCTTGTCCTATTAGACCTCTCAGCGGCTTTTGATACCATCGACCATGGTATCTTATTGCACCGATTGGGGGGGTTGGGGCTGAGAGGCACCGTCCTCTCTGGTCGGTCGCAATGGGTGTTGGCAGGAGGGCAGAGGTTGTCCCCGAGGCCACTCACATGTGGGGTCCCTCAGGGGTCGGTCCTCTCGCCACTCCTGTTTAACACCTATATGAAGCCGCTGGGCGAGATCATCCGTGGTTTTGGGGTGGAATACCATCTGTACGCTGATGACACTCAGCTGTACATATCCACCCCAAACCACCCCAACGATGCCGTCGAGGTGCTGTCCCGGTGTCTGGAGGCCGTACGGATCTGGATGGGTAGTAACAAACTCAGACTCAACCCGTCCAAGACCGAGTGGCTGTGGTTTCCGGCACCCCGGTTCAGCCAGATAAGTCCAACACTGGCCATTGGGGGCGAACAACTGGCCCCCGTGGAGAGGGCGCGCAACTTGGGCGTCCTCCTGGATTCGCGGCTGTCCATGGAGGACCATGTGACGGCCGTGGCCAGGGGGGCGTTCTATCAGGTACGCCTGATACGCCAGTTGCGCCCCTTACTGGACCGGGGAGCCCTTCGCACAGTCACTCAAGCGCTTGTGACATCCCGGCTGGATTACTGTAACGCTCTCTACATGGGGCGCCCCTTGAGGTGCACTCGAAAGCTACAGTTAGTACAGAATGCGGCCGCGCGGGTGATTATGGGTGCCTCAAGGCAAACCCACGTAACACCTCTCCTGCGCGAGCTGCACTGGCTGCCTGTGGCCTTTCGAGTGCGCTTCAAGGTGCTGATGACCATCTTTAAATCGCTCCATGGCTCGGGGCCTAGCTATATACGAGACCGTCTCCTGCCCCATACATCCCTTCGTCCGATCCGCTCCCACAGAGAGGGTCTTCTCCGGGTGCCGTCAGCGGGGCAATGCCGGCTGGCGACACCCAGGGGAAGGGCCTTCTCTGTGGCGGGCCCGGCCCTCTGGAACGACCTACCCCCCGACCTTCGCACTATCTCGGACCTCCGCCTCTTCCGCCAACGTCTTAAGACGTATCTATTCCAACAAGCCGGCCTAGGATAGCCCCTACTTCTGACTTTTAAAATTAAAATTAATTTGGTATGGTTTTAAAATGGGTTTTTAGCACGGGTCCAATAATTTAATATATTTTAATCGATTTTGTATTTTGTATTTTGTGGTTTTAATAATGCCTGTGCGCCGCCCTGGGTCCTAACAAGGAGAAGGGCGGGGTATAAATTTAATAAAATAAATAAAATAAAATAAAATTTGTGACCTCTTCTTCACTGACTTTGTCAGAAGCCAGCAGTGAAAAATCACAAATGGTGACCACATGACCCTGGACCATGGTGAAGATAATAATTGTGAGCTAGTTACCAAGTGCCCAAATCACAATCACATGTCCTCAGGGATATTGCAATGGTCTCAGCTTGGACCAGCTGTAAGTCTCTTCATACAGGCCTTTTAAACTTCAAATGGTCACTGAACAAGTCATTAATCAAGAACTACCTGTATAAAATTATGAAAGATGTTGACTCAAGGAATAGTTCTGGATGTCAGAATGATGGATGAGTAACAGATCACGAACAGAAGGGAGTAAGGTATCCAGAGCTATTTCCTATCTATTACTTTTGTTTGAAAAAAGTAATGGCCTTATACATTTTTAAAATGTTTAAGAATTGAGACATCATTATAAAAGGGTGGGTAGCAGCTATATATTTGATTAATTGTAAAAATAAAAATATCAAGTCCAGTGGAAGCTCCAATGAAATATTACGCTGTTCCTCAAGATGTGTTGGGATCAGAACTTTCCAAATTTACAGACAGTAGAAGCTATAATTTCAATACAAATGGAAGCTGTAACCATAGCATATCAGGACAGCATCAAATTTAAGATGCCCCCCCCACTCTCAAATAGATTGATGCAGTCCACTTTCCTGTTCACTTCCAAGACACAAAAACTGTGTCTGGAGGTGATAAGAATGTAGCTAACAATGAAACTTTTTTCTTTCATACACAAAGAAAACCTCTCATTACAGCTAAAAAGAAAATTAAAGTGAACTAAGAAACTGGCCAGAAGGCACTGCTGTTGGAGTTGCAGATATAAAGAAAATAACCCTGGCAAAAGGGTTTAGATGACTGTGGCTGTGGAGGAACCACTAGTCGGCTATAAAATATTAAAGAAAGTTCCTGAATAAAGGTAAATTGCCAAAAATGAAAGAGGACCATTCTTCAGGGGGATCAGCCTACCCTGCTAAGAGTAAAAAGAAGGTCTAAAGCTCAATATTCGGTAGATAATAAAGGTTGTTAGCTAATTTTTTCCCAAACTTCTTGAAATGAATTAAATGTTGGATGGTCAACCTATAAAAATAATAAAATATTTTTATAGTAAAGAAGAAGTTCTGAGGGACAAGGACGGTAGACTGACATTGTCATGAAGCAAGCCCAAATTATTTTCACAGTTTTGCACACAGTCCCAAAGGAGCAGGAACTGGCAATGTAATACCATGACACTGCTTTTGTCATTCTGCTGAAAATAGTTAAGATCCTACAGATGCCACTGGCAGATCCCCTGAGAGCAGAGAGGAAGAAACTAAAGATCTGTTTGTTGATACTCTGTAGCCACCTGTTGCTTACATGCTTTCTGGCTGTAAAAGTCAAACTCTTCAGAGAAATAGAAGTTTTTTTATTTATTGCAATGGCAATGTTATTTATAATACTGGTCCACAATCCTGGTGGTCTTTTTCAGGCAGAACCTAAGAATTCTGCCTGTGATTCCACTATGTATGTATGTCTATCAATTTATCTATGGAACGGTTAAATAAGGAAATCATCAGCCTCATCAAAACATTGTCCCTGGATGACTCAATGAATCAGAATAGAACTGGAAGGGACCGTGGAGGTCTTTTAGTCAGACTCCCTGCTTAAGCAGGACAGCCTACCAGGGGTCTGCAAAGTCGGCTCTTTTAAGACTGGTGGACTTCAACTCCCAGAATTCCCCAGCCAGCTATGCTGGCTGGGGAACTCTGGGAGTTGAAGTCCACCAGTCTTAAAAGAGCCGACTTTGCAGACCCCTAGCCTATACCATTTCAGACTGTCCAGTTTCTTCTTAAAAACCTCCAATGATGAAGCACCCACAATGTCTGGAGGCAAGATGTTCCACTGGTTAGTTGTCTTCATTGTTAGGAAGTTTCTTCTTAATTCCAGGTTGCTTTGCTCCTTGATTAGTTTCCATCCATTGTTTCTTGTCCTGCCCTTTGGAGCTTTGGAAAATAAATTGACCCGATCCTCTTTGTGGCAGCCTCCCAAATACTGGAATATTCCTATCATGTTCCGCTAGACCTTCTTTTCACTTTCATCATATTCAAAACCTGCAACTCTTCTTCATATATTTTAGTCTCCTGGTCTTTAATCATCTTAGTTACTCTTCTCTGCACTTTTTCTAAAGTATCAGCATTTGTTTTATAATGTGGTGAATGAAACTAGCATACAACAGCAGCAGTGGTGGGTTCCAGATCCCACCACCAGTATTGGCCACATGCAGGCGCGCAGCGTGCGTCTGCGTTCTGGTTGTAAATGATGCTTTTGCAAGCCTCCGTGATACTTCAGATGCTTGGTGGAGCATTGCACAGGTGCCTTTGTGCAGGAACGCCGACAGCTTTAAAACATGGTAAGGAGCTCGGGAGGGCAAGTGGGCCTTCCGGAGTGGTACCTGGTACTCCGGGTAGGCTCTGGTATGCCCGTACTGGGGCGTACCATCTACAAGCCACCACTGAACAGCAGCATAAAGATATTGGGAAGTCCAAGAATACTGAGTTTAAGAGTCCTTTGGATTTTATGAAGGGAAGGACATTGACAAGTAGCAAAACTATATTTGCTGACAACAATGTGTAGTGAGAGCTGGAGGCCAAGATAACAAGCTGGGAACAAATCACATGTTAATTAAATTATAGTTGAAGGACAATTGGGAAATGCATCAGTAGCCGAGAAAAGTGAGAACAGTTGAGTTTTTTTTTCCTTTTTTTAATTAAAGGGAAGAAGACAAAGGAGAGGGCAGGATTTAAGATTGGCAATATGGATCTTACTGCAGTAGATAAACAATAATGATTTAAGACTGGCGAAGAGAGAAAAGTGAACTAAAGAATTAATGCATATTTGGTTAGTTTAAAAAATAAGCTGTAAGAATGGATGTAAAAGAATAATGAACCAATTTGTATTGACATAAAGGTGTGGGAATTATTAAGGAACAAGAAGGAATAAATGATACCTGCAGATCGAAAGCAGATTGAAATTCACCCTGAATTATAGAAATGCAAGCATGTGTATATCAAGTAATTTAGGTGTATGATGGCACATAAAGAAGACCATAAAGAAATGTAATGAGCATATATTTGCCACAGAATTCAATCTGCTAATTTTAATATATAAAGCCCTATTAAGATCTGCAAGGAGTTTTTTTTTCAAATTGGGCCACAGTAGCTTTAGGATTTGCAGTCATTTGAAAGATAAATTGGTGCACTCATTGAGGTCATTCCATAACATTCCATAAGGGAAGACACTTATTTTCATCAGGATTTTCATTAAATGTTATGCCTATATAAATTAAGAGGGTTTTTTTTTCCAATAACAAAATGAAACAAAAACACTGGCCTTTCAGTATGTATTTTATTATTTTAAATATATATATTTAAAGTTCTGATGATTGTAGGCATTTTTTATAATGAAAGGCAGAGAAAAGAAAGGCTGTTATTAAACACAATTTTCTAGACTTTGAACAAGAAATATTCTCTTAGCCTGAGCAATATTGAATGGAATTGGTTTTTTAAATTCAGTCTAATCTGCCTTCCAGTTCAGTATGGGAGAGAAACTGCCTTGGTTGATTACTTGAATTGAGAAATGTCAGTTCTGTCTCTCTCTCTCACACACACACACACTATATATATATGTATGTATGTATCAGCTCAGCTGATCAGGAGGAGAACCTGGGGGCTTAGTGGCTAAAACATCTGCCTAACATGTAATACAGCCCTGGTTCAAATCTCAATAAGGTATGGCTAACTGATGAGAGCTAAATAGCTTGAAATAGATCTGTACTAGTCTCCCTTTATTTATTTATTTATTTATTTATCAGCACAAAAACGTAATATATCTATATCTGTGTGCATTTGTACTGATAGATAAATAAATAAAGGGAGACTATGATAGATCTATTTTGAGCTATTTAGCTCTCATCAGATAGCCATACCCTTACTGGGATTCAAACTCAGGCTGTTTACATGTCAGGCAGCTGCCTTAACCATTAGGCCACTGTTAGATCAGACAAAGGATTCCGACTCAGGCATGGTCAAAACAACAGGAACGTTTATTCACACTATTTACAACACACACAAGATTCAACTGGCAAGGTTTCTTCTCTGGCAACCTCTTATATAGAGTTACCAGGCCGGAAACTCCTAGCAATGCAATTGCAACATTGTAACTCCTTTCCAGACAGATTCCAGACAGCTTGTCTCTGTTAATCACTGCAGCTGCTGGCTCAGCTCCGGAATGCGGTGACTCATAGGTTACCAGACGAGCTGTCTGGGACATAGGCTTGGGGACTCAACAGCCACGAGTTCTACTCCCTTATCAGCTGAGCCAGGGAAATAAGTCATGTGCTCTGACATAAACATATCTATATCTATGTCTATGTCTATGTCTATGTCTATGTCTATGTCTATGTCTATGTCTGTCTGTCTGTCTGTCTGTCTGTCTGTCTGTCTGTCTGTCTGTCTGTCTGTCTGTCTGTCTATCTATCTATCTATCTATCTATCTATCTATCTATCTATCTATCTATCTATCTATCTATCTATCTATCTATCTAATCAAAAGAAGCTCCCGTAATCACTGACCCTCTAATGCCCCCATTTTTGTTTCCCATAGCTTCACCCATAGCACAGAAATATTGGGCAAAACTGTCCATCCAGAATTTGGGCTGAGGGATCATTAGTAAAGGATTCTAAACCTAAGGAAATGTTAAAATTCATCATTTTGTATAAACTTACCAAGTGTTTGCTTTAAACTTAACATCATGCAATTATAAAACAGCCAAAGTTTCTGTTTTTCTTCTGTTATGAAAATATTAATTTTGTATTTAGCTATCTTCATTAATAGAGGTCATGTTTTATCAGTGTGCAAGCGACATTGATGTAGCACAATAGCTATTATTGTCCTAAGTTAGAAAATTTAGTCAGTTTAGAACTAGATTATCATGTATTTAATGTTTATCTCTAAAGAGATTGTTAGAATAAGCTGATAGTGTTTTTTAATTTGCCCTGCAAAGTGCTAATTAAGCCTGTGAAAAGGAGGGAAAAAATCCCTCAATTAAAAAGATAAACGTGATAAAGCTGGCATTTAAGCCATTTAGAACCAAGGATGATTTAAAATCCTGCTTTGGCCACAATTTATTGTATTTCTGTGGGAGATTCACATACAGTATTAATTATGTCTGATAAGTGCAAAGCAAAATACAGCTATACCAAGGCCCATTGCATGCTGACATTTTTCAGGGTCAGTTTTGTTTTTCATAATTAATATATAGACATGACGGATTTCTGTAATGGTTCAATGCTATTTATCCCAATTTATATCTTTCTACTTTCCTAAAAGGGTTCAGGTATGAATTATATATTTTACCAAATTTTTCCCCTTGATGGCTGTAAATTAGAAATGGTTATTTTAGCTGAAAGAAATCCAAAGGAGTCTATATCAACTGATATTTAAGTTTCACATTACAGTTATTGGTACTGTAACAATGGTGGGTTCCGGGTGGTATGGCCCAGTACAGGCATATTAGTGGCAGCTGGCAACAGTGGCCACCATACCAGAATGGTGTTTCAGTGGGCCCGCCCACCCGGCTGCGTTCTTTACCTCTTTTTGAGGGAAACGAGCCAATTGCGCATGCACGCACAGCGCACTGCGCCTGTGTGACCTTGCCGAGCAGCTGGGGCATCGCAGGACTGTTGCGTATACATGTGTGCGTAGCGTGCATACCCGAGATGGACATCCGGCCCTGTCGCAGCATACCGGTTGCAACAGGATCCGGAACCCGCCACTGTACTGTAATCTTCTTTAGATGTGGTTTATCCTAAGAAGCGTTAATGAATGCAATTAATAGAAAAAGTCACTAACATGCATATAATCAGAAACTCTGACCTGTGCTTTATTATGTGTTGGAAGATTAAGCTTTATAATAATAATATATTTAATTTCTTGACCGCTCCTCTCCCCGTAGGGACTCAGAGCGGTGCACAGGGAAACTAAAACCATAAATACAATCAAAACAATATCTCCTATTTATGAGCTCTGACTCCTAAACTATCAGATAATTTCTCTCTGTCGGTCAGACTCTGCCAAACTAAGGAAGATAAATATAATTAAATAGGAGTAAGCTTATCAATCAATACAGCTTCAGGAACATGCCTCACTTTAATAAATACTTACAACCAAAGATAACTGGGGATGCTGAGTTGCAGGAAGTGGTAGTAGGGTGAAATAGAATTAATAACTGTTAGGGAAAGTACAATGTATTTTGAATTACATTTTCATTTTTCTTTCAAAAAAATAAAATCATGAAAAAGGAAGGAGTCATGGTATGAAAAATCATGGAAAGCAAGGCATGTGATTGGCCCATGATTTTTTGTTGTTGAAAAAAAAAATCCTATTATTTCCTTAAAATTCACTTATTGTTTTGTATCAGTTAATTCTTCATTTATTATTTACTTACGTAATCTTCTCTTTATATTCCATTTTTTCCAGGTATCCAAGAAGCACAAGAAGGCATCTCTCATCGTATGTTATTCACATATTCACAATCCTTGGATTAATAAATTGGATTAATAAATCCTACATAGTTGTTAGACCAACAGATATTAATTGAGCCCATATTTATGTCAAGTGTATATCAGGTCAGGATTAATAATCACCAACTACTACTCTTGATTATTAAAGATAGAGATTTGAATGGCTGGTCCTCCTTACAGTTTGTTAGGGTTAGTACTGCTCTGAAGTTTTCAGCTACAGGCCTTTCCCTCTGACCAACCCTGTAGAATCCAGGTTCAAAAAGCTATTAATCACACAATGAATGAATGATGAAAAAATGAATGCTGAAAACCCTGATCAGTAATAATAGCAGAAATGAAGACATTCTGTAACAAGCATTGCAGATTCATAACTGAGACAGTACGACAGCAATATAAATGGGCAGGATTCATTTTATATTTACCTGACCATACATGGACACAAAAGGTGATGTTATGGGGGTTTATAAGATTCAGTTGGATTATCTCCTATAAGATAGAGAGATGATTGTGGAAAGATCACCTTCCCAACTGGAACATTATAGTAAAAAACCAAATAAGATATAAATCTTGGTTGAAGCTGTCCATTCAGATATAAACAAAATCTAGAAGAATGTGGAAATTAAATGATACAGTGAAAATAAACTTTACCCAGGATTCAGTCTGTGGTGTAGTCAGATTTTTGCTTGACTCAAATATTTGAGGAGAGAGAGAGAGAGAGAGAGAGAGAGAGAGAGAGAGAGAGAGAGGGAACACTACGGCATTAAGGGTACTTCTATTTGTTTCCAATTTTTCATTTTATTTCCATATGATTTAAAATGTGTAGGTGTGTGTTGAATGTGTGTATACATTTTATATATGCAAACAGCAACATAGGGTGTCTGAAGAAGATAAACAAGGCCCAGGAGGCCAAGAGCTTTCACAGACTTTTGTTGCAAAGGAAGAAGTTATTGCTTCTGGCAAAATCTCCTAGGTGTTCGCTATGATGTCTTGCCAGAGATTCAGCAGAGGAGAATAAACTTCTGTTCATTCTGTAGTTTAATGAGATTAGTGTGTTGATTTAAAACAAGAAAATTATAAGGGATGAAAATAGGAGGAATAAAAAAACTCTTCTATGATTAAATCAGTGGGTTGCTTTATGGGAGAAAGATTCTTCCTACAGAAAACTATTATTGAACCCAGAATCCAACCAAGTATCTAGGAAAGGGGTTTAATGGAAAGATTGCTGCTGCTCTGTTTTTTCTGGACTGCCAGAACTTATATGAGAATGCAGTAGGTAATTATATTTCTTATCAATTTTTTTTAATTCATCAAGAAAAGAAGAAGTATTTAGGGGGGGAAATTATCACGCTCATTCCCAATCATTCGTATTTGAATTTGTCAATCATCCCTTCTTCACTTTTCTCTATATCCTGATTATAAATATACAGTACTTAACTATTAGTTTCTTTTTACCAAATCAAGACATCCTAATGAACAAAATTATATTTGCAGCCAATTCTGAATGCTGAGCAGTTTATGCTAGTAAGGTACCCTAATTCAAAAATAACTCAATAATGCATCAAATATAACAGTGTACAGGGGAAAAAATGACAATAACAGATGCTGTCATCAGAGTTCCTTGTTGTACCTCAATGAAACCTTCATGGTATCATAATAGATAGAAAGTTCATTTATCCAATATGCATAAGCAGTAGCAATAACTGGGGAGAAATAATACAGATACGTGATGCCTTCTTCTTTATGTTAATGCTCTTTTTCCAATATTCTCTTTACTAAAAGTCAAATCTTCTGTTTTCCGTCATTTGAACTATTTCATCTTGTTTCATAGCACCAACATCTCCAGGAGGTAGGCTTGCTTGCACCTTTCTTTCCAGATGTGAATACAGGATAATATAGTCAAGTCAAGTCCTTATGTATTTTATTAAACTGACTATCAAATTGAAGATAAGAACACACAATCACTCAGGACTGATTTAGTGTCATATGGATAATTTCCAAAAATGCTGAAAATCATATGGTGACATTTAATAGAGAAAATAATATGTTCAAAATCACTGCCAGCCCCTGCATACTTGTTAACTGATTAAATATCTGCATCTGGTTTCAATTAGTAGATAATGTCTATCATATATTCAATCAAAAAAACTATGGATTTCACTATGAAGTTAGAAAAAGTAGGGTGAAGGGCACAATTCAAGGCAGAGCTTGATAAAACCATGGTTAGGAATGCCATTTTAACTTTGACGGTGGCTCAGTGGCTAAGATGCTGAGCTTGTTGATGAGAAAGGTCAGCAGTTCACTGGTTTGAACGTGTAGCAGTCTGAAAGCATGTAAAAATGCAAGTAGAAAAATAGGGAACACTTAGCTGGAAAGGTAAACTTCCGTGTGCCTTCAGCATTTAGTCATGCTGGCCACATGACCATGGAGATGTCTTTGGACAGCGCTGGCTCTCAGCTTTGAAATGGAGATGAGCAACGCCCCCTAGAGCTGGAAACAACTAGCACATATGTGTGAAGGTTTCAATTTTTTTTAGAATCTCTTCTATAGGTGTGGCCTGCTTTGTGGGAGTGGCTTGCCAGCCATGTGACCAGGTGAGATGGCTTGGCAGTCATGTAACTGGGTGGGCATGGCCAACTTGTAAAATGTGGTGAAACTCACTTAACAACGCTCTTGCTTAGCAACCAAAATATTGGCTCAGAAACTCTGGCATTTGAAGCACACAAGTCTTTTGTATTGAAAAAGTTTTATTGAGTTTTACAATTTTTTCAAATAGGATAGGGTAAGGTGTGATAAGGAAATATTTTGAGAACTTTCACGTCGAGATCGTGGGCCTCCTCCGGGGCTTCTTGACAAAACATAGATAATACATATTTCAATAGTACTACAAAGTGAAGAGAAGTGCATACATCATTGTAAATTCTATGCTAGCAATCGTATACAAACATCCAAACAAAAGTTATACTATATTAAAAAAGTCATTTCTTAGATCTAAGTCTCTTAGCAATTGTATCTTCTTGTTCTCCTCCCTGGCCCCCAGTGGGCGAGGCCGTGGCCCCCTCCGCTCCTCCACTTTCATCCTCCAGGATTGAGGAATATTTTTTAAGAAAGGCTTCCGCCTCAACAACTGTTTTAATCCTTACTCTTCCTCCTTCCCAGAACACCAACATCCCTTCTGGCATCACCCACTTGAACCAAATCCCCTCTTTAAACAATTTTTTAGATAAGAAGGAATATTTCCTCCTCACCTCTCTAATCTTTTTCGGGATCTGCTTCAAGATAGCGACTTCCTTTTGTTGGTAAATTAACGGACCCTCTCTCTGCGCCCTCAATATTCCCTCCCTGGTAGACCTTCTAACAAATTTAATATGTATCTCTCTGGGTAGTTCATTTATCCTGGCATATGCTGAATTTATTCTATAAACCAGGTCAATGTCCCCCCTGATCTCTTCCTTGGGTTTGTGTAAGTAGTCTGCTAAAATTGTGCTCATAAGATCAGGAAGACATTCACCAGATTCTTCAGGAATATTCTTAAATCTTAAAAAATATGACATCCTTTCAAAATCCATCCTAGACATATGACCAGTTAAATCTCCAATTTCAGTATTAACATTTTTAAGCTCTCCCCTTGCCCCAGCCAGCCCCAGTTCTAACTCTTCAGTCTTCTGTGTGTTCTGCATCAATTTCTTCTGTGTCTCCAAAAGCTCTAATTTGGAACTGCAGTGGTCTTTTCTAAGCTCTTTAATTTCCAGTACCAAAGAATGTAACACTTCTTCCATAGCTGTTAATCTTGCATCTGTGTCTGGTTTTTCTGGCTGCTTTTTGGAAGCCATGGTGAGTGGTTTAAATCAGTGACAATTAGATGGCGTTTTTTGGGTGCGGCTGGTGGAGAAGAACACAAGTCTTAAAGCTGTCAAGTTACAAGACTCTTGCACCTCTAACCCTTTAGAAAAAAAAACCCAGGGGTGTTCAAACTTGACAGCTTTAAGACTTGTGGACTTCAACTCCCAGAATTCCTTCTGTCGCTCTTCATCTTGATGATGTGCGGATGGGCAGGGGGAGGGATCTGGAACCGGTTCTAAATGGCACTGTAGATTTGTGGAACCTCTTTATAGAAGAGCTTAGAACTGGCAGGAACCCAATCCTGGCTGAATGGAAGGACAATGAAGTGCAGGTATACTGGTTTGAAAAAATTATACCAAAAGAACACATATCCAATATTCTTTGTCCAACTGCAGAGAGGCATTGAGCAATGCATCATATGAATCATCTTGGAATACTTACTATATTCAATATATTTTTATTTGCAAATGTGGATGAAGAATTGGAATGATTGGATTTGTCCCAAAGTTGTTACAAGTTTTAGCTAATATCTTAAAAGAGAAAAATTAAATTCAAAATGAGATTGATACACTATTGAAAAGAAAAAAATGGAAAACAACCAAGCAGGATTTAATAGGGAAAAATCCACATTTTCACTTAGGAAACAGAAATTAAATGCAAAGACATAGGTTGGGGGATACTTGGTTTAGTAATCGTATTTATAAAAAAAGGTTATTGTAATAGTAGTTATTACAAATTGAATATGAATAAGTAGTGTGATGTGGTTGAAAAAAAAATATTTTAGTCTGCTTTAGTGAAAATATAATTTCAAAATCTCAGAAAATAACCTCTTCACTGAATTCTACATTAATCATATTATATCATATATTGTATCCAGTTCTAGGCAGCACAGTTTAAGCATTATTCAGATAAACTGCAACAGATTCAAAGAAGAATTAGTAAGGAACTAGAGAGGGAAAGAAGTATTAGCATTAAGAAATACAAATGAGAAAATTAGGTCACAAACTTCAAAGGATGTTGCAGAGAAGAAAGTCAAGATCTCTTCTCTCTTATTCCAGGGTTCCTGGTACAAATGAATGGATATAAGTTACAAGAAAGCAATTTTTGACTAAATGTTAGAATAAAACCTCTTAACAGTAAAAGGAATTCAACAATGAAACTATTTATCCAGAGACCCATTCTACCTCTATGGTTCTATGGTTCTATGATTTTATGATTTTGATTCTATGATTTATTATTTTTAAAAGAACATTTTATTGTTAAAATAATAAAATTCAAAAGAAGAAAAGTCTGCATTAGGTAGCAATGGTTGAATAACACCATTATGCACAAACAAAAATATTCTAGTTGCACATTCCCCTCTTAACTTCCATTTCTTTCCCAATCGCTGACCATAAACTAGATATTTATACTTTACATTGAACATAAAATATTATTGCTTGCATGTCTCAAAGTCCTTTTGTCTATTTTTTAATTGGTCTTATACTTTATTTTCCTAGAAATTATTCTCCAAATGTGTAAAATTTGTCCTGCTGTGGCAAATTTGTGTATACTACTATTAGTGCCATGTAACTAGGCAATGCCAGCGGGCGACGCCCAGGGGAAGGGCCTTCTCTGTGGCGAGCCCAGCTCTATGGAACGACCTACCCCCCGACCTCAGGACAACCACGGACCTCTGCGCCTTCCGACAAAAGCTCAAGACTTATCTATTCCAACTGGCCAGCCTGGCCTAACCTACCTTCCTGCCTCTCAGTCTGAATATTTAAATTGTTTTAATTGGGTTTTTAAGGGGTTTAGTTTTTAGTATTTTGGGTTTTTAGCGCAGGGATAAATTGTTTAATCTTAATATATATATATTTATGATGTATTTATGTTTATATGTTTTTAATTTCCCTGTGCACCGCTCCGAGTCCCTTTGGGGAGAGGGAGCGGTCTACAAATTAAATTTATTATTATTATTATTATTATTAATAGTAGCACACGACCATATACTACCTTGGTAGATTAGTATTTATATGATTTTTTTTAATCCAAATGTCTGTCAAACCCCCCACCCCCCAAATATTTCATTCTTTTTCACATCTTATTATCCTGGGTTAATTAGCTTGTTATTATCTTTGTTTATATTTCATTGACTTTGTATTTGGTTGAATTCACCAAAGTTTTGTCTCTTTTCATAAATAGTCTTGTAGATATTTTGGTTTCATAATGACTATGTGATCTGCATAGTATTTCAACTTATATTCATATGTATCCTGTTTGCTGTGATCTTTATTATTTGTGATTGATAAATGTTCTCCTCCAAGTGTTAAATTCTTGCTGTGGGTTCATTTTGTTTCAAACTACTAATAAGAAAATGTCAAAGGCACTTTTTCTGCATCTAAAATTATTACTGTTGTTCTCTTTCACATTTATTATAAATCTAATGGTCCTTGATGATTTCTGAGCTTTGTTATTTTCTTGCAGACACTTCATTACCAAAACTGATGCTGATGTTACCTAGTTTGGGTAGTGAAACACCTGCAAGAAAACAACGAATCCCAGAGAGAAGCAAAGAATGTCAACCTTGAGCTACAAATATTCTTCTTTATCAATGCTATAAATCTACTGTTGTACCTCATTTTTCTCTGAAGGATATAAACTATTTTGTCAGTATGTATTATTTCAGAATATATATCCTCAAGCATTCAGTAAGTATTGTAAAAACTGCTTATAATCAAAGTTCAATAAAAAAAACCTATGCATGACAGAGATGTCTCTGGATCATTTTCTTCCCTTTAAATCAAGATTCTATTCACTTCTGTCCATGTCTTTAGGTCTCTTTAGTTTCACTCATTTTCCTACTCATGGCTGCCACAATTCTTACTTTAACTTTTTATAGCATAAGGCTATTAGTCCATCTGGGCTTGCTATCTTAACAGTTTTTTATTGCTTCTTTATTCTCTTACATGCTTATTATTTGTTTATGTTATTCATTAACATAAATGTGTTAATGTTAGCAATCGTTCTAGATCCAGGGTGTCAAACTGGGGGCCCGTGGGCCAGATGTGTCACGCACAGACGATGCTCACCCCAGCTCTGGAAAGGGAAAAAAACCCCATTGTGAAACATCACATGATGGCAACGTGAAGCTGCAGGTTTGATACCTGTGTTCTAGATGGGTGCATATAATACCGCTGTTGTGTGAGCTGCGTTGGTTGTTAGTTTGCTTTTGGGTACAATTCAAAATGTTGGTTATTATTTTTAAAGCCATTATAGCATGGTTGCAGGATATCTGACAGGTCATCTCATTACAATTTAATTGGCCACTTGCCCCAGCAAGAAGGGCCCTGCTGCAGACTCTGTTTGACAAGAAATTTCAGTTGATGGAGTTTAGAAAACTCTTTTCAGTTACGGCTCTCATCCTATGGAACGTTCTGCCACCAGAGATGAGATGTTGGCCCCGCCCCTTGGGCTTTAGTTCTTATTTAATTGTTATTAATTTTAACTGCTTTTATATTTATGTTTTTTATCATTTTCTAAGCTGTTGGTGAGATGGGCAGCATAACACCTACCTACGTATACATTGAACTGCATATGTCATTGGGATGATTTAATTCCTGAATATGTGGTGCAAAAGCCTTGGAAGCCTATGATTTAAGATCATGCAGCAAGTATGGCAAATTCTCTCTTTGGTGATAAACACATTTTCACATTAATAGAAATCGCTTTACTATTTACTATTTTAAATCGCACAGTGATTAACTATGCTAATCTATAAATTTTACATATCAGGGAAAACCTTTGTAAGTTTGTTATTTTGGATTTGGAGGAGTTAATTCTTTATCTCTTGTCTTTCTAAATTTGTTTCTGCAGCCAGTTTTTAAAATGCAAAGGGAATTAGTTGGATAAAAGCTAATTACAACACAATTTATGGATTAGTTTCTGTGTCTCTATGCATGCTTACATCTGTGTATATGTTTTCCTTTTGGAGCATTTAAAATGTTTATTTTAGTTTTTCTTCTGTCTTTGATGTGAAGAATAAAAAGGAGTAGCTCCTTAATTCTTTTATTTAATTTTTAAATGTTGAAAAAAAGTGATAATCCCTCTTAACTCTAGAAGATAAACTTCTGTCCACATTTGACTTTAGAAGTCAATAATGTATAGCAGTTGAAAGCATCCCATAGCCCTGATCTCCTACTTTCTAATTGACTTCAGTTCTAACATTAGCATTTATAACATAAACAAGACCAAAACGTGCCTTGGGAAATAAGGTAGGGGGAAAACCCCAATATTGATAAAACAATGTAAAAAAAAACCCTGCCAAGTATAAGTTTGATCTGAATAGAGATTTGTATTTCAGTTTTCCAACAGAGCAAATCTCAGCAAAAGCAGGTTGAGAATTATAAGGAATATTCATATGTAAAGTTATTTTATGTATTTCACTAATTCAACCATGTCTTCAGTAATTGGGTATGTGCTTTCAAGGTCTGGATCTTTTAGAGAACATTAGAGAAATAGATATACTTTGTGCAACAAGAAAACAAAGTGCTGAAGTAGAATTAATGTGGTCATTCTTGGACCACATTATTGTGCTCTGCTTTTTCTTAATATTCAGTGTAAAAAGTTTGGCAGACAGACGCAAGGTCTTCAACCATACTATAATATTCAATACAATACAATAGCAGAGTTGGAAGGGACCTTGTAGGTCTTCTAGTCCAACCCCCTGCATGGGCAGGAACCTTATACCATTTCAGACAAATGGCTGTCTAACATCTTTTTAAAGACTTCCAGGGTTGGGGCATTCACAACTGCTGGAGGCAAGCTGTTCCAGAGGTTAATTGTTCTTACTGTTAGGAAATTTCTCCTTAGTTCTAAGTTGCTTCTCTCCTTGGTTAGTTTCCACCCATTGCTCCTTGTCCTGCCCCCAGGTGCCTTGGAGAAAAGTTTGACTCCCTCTTCTTTGTGGCACCCTCTGAGATATCGGAACACTGCTATCATGTCTCCCCTGGTCCTTCTCTTCATCAAACTAGACATACCCAGCTCCTGCAGCCGTTCTTCATATGTCTTAGTCTCCAGTCCTCTAATCATCTTGGTTGCTCTTCTCTGCACTCTTTCCAGAGTCTCCACATCTTTTCTACATTGTGGCGACCAAAACTGTATGCAGTATTCCAAGTGTGGCCTTACCAAGGCACTATACAGTGGCATTAACACTTCACGCAATCTAGATTCTATCCCTCTGTTGATGCAGCCTAGAACTGTGTTGGCTTTTTTGGCAGCTGCTGCACACTGCTTGCTCATATTTAGATGGTTGTCCACTAGGATTCCGAGATCCCTCTCACAGTTGCTACTATCGAGCAAGGTACCACCTATACTGTACTTGTGCATTTGGTTTTTCTTGCCTATATGTAGGACCTTACTTTTTTCACAATTGAATTTCATTTTATTAGACAGTGCCCAATGTTCAAGTTTGTCTAAATCCTTCTGTATCTTAAGCCTATCTTCTGGAGTGTTGGCTATTCCTGCCAGCTTGGTGTCGTCTGCGAATTTGATGAGTTCCCCATTTATCCCCTCATCCAAATCGTTGATGAAGATGTTAAAGAGTACTGGGCCTAAAACAGAGCCTTGGGGGACTCCACTGCATACTTCCTTCCATGTAGATGCAGTTCCATTGAGGGCTACACGTTGAGTGCGGTTGGTCAGCCAGTTGCGAATCCATTTGGTGGTGCTGCTGTCTAACCCACAATTTTCTACTTTATCTAATAGTAGGTTATGGTCTACTTTATCAAATGCCTTACTGAAGTCCAGGTAAATTATATCAACAGCATTCCTCTGGTCCACTGATTTTGTTACTTTGTCAAAGAATGCAATTAGATTCGTCTGGCATGATCTGTTTTTGACAAACCCATGTTGACTTTTGGCTATTACTTTGTTTGCTTCTAGGTGTTCACTTATTTGTTGTTTATTTGTTTCATGAACTATGTTGTTTATTTGTTTCATGAACTATGTACGTAAAGGGCTATTTAGCTATTTTTTAATTTAATAATGGATTGCCTGGATTTTGTATCAGATAAAAACCCTTTTCACCTCTGCTAAAATATTGCTTATTCTTCCTGTTTTGACTCAGCCTGAAAAAATATACAGTAAGTTGTCATAATTGCAGTACTTCTTCATTAAAAGTTATTGTTTTGGAATGTATTGTGGCTTTTTAAATATTTTATTTACGGGGGCAAGAAGTATGAAAATAAAATAAAAAGATGCCGAAATGGGATCGGTAGGGAATAAATGTAAGCTTTATACACTTCGGGAAAATGATCCCAAAAATCCTTTCAAAGAGCCATGCAAAAAGCACGGTCTCTCCTCCATGCAACCTTGTCCTTGTGAAGAATCCCTCCATCTAAATAAGAATGAAGAGCTACCTTCTGCTCTCCAATTAAAGCCTGCAAGGCTGGGAGAAAGCCCATTGATTCTCATTCACATGCTCCTGAAAACACAGAACGGAAGTACCTGAAGCGTATCCTTCATAGAACAACAATGTTATTATACTGTTTTCTTTAATCCACAAGGCCAACATGCTGGGAAACACAGTGAGTGAGGTATGGGCTTTAGAAGAAGAAGAAAAAATCTGCCTCCCATTTTACTGTAGTTATAGCAAATTATAGAATACTAGAACAGCTGTTATTTTGCCATAGGTTTCTCACCAATCACGGTATGTTGATGGTAAGATGTGCACATCCAGAAAGAAAAATAACGAATTATGCAATATGTTCCATCATTTTGCAATTCGGCATTTCCTGTAATTCTTCCCCCCACACCCACCCCTAATAATTTAATTATCTATTTGCTCACTTTATTTCACTTTATTTTTAATTTTTATTATTTTACTAATATAATATAATAATAATAATAATATAAAGTTGAATTTATTAACCGCTCCCTCTCCCCACAGGGACTCGGGGCGGTGCACAGGGAGAATAAAAACAATAAATATACAAAATACATACAATTTAAAACAGATTAAACTAATTCCTGTGCTAAAATCCCATTAACTAAAAATCCCCACTAAATATAAATAAACAATTAAAAAACCCATAGAGAGAGAGACTACCCTAGGCCGGCCAGGCGGAAAAGATGAGTCTTCAATTTCAGGCGGAAGGAGCGGAGGTCCGTGGTCGTTCTAATATCGGGGGGAAGGTCGTTCCACAGGGCCGGGCCCGCCACAGAGAGAGCCCTTCCCCTGGGCGTCGCCCGCTGACAAAGTCTAGTGGACGGCACCCGGAGAAGTCCCTCTCTGTGGGAGCGAATCGGCCGTGAGGATGTGTGAGGCAGGATCCGATCCCGCAGGTAGCTAATGTTATTTTAGGTGGCTCAGTGGCTAAGACAGAAAGGTCGGCAGTTCAGCGGTTCGAATCCCTAGTATAGGTCTCCTACATGAGCAGGGTGTTGGACTAGAGGACCTCCTAGGTCCCTTCCAATTCTGTTACTGTTAAAAAAAAATGAAGAGAATCCAGTCATAACAAATATTTTAGGAAAGAAAATTGATGTGATGTTCAGAAAAGTTTACTCCATAGATGACCTAAAATCATGGCCTCATCTCCTCAGCAACTATGTGGAAAAAAGATCTGAAGTGTGCCAACTATCACCTCTGTAGCAAAAAAAAAAAATGAAATTAAAACTTTATTAAGGAGGAGCAGAGAAATCATCACTAACTGTGCATCAGCATTCTTCCTTCCTTTTTTTCATTGTAATAAGTGCCTAATATTTGATCCATAGAGTTACATAAAGAATAGTATTTACGAAACCTTGGAAAGAAGTGGCTATAGAATGCAGTTGGAGTTATGAAATTGTGAGTGACAGCTTCACTGCTCTCTTTATTCACTCATCTGAAAATTCCTCGTATGCGTTACAGAATGATGGAGCACCACTGTTTCCAAATTATTCTCAGCATGACTCCCCTGCAAATTTAACTGGTTTTGAAACCTCTTTAAACTGTCATGTTTTCCCTCCAAGGAATTTTGGTTTTTGTAGATTTGTGATAAGGTTTATTGTTAAGTGATTCCTACTGTACCCTATATAGAATTGTAGTTCCCAAGGTCTTTTAGTGGGGAACTAGCCATGAAATTTGATCTAGTTTGGAACTGGCTTCTTGAGTTTGTTCTTTATTTATGAAAATGTCCCAGGTCATCTTTGTCCAATACCCATCTTCCAGCTTGTTTTCAGGGTAATCAAGTTGTCCTTATATCATGTTACAAGTGGCTTTGCTGTTTTCTGCCAAGGAATTTAGATAAGCCTCTTCTTGTGGGGGTATAATGATATTTTTATGCTAATGATCACAAGTAAATAGCTAGTTCCTCTTCATTAAAAAAAATTAAGTTGGAAGACATTACTATTTTGATTAATGGGACAGAGTGGAATACTTTTTGCAGCTGTATTTGAGTATAAATTTGAGTTTGGCAAAGGGAGACATTTTAGAATCAGAGCTAAGTGTATTTAATCCATATATTGCATCCTGATAACTTTAATAAAAATTGGCGCTTCTATTGAAAATATAAATTTGAACAAACATTCCTACTGATTCTACAACAAGGTATAGAGCAGTAATGGCGAACCTATGGTACGGGTGCCACAGGTAGCACATGGAACCATTGTTTAGGACACGCAAACCGTTGCCCTGTCAGATCCAGCATGCTTGTGTGCACTGGCCAGCTGATTTAGGCCTTTTTCTGAGGCTGTTTTTCACCCTCCGGAAGCTTTAGGGAAGCTTCTGAAGCCTCTAGAGGTGGGGAGGGCTGTTTTCACCCTCCCCAGGCTCCTAGAAAGCCTCTGGAGCCCACGGAGGGCGAAAAAAGCACACCAAAAGCTAGGGGTCATGCACATAGCATTATGGGTGTGGCACACCCACACACAACCCCCCTGTGCTCCCCCCGCTTTTGGCACACGAGCCAAAAAAGGTTAGCCATCACTGGTACAGAGGATGACTGAGGAAAAGGCTCCAACCTTCCTAGTCATTCCCCCCCGCCTTAATGCATAGTACAGTTCCTGATTATGAGATATCAATAGCTTTTCTGCTGCTATTGGCCATCTTCCTGGAGAAAGGGACTGCTTGATCAACTTTCTCCTCCTCCTTAATACTTGCTTGTGGGAAATAAAGCTGTTATTTATTTTTTAGGGTTTTTAAAAAGCTTTTAGGAAGAGCCCTCCTACTCTACCACCACTTACTATATTTGACAGCCCACATCAGAAGTAAAATCTTTCAAGTTTGGGGGTTCTGTAATCTCCTAGCATTTGAAATGTACACCTAACATTAGAGCCATCAAAGACACAACAAAGAATGTTCTTGCATCAGCTCAGGAAGTTCACTGCCCTATGACCTGTTGATGTGGTTCCGCAGAATAATTATTGATTCTGTTGTCTGTATTTCTATAACTGTCTGCTTTGGTACCGGTAACCAAGCAGGACAGGTGAAGTTTCCAACAGATGGTTAGAACTGCAGAAAAACAAATGCAATCAGACTGCCTTCCACTGAAGATCTGTATATTGCATGGGTAAGAAGGAGGGCCAAGGAAATATTGACAGACCCCTCACATCCTGGACATAATTTTAATTTAATTTAATTTAATTTAATTTAAATTTATATAACTGCACCTCTCTCCCCAAGGGGACTCAGGGCGCTGCACAGGAATTAAAACAGAAATATAAAATATACAATGACAGAAATCAGTACATAAAACTACATGCTAGAAACATATTAAATTCATTACCCTGTGCTAAAAAATACCCTAAAATCTATTGACCTGCGCTTGCGCGAGGAAGATGGCGGTCTAGCTCCGAGCTCCGCTGGGCCATGGAGCTCGTTAGCTGATTTTTTAGTGCCCCAGCCCGTTATTTATTATTTTGAGGGGCTGGGATCGGAGAGGGACCCACCTGGATTTTGGGGTGAGGTCTGCGCTGAGGTGGCGATGACGGCGGCGGCGGCGGTGTGAGCGCCGGACCGGGGGTCGGCGTCCCCGGCATCCATGGGATGGCGGTGGAAGTCGGCCGTGCGCCTGGATGCCGGAGGGCCTGGAGGGCCGAGAGGACGAACTCAGGTGCGGAGGTGGCGGCGGTGAGAGTGCCGCCACGGAGACCAGCGGCTCGACGGCGGAGGTGGCTGTGAGAGAGCCTGGATGCCGGAGAGCCTGGAGAGAGCCTGGATGCTGGCTGTGAGAGAGCCTGGATACCAGAGAGCCTGGAGGCCCTGGAGGGCTGGGAGGATGGACTTAGGTGCGGAGGCGGCGGTGAGAGGGCCGCCACGGAGACCAGCGGCGCAATGGCGGTGGAGGTGGCTGTGAGAGAGCCAAAATGGAGGTTGGCGCCCTGGGGATGGTTGCTTAACTCGGTGGGAGCGCCAGGGTGGAGGCCGACATCTTCGGCGTCCCTGTGGCGTCTTGCAAAGGCAGAGGGCCGTTCGTGTGGGCGAGCCCCTGGAGACCAGGAAGCGCAGAAGCCCCGGCCGGGAGAGGAGGGAGTTTACCCCCAGATGCTGTGTCCAGTCGTGGGGAGAGGCCTTTGAGAGCAAGCCGAGACTGGAGAGGAAAATGGTGGTGTCTCCAGTCCCTGGGCTAGGCCAGCCGGGAGGGGGAAGTACGGCTGGCTCTGGCCTTGCCCTTCTCTCCTGGACACGAGAGGCGTTCTTTTCCAACCAGAGGACAGATTTTCTGCCGGCGCTGATGGTCCCAAGTGTATGATCCTGCCTATAGATCTTTTAACACTGAAAGCAACCACTAAGATCTTTCGACCTATGGACATTTCTCTAAGACCTTTTTAATCCTTCCTAGGGAAAGATCTGGAACGCTTCAGCTGGACTATATCCCTCACTGATGCACTTAATCTATTAACTGATATTTAACATCTATTTATTACTTTTTAACATCTATTACACCTTAAATGATGGCTAACGATGCTTTTTAAAATCCTTGACCCATGCTTTTATGTATTTAACTGCTCTACATTGTATCTATATATAATTATTTATTTATTTATTTAATTATTTATCTATATTATGCATTCCAAGCTAGACCTGTTACGACTGCGAGAGTCCCCGCTCTCGCAGGTTTGGCCCTCCGCTCTAACGAGGGCCCACCTTGATGAAGGATTTATTAATCTGGAGAGGTGGAAGAAGCGTGGTCTTAGGGGTTTTTTAATTTTTAAATTAATGTCTATTTTAGGGGGTACCAGGGAGGGGGGAGGGGATAGACAGGTAGAGGTGGGTGAGGGAAGAGAGGGCCAGGCCAGCGGGCGACGGAGGGTAGCGGAAGGTTCGGTTAGGAGGGGGGAGACTCAAGTCGTTCCGACAGAGGGCATTCCCATCCAAAAGGTCGTGGGGAGAGGCAGATCCGAGGGGAGACAAATGTTATTCTCCCGGTTGGGGGCGCGAAGCCGTTGGCTTCAAACGGTCAAGTGCCTCAACCCCCGCAGGCTAGGTGGCCAGGGAGTACAGAGCCAGGGCCTGCGGCTGATGTTCTGCAACGCCAGGTCCGTTGCCAACAAAGCCCCCCTCGTTCATGACCTTGTGTCAGAGGGGGAGCCGGACCTGGTGGGAATTGCGGAGACCTGGTTGGGCCACGAGGGTGGACTCCCCCTCGTTGAAATGTGCCCACCAGGTTACCGCGCGTTTCATCAGCCCCGGGCCCTAGGTAGGGGCGGTGGGGTAGCGGTCATTGTAAAGGAAGGTCTTGAACCGAGAGAGACCATTGTGCCACAGACTACCGGTTGTGAGTCCCTCTGTGTGAAGTGGGGCCTAGGGAGGCAGTTGGGCTTGCTGGTTGTATACCTGGCTCCCCGCTATGTAGCAGCAGCCCTGCCCGAGCTCCTCGAGGTGATCGCTACGGTGGCAGTTGAGACCCCCAGACTTTTAGTCATGGGGGACTTTAATCTGCCATCGGTGGGCGAATCATCCGAGGTGGCTCGGGAGTTCATGGCTTCCATGACGGCCATGGACCTGACCCAACTAATTCAAGGCCCCACTCACGAGGGTGGACATACACCGGATCTCATCTTTGTCTCAGGCCAATGGAAGAGTGATCTGGGTATAGGGGATATAGTCATCACACCCTTGTCATGGACAGACCACTCACTTCTCCGGCTCGACTTTCCGACCGCTGCTCCCCTCCGCGGGGAGGCGGAACCTGAGTCACCAATCTGGTTCCGCCCCAGGCGCCTGATGGACCCGGATGGGTTCCAAACGGCGCTTGGGCCAGTTCCTGTACCCCTGACCCGCGCCCCGATGGAGGACCTCGTGGCCGCATGGAATATTGCGACCACGGGAGCCTTGGATCGGGTCGCGCCCTTGCGGCCTCTCTTGCGGCGGCGAAACACCCTGGCTCCTTGGTTCACCGAGGAGCTGCGGGTGATGAAACGCCGCAAGAGATGCCTAGAGGGAAGATGGAGGTCTACCCGTTCTGAATCTGACCGGACACAGGTAAGAGCCCATTTACGGACTTACATTGTGGCGCTGAGAGCAGCCAAACGCCATCATTGTGCTACTCTCATAGCATCCGCAGAAAACCGCCCTGCCGCCCTGTTTAGGGTGACCCGCTCCCTCCTTCAACAGAGGGTGCGGGAAGCCCCGTTACAGGGTAGAGCAGAGGAATTTGTGATTTTTCTGCAGGAGAAAATCGCTCAGATACAGAACGAGCTAGCCCCCATTCATGGCCCAGTGGGATGCCACGAGACAGATCTTGTTTGGGAGGAGTTTGACTCTGTTACTTCCGAGGATATGGACAGGTTACGTGGGCGACTGCGAGCCACCACATGTTTATTGGACCCGTGTCCCTCCTGGCTTGTACTGGCATCCTGGGAGGTGACACGAGGCTGGCTCCAAGAGGTTGTCAACGCATCCTTAAGTGAGGGTTCCTTGCCTGCTTCCCTAAAAGAAGCGATGGTGAGGCCCCTCCTTAAGAAGCCCTCTTTGGATCCAGCTGTTTTGAACAACTACCGTCCAGTCTCCAACCTTCCCTTTTTGGCGAAGGTTGTTGAGAGTGTGGTGGCACAACAGTTTCCCCGTCACCTGGAGGAAGTTGATTATCTAGATCCGCGCCAGTCCGGCTTTCGGCCCGGGCATAGCACCGAGACGGCATTGGTCGCGTTGGTTGATGATCTCTGGAGGGCCAGAGATGGGGGATGTTCCTCCATCCTGGTCCTATTAGACCTCTCGGCGGCTTTCGATACCATCGACCATGGTATCCTATTGCATCGGCTGGGGGGGTTGGGGGTGGGAGGCACCGTTCTACGGTGGTTCTCCTCCTACCTCTCTGGCCGATCGCAATATGTGTTGGCAGGGGGGCAGAGGTCGACCGCGAGACCCCTCGTATGTGGGGTGCCTCAGGGGTCGGTCCTCTCGCCCCTCCTGTTCAACACATACATGAAGCCGCTGGGTGAGATCATCCGTGGTTTTGGGGTAGAGTACCACCTGTACGCTGATGACACCCAGCTGTACATATCTACCCCAAACCACCCCAACGATGCCGTAGCGGTGATGTGCCAGTGCCTGGAAGCCGTGCGGATCTGGATGGGAAGTAACGGACTCAGGCTCAACCCGACCAAGACCGAGTGGCTGTGGTTTCCGGCCGCCCGATTCAACCAGCTCACTCCATCGCTGGCCATAGGGGGCGAACATCTTGCCCCTTGGATGGGGCGCGCAATTTGGGTGTCCTCCTGGATGCCCGGCTGTCCATGGAAGATCAAGTGACGGCCGTGGCCAGGAGGGCGTTTTACCAGGTTCGCCTGGTTCGCCAATTGCGCCCCCTATTGGATCGGGACGCCCTTCGCACAGTCACTCATGCGCTCGTGACATCCCGACTGGACTATTGAAACTCTCTCTACATGGGGCTTCCCTTGAGGTGCACCCGGAGACTTCAGCTAGTCCAGAATGCAGCCGCGCGAGCAATTATGGGGACCGCAAGGTCTACCCATGTAACACCGCTCTTGCGCGAGCTGCACTGGCTACCTGTCGTCTTCCGGGTGCGCTTCAAGGTGTTAATTATCATCTTTAAAGCGCTCCATGGCTCGGGACCTAGCTATCTGCGGGATCGGATCCTGCCTCATACATCCTCACGGCCGATTCGCTCCCACAGAGAGGGACTTCTCCGGGTGCCGTCCACTAGACTGTGTCAGCGGGCGACACCCAGGGGAAGGGCTCTCTCTGTGGCGGGCCCGGCCCTCTGGAACGACCTTCCCCCCGATATTAGGACGACCACGGACCTCCGCTCCTTCCGTCTTAAATTAAAAACTTACTTTTTCCGTCTGGCCGGCTTGGGATAGTCCCCCTGTCTAGGGTTTTTACTGGGTAAATTTTAGTTTAGTTAGTTAAATGGGATTTTAGCACAGGCTGTGTTTAATTTGCTTTTAAATTGTTTGCATATTTTATTGATGTTTGTATGTTTTCTACTGTTTTTATTCTACCTGTGCACCGCCCCGAGTCCCCATGGGGAGAGGGCGCGGTTTATAAGTATTAAATGATTTGATTTTGATTTGACCCATTAAAATCTAATTAGAAACAATTTAAAACTCAGTCTACTAGTGGCTAAACGGGGGGGGGGGAGGCTAGGCCAGGCCGGCTAAATGGAAGAGGTGAGTCTTCAGGTGTTTGCAGAAGGAGCGAAGGTCCGTGATGGTCCTAGGTTCGGGGGGTAGGTCGTTCCAGAGGGCTGGGCCCGCCACAGAGAAGGCCCTTCCCCTAGGAGTCGCCAGCCGGCATTGCCCAGCGGACGGCACCCGGAGGAGTCCCTCTCTGTGGGAGTGAATCAGACGCAGGGAAGTATGATAAACTTTTTCAACTCCTCACCTTGGGATACCTCTACAGGACATTGCATGCCAAACAACTAGACAACTTTCCATCATGCTATCACTGCTGCCATGTGCTGAACACCTAATTACCACAGCATTGCCTTATGTCTAAGAATATTCACCTATGTAGTAGGGCTGTATTACTATTATCCTTCTCATCTTTCCACCTACCTTCACTTATTGGTATCTTATGATTATATTACTTTGTTGTTCACTGGAAGCTTATGCACCAGAGACAAATTCTTTGTGTGTCTAATCACACTTGGCCAGATAAAGTACTCTATTTACTGTCTGCGTATCTTACTGTCTAATAAACTAGAAGTAAAAACAATATTGGTGTTGGTGAAGAACAAGACGGATGATGGTACTGCAAAGGGAAAACTACCTCTGTAACCTTCTGGCACTAATAACTTCAAAGTATCTGGTCAGATTATAGCAATTTATCTCATTTAGATAAAAACGGAACATGGAATTTAAGGTTTAAGATTCATGAATGCATTTCTATTTAACTATCCATTAAAAATAAGAAATATAAATGTTTTTTTAATTGGATGACCACAGTAATCACAGTAAGATAAAATAGCACATTTAGCTTATAAAATATGACAAAAATGTGGACAAATGATGTTTGGACAAAGATAATTAACTTCTCACACTAAAATCAAAGGCAAATTTCTTGAAACAATTAGACACAGTATAGGAGACCATGCAACAAGGCTAGCATATTTTAAAACAAAGTAATCCAAATGCAGATTCTGGCCTAGGGCTTTAATTTTACCTCATAGGTGAAGGACTTGCCCCAAGTAACTTTTCCAATTAATTGCTCTTGTTTTGCAATACTCAATCAACTCACTTTCTCTTAACTTCTATAAATTCCCTAAAGATTTCTGGATCATTGTTTGGAGCTTTCTGCTTCCTTCAGTCAAAACCCACTTAACTATACTCTTACTGTGCAATGAATTTATCTACCTACATTTTCCACATCCTCCCCACATAAGCAATATTTTTGTCTGGTCTCTGAATCTTTTTTTAGCTCTGATTTATACTTTCCTTCACCTTTACTCCCAGAAATTGTAGGAGGAATGTCAAAGTAATCTGTGATGGCAAAATATCAGGATTCTGGCAGCATCTTCTCTCACTAATACATTTTATTAAAACTCATCAGCTGCCACCCATGAACACTTATGGCTGTCAGTTAAACTGTTAGTTAGAAAAGGAGCTACCAGATCTATGATCTCTAGTCCCAAGGAATTAGAGATGAACTCCTGGCATGGTTGTTCCAAGTGAGCATTGCTTTGCTACCTACGGTATTTCTCCAGGAAACTAGTTCGCCATGATTATCTGACTTTTTCTAGTCTTCAATCTGATTACAACATTCCAACAAACTCATTTTCTCCCTCTTTCAGATATGTTTTTTCCCCCTTTCCCAGATGATCACTTTCTATCACATTTCTCAGCTATCTCTCTTCCCTTTGTTTCATGACAAAGCTGTTTGCCAGCAAGGGCCTAGGAGGATGTATTGGGCAAGCTTGAACATCTTTACTTCCCCACCCCTTGCATTTTGTACACATTATTTATTTATTTTATTTATTTTATTAAATTTATACCCCGCCCTTCTCCAAACGGACCCAGGGCGGCGCACAGGAATGTTAAAATACATACAAAACATATAAAATTTAAAAAACTTATTCTAATAATAAAACCCTGTGCTAAAAACCAAATTAAAAACCCCAAATTTAAAACTGTCTAATAGTCAGTAATGGAGGTTACACTAGGCCGGCTAAATGGAATTGATGTGTCTTCAGACACTTGCGGAAGAGGCGGAGGTTGGAGATGGTGCGGAGTTCAGGGGGTACGTCGTTCCAGAGGGCTGGCCCCGCCACAGAGAAGGCTCTTCCCTTGGGTGTTGCCAGTCGGCATTGTCCAGCCGACGGCACCCTGAGGAGACCCTCTCTGTGGGAGCGTATCGGTCTGAGGGATGTATGGGGCAGAAGGCGGTCTCGCATATAACTAGGCCCCGAGCCATGGAGCGCTTTAAAGATGGTCGTTAAAACCTTGAAGCAATATTGATATTGGGCAAGCTTGAGCATCTTTATTTTGCCACTCTACACATTATGAATTCTTCAGCCTGTCTGTTCAAATCTGGGACTGTGTGTTGGCTCTCAGGTTGAATGTCAGGGGAGTGAGGAAGTTGTCCTACCTTGCCTCAGTGACTGGAGATTTGTTCATTCACTACAAAAGGTTATTGTTGGCCTCTAGTAAAAGCAAAGCAGTGTTTGGAGACATTGTTTTACTTTTGCGTCTGTCATTTACAGAACATTCAGTATTTGAAATTCAAGCTTTAAAGTCAGGAATATTTAGAAAAAATGCCAGATGTGCTGTTCAGGAACATTGGTACTTTAAACAACCAGTGTTGATCTTCTAGGTTGTGTGAACAGGTATATGCTGTTATTTGAATAAATTGATTATAGTTCATGTTCCTGTGCATTCAGCTTGTCTATGCAGTCAAGGTAACTTTGTTTTTTATCCCACCAGAATGCTACTTCAGAGCTTTAGATTTAAAGATATCTGTAAAGAAACTTTTCTGGCTTTATTACAATAGAGTTGCTTCATTTAATAAAAAGGACTGTTTAATAAAAAGAAGGATTAAGGGAGACATGATAGCAGTGTTCCAATATCTCAGGAGTTGCCACAAAGAAGAGAGAGTCAAACTATTCTCCAAAGCACCTGAGGGTAGAACAAGAAGAAATGGGTGGAAACTAATCAAAGAGAGAAGCAACTTAGAACTGAGGAGAAATTTCCTGACAGTTAGAACAATTAATCAGTGGAACAGCTTGTCTCCAGAAGCTGTGAATGCCCCAACCCTGCAAGTCTTTAAGATGATGTTGGATAGCCATTTGTCTGAAATGGTATAGGGCTTCCTGCCTAGGCAGGGAGTTGGACTAGATGACCTCAAATGTCCCTTCCAACTCTGCTATTGTATTGTATTGTATTTATCTTCTCTTACTAGCTTAAACTGCCCTTGTTTCTTTGCCTCTCATTGAATGTATTTTCTTATATTTCTTTGAATGTAATGAGCAGTTGTCTAGGTTCCAAGCCACTTTTTTTTTGACTTGAAGAATAGATGATTATGGTGATGATGATGGTGATGATGCATCATCTTTTAAATTAATATATTTGTTTGTTAAATTTTCCACCTGCGGTAACTATGTCATAGAAAGCTAAATGGCATGTGAAATCAAGGAATTGAATGTGTAGCATGTCGCTCCAAAGAATTACCTGGAAGACCTTGGATTAAGTTAATGATTATGTAAATGTCATTTTGGATAAAATCCTTACAAATTCCATTATTGTGAAGAAGAAATTATTTTGAGATAAATTAAAGAAACTATTTATATCACTAAAACAAAAAATGATTAGCCATCACTGAATCTGTGAGTGTTAGAAGTCCTGTAAACAGTAGCTGTTAAAGAAAAAACATGATTTGGAATCGCATGCACTTTGTACCTTGTATCTAATAATTAATACAATACAATACAATAGCAGAGTTGGAAGGGACCTTGTAGGTCTTCTAGTCCAACCCCCTGCGTGGGCAGGAACCTTATACCATTTCAGACAAATGGCCATCTAACATCTTTTTAAAGACTTCCAGGGTTGGGGCATTCACAACTTCTGGAGGCAAGCTGTTCCAGAGGTTAATTGTTCTTACTGTCAGGAAATTTCTCCTTAGTTCTAAGTTGCTTCTCTCCTTGATTAGTTTCCACCCGTTGCTTCTTGTCCTGCCCCCAGGTGCCTTGGAGAATAGTTTGGCTCCCTCTTCTTTGTGGCACCCTCTGAGATATCGGAACACTGCTATCATGTCTCCCCTGGTCCTTCTCTTCATCAAGCTAGACATACCCAGCTCCTGAAGCCGTTCTTCATATGTCTTAGTCTCCAGTCCCCTAATCATCTTGGTTGCCCTTCTCTGCACTCTTTCCAGAGTCTCCACGTCTTTTCTACATCGTGGCGACCAAAACTGTATGCAGTATTCCAAGTGTGGCCTTACCAAGGCACCATACAGTGGCATTAACACTTCACGTGATCTAGATTCTATCCCTCTGTTTATGCAGCCTAGAACTGTGTTGGCTTTTTTGGCAGCTGCTGCACACTGCTGGCTCATATTTAATTCTTTGTTAACACACCTGAGAAAGATGAAAGAGGTTTGAAAGTGGAGTCCAAGGCTATTTACATTAAGATTGAACAGCCGTCTCAAAAGGGGGGGGGGATATGACACCACCCATCTGCTAATGGCTCCTTTACAGCCATTTGCACTATTCAGGTGAACCTGAGGACAAAGATAAACCTTCAAGTGGCCTCAATGATTCTCAGAAAGAGTGCTAATGATGTGATGACTGCAAGGAATATAAATCTTTCCATCCTCCACCATTCAGTCAGAACTAAAGAAGCCTCTTGGATTAAAAGCAAAATGTCTTCAAGGAAAAACAAAGACCAGTTGCCTTTTGAAAAAGCACCTTTGGGACAACCATGACCCAAATGATTGAAAATCTCCATAGGCATCTGGGATTTTGGAATTCACCTGAGGTCACTTGCCTAGACGTCCTCATCCCAAACTAATTTGGATTTCACCTTACAATGATACAAATTAATCTTTCCTCTTCCTAATGTAGGTGGCTGAAGTTCTGGAATTCTTCCTACTGGGAGGAAAGATCAAGTGTGAGCACACTGAAAGCAGGCCGTTTTTTGCAATTAACACCTTTTATCCACTGAATGCTAAACTGTTAAAGAGTATCCTGAAAAGTATGTTATTTTGGACAATAGGGAATCTTCCTGAAAGTGATAGTCTTGTCACAATCACCACAACAGCACAGCATTAAATCAACCAGGAAATCACAAGAACAGCATCCAGTCTTTCTTGTCTCGGTGTTAAATCCTGAAATGCTAGTGAAATAAAGGAGTTTGCCTTAGAACAATTAGCCCAACTTCATACATAACAATCTGACAAATGTTATAAAGAATTCAAAGCTTTTCTTTCTTGTGAGTCTGTGTATTATGTTAGGGAAAGGAAACTCTTTCGAGTTGTAGCATTTAGTGGACAAAATATATTAATTGTATAAAATGGACCTCTTTCAGTAGGAAAGACACTGCCAATTTCAACAGAATGATGAAAGAAGAGGCTGAATCCATCAAAATAAGTTGGTAAGAAATTATTTGGCTGTATAGTTTACACCCCAATTCTTATACAGCATCAATATAAATTAAATAAGACCTAATATGGTTGAAGGATATTTTCTAGGGTTTTTATAGTAACACATGTAACACTAAGGTGTTAGTTACCATCTTTAAAGCGCTCCATGGCACGGGACCTAGCTATCTGCGGGATTGCATTCTGCCTCATACATCCCTGCGACCGATTCGCTCCCACAGAGAGGGACTTCTCCGGGTGCCGTCCACTAGGCTGTGCCAGCGGGCGACGTCCAGGGGAAGGGCCTTCTCTGTGGCGGGCCCGACCCTCTGGAACGACCTTCCCCCCGAAATCAGAACGACCACTGACCTTCGCTCCTTCCGACAGCTTTTAAAAACTCATTTCTTCCGTTTGGCTGGCCTAGGGTAATTTTAATTAGTTATGGTGTTAAGGGGTTTTAGGGACAGTTTTTAGTTTTTATAGATGTTTTTAGCGCAGGATATGTTTAATTGTGTTTTTAAATTTTGTACTCTGTGTTTATTGTTTTTTAATTCTCCTGTGCCCCGCCTCGAGTCCCTCTGGGGAGAGAGAGCGGGTTAGAAATAAAAATTTATTATTATTATTATTATTATTCCTTTTAGAAACATATAGTTTATCATCTAGCATGTCATTTTTGTCATCAGTGATTTATTTTATTCCGAACAGTGCTGAACTTGTCTATTAGCATTAAATGAAATATAACCATATAGAGTAAATCTCTACCACTTGTTTGTTTCTCTAAAAAGATGTGATGCTGTGATGGATTTTGAACAATGAACCTCTTGAAATGAAAAGATGAATACTTAGTTCATTTGAATATTCAATTCATCCACCCAAGATTCTCAACATGGGTGAAAAGTGTGTCACCCAGAAACGTAAGGGAAGCTAAACCAATATTAAGTGAACTTAGGAATCAATCATATTGGAAAGACTCATTTTGTTTTCACCAAAACAAAAGCAGAAACCTGATAATCTGCGTGCTGTAGGTCAAGGGTCAGCAACCCAGGTCTCTGGAGCCACATGTGGCGCTTTCATCCCTCTGCTGCAGCTCCTCATTGCTAGTTGGCTCCCCAATTGATAGGGTTTTCTGTTAGGACAGGTAGAGGAAAAAGGATGCCACACTAGGAGGAGTCTCTATGGTGGGGGAATCAACTTCTGGTCAGCAGAGAAAAAATGGCGCTGCTCTAGGAGAACACTGATGGGGGAACAGAACTTCTGGTTGGCTCCAGAATTTAACGGGGGGCTTCTGGTTAGTACTTTTGTGGCTCTGAGTGTTTAAGGTTGCCAACTCCTGCTGTAGGTGATCATTTTTCTAGAAGGTAATAAAGCAAGAAGAGAAAAACCATGCACCTTGATGTGTGGATCTGTAAGGATCGATCAAATATTGAATGCCTAACTTGTACCGGATCATCAAAGAATCATTCGTAGAATTTTGATGGAATGTGCCTACATCCTTATATTCGATACCAGGGATTATTTGTATAGTGAACGTATTGGGTGGAAATGGTCCTGCCACAACTGATAAGTGCATATACATTCATAAGAGGAATAATACACATTCACCTACAAAGAAAGGGTTCATCTTCTGAGCATACTTGTTGCCCAGTTTCAAAATTCAATTAGGTCTATTTCCCTAAAAGCTGTTCTACCTCCCTCCATTTCATCCTGGCCACATAATCATGCATATTGGGGTCATTTTCACTCCTGGAAGTACCATATTTTGAGATATTTGGAGCACCAGAACCTGTCATTGAGGTCACATATAAGAATTTCTTTATTATTGGATTCTTGCAAATGAATCTTCTTGAAATTCCCTAGTTCAAAACTAGCAAATGTGTTTTCCTCTGAAGTGCTCATTCCCATGCACAGCTCAGCCAAGCCAGGCAGCCTCTTGCATTGTGCGTTGCTCATGTTAATGTGCCCCATTGATCCCATCAGGGCTTCAAGGTACTCTCTATTAGATGGTAAATATCATTAAATCTGCTGTCTTTCTAGCTGTTCTGGTTCAGAATTACATTGCTGAGAATCATTCTATTCAGAACAACCAATCTAAGCACTGGATTTTAATTCTTTCCACTGCTTGCAGGACTCTAGGAACCTAGATGGTAGAAAATGAGTACAAATTGATTTTGGATAATAACAAGGCACAGCGTTTGAAATAGATTCCTGCTGCAAAGAATGCACTGGGATTTCACTTCCATTGACATACTCATGTACTCTTCTGCAGAGTTTATATGTAAGTCTATTGCTCATTCTTATTCCCTCCCCCTTAGTTAAGTTCTGCGAGGTACTGAATAAGAGACAAAGCAGCTAACAACCCTGTGAGGAAAGAAAAATCAATCCTTGGCGTTATTTTTTTCCCCTGCTGCTGTGAAGTGTTTCCTAGCCATGACACAAAATGAAGCATGGAAAACATGGGTGGGAAACAATAATCTCTTGAACAGTTTTTCTCTTATTCCCCCTAATTTACCAAGCATTAGATTCTGAAGATTAAGGAGACTCATTCATGGGCCACCTTTATTATAGGGATGCATGGTTTGATGGTTTGAGTGTAGATGTTGGGAATAGGTATGAAGTAGGGTTTATTTTTGGAAATAAATGCTATGGCTAGAGCATTCTCAAACAAATAATTTGTTTATTGCAACATAGTTAATAATGCTAAATTTAGTTTGATAATAATTTTCAAATGGATTTGGATCTACATGAAGCATGTTGTGTGTCCTTATCCTATTAGACCAGGAGAACAATTTCTGTAGAACAGGATATATCCATTTAAGTACATAAGAAATCATCTGATAAAAATTCATATTGTCAAAGCTATGGTTTTCCCAATAGTAATTTATGGGTGCGTGTGCACACTTACATTTTCTGTGAACCAGTTGCTGAAGTATGTGCAGCCCACCTCTGTGGGAGAGGCAGTACTATCCAAATCTATTGGGGATACTTTTCCAAAGGACAGAAGCAGTGACAGAGAAAGTACACTTGCTTGGTCCCACAAGATGGCAACATACAATTGAAGGGGCCTGGAGTAGACCCACTCTGCCCAAACATACTGGGAAGACAGAAACAAACTGGCGATAAGCAGTCCCTCAGAAAACCAAGGCTCAAAGCAAAGAAATTTCCATAGTTTTCTGTGGAAGATCCAGCAAACCTGTCCGACTTTGCTTAGAAAAATAGTACAGAAATAATCTCTATAAAGTTCATCTCTAGATGGGTCCCTTCTCTCCAGGTTTTTTCAGCTCTTTGACTGGCTGTCATATTGAAACTATGCTTATAGGGATTATTCAATCCTATTCACATGGCAAATATTATGATCAAAATGAGGCATATATCTATTGGCCTTTCATGATGATATTTCTGTTGATCTTTTCCATTTAGCTTTTTTCAAACCATGACTTACTTTCCTCTACCTCCCCTCCCATACTACTAAACTAATTACCAAAATACAATGACAACCCAACATTAGTAGAAATGTCACTGCAATAACAGTTTTAACCAAATCAAGATAGCTAGATTAAGTAGAAAGTCAACCAATAACACCTGTGGAAGATGAAATATGTCTGTCATATTGTGGCAATGAGCCTCACTGGGACTTTTGGTTTCAGTAAATTTTGGAAGCAAACTAAACTAGAAAGTCACGAAGTAATTTTAAACATCGGATTTAATAATTTTCTCATTTTCTAAAATTCCTATTTAAGAGGCTAGATGCTTCTATTCTGAAAGTATATCTCTTTTTTCTACAAATGCCAGCAATACGTTTTTTAAAAATTAGTTGAAACTGAGATGGATTCAGTTCCTGGCAGGTGAACTAATGTTTGCCATCTCATCCTGACTTTGGTAATTCTATCATCTCTAGAGGAAATAAAAACTTGAAAATGCTACTTTACTGCTCTAAATCAATAACTACTTTCACCCCAACTTCAGCTTGGATAAGTGGCACATAACTTTCTTTGATAAAATAATAAAAGACTTCTATGAGCAATCATCAGGATGACAAAAGATCAGAGAAATCCATCAATCACTGCTGACACCTATCAACAACTCTTCAAGCCAAAAAGTGGCACAATGAGAAACAAAAGGAGGCAGTGTCCCAACCCTCTTGTCTGTGATGCTGTATAAAGACAGCTTTGCACTGGGCTGATACCTCAGTCTTTAAACGCCATTATTCATTTCTCTCTGCTGTTTTCTCTATCCTTGGAAATGTGTCACTAACTGATTAATGCAAGTCATTCTCTCTGTCTCTCTCAGACTCATTCTAGCCTAGCAAGGAGAACTATAGCACAGCAAGAATAATGATTATATTTCATCATTTCTGTCCAATCTTGACTAATTTTAATCCTATTTTTTTTCCAGTGGGTCTATTCTGATGGGGCAAAAATTAAATCTAATTTTGCCCTTGTTGTTTATCATCATTGGTTAAGGCTTTTTGGAATTGATTCTTTATTATTAACATTATATAAGATGACATTAGAAAAACAGTGTGTAGAACAAAATGCATATTACTACATAATGTCTCTTGGAAGGACTTAAAATGGCCGCACTGTGTTTCTCAATTGTGTAGTGTCTGCAGAAATCCTTGCATTAATATGGAACACCTGGATTATTTGGATTTCTCTAATGATTTCCTTTCTGCTTTTAAAGAAAATATTATCTTTGTATTTATTGTATTTTCTTATTATGCTGCTCTTATCCAGTTTCATCCTTCTTGGTTGAAAATGCAAACACTGTTTTATTGAACTTTCTCTGAATCCAGGGAGTGTATGTTGATTTTGTACATTTCTACACAGATTTCATTTTGTTTATATTTATTACAATTTTAAATATGGAACATAAATGTACAGTACTAAATATACTCCATATTCCTAACTTTGGATAAACTGCTCAAATTATCTGCTAATCCTTGGTTTCTTTCAAGCATCTCTTGGGCGCTCTTAACTAGCCCAAATACCAAATGTATATTCTTTCCCTAAAAGCTGTTACACAATGATATCTTTGTATATTTCTAAGAATGAATAGTTTTCTATTCTGCTTAGTTTTTATTTACTTTCCACATTCATTTTATATTTGGAAAATATGTTATGTGTATATGTTATATGTTATGTTGTATGTAACATTTGCCATTTTGGTTGGATTTTTATCCAGTAATGAATGAAATAACAGACCTGCATTGGTGAAATTCAACAGGTATAACCATAAGCAATAGCTGTTACCAAGTAGTTATCAAAGTCTGGAAGACTGTCAAGGGTAAAAAAAATAGCTCTAATTCTGCTCCCAAAGAATAGATAATATAAAAGGAGATTCAAACCAGATCTTGAAAAGTTTTCAGTCTGGATGAATGAATTTATAATTAAAAAAAAAAAACCTTTGAGTTTGCTCCATCTCATTCATCAAATCATATAGAATAGATATAGAATTCTTTATTGGCCAAGAGTGATTGGACACATGAGGAATTTGTCTTTGGTGCATATGCTCTCAGTGTACATAAGGAGATTCATCAAGAATAAAAAGATACAACACCGAATGATAGTCAAGTTAATAATAAGCTATCAAATCATGTGCCAATTTTAAATAGTTCTTACAGAAAATGAACTGAATAAAATCATCAGGTATTCTAACTGCAGCCAATAGCAACACTATTACAGAAACCTCTGCAGAAAAATAGTAGACTGCCATTCCAAATGCAATTTTGTTTCCAGAAATAAAAGACAGATTTTATTTTCAGCCAACTAAGACTCTTCTTGAAGAAACTGAAATCTATCTTTTTTTAATTGAAAATGTAGGATTATATAGAAGAGAGCTAGCTTATCATAAAGCAATAGCTCACCTATCTTATCAAAAAGCAATAATTAAAGAATCCACAGGGCATTTTCACCAATAAAAATGCCAAAAGGTAACCTAAACACTTCAATCCAGCAATACAATTCTTGTGTTTAAGTTATATATTTTTAATGTAAATAAGTCCATTTTTAAAAACCCATTTTGCTCTGAGATTGTCTGATTAAACACAAAGAAAGTAGTAGCAACAGACTTCTGAACACTGCTTTTAATGGGAAAGAAAAAATAAGAAAAAATAGGGAGAATTTTTCCGAATCTGAAATCAACATGCATAGACACAGACACAAAGCCAATCTCAATGGTGCAGAGAAAATAAGGTGTATTGAGGCCATATATTTCAAGAGATTCAGTTTTTGAATCTTCCGTGATACTCTCATGAACAGTACCATTCCATGTTCATATTTCTTAATTAGCTAAATATCCTCTAATATGTGTGTGTATGAGTAAGTGTGTGTAAAATATGTGTGCTTCTATATATTGGTGTAGATATATGTATATGTGTGTTGGTACAGAAAATAACATAATACATTAATCTTTAAAGTTTGTAACAATGTATGATTGATCTTTAAGAGTACTTCAAGTCCTTTCATTAAAAAACAAACCTCTATATTTGTTCTAATTTAAATTAACTGCAATAGATGAACAACCCATATAACAAAACCTTCTGTTGCAAATTCCAATTTCAGCTGTCTTCTTTTTTATCACTGCCATTTATTTAGCTCAAATTTATCATATTTTTCAACAACAGGCAACTAATATGCAACTAATATGGCATTTGAATCATAGTGTCTCAGCTTGCAAGACTATTTTAAATGTTAACAACATTGAATGACCCCTTTCTCATTTTTGCACTTTTCTTTTCGTGATTGTTTATGAAAAGAGCCACATGCTGCTTGTCTTTGTAAGCTAAATATCCAATGTTCCAAAGAAATCACTTGTGTTTTCATCTCTTTCTGCTTGTATACTATTTTTATACATTTCTTTATATTTCTCTCCAGTATGCTGGACAGGAATTTAGATTGCATCTGACACCACATTTATACCTAGCCTGCACCTACATACCTCTGTGATGCTCATTTATTCTTCTGAATCCTGGTAATGCTACTTCTTCCTTTGCCCCAAGACTGGATTTTATTTAACATTTTAAGAGTGAAACCTCATGCCAACTTGGGAATATATCTGTCTGAATTCAATGAAGCTTCTGAATAAAATTGCATAGGAATGCAAGAATTGTTTATCTATTTGTTCTTCTGCATCTCCCAGAACTATTAACTGTTTTGTATGCGTTTCTCTGCCCAGAAGTTATTTGCAGCAAAATACAGATTTAAACTGCCCTCAGTAAATCAGAGAATTTTTGCTACAGCCTGTGAAATATTTAATAAATGATTTTCAGCTCCCTACACCTACATGTTTATATTAAAGGCTTTAAATAATTTACAAAGGAGTCTATGGTTTTTATCTTCAGTTTGTGCTCTGGTCAAGGATTTGAGAGACCAACATTCTGGATTTACAGAATAATTGCTTGAACAAACCTTGGAGTTCTTCTAGTCCAACCCCCTGCCCAGGTTGGAGTCCTTGTACCATTCCATACAATTTTCCATCCTTTCTCCTCTTAAAAAACTCCAATGTTGGAGCACCCACAACTCCTTAAGGGAGACCATGATGTTGATTGTTTTCATGGAATACAGTACATCCCACAGCATTTCACTGGACCCCTAATTCAGTCAATCTGTCAAAGAATGCAATTTGAGTTTTTATTATGTAATATTTCTCAAAGGATGCAGTATTCTTTAAATATACTAATCAAACTTTAATTGTTTTCTTACCATCATTTTCAACAAATGACAAAATATTAAATCTTTTTCTTGCTTCTTTTGTCTGTCTCAGGAAGAAACAGTGCTGATTATAAAATGAAATCTTTATTATGATCATAGGCCAGCATAATGAAGGTGGGGAAACCAAAAAATAAAAATAAAAAACATATTTTTTAAAAAATACACAAACAACATAAGCCATACATTTAGAAAAGCGTGTTCGTGTCCATGCATGTGCATGTATATGTATACAAGAAAAAATCTATAGAAGGGATAAATATATCCGAGAAATAAATAAAAAAACTCATAAAGTTAATATATGGCTAACTAAATCTATCACAATACAAAAACGCTTTTAACAAATTGTTTTAACATTTTGACAAATTCAAATTTTAACAATTTCAATACCCATTAAAGTTAGTTTGAGGCACAAACAAAATCTGACAGATTGTGACCATAATCTCTCACTGTCTCTTTCAAACTCCAACATTTCTAGAGTGTGTAGATATTCCTATTTTTTGTTTTGCTCAAGGATTTCTGTTTTCAATTCTGCTTCTTCTTCCATGTTTGATTTGCTATTGAAAACTTCATAAAATGACACAGCATGGCACTGAATCTTTGAGCAAACAAATATCATTGTTGGACTTTTTCTCTGAACATCAAATGACTACTAGTCTAGGTGTCACAGCATGATTCTGTTGTTCCCCAGAATTGTTTCTCTCCAGGTACCCAGTCATAGAACACCTTGTCGAAGTGCTAACCAAAGGTGTAAACTATCTCCTTGAAGCAATTTATGTTCTCATTCAAGTGGTGATTTGACCATAAGCACTTTGAGGACTTATTTCAGGAATCATGTGTACTGTCTATTTATGTTTCATTATTATCATTGAAATCAAGAGGGAACATCCCTGCTGCCATGTCTTTGACTTATTTCCAATCTTTGAGAAATACCTTTTCCCAATGATAGTCCCAAATAAAAAGGTTAACTTTATCCAAGTTTTTCTGATTCAGGGGCTGTAGTGACCATCAGAAACCTCATATACAGTATGTAATAGGCAACGTATCAAAATCATAAATGTGCAAGTCTCTTTTTGTACCTGCATTCTCTCAGCAATCCATATGATAATAATCCCCAAAATGTCCCTAATCCAAGAACACGGTTTGCATGATAAAGAAGTATAATTGTGCAAATGTTCAAATCATAGAAACCACTACAAACTATAAGGCTGGCTGAGAAGGGCTACTGCTTTATTTAGAGATCTTAATTGGGTTTTTTTTTCAGATCAGGTGTGAGGTAGGGCTAGAATATGCCTCTTCGTTTCTCTTTCACACTTTAATTCTTTTGAAGATATGAAGAACTTTGTCCATTAAAATTCACTCTCTCTTAAAAACAAAAAGTTCGTAATAGAAGGTCTCTCTTTCTCTCTCTCTCCATCTTTTTATATGTCTTAAAATTACAGTAGTTTTTGTTGTTGTTGAGGGTTCATTTTGAGCAATTTTTATTTTCACAACAGTGTCTTTTTTGTGATAGATTAAACAGAAAAAAATAGTCTATTTTAGCTTTTTTCTTTTAACGTCAAAAAGCCACCAGTTTATAACTATTGCTTTTTGTTCTTAATTACATACATGGATAGAATTTGAATTTTCAGGTTTTATCTTTGACAAATATAGTGTATTTTTTAATATAATTTTGTTGATTTTCTTTTGTTTAATCAACTTATTTAACATTTCATATTCCTTGTTATTGAACAATTCTGGAAGGTCTGCCTAAATTTTCTTCCAAAAAGAACCATTTTTATTATCTAAAATATGCACAGGTGGTCCTCAACTTACAATAGTCCATTTAGAGACCATTCAAAGTTACAACAGCACTGAAAAAGTTAAATGACCTTTTTTCACACTTTCAAGTTTTTCATTTAACACCAGAGCCCAAATTTTGGGTTCAATTGTGGTTGTAAGTTGAGGACTAGCTGCATAGAGCAGTGGTGGTACAGTGGTTAGAATGTAATACTACAGGCTACTTGATTGCTGCCAGCAGTTCAGCAATTTGATTCTCACCGGCTCAAGGTTGATTCAGTTTTCTATCCTTCCAAGATTGGTAAAATCAGACTCATATTGTTGGGGGAAATATGATGTCTCTAAACTACTTAGAGAGGGCTGTAAAGCACTGTGAAGTGGTATATAAGTCTAAGTTCTATTGCTAAGTGCTATTAACATCTTCACTCCTACCAGAACTATCATATATTTGTAATATCAAAACATAGGTACAGAGCACCATGCTGTTCATGGCAAGTATTGAAGTACTTGCATTTGTTATTAATATTTTGATTGTATCAAAAACACCTCCTTTTTAATGTCTCTCAGTGCTTCTTAGATTAGATCAGATTCAGATGTAAATCTTATCCAGTTATTCAAGATTTAGATTACTTGGCCAAGAGCTTTCAGGCATGAGTTAATATGATTAGATAACTATGTTTGTCTAACTCAGGTCACAGACATCAAAGTCTTTGTGTTCTGTCTTCTCACCTTTCTAAATAAAGACGTACTTAGCCACTGGTTCAGTGGTGGGTTTCAAATTTTTTAGAACCTACTCTGTAGGTGTGGCCTATTTTGTGGGCGTCATGTGACAGGGTGGGAGTGGCCACCTTTTAAAATGTGGTGAAACTGATTTAACAACGCTCTTGCTTAGCAATCAAAATTTTGGACTCAATTGTGATGATAAATTCATTCTTTCTTTCTTTCTTTCTTTCTTTCTTTCTTTCTTTCTTTCTTTCTTTCTTTCTTTCTTTCTTTCTTTCTTTCTTTCTTTCTTTCCTTTCCTTTCCTTTCCTTCCCGTTGGGTCACTGGCAGCGGCAGGCCAGATTTACTTCCAGGTACACTGGTGGAACCCCCTCTCACTGGTTCTCTAAATTTCACCAACTGGCTCTCGCGAGTAGGTGCGAGCCTGCAGAAACCCACCACTGCACTGGTTCCTATTTCATCAAAAGCTTTCCTTTCTTCTTGAAAAAATAAAATCTTATGATGAATTAATTAAGTAAACAGAGACAAAGGAGCCAACCATTTGCACCGTTACATCTTTTGTTGATTCAGTACCTGGAATCCGGCATTACTTCAGTCATAGAAGAGGTTGACTAAATGGAAAATTTCTTAACAAGTATCATTTGTAACTGATACATTTTCAATTTGGAAAATGCTGAGTTAACACCAGTGTTTTCACATTCATTATCTACTTCCTGAACTTGCAAATTACTGTTTCCGAACATAATATAGCATAAAGAAAAACAATGGGAAAGTGGTATACTAATTAAGCATAGTAGCAAATATTGTAAAAAAAGTAAGATTCCTTTGAATCTCTTTGGTGATTTTTCTGGTTTCCACCAATTTGGAAGAATGGGTTCACTTAATGGCTGCCATGAAAAAGGTAAAATTTAAAAAAAACAACTGGGTCCAGTAATATGGGTGCCTCAACTTTCTACACAATGCTTTACAACCAACTTTCTGGTTGTAGTGTTAAGACAAGGGCTACCTGTAACTCATTTACTTTTCATGTTCAATTTGTGGCCAATTAAAATATTACTAACAGGAAAGCTTTGGTGATAAAAAATAAAATAAAGAATCTGAGCCTCATAACAGCAAAGCTTAGGATCTCATCTGTAATGATTCTAGATTTATATATAAAAAGTTTGCAGAAAAATAAATGCCAGAGTTAAAGGAAATCTTCAAACATGACATTACATTGATCACTAGAAGCATGTGAACAACAAAAATTATGTTTTAATTTTGACTATGAATAACAAAATATAATAGATATTGTAACAGTGACCCTTGAAACAGTTTGAAGGATGGATGGATTAGCACCTCCAATCCAAATAGTAGCAGAGATTGCCAGAACTCCTTTCTTATATATTTATGAGGCAAATTCACTGCGTATTTCTGTAATTAATAACTAGGTCTCAACCTGAACATATGAGAATCCAGGCCTGTTGCACTTTTACAGAAGGATGAATCCTTTCTCTACATCTTTCTTTTTTCTGTCCTGAAGTACTGACAAGCAAGTAAGACCATTCCCCAGGCTATGCAAAAAGATTAAATCATCTCTATTCCCAATCCAGTATATGCATTAAAGAATCTTGCAAAGAAGAGTCAGAAATATCAATCACAGTTTAAAAAAAATAAGACTTAACCTAAAACTTATGAGGCTTAGCTTCTTACATTTTATTTTTTATCTTAATTTTTTATTATTCTCAAGAACAATTTCCTCAGAGCCTATTTTGTCCTTCACTTTCTCCAATGTCTTGGCTATGCGGATTAATTACCGTATTTTTGGACTATAAGATGCACTGGTGTATAAGACACACCAAGATTTTGAAAAGGTAAGTAAGGAAAAAAAGGTGCTATCCTTCCCCGTCCCCAGGAGCACTCTACAGGCTTCAGCAGTGCTGAGGGAAGGCAAAAATGCCCAATTTTTGTGAAAAACAGCCTGTTTTTCGCAAAACAGATTCCTTAGTCAAGTATTGAAATTCCTTTAAAGGCCTAAAGGGCTTAGATCAGCGTTTCTCAAATAGTGGGGCGCGCCCCCCTGGGGGGGCGCGTTTGATAGTGAGGAGCCGCACACCCGGAAAGACCGATACCACCGACTGAGAAAGGCGTTGGGGAGCCAAGGATATTTATTCTCCATGGTGCCGCCATTGCCTTCTCCGCATGGCCCGAGCACCTGTTCCTTACTGCGAGGGTTTCAGCAGCTCCCAGCGCGCCGCCCGGCTCGCTCGCTCATGGCTCTTGCCCGCTGCCCGCCTGGACGCGGTCAGTCAAAAGCCGAGAGGGAGGCGACCCCCTTCCACGGCGTGGAAAAGCGGCCTCCCTCCCGGCTTTCGACTGGCTGCGTTGGGAGCGCTGGGAGCTGCTGAGACCATCGCAGTAAGGAACAGGCGCTCGGGCCATGCGGAGAAGGCAACGGCGGCACCATGGAAAATAAATATCCTTGGCTCGGAAGGAGGCGAGGGAAAGAAGGGAGGGGGCAGCCCCGGGGCTGGGGGGGCGCTTTCCGGGGCTGGGGGGGGTGCTTTCCGGGGCTGGGGGGGCGCTTTCCGGGGCTGGGGGGGCGCGAAATGTTTTCTTCTTCCTAGGGGGGGCCTGACAGAAAATAATTGAGAACCACTGGCTTAGATAAAGAATCACTTATGACTTCTTATGACTTCTTTTTCTATAACAGCCTCCATGTTCCCAAGACAGAAGCACACTTGCTATCTTTGCTAACCACAGCAAAATGGTCAGGCCTAAATGTGGCAAGGTAGATTGTTGTTTTCATTTTTCCATTCTATGGGGAAAGGGATTTATTTATTTATTTTAAAAAGAAATGTTTTCTGATCCCCAGCCTGTGAAGAGGCCAGAGCACAGGCTTGGCTGCTTGCCACTGCTTAATTGCTGACATTACAAATTCCTTGGCCATGAACCCAGATAATTCACGTTAACTCTGCAGCACCTTTTCACACAGAGATTCCCAAACAGACATGGCTTGAATGCACAGACATACATTCTTGACTATGAATTTGAACGGTTGTTTCCTGAAAATGGCCCCTCTCAAAGCCTTCCCTATAAGCTCTCTTGGGCTGGGGGCAATCAACAACCACCTGGTGCCCAATTATCTTCTGTGAGCCTGCCTATGATGTAATTGTATTGTATTGTATTGTATTGTATTGTATTGTATTGTATTGTATTGTATTGTATTGTATTGTAATTGCTGCCTCTTTCTCTCAGCCCTGCGTAATCTAGCATCAGGGACAAACTGCCCTTGATCCTTCCCACTACTCCATGTGTCAGGCGCCTCCTAGTGGCCAACCAGCCTCTCTGCTTCCTGCTCTGGCTCTGAACCCTGCCCAAGGTCTTCCTCATCTTCCAGGGAAGACTCATAGAAGTCTTCACTAGAAGAGTCCATCAGCAGCTCATCCAGAGCCGGCTGGGCCACAACAGAAATGTATTGAGCCTGTTTTAAAACTTGCAGTACAGTATTTCAGTTAGTTCACAGTTTGAAATTGTGAGTAATTGTACAATTGAACAGTTCAATAAATGGGTCAGGGGAGGGGGGCTCCTGATTGCAAAAGGGCATTAGGATCTAATGGAGAAGATCTTTTTTTTCATATTGCATCTGATTCAGAAATAGTCTTCTCAATGCTTGCACCTAAACTGTGGAATTCTCTATCCAAAAATACAATATTTGCACAATATTTGCATGATGTGGATTGTCAGAGGGAATGGCCTTGAGGGATAAGAGGAACAGCCTCTACGAGGCAACAGTCATACAAAAGACTGATCTCAATCTGAGGCAAAATGTATTCGAAGTAAATGTAACAGACAAGTTCCTTTCTACCTTACATGAATCTAAAGTGGGGGTGGAGGGAGCTGCACATTCAAAATTACAAGGTTCTGTAATTGTAGCTTTAAAATAAAAGTAGTATTGACCTACATGGCATTGATTTCCTAGTTTGATCTACCTTGAAGTGCTGACAAATGATGTTTGCATCAATTATCTCCATCAATTAATGCATCAATTATCTCCAATGGTTAGTCAAGCATAAGAGAAGAACTTACCTGTTTCTTTTATAAATAGTTATAATATCCCAACTGGCTTACAACAGACATGGAATTTTATGATCCCCAGATCACATCAGTCCGTTCGGTCTCTGTCTGGCCCAACTAGATTGCTTTTATTTGGAACACAATTGCTACTTTTATGTCAAACTGTGTGTGTGTGTACACACACACACATAGTATGTACATCCTCCATGTCTACATATCTTCACAGCCCTCTTGGTTCAGCCTCCACAACAGTTCCAGTTTCTCATGTGGCTCCTTGGGAACATTAATTGCCCACCCCTGGCTTAAAACCTCAGTTTAAATACAGAATCATAAAATGGAAATAAAAACATGAAATTAAGAAGCCAAAAGGAAGAAAAGAAATATCTGTAAAGAAACACTGTACTATACCCAAGCTTCATCATTATTACTAAGTCCAAATATGATTTCACCACAGTGCCAAATGCAATTTATGGCTGTGATTCCCAACATAATTATTCCTACTGTGATGTGCTGTACAGCATGAGGAATTGGAGTGAATGAAGCTACCAAAAGAAATGCTTAAAGAGAAGATGGTTAACTTTTTCTATGTGTGCCATTTCTACAATGGAAATTGACACATGCACACATTTGTTTGGGGGTAGTGCTTAGGGTGCTAGAGTAGAAACTGTAGATGGTGAATCCTAACCCTCCCTTGGGCATAAAAACTATTTGGGTGACTTTGAGCCAGCCACAACCACAGGATGCATGTGGAAAAAATAGGAGGTGAGAGTATTATATATAGTGTTTTGAGCCATATAAAATAAAGGTGGAATATAAAGCAGTGGTAAAATTCATTTTTTTTACTACCAGTTTTGTGGGCATGGCTTGGTGAGCATGATGCGGCTTGGTAGGCATGGCAAGGGAAGGATTCTGCAAAATCTCCATTCCCACCCCACTTTGGGGCCAGCCAAAGGTGGCGTTTCCCGTTTCTTCGAACTATTCAAAATTTACGTTACTGGTTCTGTAGCACCTGTCAGAACCTGTTGGATTTCACCCATAACATAAAGATTATATCCCATCTTTAAAGACAGACACAGTGGCTAAGACACTCAGCTTGTCCATCAGAAAGGTCAGCAGTTTGGCAGTTCAAATCCCTAGCGCAGCATAATGGAATGAGCTCCCATCACTTGTCCCAGTTTCTGCCAACCTAACAGTTCGAAAACACACAAAAATGCAAGTAGAAAAATAGGGACCACCTTTGATGGGAAGGTAACAGCATTCCATGCACATTAGGCATCTAGTCATGCTGGCCACATGACCACGGAGCCATCTTTAGACAGCACTGGCTCGTCAGCTTTGAAATGGAGATGAGCACTGCCCCCTAGAGTTGGGAATGACTAGCACATATGCGTGACGGGAAACTTTACCTTTACTTTACCTTTATAAAGATTAAAACCTTGCCAGTTAATTTTTTCTACAAGCAAAATGCCTAATCTTTCATAAGTTTTCAATGGAAATTCAATCACCATTTTCCTATTTGTGGTTTTAGCTAAAATAACACTTTTTATTGTATTTGTGTTTTCCTAATTATGGTAACACTTGTCCAATTGGCAATAGTACAGAACTATGAAGTTCCCTTTTATATGCTGCAGAAACAGCTAGAACCTTTGAAAAGTATGTTTCAGGTTTTCCACATATTTCCTGAATTGAAAAATACTGGAGGACATCTACATCTGTGGTCTGCGTTCATGTGATAAACTTCATTTCACCCTTCAGCTCCAGCTTATTATATTTAATGTGTTATTTTTTATACAGCTGAAAGAAGACGCCAATGGATACAAATAACAAAGCCATTTTTATAAAGCTAATCAGGCCAACTTCTGTTCAAGCATGTGTAACTACCCATCAAATAATCCTATTAAGTGACAGTCTGCTTTTTAATTTTTTGTTTTGTTATGTTTAATCCACAGAGCACTTAACGTGGCCAATGTAAACAATGAAAATGAGGCCAACTAGGCCCGAGCTGAGTTGCACAGAAACTATAATCAGATGTTGTCCAGCCTTCATTCAAAAATCCCATTTGAGACAGTGGGAGTCTCTGGTTCAGAGCTGTAATTAGGATGACTGTGACATGAATGGTTCTCTGTAGTAAAAGAAATATCGGATGATAACAAGATGTTAATTTAATGGCCAGGTGGCTGTTGGGAGCCCTGCTAAACTGCTTTGATGCTATGCATTGAAACAGTAGAAAATAGAGTTAGTGATGGGAGACAACAGATCTTTCTACATAGCACAACAAGCACATGGTAGCCATACGTAATTTGTCATGCAGATTCCTTGTGCTTGGCAAGGAAACAGGCAATTCAGGGACTAGAAGAGGAATTAGAGACGAATGCTCCCAGTTGACAATAAAACAATAGTTCAGCCCTTTAAAACATAATTATTAGGGCAGAAACAGTACCTTTGACACAGGGGTGAGTTCCTACACAAACGGTACCGGTTCCTTCGCGAACGTGCACCAGCTGCACATTGCTCATCCATGAGCAGTTCACTGTAAATGTTTCTGTACATGTGCAAAGACCATTAAAAGCTAATAAAAAAGATGCCAGCAATGACAAAGGATACTGGGAAACTGGAATCAGGGGCGTGGCCAGCCTGGGTCACTGACAGTTCTGTGACCCAGACCAGATTACCACTATCAGATCGGCCAAACCAGGACAAACCGGGAGCAACCCACCTCTGCTTTGATAGTACCAGTGAAATTACTTCATAATGGAGTTTCCACCAACCTATATCATTCAGCTACATGATAGTCATTTCCCTAGCTAGGATTGGCTGTACAATAGGTAAAATTAGAATTTTGATAAAAGAACAGAAAATTTTAATTTAACATGTGAACATTTGATTTCTTTAACACCAGGAAGTCAAAGGAAGTATAAGGTAGATTGGTCTTAGCATTAACTAGTAGTGTTACTCATACTTTCCATTAGTAGCTAGGAATACCGAAGGATTTTTTTCAGTGCATTTCAAAGCCAACAAATCTGATCTATTCCTTGGGGACAATTGTGTGGGTTGGATTGCACCTAAATTTTGGAGTTTTCTAAATGATGTGAGGCAGTTAGCTCTAAATATAGCAACCTGTATTTATAAATATGTACTGTAAAATGTATTTAGGTAGCATATTTATGACTTCAAGAATAATTCCATGGGAAGTATAAGTTAGTGCATTTATCACCCTCTGAATTTAAATGCCACCTTCAATTTTTCCTAAAGTCTACCAGGATTTATTTTTAAGGGAAGACTTGAAATAAGGTATATTGTAATAAGCCAGAAGATGAGATTAATTCCACTCTATGATTGCTCCTAAATACCTACACATTTGGAAATAGCTATTTTTGAGATGGTCTAACTTTATTTTATTGCTTCACTTACACAGCAGAGGGGCTTTTTCTCCAAAGAAGTTAAATAGATAAGCAATTCCTTCAGCATCTTCACCCTGCTAGACTCCAAACTATCAAGTAATAATGCCATTGGAGTGTTCCAATGCCAGAATGTTTTGAAGAAGCCTCCAAGTTGCCTTTTTAGAAATTTACACTTTGAATAACAAAACAAATCGAGGAGGGGCTTTGTGAAAAAGTACATTCAAAAGTACAGTATGTATTTTACACCAGGGCTCTTCTGTGCTTCAGATTCAAAGCAAAAAGTCCTTCAGAACATTTAAGCAAGAAAAGGTATTACCTGTCTGCAACTTGCTAAAAGTGCCACTTTTTTTTCCTTGAGAAAAGACACGTTTGGATTAAGCAGCTACATGCAAATGTTATGTGACCCTGTGCGTTTCAGAGAAGTGTTTTCCTTCAGATTTGAACACCTGTACAGCCTCTTAACTGTGAATTGAAATCACATATTAATGTGGAAAGAAGACAGGGTGACTTTAAGAATGAGCACATTTAACAGGAGGGTCTGGGATAGATGTTCTTTCTCTCCAGCCAACCTCTCATTTAAATTGAGATGCTCATCATAAAATATACCTGAACATTAAGACAGATGGGTTTCAAGTCAAGTAAGCTTCCTACACCCTTCTATTCCCTGAAAATGCCTCATTTCAGCAATATTGTATTGTTCCTGCAGATCTGATCAAATTGTTGCCTACTTTACATCCGACTAAAGAAAATAACCCATTATATAGTTATGCTTTTTTCTTTGCTAGTACTTTGCAAAAAGAAGAGACTATGCTGTGGATTCCATCATGGTCCTGAGCAGTGTTTCTCTACCTTAGGAAATGCTGTCTGGGGAATTCTGAAAGTTTGAAGTTCACACATCTGAAACTGCTAATATTGAGAAATACTGCTTTAGAGGTTCAAGCATAATAGTGGCTCAGCATAAAAGTCTTTCTCACTTCCATTTGAATTATTTATCTATTCCATGCCATGCAAAGCATCGTCAGATGGTACTAGATAACATTAAAGCACAGTAAAATATAATGCGAAGTATGTAAAATAATACTCACAAAATTTGTGACCATAATTATCATCATAAGTATCTTCATTATTATAAATAAGGCAAGGTAAATAAAAACTTTTTAATTTGTATTTGATTTATAAACAAGTCACTGAGTATTTGTCCTGAAAGAGAGCAATTCACCAACAGAAGACTTTAGGAAAATCTCAAGACAACCATACTTTAAATAGCTTCACAAGCGAAGAGCCTTGTCAAAGAATTTATATGGGCCTAGCCTCAGTGGCTAAGACGCTCAGCTTGTCAATCAGAAAGGTCGGCAGTTTAGCCGTTCGAATCCCTAGCACCACATAATGGAGTGAGCTCCCATTACTTGTCCCAACTTCTGCCAACCTAGCAGTTCGAAAGCATGTAAAAATGCAAGTAAAAAAATAGGAATCACCTTTTGTGGGAAGGTAACAGCATTCCGTGCATCTTTGGCGTCTAGTCATGCTGGCCACATGACTATGGAGATGTCTTCAGACAACACTGACTCTTTGACTTTGAAACTGAGATGAGCATTGCCCCTAGAGTTGGGAACAACTAGCACATATGTGCGAGGGGAACATTTACCTTTTAGCCTGTATTTTATTTTTCTTTTATGACTTGTCTTTTTTCAGCTGCCTATTTATATCTGCGGGATCACATCCTGCCCCATACATCCCTTCGGCCGATTCGCTCCCACAGAGAGGGACTTCTTCGGATGCCGTCCACTAGGCTATGCCAGCGGGCAATGCTCAGGGGAAGGACCTTCTCTGTGGCAGGCCCGACCCTCTGGAACGACCTTCCCCCTGAAATTAGAACAACTACGGACCTCCGCTCCTTCTGTCAAAAACTAAAAACTCACTTCTTCTGCCTGGCCGGCTTGGGTTAATCGACCCATCTACCTCAAGCTGAATATTCAAACTGTTTTATTAGGGATTTTTAGGGGTATTAGTTTTAGATAGTCTGGGATTATAGCGCAGGGTCTAGGTTTAATTCATTTTAAATTTGTATTATAATGTTTGTTAGTTTTATATATGTATTTTTAAATTCCCTGTGCACCGCCTCGAGTCCCTTTGGGGAGTGAGAGCGGTTTACAAATTAAATTATTATTATTATTATTATTATTATTATTATTATTATTATTATTATTATTATTATTATTATTATTATTATTATTATTATTATTATTATTATTATTATTATTATTATTATTATTTCCATTATTATTATTTCCATTATTATTATTTCCATTATTATTATTTCCATTATGATTTTTAATTTTTTTCTATTAAGAATTTTGTTGTGAAGAGTTAGGTTGTTTTTTGTACAACCAGACTGGTATAATAGGGGCCAGTTTGGTGCAGTGGTTAAGGCACCAGGCTAGAAACCAGGAGACCAAGGCATAGACATTAAAATCAGCTGAGTGACCTTGGACTAGTCACTTTCTTTCAGTCCTAGACAGAAAGCAATGAGAAATCGCTTCTGAAAACCGTTGCCAAGAAAATTGCAGGAACTACTCCCGGGAGTCACCAGGAGTCGACATTGACTCAAAGGTATGAAAACAAATAAACATTGATGTAATAGTGAGCTCCCAGACTAAGAAAGATTTGGGAGATAGTTACATAAGCAAGCAGCTGCAGACTTTTCCATTATCAGTGAAAAGACCCACCTCCTTGTTGGTTCACATGAGGCCTTCTGGGAAGAAACTAAGCAATTCTCTTTGTTTGATATATTAGAGGATAAATTGGTTCTAAATCAGAAACAGTTCAGTTGCTGAAAACATTATAACCTCATCGCTGTCATCTTAGTAAATATTTCTAAAGAAAACTTTGTGCTATAAAGAATTGCCTTTGGTTTCAGGCACCTGCCAAAAGCATAATATTTAACTACTTCAGATGTCTTTCCACATAGACTTTCTTTTTTAGTTATGTTTCTAGCATGTCTTTTTAGGTGGTTTCATTCATTCTGTTTCTCTCATTAGCTTCTATTTATCATCGTTCTGAGTTATTAAAATATCCTTATTTCATATTTAGTATATGTGTTTAAGTTATTTTAATCAAATGGCTTCAAGTTGCTTACAAAAGCTACAGTGTAAGCAACCATCCCCAAGAACATCTATTGATCTACACACAGAGACATGGATATACAATTGAATTCAATGATATTAATAACAAGTAATTATAAATAGTAGCCACAGTACATGCACCATCAGTTTGTGAATCCCTAAATGACTTGAATCCCAAAATATGTGTCTTAATATCAAAAAGTCCATAATTATATTTCGCTTTTTCCTTAAGTTTTCAATTGTTGTGATAGTTTTAGTTGCCAGCAGGTTAAGTCGGGAATTTCTTAGATAAATAATAGTGATTGCTTCTATTAATTCATCAATATATTTTGAATATTCTCAGCAGTACTACAAGTTATTTCTGTTGGATGTCTGTGCATATATAAATATCTTTAACATTTATAGAATTTCCCCTCCATTTCATTCTTTCTTAGCAACTAGTATCTTTCAATTACTGTATTCTAATCATGAGAATCATCCTACAGGCTTCTCCATAATGCATATTACATTGTATTTGTTTTGCTGTAATAAGAGTTCAGGTTTGTTTACTTTCCATGTTCTAAATATTAGGTATATAAAAAATAAAGGCCATGAAAGTGAATGAATGAATATGAATCAATAGCTCTATATGACCCAATATGAATCAATGACTCTAGAAAGAGTGCAGAGAAGAGCAACAAAGTTGATTAGGGACCTGGTTGCTAAAACATATGAGTATGGCTAGTCTAATGAAGAGAAAGACAAGGAGTAGCATGATAGAAGTTTTCCACAGTTTGATGGGCTGTCACAGAGAAGAGAGGGACCAAAGCACCCAAAAGCCCCAGACAAGGATCAATGAATGAAAACTGATCATGGAGATATTCAATCTAGAAATAAGGAGAAATGTTCTGACAATGAAAACAATCAACCAGTGGAACAGCTAGCCTTCAGAAATTGTGAGTGTTTCATCACTAGAGGCTTTCAAGAAGAGACTGGACAGCCACTTGTCAGAAATGGTATAAGGTCTTCTTTTTGAGCATGAGATTGGACTAGATGACTAGATGATCTTCCAAATCTGTTATTCTGTATTCTGTAATATTCATTCCCAATTTTCAATGGTTTTTTTTAACAAGCCTCAGTCCACTTACTTTATACAATACAATACAATAACAGAGTTGGAAGGGACCTTGGAGGTCTTCTAGTCCAACCCCCTGCCTAGGCAGGAAACCTATACCATTTCAGACAAATGGCTCTCCAACATCTTCTTAAAGACTTCCAGGGTTGGGGCATTCACAACTTCTGGAGGCAAGCTGTTCCACTGGTTAATTGTTCTAACTGTCAGGAAATTTCCCCTCAGTTCTAAGTTGCTTCTCTCCTTGATTAGTTTCCACCCATTGCTTATTGTTCTGCCCTCAGGTGCTTTGGAGAATAGTTTGACTCCCTCTTCTTTGTGGCAACCGCTGAGATATCGGAAGACTGCTATCATGTCTCCCCTAGTCCTTCTTTTCATTAAACTAGACATACCCAGTTCCTGCAACCGTTCCTCATATGTTTTAGCCTCCAGTCCCCTAATCATCTTTGTTGCTCTTCTCTGCACTCTTTCTAGAGTCTCCACATCTTTTCTACATCGTGGCAACCAAAACTGAATGCAGTATTCCAAGTGTGGCCTTACCAAGGCATTATAAAGTGGTATTAACACTTCATGTGATCTTGATTCTATCCCTCTATTTATGCAGCCTAGAAATGTGTTGGCTTTTTTGGCAGCTGCTGCACACTGCTGGCTCATATTTAAATGGTTGTCCACTAGGATTTCTTAGTTCACACATACCCTTATCTGAAGTTCTTCTAGGTGTTCAGCACCAATCCCTAAGGATTAAATCTAAAGTCTTTCTTACAAAATTTAGCACACTTCAGCCAAACACATTCTTCCTAGTCTTTATATCTTGTTTCTTAAGTCCATTATTCAGGTGTTTTATATCATGATCCCAAAACTTAAATCTTTCCTGGAGATTAGAAGGCCTCATCCTAGCACAATACTGTATATGGCAAGAATTATTATTGTGCCAGTAAAAATAAATAAACATCTAAATAATTTCAATTTAGAGGAAGGTTATTAATTTTATCTACATAAGCATTACAGATAGTTGCAAATATTTTTGCTTATTGGACACAGAAATATTTAAGGATATGAGATTTGTTGTGAAGTTGAGATTTCGAATTGCTCTGAAGAAGCTAATAGTATGATACCAAATGCATATGCCTTTAACAGCAGTTCAATACTCATAAGTCATTTCACCAATAAAAAATATTCATGAAAACCCACATTATATAATTATTTTTTTCCTGTAATCACCATTTCTTTTTAAATTGAAATAGAAATTTTATTGAAAGTTTTAAGGAGAAGATTAAAAACCAACAAACACTAATATAGATCAAAGAAAGAAGAAAAAGGGAAAGAAAAAAAGACAAAGACAAAGGTACAAGCGGAAAAAACATGAAATAGAAAGAAACTTCTGGTTTTCTTTTTAGCAAATACAAGTATGATTACAAAGTTATCTCTTAAACTATAGTCACAAAAAGAAAACCTCACTTTTTTAAAAAAAATTCCAATAATCAAAAGCTGCATTTTTCCCCCTGTATGATCAAAAAAGTCTGTAGGGGATTTTACTCAGCCATAAATGTGAATATTGTCTTTAAAATCACTTTTAATATGTAACGTAAATGAAAGTGATACAGACTTCTTGTTGTCAAACCAGAATAAAACACATGACCCTCATTTTATACTGGACACACTGAAATAAATTCATTTGTTGTCTCATCTGCATATTTTGGAGCATTAACTGCAACATTTATAAATAACTTGAAAATCACTACAGAGAGGAAACAATAAAAGCTCATTATTTTCCCATTATTTCCTTCCTTGGTGATGATAAATTAGAAAGGATGTTTGAAATTCTCTATTTTGACAATTCACTGACATTAGCTATTTTAGCATCTTTTGAGGAGGAATAATTTGTAGTTTTCATTGCTGGGGAGATGTAACACCAGCAATTTTCTGAATGCTGAACTTGGCTTTTATCTTGGCATCAATGGTATGCATGCGGACAGACACAAAGTCAGTCAGTCAAGTAGTTAACTAGACATTTACCAGCTTTTGTATACATTGTTAACCACATTTCAAAGGGAAGATTGAGAGGGAAAATTGAATTTTTAAATCATTAAAAAAATATTTCCTGATAGTTAGAACAATTAATCAGTGGAACAACTTACCTCCAGTAGTTGGGAATACTCCAACACTGGAAGTTTTTAAGAAGATGTTGGATAACCATTTGTCTGAAGTGGTGTAGGATTTCCTTCTAAGCAGGGGGTTGGACTAGAAGACCCCTTCCAAGGTCCCTTCCAACTCTGTTATTCTATTCTATGCTATTCTATTCTACTCTACTCTACTCTACTCTACTCTACTCTACTCTACTCTACTCTATTCTATTTATTTTGGAAACTTAAATGATTTAGCCAAGAATGATAATGACTGATGATATGTGGATTATCATTTGTCATTAGCACATTTTAGACACACAGGCCAAAGTAAGGACATGCCAAATGATAGATATGAATCGGACATAAAATCACTAAAAAGCAACATTTGTAGCAAGCACACTTTTAAATTATCTGCACTGAAACAGAATTTAAAACTGACAGCAAGAGGAAGGGCTGGCTGGCTGGCTGGCTGGCTGGCTGGCTGGCTGGCTGGCTGGCTGGCTGGACAGCCAATAGTTGTCTTAACATCTATTTATATCTTTTTAAAAAGTGTATAATTTCCCATATCACAGAGCAATATGTACAAAAATCATATATTAGTGTTAAATGATTTATTTCTGACAAAACTACATTTCTTACTTTGTTTTATATATAGACAAATATCTATGTTACTGAAAGAAATATATGAAAACAAAACTAAATTTCTTTCAATTAGCAAAGATACAATGCAAAGGTGCTCATTCTTCTCATTTGCATCTGTAATTACTCTGAAAGTCTTGGTCACAAGAGCTGAAAACATAAACAGATAATTGGGATAAAAACTGAAAAAGAGGAATATAAGATGAAATGTTATGTGGATGATATGATATTGCTAAAAAAAACTATACGATTCTTAATAAAGTAATAAAATGTTTTAGTTGCTTTTGTGGATATAATTTAATGAAAAGAAAGATAATAACAAGGCACTAACTTTGAAGGAGGAAAATGCTGTAAAAAGAAGAGATAGGCCATGTAATAGCAAAAAGATCCAGTAAAATGTTTACTTGACAGGTTGCAGTAAATACATACCTTGAAACAAATGCAACAAATTGTGAAATAATATATGATAAAAATAATGAAATAAGAAATAGAACAAGATCTTGAATAGTGGAAATGCTTAAAAAGCCCATAGAAGATTATAGGATAGTATAACCAGCGACTGAATAATATCATTTAAACTTCATGAACAATTCTTTAACATGACGATCCTCTCTAAAACTTATGCTCCAACCACTGATGCAGAAGAAGAGGTTGATGAGTTTTATGATCAAATTCAATTTGAAGTTGACAGAACATGCAAGTAAGAAGTGCTGCTTGCGACTGGAGGTTGGAACACCCAAGCTGAAAATATTAAGGAGAAAAATGCAGTTGGATTGCATGACTTGGGAAACCAAAATGAAACAAGTGACAAATGTATCAATTTCTGGCACTTTCTTAAAAAAAAAACCAAAACAAAATTCAAAACAGAAATTTGGCACAATGAAAACCAAATTTTGTTCTTAACAAATAGCAAACACAAATATAATATCCTTGTCAATTTCATCTCAACGTCCTTCATCTATGCTTCTGTATAAATGTGACAAAGTTATGCAATCAAAACAGCCCAACCCAAATCAATACTTTTTGTCAAATTTAGATACCAGCCATTTCATTTTCAGAGGGAGATTCTGCATTTTAAAATAAAACCAGTAGGATAGTAAATATTTGTCTGGTCATATCCAAAAGAATATATGGATAATTTCTGTAAAAGAGGCTCTTTAAGGACCTTTGAACAGAATTATGTAACTTTTTCAGTAGCAAAATATATAAGGTGTAGGATTCTTTTAGTTCTGGGAAAATCACATGATGTGCATGTGTTCAGTTAAAGTTCAGATGAAGTGGCAGCGACAAGGAGAGGGGAATAAATACGTCGGAAGGAAGGAAGAAAAGACAGCTCAATGAAGCTCAACTTACTGAATATTCTTGACTGTTTCACAAACTTTCTAAGCTGCATCTTTATAGACATGTGCAGCAAAGTTCTGGTGATAGCAATGGAAAGGAAGTGCCCTGGTGTAAGATAACGGAAAAGATAATAAAGCTGTGGATTTGTGAGTACCTAGAAGAAGCAAGGCAATTACTTGAAGCCAGCATGGGTTTGTTAAAAACAGATCATGTCAGACAAACCTTATTGCCTTCTGTGATAAAGGGACTAAATTAGTGCATCAGGGAAATGCTGTGGACATAGTTTACTTGAACTTAAGTAACTCATTTGATGAATGGTGTGGTGGCCTAATAGTGATGCTCACCTCTTACTTGGAAGGTTGAGAGTTCAATCCAAGGCAGTGGCAGATGTTTTCTCCTAGGATACAAAGAAAAAGTATCTGATGCTAACTCTGCATGGCATCAGGAAGGGCAATAAATGCTCAGCTACATCCAGTCACAACTCTACTCCAAATTAGAGGATTATAGGGTCATAAAAAGGGAAAGTAAGGCATTTGACAAAGTAGACCAGAGGGCATAGAAAGAGAGCTCAGATGACACCAATTTTCAAACACCAAGCTGAGGGAGAATTGCTAACACTTTGGGAGTCAAGGTTCAGAAGTATCTTGACAAGACTTGAGCACTGGGCCCTATCCAACAAAATTCAATTCACTGGTAAGAAAATTAAGGTTCTTCACAGGCAAGAAAAATCAAATGCACAGGTAGTACCTAACTCAACAGTATTAACTGTGAGAGAAATCTAGATGTCCTAGTAGACCACTGTCTAAGTGTGAGCCAGCAGTGTGCTGCAGCTGCCAAAAAAGCCAATGCAGTCCTATGTTTAGTTTAGTTTTTTAGTTTATTCGTATTTATATACCACCCTATCTCCCTTGCGGGACTCAGGGCAGTGAACAGGCACTGATAAAACAACAACAAACAACAAATACCATAAAACATCTTAAAAATAAATTAAACTAAACGCCTGTACTAAAATCACAATAAAAACCCCTATTTAAAAGCCAAATTTAAAAACTACGCCAGAATGTGCAGAATGTGGTGACTTATTTTCAAAAGCACCTGAAGTCCAGACAAGAAGTAATGGATAAAAGCTCTTAAAGAGAGATCCAACCCAGAATGAAGGAAAAAATTCCTGACAGTGACAATTAATTAGTGCTTCCAGAAATTGTGGGGGCTCCAATACTGGAGGTTTGCAAGAAGAGATTGGACAAGCTTTTGTCCAGAATGGTATAAGGTCTCCTGTTCAAGCGAGAGATTGGACCCAGAAACCTCCAAGATCCCTTCCAACCTATGACTCTAAGTTCTAAGAAAAAGTATTATGCAGCAATTCATGTGCAAAGCCTGCCAAATAATTTTCAAACTGGGAAAATGAATTGAGGACAAGCACATTTATTTTTCTATTTGACTGGGAGATTTCTGTTTGAATAAACTTCTGCTCTTCTATGTTTCTATTAATGATTTCAATAAAAAAGGAAGGCTTACTGCATTGAATAATGAGTATCATAGAAGACAGGAAAAAATCAAAATAATATTGATGGTTACAGAAATGGACTGAAAGTAATAGAATGTATTTTTAAGACAAATGCAAAGAGACAAATGCAAAGTTCTTCATTTAGAAAACAGACATCAAATACACTAGAATAGGAAGGGAATCCAAAGTCTATAATAGCTCTTGTGAAAAAGATCTTGATATGGTAAGTGAATGCAAACTGAATATAAATCAATAGTGTGATATGGCTTCAAAAAAGAAAAATCCAAGGTTAGACTTCAATGAAAGTATAGTTTCCAAATTTTGAGGACGAATAGCTTCACCTTATTCTTCTTTGATCAGACCCTACTTTGAATTTTCTGTCTTATGACAAACATTTCAAGGAGGGCAATGAGAAGAATTGAATTAAGATGAAACTAAGCCTTGTAAAGAGAAATGGAAATGGAAACTAAACTAAATGGTGTTTAGTTTAAGAAGACTAAATGGGCATATTGTCAGACTGGAAGTCATATTTTACATTGGGCCTTCAGGCCTGCCAGATTTCCTGTTGTGGGAAAATGGGAGGGGGGGGTTATATGGAATATGGGTGATATATAGTCAAAATAACATTCCTTTCTCAGAGAGTTAAGGACTCCTTGCCCTGCAGCTGTGATGGTGCGACTGGGAAGCATCTCCAGTTTTGGATGGTGCCTGATTGGATCATGTGATGGACATGTGGGTGCTGGGCAGGGACTTGAACTTTCATTTGGGTGGGGAAAACCTGGAAACTTTCAAATTCGGATTTTCCCAGATATGCCAATTTGACATCTCTAATAAAACAATGGAACTTTGAGGAAACTCAAGCCTTAGAGTCTTCTTTTGTTAGGGGTGTTCCTTGGAACCCTGACACATATGATAGTAGCACTCAAAAACCTTAGAAAAGATATCACGCAGAGATCAAGATCTGCTTTCTTGTGCACCAAAGTGCAGGATATGAAATTATTTTTATTTATTTATTTATTTATTTTTCAAATTTATGTCCCGCACCCATCTCCCACAAAGGGACAACAATTATGTGTTTAAGTTTCAGGAAGACCAATTCCAACGATTGTTTGGAGGAAGCAAACTTTCTAAGAGCAGTTTAACAGTGTAATTACCCAGAGAAGTAGAGAGCTATACTCTGCAGGGTGTATTCAAGCAGAAATGGATAGCCATCTGTCAATTTGGATTCTTGTATGAAGCAGGGGGATGGATCTGATGGCTTAAATTAGTGGCCCCCAACTGTTTGGGAACCAGGAACCAGTTCCATGGAGACAGGTTTTTCGCTGGACCACTGTGGTTTCATGGGCTGTCTGCATCCTGTGGCTGGGGCTTCGCTTGTTTGTGCAGTTTCTGGCATGCTGGGGACCAGTGCCAATCCAGAGGCTGCTGGCTGGCGACCTCTAACTTAAATGATCCCTTCCAACTCTATGAATCTCTAGGACAGAGAAAGCAAAGCCGAAGTAAAGATATAGACTAGGTGGGTTCAGGGTTTGAATTTGTAGGTGCTTGGGTGACTCTGTCAATACATGTTTGAATAATTACTTCTGTCTCGCAGCCATCTGTCAATTCTGTAGCTCAGCAATTACTTTGACTGTTTTTTCTTGTTGTTTTTCATTTCCTTTTGAGAAAAGGCTTGGAATAATTTTGGGATCTTTTTTTTTAACCACAAGATTATTCAAATTCTTGGTCATTTTCTCCCAGAAAAGAGAATTTGTTTTAAGCCTTTCTACCAATACAACCATTTTTAGCAGACTCTCCCTATCCATTTCCTTATCTACTGTATCTTCTAATTTAATTTTCTCAACATGAAAATTAAATGCATTGTTAAATAGGGAGAGATGCATATTTATTTTCTAAACAAGTTATCAACAGATGAAATAGAAAATCAATGCCATGTGGGATTCTACGTTGTTAAAGACTAGTGTGGAAATAAGAAAAAAATGGGGTGGGAGAGTTGCATAAAAATCTTAGTTTAATTTGATTCAATTTATTAAGCTGTTTCCTTTGGCCAGAAAATTTTACATCAGATGTAATAGCCACTAAGATAACCCCTAGTATGGCACAAAGTATGTTTTTGCAGGAAATCTGTAAAGTGTGAACTAAGACAAAGGTCCATTTTCCTTCAAGCAATGTTCAATGGTTAAGGTGCAGTTTTGACTTTTGATGTGTGTCAAAAATTACTGTGTTTATCCAATTCATCAGGTAAATAAGCTGGTAGCAAACAGGATATGGTTGACTATACCACTAAACCTTCCTGCCCTCCCTCCATATCCATTCACTCTGTCCTTGGTAGATCATATCTTGGTAGCTCATCTCGATTGATGATCAAGTATCTCTGGTATTCTGTTGTTCATGTCGATTAGACTAAGAAAGGGTGTCTAATCCCCCACTCAGTCACCCCAACTTCGTTACTTATTTGCATTTTTGTCAGTGGATTAGAGTTCAGACTGGAAGAGACATGACAACAAGGTCAGCCAATGGGAGCTGTTTGCTGATTCAGACAGCAAGGAGCCTGGGTGTGGCTTACCTTAACCTCTGTAGCTCTAAATCTATGCTGAGTTCTAGTCTGCTGCTCAAAAAAAAAAAATCTGAAACTGTTGTCTCCTCTGCCTGTATTTGCTACCACATTGAAAGAATCAACATGGGTGTTTGTAGATATGCCTTATGTGTTATTATGTATATAAATAAGTTATTGAATCCTGCTGAATCAATTACCTGTGTGTGCTTTTTGGATGTGATTGCTGCAGCAAACTCTGACAGATTTCAATGTAGTATAGTATACTATCCACTGATTCCAGAAATTTCTTGCCTAATCAAAATAAGTATAGTATAGTATATAAATAAGTATAAATAAGTATAGTATAGTATATAAGTATAGTGCCTTGGTAAGTATAGTACTTGGGATGCTGCATACAGTTTTGGTCGCCACGATGTAGAAAAGAGGTGGAGACTCTGGAAAGAGTGCAGAGAAGAGCAACCAAGATGATTAGGGGACTGGAGACTAAAACATATGAAGAATGGTTGCAGGAACTGGGTATGTCTAGTTTGATGAAGAGAAGGACCAGGGGAGACATGATAGCAGTGTTCCGATATCTCAGAGGGTGCCACAAAGAAGAGGGAGTCAAACTATTCTCCAAGGCACCTGGGGGCAGGACAAGAAGCAATGGGTGGAAACTAATCAAGGAGAGAAGCAACTTAGAACTAAGGAGAAATTTCCTGAAAGTTAGAACAATTAACCTCTGGAACAGCTTGCCTCCAGAAGTTGTGAATGCCCCAACCCTGGAAGTCTTTAAAAAGATGTTAGATAGCCATTTGTCTGAAATGGTATAAGGTTCCTGCCCACGCAGGGGGTTGGACTAGAAGACCTACAAGGTCCCTTCCGACTCTGCTACTGTATTGTACAGTAACTGGACATTCTAAGTAATTAGAACTGGTAGATCTCATACAGATAAGAACCAAATTCAGGTATAAAAAATGAAAATCTATGAACCATGAAGAGTCCATTAAGCATTCCTTTCTCCTCACGCAGCATCACACTGTGATCACATCCTGATTCACCCTAGTGTGGTTGTAGTAAAGAAAACAACGAAAGCTTTTCAAATGAAAATCCTTGACCGACTGAGTATACAGGATGCTAACACCTTATTTTCAAAAAGGGGAAAATGCAAGGCCATGTGTTTCACTGCATTCTGCTGGGTTTAGAAATCACATACTGCTGTCGGACGCCTCTATTTACAAAATCAGAGAAATGTTTTGAAATGATAGAACAATTTAGCATTACTTGGAGTACTATGGCTAAATACCACCCAACTTGCCTAGCTTTTACTTAAATTGAGGGATAGTTAGGTACTTGTACATAATATTCCTTTAAAACAAAATAAGGTAAGAAAATCAGGAGCACAGACCACTTCTATTGTTCAAAGATAACCTTTCCACTTTTTACTAACAATTTTCTGTTTTACCACTCAGCTGGTTTTGTAAAGAACTGAATTATAATTCAGGTCACTGCAGGGTTTGGTTGTTACACAAAAAGCTCTTTGCTGCCCCCTGCTGTTTATTGAAGTAATAAGAAAGGATTCGAAATGTTTAGATGAACAATGTGGAGCTTTCAGAAACTGAGTTTAATTCTTATCCATATATAGTATAAGCCGAAATTGATTGAATGCAAGTATTTCTACATAGTATTGCATTTAACACGTGAAATGTCACTATTGTTCTACAGAACTGAGTTCTCTACACCATTTAAAGAACCCTCATTACACTGTTCTACTTCCAAAATAGAAACATATTTCAATTGAAAATGGAGTCTAAGAGCTATATTTTTTTCTTTTACATGGAATCTATGCAAAAACAGCACACAACTGTAAATTTCAGGATGAATAAAAACAATTGCAGGGGAATAAGCAAAACATTTTTTGTATTACATTCTTAGTTTGGCCTTATCAGATCATAAATAAAACTACATACAGTGGAATCTCGGGTCCTGATCGGCTCAGACCACGAACAATTTGGGTGCTGACCAAAAAATCCACTAAATGTTTCACTCATGTCACGAACACATCCTCGGGTGCTGAATTAACACAGGCGCGAAAATTGTCCCGGGTACTGACCAAAGTCCTGGAACGGATTACAGTTGGTACAGTGTGTGTCTTTCTTCGTGTGTGGGGCCCTGAATTACTTGGATCAGGTCCATGGCCATCATGGAGGCCATGAACTCCCGAGCTACCTCGGATGTCTCACCTACCGATGGCAAGTTAAAGTCCCCCATGACCAACAGTCTGGGGGTCTCAACCGCCATCTCGGCGATCACCTCGAGGAGCTCGGGCAGGGCTGCTGATACATAGCGGGGAGCCAGGTACACAATCAGCATGCCCAGCTGCCTCCCTGGGCCCCACTTCACGCAAAGGGACTCACAACCGGTTATCTGTGGCACAGTGGTCTCTCTCGGCTCAAGACCTTCCCTCACAATGACAGCTACCCCTCCACCCCTGCCTAGGGCCCGTGACTGATGAAATGCACGGTAACCTGGCAGGCACATTTCCACAAGAGGAAGTCCTCCCTCGTGGCCCAACCAGGTCTCCGTAATTCCTGCCAGGTCCGGCTCCCCCTCCGACACAAGGTCGTTGATGAGGGGGGCTTTGTTGACAACGGACCTGGCATTGCATAACATCAGTCTCAAGCCCTGGCTCTGTGAACCCTGACCACCTAGATTGCGGGGGTTGGGACATGTGACCGCCCATACCCATCGGCCACGTTCTCCCAACCGGTGATGAGATCTCTGTCTACCATCGGACCTGTCCCTCCCCACGACCGTTTGAATGGAAAGACCCTCTTCTGGAGCATCCCTCCTCCCCCTCCTCTTAACAGACCCTCTCACTTCCTTATTGACTCCGCCTGCCGGCCTGGCACTGGTCCCGCCCCCAGCCTGACTAACGCCTCCCCCCTCCCTGGGACCCCCTAAAATACAAATCATAAATTTATATAAGAACCCCCCAAGACTGCGCCTCGCCCACCTCTCTGGATTAATAAATCCCTCATCAAGGTGGGCCCTCGTAAGGGCGGAGGGCCAGACCTACGAGAGGAGAGACTCCTGCAGTAGGATAAGGTCTGCCCTTGAGTACATAACGGGTCAAATTAATAGCAGGGCATCAATTGGTTTCAGGGGATGATTAAAATATGTTAAAATAAATGTTAAAATAGATGTTAAAATTAATATCCAATAAGCATATGATCCAGCTCAGAAAAGTTAAAGTCTTGGGTAATAAAATAGTCAAATAAGGTGCAATGTCTCAGGTATGGCCTTAGAAAGTCCAGTCCAGCATTTCTCAAGCCTCAGGCCTCGGCCTAAGGTGGTAAATGGTTGATGGCCCTTTTCTTCGATCTCCCAGTCCCCTATAACTACCATTTAGCATTTAACTCTGGCTATACATTTTGGAGTGAAAATAGATGTTTTTCTTAAACCGGTACCGGCATAACATTCATGGTAAAGTTAGAAATTTAAGCAAAGTATGAAATATCACAACAGAGTCCTTGGCAATAATTCTATCTCCTGCCTCTCTGCCATGTTTTGCACATGTAGATGTAAGAGGTCTCTTAAATGGCGTATGGGAAGCTGTCAGCCCTTGAGATTATGGAAACTGAGACAAGAGGTCTATATAGCTTGTAAGTATCCCAAGAGATACTTGCATTGGAAAGCTAGCCTTTGGAACTACCAGAGACAAACCTGAAGGACAGCCATGAAGAAGCAGGAAGGTTTTTTTCCCCCTTTAGTTTTTTATTTAAAATACACATAGGCAAATACATTACAGAGGAAAACAATTTGACAGCTATGTCTACTCTCTGACATGTGGACAAACATAATGTTTCTAATAATTATAGCAGAGCAATACTAAAAGATGGAGACTAGGGAAATAAAATTTTTGATTATGAATCTAAAATGCATAAAAAAGCCTCAAGCTGGTCAAGAACATAGGAACATTGTTGGATTAAACAGCGATTTGTTGTTAAATCCAAAAGAGTTTTTAGCACAGCAGGTTCTTGGAGCAGGAAATAAATTGAGAACCGATTATTAAATTACTGCAGAACCACATGGAATTCAGAGGGAAAAGTCTTTAAATGGTAATAAAACAGGCATTGGTCGCCAACCCAACTTGGTAGACATCATATTTAGGATTAAATTCAGTCCTTCAACACCCGATATGGAAGGAAAAACAAAAATTTGAACAGTGAAAGGTTGCAGTATCTCAAAGGGAAAGGAGCTGGGAGAAGAGAGAGGAAGAGGAAAGGGAGAAAAAACCAGTAGTATTTCCTCTCTGGCCCCTTGTAGTGCCAAGGGCAGCTTTCTAGTTGTGCTCACAGCTGGGAGTCAGAGCAATTAAGAATAGGGCCAATGAAGAGAGGAGAGCACTGGAGCATCAAGTCTAGACCAGCTAAGTACCCTGATAGCTACCAGTGGTGACCAGTCTCAGGAGATGAAGAAAAAGGAGAGAGGATGGCAGACTCAGTCTGTGACCTCTCAACATAGTTAGTAAAATAGAAGGGTAAGAATATAAGAGAAGCAATGATAAAAATGTACATTTAATGATGGCACTTTGGAGTTATTATAATTTGATGCTTTTGCTTCAATGAACAAGCATCTCAGTTTTGCATTGCTTCCCATTCAGTTAATGAGTCAAAGTTTGCACATCTTAGTTATTTCTTATATACATGTTGTATGCATTGTATATATATGTGTGTATGTGTATGTATCAGTGGTGGGTTTCTGCAGGCTCGCACCTACTCTCAAGAGCCGGATGGTGAAATTTAGAGAACCGGTGAGAGGGGGTTCCACCGGCGGACCCAGAAGTAAGTCTGGCCTGCCACTGCCAGTAACCCAATGGGAAGGAAAGGAAAGGAAGGCAGAAAGTAAGAAAGGAAAGGAAAGGAAAGGAAAGGAAAGGGAAGGGAAGGAAGGAAGGAAGGAAGGAAGGAAGGAAGGAAGGAAGGAAGGAAGGAAGAAAGAAAGAAAGAAAGAAAGAAAGAAAGAAAGAAAGAAAGAAAGAAAGAAAGAAAGAGAATTTATCATCACAATTGAGCCCAAAATTTTGGTTGCTAAGCAAGAGCATTGTTAAATGAGTTTCACCACATTTTACAAGTTGGCCACTCCCATCCTGTCACACGACTGCCAAGCCATGACCACAAAATAGGCCACACCTATAGAGTAGGTTCTAAACAAATTTGAAACCCACCACTAGTATGTATGCATGTGTATGTATATGTGTGTGTATAAGTACATACATACAGGGAGAGAGAGAGAGAGAGAACAACACAAAACATAGATGTTCACATTGCTGTTAACTTTATTTCTTCTGTAAGTTTTGCTTGGCCTCCAACATCACTTAATTTATGTTTCAACTGAAAAGATTCATCTAGAAATAAAAAACAGTGTAGGACAGACTCACATTTTAAGTGCCTCTGACTTTCTAACACCACATCAGACTTAACTCAGCAGTAATGTTCAGTCCTCTGGAGCAAGATCCTGTTATTAATAGGATATAAATAATAATAATCTTTATTGTCATTGTAAAAATTACAATGAAATTGGTTATAAAAATGCATACCAATCTATTCACAAATAACACATCTGCAAACAAATCTGCATACGTAACAGATTTATCATGTTTGGGTATGACTTACCTCATCACTCCCATTTAGTAACTAATGCTTATATTATCTGCATTTTATTTTCAGAGGACTATTCCCAAGCCCATTGAAAAGAAATTCAGTGTTACCTGAACATTATTTCTGGGACATTCGGCAAAATTTATCCAATTTATTATTTAACATATTTGTGAATTATTAGTCCCTACTCAGTAAAAAGAGCAAATCATGGAGAAAAAAGGCAATGAATAATTTATCCCAGAAGGTTGCAAAATTCATCTAATAAATTATTACATACCTATATATCTGTCATATATGGGTCTCTGAAAGTATAGAGCTCTGCATTAATTTTGTTATGCAATCACAGCACTTAAGCTGATTTTTAATTTTTTTTTTAAATATAAATCAATGTTTTTGGGGAGGGACACTTTTTGGGCCTAGGTGAAAATAAATAAACTGAGAAAACTAAATTAGTCTTTGAATAGTACATATTGGATTTACAATTCATAATAATTGTGAAATAATTGCAATCCATCTATGGAACAGAAGTAATACCAGCTGTTCCTCAGCTTTCATATCTATCTGTAAATATATAGATAAGGTAGATAGCCTTCACTAGTAAACAGGCCCAACTAATGGTCACAGAAAAGGGATTGATAAAAATAAATGGATCAAATGTTTTAGTTTCTATTATTGGCAAGTAAGTAAAGGGTAGAGCATAAAGATTTTATTACTATGTCACCATAAAATGTTCTCAAAAATAGGGATACAAATACGATCTGATTCATGGTCTACCTTGCTATAAAGCCATATTCTGGTTTGGTTTCTCCTTAATAGTACATTAACATTATTTATTTATCTATTTATTTTACTTAATACTTCTCTTTTTCTGCTAACAAGACAGTTTGTTCCTCTGGTGCCAATAGGTTGAGCTAATAAAGGATTCATTCAACACACTTTGATTTTTGTTTTACTTGCTTACATATTTATTACTAGCTGTACCTGGCCACGCGTTGCTGTGGCCCAGTCTGGTTAAATGACCAACCAATCTGTGTGTAGATGTACACCTGCACACACAAACACGTACACACAACCACCGCATAACCCCCAACCTACCTACCTACTGTATTTGCTCCTCTCTCCCTCTACCAACCTACCTACCGTATTTTTCCCTATCTCTCTCTATCCCTCTACCTACCTACCTACCTACCTACTGTATTTTCCCTCTCTCTCTATCGCTCTACCTACCTACCTACTCTATTTCTCCCCCCTCTCTCTCTATCCCTCTACCTAGCTACCTACCTACCTACCTACTGTATTTTCCCTATCTCTCTCTATCCCTCTACCTACCTACCTACCTACCGTATTATTCCCTCTCTCTCTTTATCCCCCTACCTACCTACCTACCTACCTACCTACTGTATTTTTACCTATATCTCTCTATCCCTCTACCTAACTACCTAACTACCTACCTAACTACCTACCTACCTACCTTCCTACTGTATTTTTCCCTCTCTCTATCTTTATCCCCCTACCTACCTACCTACTGTATTTTCCCTCTCTCTCTCTATCCCTCTACCTACCTACCTACCATGCAGCGTCCTGGGACCAAAAATGGGCCACCTGGGAGTGTGCCACGCCCCAGGCATAGTTTTGGACCTAGTAGGTGTCCATACAGCCTCCTGGGACCAAAAATGGGGCACCTGGGAGTGTGTCACACACCCCCATGCCTAGTTTTGGGTCTAGTAGGCATCCATACAGCCTCCTGGGGCCAAAAATGGGCCACCTGGGAGTGTGTCACCCCCCATGCCTCGTTTTGGGCCTAATAGGTTTCCATACAGCCTCCTGGGACCAAAAATGGGCCACCTGGGAATGTGTCCCCCCCCCATGCCTAGTTTTGGGTCTAGTAGGCATCCATACAACCTCCTGGGACCAAAAATGGGCCACCTGGGAGTGTGTCACCCCCATGCCTAGTTTTGGACCTTGTAGGCCTCCATGCAGTGTGGGAACATTGGAAGTTTATTTGGTTACTGAGGAAACGACTGTTGGAAATGTGAGGGGTGTCTGCATGACGCATCATAAGAAGCAGCTGGATGGGAGGAGCTACAGGGAGATGAAAACACATGTGCCAGCCACACAAAATGTATGTAAGATTGCATCAGAAGTCCTTGGGAACATTGTGTGAAAATTTGGTGTCGATCGGTGCCGTAATTTCTGAGATTAGTGGCTTTGTACAAACTATTTTATGGTTTTATTTATATAGATGACTTGCCTCCCACATCTGCTTTACATTTCTACTACTGGGCCCTATTTTTGTCAGCAAGCTGCTGAACCTTTAGACCTATTTTCTGGGTCTGAGTACCACTTGGAACCATAAACTTACCAGAAGATCTAGACCAGTGGTTCCCAACCTTTTTTTTTATTGCCATCCCTCATCTAAGCATCTCTAAAATCTGATGCCAGTCCCCTATGATATATAATTCTTACTTGGTTTAAACAAGGTTCAAATATCCCCCATTAAAAATCAAATTTTCCCCCTGTGGGGCATGGGCCTCACATTCGGAACCACTGATCTAGACCCATGCAAAATGCTAAACCATAAAAAAATGGGTTAACGTTAATGAAACATAACATGTGCAGATGCTGCCAGATTTGTAACTGTGTTTGTCTGTTTAGTTGTGCCTGCTTATTTGTACGTGTAATGGTCAACCAAGAGTTAAAACCAGCATCCATAGCACTTCCTCCCTCAAATTTTCCATATAACAGCAATTTTATGAGGTGGGTCAATCTGAGAACCCATCCACTAAATCGACTTAAACATGGATAAATGAGCCAGTGAATGGTTCAAAAACATTCAGTGAGCTCTACAACCAAGTGAAATCTTGCTTTCCCAAGTTCAAATTCAATATCTTAACTATTTTCTACATAGATTTTTTAAAAAATGATTTATTAAAATCCCATAACCATTTACTTCGATTATTTCCCTAACATATAGAAGTTTCATACAGTTTCCTCCCAAACCCATACTTTCCTCTAAAATTGTTTTCCTAATCTCTTTCCTCATATTTCCTTGAGCTCCTTCTTTGTTATATATGTTTAACTCCAGTTCAAGCTTTTTCTAATTTAAATTGTCACATATGATAAGTTCTTTTCAAAATATCACTTCCCCTTTGGGTATGCAGTTTTCAGAAGCATGCATTTCTCCTAAATAAATGGATTTAATTCTACATATGTTGGACTATGTAGAATAAAATGGAGGTTGAGAATGTTGTTACATTCTGCTACCCACAATTAACTTTCTGCCTGCTCATCTTCACTGGGGACTTTGGTTAAGTTATCCTTAAGTCTCATGGGCAGAATGTCTCGGTGGGTTTGACTAGGGCAGATTGCGTTAGCTCCTCTGACTTTTGCCTATGCAGCAGTGCATTCCTGAGGAAGAATCTGACAGAAGCACTTCTCCTACTTTTTGTAAATACTTTTTTTTTCTTGCTTGATTTTTGGCATTTGAAAGACTAGTCACTGCTCCATTGCTTCAATTTTGGAAATCTTATGTCTAAAATTTCTGCTTTTTAAAAAAGGGAGGGGGAGGAGTCTCTCTGGGATGAAAGAGCATTGTTGTTCTGAAAGAGACATGCTTCTTTCCAAAAAGGCAATGATCATTCAGATGTTTGTAAATATCCAAGCAGTGAATTATGCAGATGTAGGAGGAAAGAAATTGGGGCTGTCATACGAGCCAAAATCATAATGACTGTATATTAAAGTGGTATGACTTGACTAGTTCCTGTTGCCAAGACAAGCAATCATATACCCACTTAATAACTTAGGAAGGACTTTCATACTCAGGAAGCAATGAATGTTGAATGTTAATACAGCAATGAGGCTGCATAAGAGAAAGAAAAGGAAACAACCCAGGCCCAGGAGCAAGATGTTCATCAAAGTCCAGGACATTTTTGCTGATATGTGACACGTTTCATTTTCTTTAATCAGTAGATAATCGCAACAAGATTTCCCAATTTAGAAGCAGATTTGCACTTCCGTTAATGACATCTGTGTTCTACCAAAATTTAATTTCCTCTTTTCTTGCTGTGTCCTGAAATCCAATTGCTTTGTGAAATTGTGCCAATATGCTGAAGGCCATCCCTAATTGGGAGGGGGGAGGGAAGAACAGATCACAGAGGCCACTTAATATAGAGGATGATAACCGTATACTATATATAAAATCAACATATCAGATATATCAGCAACCATGCAAAACATACAAAACATAGATTTTGATAGATTTTCTAGCAATTTTGCAGTTGTGGAATAATTTTGTTTTGGCCCAGTTCCCAATCAATAATACTAATCAATAATATGATCCATATGAAAAGCAAATCTACCCTTTATAGCTACGTTATTCAGCATTTAGAACAATGCGTGAAAAGGATTCCTAGTATTGGATTTTCTGTTTAAATTAGACCTAATGAAAGCTCTCCAATAAATTTGAAAGTGCTACTATTCTGTGTCAGAACATGACAAAATCTATTCCATTTTTAAAATGAGAAATTAGAATAATGTTTACATTCAACATTTTATGCTGTATAATTTCATTGTCAGATTGGAACCATTTTACAAACCACTGAAAGGAATCATCTTTAAAACCTGTTTATTCCTGTTTATTCAGCATGTCCCAAAGTATAGCTGTTAAAATGTGGATACAGTTTTCTATACCTCTCTTTCCTTCTAGTAGTTAGCTGGATTTTTGCAGCCAAAATAGGTACTGGCTACCAAAGGCTCCATTGTTATGAAAGACTTTGGAAAATATCTTTCCCAGCAGCTCAATAATGTTTATTTCCATTTTCAGGTCTAGGAAGCAGTAATGCTTTCTTCTACACTTCCATAATATCACCCATATTTCAGTGCACTTTCTTCTCTGCAGGCATTCCCTTTGAAAAACAAGACAATAAAAAGTACTGACTAGCAAGAACTTACAGATACCAAAAATTCCTCTTTCACTTTTGGAAAATATATTTCTATACAGAAAACAATGCGTCTCAGTCATTCTTATGCCATGTTCCACAGACAATAAAACAAGGTGTGCAGTGAGATGTCATAGATAGAATCATATTTCTGTAGAAGCATTAGAAGCAAGTAGATCTATTTCCTCAAGGAACTCTCTCTCCTGGATCATCCTTAAAGCAGAATTGTTGAATTCTTTTGAAATTGTAAGGTTAATATTATTTCTTATCCAGAGCAAAAATTACATTTTAAGATTCATTTCAGTTCTTTGTGCCACAAAGCATATTTATAAAGAATAAACAAGTATTTTGAAGCAAAATCAAACTAGGGAAATGTTCTTTAATAAACAAATGGATCTCTGCTAACAAAATATGGTCTATGTGTATGTAAGGGACATCTTTAAAAAGTGACTTTCTCTGTTATTATCTATCTACCTCCCACCCCCACCCCAATTCTTCAGTCCCATCCTTTATACATAGACAATTCATAGCATTCCATAAACACTTAGAACGTTTAGCAGTTTATCTCCTCCTTTACTATTTGGTAGCAGGAAGTTATTCTGGAAGTTAAAGGAATCCATGGTTAAAGACAATCCAGTGGTGTCCATAAAATGTTCAAGGTCTTTTCAAATGTCAGTGCTAACAAACAGTGAGAGTGTTACATCTTACATCTGAGTGTTTTGCTTCCCAAAACAAAGCAACTATCTTTCAAACTAAAGACATTTTGAATTCTTAATATTAGCCCTAGGCTGTAAAATGCTCAATATAACACCAGTTTTGAAATGCGTACCCAGGAAATTACACACCGATTAGCTTAAAGTCTTTTCTTAATAATTGACTAAAAGTGGCATTAAAGATAAAAGTTATCAGGGCTAAAAAAAGACCAAGTGATTATCCTTAGGAAGGATCAGTATGGCTTTAGAAGGGTATTATTCTGTCCTGGCTTCCAAACAAAACAAGCCTGCTTATTTTTAACTAAATGTTCTCTTTATTAGGAGTGCCAGCAGCCCCTGCCAAAAGTCTCTCTCTCTCTCTCTCTCACACACACACACACACACACACACACAGAGCAGGCTAATGAAGTCTCTAAGTGCATGTGGAAAAAGAAGCTCGCTCCCTTTCCCCCTGAAATGGCCCCAACACACCAGAAGCCTCTCTCTCCCCACCCACATTAATAAAGAAACTCCTGGAAGGTGCCCCCCCTCTTTTTCCAGCAGCATACACAACATACACACACATACTCCAAAGGCACACCCAACCCTCAGTGCTGCAGATCCCAAGAAAGGATTTCGATATAGTCCAGACAGGGTTCAGAAGTTCGGACTATCAGTGGCTGACTGACAGGGAGATGAATAGTTGTCTGCCACACCTATTCGTCTCTGCCCCCTGCTTTTTATCCCCAGAGCTAGAATGGAGTTTAGCTAGCAGCGGTGGCTCTTCTGTCCCGAGGATCAGCCCATAGAGTCCCACTGCTCTCCTTTCCTCTGCCTTCTGTGCATCCATGCATCCAGCACAGGACCAGCTGTTTGTCCTCTTCCTAATCAGCCACCTCCAGACCTGGGGGCTGTTGACTCTCCATCTGGGGCTAATGGATGGCCCAGACGCCACCTCTGTCTCTATCTCTGACAGCTCTATTACCTCTTCCTCCTCGGAGTTCTCAGATTGCTTTGCCCCAAACTCCCACTCCGTCTCTTTATCTGATTCGGCTGCTGGCCAACAGGACAAAACAGGTATACTTTCTCTCACTTATTTAGATTTTTAAGGATGGCTTTGTATAATACTCACTGAAGCCTAGACCTATTTTGCCAGAACACAACTGCAGTATTCATAAAATAAATTATGTCCAAACAAATCAAATCCTAATATTATAGTTCATTCAGGTTGCTCATAAAATAACTACCTTCCCACAACAACATAATGAAACACTCAATGCCAATATATCCCAGCCCATGTTACATGAATCTAATTCGACCATCTCGACCTTAGAGATGCTTTCTTACAAATTCACAACTGATTAAAGAAGTGTAAACAGAAAATAGGGGGACACAGTATTATCTAGATAAAAAGATGTTGATAGTGGAGGTCCTTTAAGGTTAATATTGGGAAAAATCTTTTTTTTAAGGTAAAAATAAGGGCAACAAAAGGTGGTAGTGCTATATTTAAGTTGCCCTTTAGTTCAAAGTGGTTAAAACAAAAAGAGATAAGATCTTCAGAAACAGAGTTTTTTTCAAATTGGACTAAAGAGACCTGAAAACTACGACGAAGTTTCATGAAAACAGGTATAAAATTGTGCATATATCAGCAAACACACCCACACAACTCCTAGCTATATACTGTATATGTACTGATAAGTGACCCCATGTGTGGCTTGATCAATCATAGTTACAATATTTATTTTTATTTTATTTTATTAAATTTATACCCCGCCCTTCTCCTTGTTAGGACCCAGGGCGGCGCACAGGCATTATTAAAACCACAAAAATACAATAAATATCAATTTAAAATATATTAAATCTTTCTACTGAGTTGTTCTAGATCAGGGGTCTTTGCTGGCTGGAGAATTCTGGGAGCTGAAGTTCTTCAGACTTAAAGTTGCAAAGGTTGGAGACCCCTGTTCTAGATAGATAGTTCTTAGCTTTACTAGTCAAAACAGGGGCTTTTTTATGTCTTTCCCTTCTTAAAAGATTTTTGTGATAAGAAAATATAGTAGATACACATTGGTAAGTTACCTGGGAAGATGACATGGCTAGATTCTCTTTAAAATTTCGTGCAATAGCAATTGCATCTCAAAAGTCTTGTCTGGAAGCTCCCCTAGGCAAAAGAAAAGGAGAGAAATCTTGTTGCATAACAACTAGAAAGGGTGCACATGCAAAAGTACAGGCACACACACAGACACATCCCGGAGCTGGGTGTTGGGGTGAATAAAGCTTTGTTTCATGTTTCATGGGCACAGCATGAACACATAAAGCCACGGGACTCATTACTAGTTCATGCTCCCTGGAATACTCTCTCCTAGGAAGTAAGTTATTAGTTCACAATTAAAAACAGATCTATCTAGTTTCACAAGATTGATTGCACCGTTAATCAGCTCCCACTTGCCTTTACAGTATCACTGTTATGTAGAGCTAATAAAGCTATGGTTCCTTTTAAGAGTGTGACTGCATTGCAGATCAATTTCTTCAAAATCCTCATGTATGCAGAAATCCTGGGGGATGAATATTTCATAAGAGGAACAATGCTGTTAAAATTAATAAAACTCCAACCAGCCTAGTTATAAACTACAGTCATTACTGAAGAAAATAATCTTGCTCATATTTTGCACCACCAAAGTTGGGCCCTGAAGGCATCCAAGGAGAAAGAGGGGGGGGGGATCTTTTGAAGTGAGGTGTCACTAAGAATAATAAGAGGTTCAGAGACACAGAGTCGAGGGAGAGGAGCTTACAAGAAATGTGGATTGTGGGAAGCTGTATCTTATTTTTGCCTGGGGAAGATTGAGAAATTGAAGTTAATTAATTGTTACCAATTTCCCTCCTTGTCAAGCTCCCTTCGCTGCTGATATGAAAATGGAGAAGCATGAGATGGGGTCATTCCATTTTAATTGCTGATAGATATGTTGAACTAGTATGTCAACAAAACAAAACTAAAAAACCCTATGGGCATCCTGCAATAATCATGAAGATTTATATTGTCTTCAGGAGGCTAATATTCCTGGGGATGGAACCAGTTTGATCTAGTAGTTAAGGAACCAGGCTAGAAACATGGAGACTGTGTGTTCTGATTCCGCCTTAGCCATGAAAGCCAGCTGGGTGACTTTGGCAGTCACTTTTCCTCAGCCCAACCTACTTCACAGGGTTCTTGTGTGGATAATAAGAGAAGGAAAGTGTGTTGCATCTGTTCGCTGATGAGTTATTTATAAACATAATAAAGGCAAGATACAAATAAATCAATAAATCCAAAATCAGTACTTATTTCATCTCTGTTATCCATATTTAGTCCATAAAGGTGAAATAGTTAAATAGTTGGGCCTAAAAACCAGTGGGGATTTAAAAGCTCAGACCCTTCCCTTTAAAATTGTACCTGGGAAATATTGTAGATCTTCTAACGATAACAAGTTAGGCGTTTCTTATTTGTTGTCATTTGTTGATGTTTCCAATCTCTTCAATCCACTATATTTCAGTAGTTTAATTATGATAATAGCAAGATTACAATCATAGTTTCCTCATCTAAAAACCTCCTACTTTTGTCTGATTTAATTTCAGCTTTTCAAAGATATGCCAGTTTTCTACAGATCCATAATAAGGTAAACCAAAAAGGTGAATTTAGCCTTGCGTTGACATGATCCTGCCTTTTACCAGTTTTGTCATTGCTTAAGTGAAAAAGATATTTTGTCATTGGGGGGGGGTTCCAGATGGGAGGCAATTTTGAGTTGTTGTTCTTGTTGATTGTTTATATGGTTTATATTGTGTATATCTGTATATCTGTGGTGTGTGCATTTAATTATAACTAACAACTCAGACTCATGAATTTGAGATAGGCAGCAGAGGTGGGTTGCTCCTAGTTTGGCCCAGTTCAGCCAAATGGTAGTGGAGTAGCGGGAGCTCGCCCGAGCGAACTGGTAGTAAACCAGTTAGCAACCCACCACTGATGGGCAGCCATGTAAATTACATACATACATACATACATCAATTTTGCTTCACATTTACTACAGTGATATCTTTTTCAGTTACTAATTTGAGCAACATAAATAACAGGATAGATTCAATGCCATGGGATTTAATCCAGATTAAAGGAGTGCTGCAATGTCAAGCAGCAACATCCTATGTATAGTACAGCACTGAATTTGAGATACAGTATATAGATATATAGGGAGAGACAACTGGATTATATGAGAATGTCAGAATTAGAGAAAGTGCAATTTGTCATATTGAAACTGTAAGGAAACTATTACAGTTCTGGTTATGTACCATATTTTGTAGAGTATAAGACGTACCTTTTTCCCTCAAAAAAGAGGCTGAAAATCTGGTTGTGTCTTATACACTGAATACAGCATTTTTGTCTCCCAAAACCCTGCCACCTTCACCAAAATGGCCATGCATAGCCTTTAGGAGGCTTCCAGAGTGCCCTGAAGAGGGCAGAAATGAGCAAAAGAATGGGCAATTTTTGCTCAATTTTTCCCACCCCCAGGAGCACTCTATAAGCCTCCTAAAGGCTATGCATGCCCTTTTCTGACAAAAAAGGGTCCATTTTTGACAAAAAGGGTCATTATTTTGCTCATTTTTGCCCCCATCCCACCCCTCAGGAGCACTCTATAAGCCTCCTAAAGTCTATTCATGCCTTTTTTTTGAAAAAAAAAATCGACCCATTTTCACAAAAGATGGGACATTTTTCGGAGGTCTGCAGAGTGCAAAAACTTTTTTTTTAATTGCTTCTTCAAAATCTTGGTGCGTCTTATAGTCCAGTGTGTCTAATACTCCAAAAAGTACGGTATATGCATATGTATATGTATTATGGCTTGGATACCACTCAGTTCCAGATTGAACTGTTATAAGCCAACCACTATTCTGTAACAGATTCACCTAAAGTGAATCTGGTCATTCTTCGTTATTCTCAAAAGCTTTCATGAAGAACCATGATTTCAAGGCCTTTCAGAAGTCTTAGAAGGAGGCACTACTCCATATAGCTGGTCTTTGAAGAAGCAGAACAAGAGTATTGATGCTTTTGAACTTTGATGTTAGAGAAGACTCCTAAAAATACCATGGATAGCCAAGAAAACAAACAAATGGATTATTGACTAAATCAACCCAAAGTTCTTAACATAAGACACAAATACTGAATTTACATTTCATTTGGCATTTTTATTTATTAATTTTTGCACATTAAAACAGGTACTGAAAATTGCTTTCAAAGACCATTAATAGCTAATGTAACATGAATCTTATAAATGAATGTGTTCTTCTGGCCAAGTTGTACTAGGGATAGGAACCGTTCACTGTGAGCTTATTTACTTATGTATTTAAAGTATTTCTCATGCAAAGCACCTCTAGATGATGTATAACATGAAAATTAAATTAAATACACGATCAAAATATAATGAGATGTATGTAAAAAAAAAAGCAGGTAACATAGCCTGTGGCTGAGTGAATACCAATATTAATTTAAGATACGAAACACACTTTCAGTATGTGTTTAAATTATGAAAAGTTATACCAAGTTTAGTTAACATATCATACCTAGCTATAACATGGTAGAATTATTTTTTGCTTAATGTATTGTGTGCAAACCCACAGCTTATAAACCATGGTTGTTTTGACTTATTTGCTAAAGATAGATAAATAAATGCTAGATTAGCATATTTTGTGAACCAACCAAACAGCAGACACTACAGTGGAAAATTCATATTTCTGTTTGATGCTAGACAAACATACAAATGATGTGGTAGAACTGTGGGATTTTCTAAGGATCACAACAGTTGAGAAAAGCTACATGGAAGGAAATCATTCAGATTTCTTGTCCCCACATGAGCTAAAAGGATTATAGACATGATATGGACAGGAAAGATAAAATTAGATGTTTTGATTTCCCCCCCCCCAAAAAAATGTTAACTAGATAATGTATTCAAATTGTCTTTGTTTATGACACACACAAAATGAGTGCTCATGGACTTCCAGGGAAGAAAAGACAAATTGAAGATTCCATGAAAAGTGGACCTCACAACCATGACCGAAAGAAGAACCTTGGCTCTTTGGAATTCCTCTCTGGACAAAAAGAGTACTTGAGATAACTCATACGTTGTCCATACTAGGAGTCCACAAGGCAGCAATGTCTAACACATTTAGAGCATGGAAAATAAAGGATTATTTGTGCAGCCCATGGCTTTAAAGGCACTGGGTTCACATATTTCCTTTTCTAATCATTATTAGAAATATCTTTTCAGTTTTTAATTTTTGGCTCCACAAGTTTCCTTCAATCCTTGAAGTTTTAAATATATAACATCTTTTAAATACAAGTTTAAGGACCTTAAAAAATAAAAGAAGCAGCAAAAGGATAATTAAAAGTTTAATTTTAGAAAGTTACAATGGATTAAGGATCCAGACACATTTGAAATTATCATTTGGAATTAATTATAAGTATTCTTGCCATAAGAAAATACTTTTGTATTTAATTCTTTAAAAAGAATAACAGGAAGGGATTTTGAAAATAGTACACTATGGTAAATATAAGAAACTAAAGATTGCAATTAAAGAACACTTAAATTTGACTTGCTAATATGGTAAATTACTAATAATGCATTTGTTATATTTAATGATATTTTGAAATGATGGACTTGTAAATTAATTTTAAGAGTGTCAGCCTTTCTAAACAGACTGTATTTAAAAGTTGTTATGGAAGATGAACAAGTTTTACCAGACTGAGACTGATCTAAAAGTGAATTTAAAAATGACAATAGCAATAGCACTTAGACTTATATACCTAGCACTTCACAGTGCTTTTATAACCTTTTCTAAGCAGTTTACAGAGTCAGCATATTGCCTCCAACAATTTGGGTCTTCATTTTACCGACCTTGGAAGGATGGAAGACTGAGTTAACCTTGAGCCTGGTGAAATTCGAACTGCGAAATTGAAGGCATCAGAAGTAGCCTGCAGTACTGCATTTTAACCACTACCTCACCACAGTTCTCACTAAACTACAAGAATGATATGGGGGGAAATGCTACAATTGACCTACAAAAGAAACTGATGTCTTACTTATTAAAACATATATATAAATAAGAAACTGAGACCTGGATAATCTTGCTACATTGCATTTACAAAAGGTGCTTGTTACAACTTTAACAAATTTTATGAGAAAGGACATAGAAAAAAATGAAATCATATTCCATAACATTATTTGAAGGGGCTAAAGTTCAAGATTGTTAAAAGTAAAAGGAAGAAATAGAAGTTGATTTATTTGATCAAGATATGTTAAATAGATATGGTACCTTTAATGAACCAGGAGATGGATGATGAGGTTTTTAAGAGATGGAATATGGGAAGAAGAGAAACATTTTTTCTTTACAGCACTTTTTATTTTTTCCCTTTCATTTATGTTTATTTTTTATCATTGTAGTTATAATTTTTCATAAAATTACTATTTAAAAAAAATCAAAATGAGTACTCGCCTTTTGAAGCCTTCATCTGGCAGGCAGAGATAACAGATATCTAACAACATTTTTATGCTACATTTTGAGTGAGAGAAAATATACAGGGAAGCAAAATTACATTTTTTTCTATAAATTTCACACTGCTCAGCAGGCATGCCAGTATGGCGGTATTCATTAAAATTAGTTTGAATTACTTAAGCACCATGATTATGTTTTTTTGCCATCACACTAGTAACTAGGACACACTGGATTAGTTATTGATCAGCTACTGTTAAGACTCCCTTCTCCCTTCTCTTTCCATGCTTTTTCTTCTGTGGAGATGCTGTCTTACAAAGCTGAATCTGTGAAATTTACTAATAAACAAATTCTCTTCTTTCTTATTTTTGAAACTGGAAAAAAAATGGAAAGGAAAAAAAAGGATTATGTATTGCCTCAAATCTTTTATCTGTTACTCCAGCTCTGCAACTTTTAACTGCTTTTTCTAACGCACGGTGCATTTTGCAAGTTTTTAGAATAACTCTTTATCCAAAGGCAATTATATACAAAATGCTTAGGAGAAGATCAGATAGGCTGAAAGTTGTTCAAAATTCAATGCTCCTTCACTGCAGTGGTGAACATTTCCTAACCAAGTTGTCGATGAACAGATTTGCACATCGTGTAGAATGCTTTTGGTTTACTGTGTGCTGAGAATCAAGCTATTCCATTTATAAACATGCTTGATGAGTTATGGTGCTGCAAGATGCTTTTTGCAGCTTATTGAACCATAGGCATCAGCTACCACAATGACGGATAGATGATGACTCATTCTCAGAAGAGAGCATAGGGGACAAAGGTTGCCACTTAATTTCTCATTTCATTTTTTCATTTTTAAGAAGCAGTAGGGAAGGAAATGATGCTCAGGAAAGAAATGAAACAATAGTAGGTGTACCTGCTATGAGGTTCAAAAGTAGCTGTGCACTAATTAAAGAGTTCAAACACATCTTATTTCATAGCTAAAGAAATAGGCTATAATTCTCCAGTGAGACCAGGGAAGTATGAACAGGATCTCAGTATATAATATTCAGTTTATAGGAGTGCTGAAAAGTATTGTAGTAGCATAGTTAACAATGATTCTGCTTGGATGTAAGATCAGGTTTCTAGCTGTAGCAAGTCATGAGTGCAAGTACATACTGTAGCATATGCAGAAGATTTTTTAAAAATTAACTATAACTATAATAATAAGAACCGTTCCAGTTTAATTCTAAGCCATAATCTATGGCAGTGATGACGAACCTATGGCACGGGTGAACCATTTCTTAGGGCACGCAAGGCGTTGCCCTGTCAGCTCCAGCATGCATGTGTGCACTGGCCAGCTGATTTAGGCCTTCTTTTGAGGCTGTTTATCGCCCTCAGGAGGCTTCAGGGAAGCTCCTGAAGCCTCTGGAGGTGGGGAGGGGAAGCTGTTTTCACCCTCCCGGGCTCCTAGAAAGCCTCTGGAGCCTGGAGAGGGTGAAAAAAGTACACCAAAAGCAGGGAGTCACGCACATAGCATTATGGGTGTGGCGCACCCATGCACAACCTCCCTGCACTCCCCCTGCTTTTGGCACGCAAGCCAAAAAAGGTTAGCCATCACTTATCTATGGTTTACAAGCTACAATATTTGGGTTCATATCTCACATTAAACAAAAACCAAACAAACATACAGTGGTACCTCGGATCACGAACTTAATTCGTGAAATGACTCTGGTCGCGATCCGATTTGGTTGTGATGCGAGGCACAATTTCCCATAGGGTTCAATGTAAATCCGATTAATCCGTTCCGACCTTGTTTTTTGGTTGTGATGCGAGGCACAGTTTCCCATAGGGTTCAATGTAAAGCCGGTTAATCCGTTCTGACCTTGTTTTTAAAATGTCCGCGGCTCCGGTTCGTGAAGCGAAACGGAGATCGTGAATCCGGGCATTTTTACGAACTTTTCTGGTCGTGATGCGAGGGCGGAGTTCTTCTAAATAGAGCAGTGATGGCGAACCTTTTTTGGCTTGCATGCCAAGAGTGGGGGGACGGCAGGGGGGGTCATGGGCAGGTGTGCCACACCCATAATGCTATGTACACGACCCCAGCTTGAATGTGCGCATGACCAGTGCTCCCCCATGTTTTTAGCGTACTATTTTCTCCCTCCCCAGGCTCCAGAGCCTTTATAAATTTGGAAATAGGCTTTCAGTTTGCTTGTAGGGCTGGTTTTTCGCACTCCGCAGGCTTCAGGGAAGCTCCCGAAGCCTCCAGTGGGCGAAAAATGGCTTCATACCATTTGAATAGGCTATATACAAATTCATTATCCAAGTGCAAAAGTTAGGAATCGTCCATATACTGGGTACAAAATGTCTGCTATTCTGTACCATGAAATGGATGTCCCTAGCCTTTTTCTTTGTATAAACCGCTACAGTCTTTCCTGAAAGCTTTTGAGAATGCAGAAGTTAATAGGTTTTAGGTTGATCTGCGGAATTCTGTTCAGTTTTGAATTCAAATGGTAAAATCTTATGAAAACTGATTGCCTAAAATTTTGATATCTAAATCAGGAACCACCTACACCAGGGATGTCCAAACTTGGGAACTTTAAGACTTGTGGACTTCAACTCCCAGAATTCCCCAGCCAAGACTTGAAGTCCACAAGTCTTAAAGTTCCCAAGTTTGGACATCCCTGACCTACATGGTCCTTGTAATATACCTGCAGTTATTATTCACAAGTTGATCATCCGATATGCTGGCTGGGCTATGCTGGCTGGGGAATTCGGGGAGTTGAAGTCCACAAGTCTTAAAATTCCCAAGTTTGGACATCCCTGACCTACATGGTCCTTGTAATATACCTGCAGTTATTATTCACAAGTTGATCATCCGATATGCTGGCTGGGCTATGCTGGCTGGGGAATTCGGGGGAGTTGAAGTCCACAAGTCTTAAAATTCCCAAGTTTGGACATCCCTGACCTACATGGTCCTTGTAATATACCTGCAGTTATTATTCACAAGTGGATCATCCTATGTCACTTAAAAACGTTATTTTTAAACTAGCAAAGGATAATTTCTTATCTTTTCTCCAGTCATAATGCAAAAAATAAACATTGCCAGAAACATCAGACACATGAAAAGGGCATAAACTCACAGCACCACTGGAATTATGTTTGCTATTGTTCCTTGGATCTCTGAATATGATCTGGATATGCTTGAGTAGTTTCAAGGACCTTGTGTGGTGCCTGAGGAAAAAGAGAAAAAAAGGCAAAAGAGGTTTGAATGTGATAAATCAGAATCAATTGCACTGGAGCTAAATGTTTATAGCTGGTTTTAATGGTTTTAAAAGTCCAATTCTAAATGAATCCACAACTGTGGTAAAATACCAATGATTCAGCACTTAAAACTCAGCAGTTTTTATGATTCTTCATCACCATGAAAGAGGGTTCATAACAAATGAGGAGCAATGTAATAATGTTGAGACGTGCCAATTGATACATTTGAAATCCTAATGTAAATCCTATATTATAGATCAGGGGTTCCCAACCCCCGGGCCGCAGACCGGTGCCGGTCCGTGGCTTGATAGGAACCGGGCCGCAAGGCCGGAGAGGAGGAGGAGGGAGGAGGGGGCAGCCCCCTGGGCAGAGCGCGCACCAGATGCAGGAGAGCGCAGGTGCGGCTGTTTGCGCCGTTGGAGGCCCTAGAGGGCCAAGTGAGCCGACTCTCCCCCCCACATGCGCAGGCACGGCCGTTCACACCGTTGACCCTAGAGGGCCGAGTGAGCTGACTCCCCCCCCCCACATGCTCATGCGCAGGCGTGGCCATTCACACCGTTGGAGGCCCTAGAGGGCCAAGTGAGCCCCCCATGTGCGCATGCGCCGCCTGTTCCCCCTCCCCCCTGCATGCGTATGCGTGCTTGTTCCCCCTCCCCCCCTTGCTCCTCCTCTATGCCAGCCGGTCCGCAGAATTTTCTTTAAAATGAAACCGGTCCCTCGTGCAAAAAAGGTTGGGGACCCCTGTTATAGATCTCATTTATCCTTGTGTGTATTTTTAACAGGTATAATTGTTGAAGAAAAATAACCAATGTCTGCAAGGTAGAACAGGTAAAGTAAGCATGGATTTTGGCATGTGGGCAGAACTGAACATAGCAATGCAATGTCATCCAGAATAATGAAGTGTTACAGGCTAAAATATTATCAAATTGGTACATTCATTTTCTACTCACAAGGCATCAGGGTGGATAGGAATTTTGCAGGGCAATGCTCAATGATATCTCTGATATGGGGTACAAAACATGGAAGCTTATACAAAAAGGACTGGGTTTTGACTATGATGCTACACCTATCATCTTTCCAGTTTGATGCCCCCTCGCTCCCTGAAATAAATTCATTACTATTATAGCTTATTATATTTTTAGCAATGCTTAAATGTTTATATGCCCAATGACTTTTTTCATTTTTCTCCATATATCTATCACTTTTTCTTTTCTTTCCAAACAATGATAGATCTTCAGTTGTGTCTGAAGATGGAAAAAGCTAGGAGGCCAAACTAGTAAACTTTAGATCCATTTAATAATAATAATAATAATAATAATAATAATAATAATAATAATAATAATAATAATAATAATAATAATAATAATAATAATAATAATAATCTTTATTGTCATTGTAATAATAAAATTACAATGAAATTGGTTGTTTCCATTTCCATTCCATTAAAAGATTCTGAAAGAACGTGTTGATGCAAGTACTTACAGCACAATAAAATGAAGAGAGAAACCGGTAGTCATATGTTTCTTGACTAGATTTAAAATAGAAAGATAACTCGGTTTAAATTGGGCTGGGTAATGTGTATGTCATATAAGAAAAGATAGACAAGATGCTATAGAAAAAAATGTTCAACCTGAGAAGGCTGGGAATGTGCAATGGCCCCGCCCTCATAACATCAAAGCGGATAGTAGTTTAAGTCCAAATAGGATTATCTGTGATAAATCTGTGATAACGTTTTCTCCAAGTTTTCCATGACCTTCTCAAGAGGACATTCCGTCTGGCTATTTCCGCGGTTATTTCTGACCTTTTTCAGATGCATTTACTAAGTGGGTTTCATATAAAATCTGGCAGAATCCTTTTCTACATTTATATTCTGGACACATACCAATAAATTGTAGTAAGCCTTATGCCCTCATACTGTTTCATGTGTATGTGCTTAATCTGGCTTTATCTTATTTGATAGAGTATCTTTAAATTGATTCAGGCATCACCATAGTTAGAGGCTTTGCATAGATTTTGCATGCATGACATTTCTGCACAGTTGATTCTTATTATACAGCTAAGCAGAAACTAACAAGCAGAAGATATGATAATGCTGGTCATCGCATTTTTCTTTTATTGTTGATGAATAAAAGTGAAACTTTATGCATTCTGAATATAGCACCTATCAATCATGTTATTGTTACATTTCTGGTTTTTTTTCTGCTAGTTTGTGCCCAAATCAGAGTGCACACAAAATATTAGTGACTGCATTTATATATTTCTCCTTATTTTAACGTTGTATCCAGAGACACCATATGTGAGTTGGACAGCCATATAAGCTTGTTTCAGATATAAATAAATGAATTTATCTTAGTAGCCGAAGAAATTAGGAAGGGTCCAGTGGTGGGTTTCTGCAGGCTCGCACCTACTCGCGAGAGCCGATTGGTGAAATTTAGAGAACCGGTGAGAGGGGGTTCCACCAGCGTACCTGGAAGTAAATCTGGCCCACCGCTGCCAATGACCCAACGGGAAGGAAAGGAAAGGAAGGAAGGAAAGAAAGGAAAGAAAGGAAAGAAAAAAAGAAAGAAAGAAAGAAAGAAAGAAAGAAAGAAAGAAAGAATGAAAGAATTTATCATCACAATTGAGTCCAAAATTTTGGTTGCTAAGCAAGAGCGTTGTTAAATGAGTTTCACCACATTTTAAAAAGTGGCCACTCCCACCCTGTCACATGACTGCCAAGCCACGCCCACAAAATAGGCCACACCTACAGAGTAGGTTCTAAAAAATTTGAAACCCACCACTGGAAGGGTCCCTTCTGAGACATTTGCCATGCCTACATTCCTGCTGCAGGCTAAACTGCCTCTTGTCTGAAGATTCCTCTAGCTATGGTTGTTACCCTTGTCTCAAAAGATCATTTCCAAATACCATTATGTGTTGTTTTTTGTTTGGACTGATTCTTAGAATGGGTTTGGTGTGGCTGACAACCATTTTGCGGGAGGTTGTAGAAGACGACGTCTTCTCTGCCACTCCCTTGAATTTTCCCGCTGTTCTTTGAATTAGTTTACTTATTTAAAATATTTGTATGGCCGACCATTTTAGAATATGATTCTGGGAAGCTCTCATTCTAGAAGTAAAACCAAAATGAATAATAATAATAAATATTATTAAAACACAATGCCTACCCATTCTCCTTGACCCGGGGTCAAAACCATCCATAAGCATCTATGTCCCTGACATGTAGCCCTCCACTGCCATGCACACAAACAGAACTATGGATCTGCTATATAGATGACACCTTCATCATAATAAAAAAGGAACAATTGGTGAAGAGATATGAAGATAATCAATATCTCATATAATAAAATACATTTCTGGATGAGAGTATTGTTTCTTCCATGATTATTTATGTAGTGTTGTTTCCTGTTTATCTGTGCATTGGTTTCTGAAAGGCTATATGTTTCTTAGGCTATTTATTTCCTTCCTAAGATTTATTGTCTCTTTTAAAGTTGGGTTTATCACTGTGTGTCTATTACTGCTGGTTTTTCTGAATGCCAGCCTGCCAGCTTTCAACTGTAAAAGTTTAAAGAAAGTCTTGGTTTGGGGTTTTTCTCCATAAGTACAAACCATAAATCCAATTTCATGTCTTTTCAGACATTAACTAATGATTTTTATTTAATCATATTTTTATACTGCACAGAAGATAAAAAGTAAAAACAACAACATACACACTATAAATACAATCCACAATTTAAAACTGAATTAAATTAAATATAACTGTGCTACAAAGATTAAAACTATAAAACCCTCTATTAAAAATTAAATTTACATTATTAAACTCTAAGCCAGGATGGCCAGATGGAAAAAGTGTGATTTGAGCTCCCGACGGAAGAGGTGTCGGTCTGTGATGGTGCGAATATTGGGGGGCAGGTCATTCCAGTGAGCCGGACCCGCCACAGAGAAGGCCCTTCCCCTGGGGGCCGCCAGCCGGCATTGACTGGCAGACGGCACCCTGAGGAGGCCCTCCCTGTGCGAGCGGACAGGTCGAAGGGAGGTGTGTGGTAGGAGGTGGTCTCGCAAATACCCAGGTCCCGTGCCATGGAACAATTTGAAGATGGTTACCAACACCTTGAAGCGCACCCGGAAGGCCACAGGCAGCCAGTGCAGCTCGCGCAGGAGAGGTGTTACATGGGAGTAACGAGAGACTCCCAGAATCCCCCACACGGATACATTCTGAACTAGCTGCAGTCTCCGGATGCACCTCAAGGGGAGCCCTATGTAGAGAGCATTACAGTAGTCCAAGCGGGAAGTAACGAGGGCTTGGGTGACTGTGCGAAGGGAGTCCCGATCTAGAAAGGGGTGCAACTGGCATATCAGGTGAACCTGATAGAATGCCCCCCTGGCCACGGCCGTCACCTGGTCATCCAGGGACAGCCGAGAGTCCAGGAGGACACCCAAGTTGCGGGTCCTTTCCGCGGGGGCTAATGACTTGCCCCCAATAGCCAGCGATTGCAACAGCTGGCTATATCGGGACGCCGGAAAGCACAGCCACTCGGTCTTGGACAGGTTGAGTCGGAGCTTGTTCCTCCCCATCCAGACCCGCAGGGCCTCCAGACACTGGGACATCACTTCAATGGCATCATTGGGGTGGTTCGGGGTAGCGTACTGATAGTACTGTACCCCAAAACCACGGATGATCTCACCCAGTGGCTTCATATAGGTGTTGAACAGGGGAGGCGAGAGAACCGACCCCTGGGGCACCCCACAGATTAGGGGCCTCGGTGTCGATCTCTGCCCTCCTACTAACACAAATTGCAACCGGCCGGAGAGGTAGGAGGAGAACCACCATAAAACGGTGCCTCCCACTTCCAACCCCTCCAGCCGGTGCAACAGGATACCATGGTCGATGGTATTGAAAGCCGCTGAGAGGTCTAATAGGACCAGGATAGAGGAACAACCTCTATCCCGAGCCCTCCAGAGATCATCAACCAACGTGACCAATGCCATCCCTGTGCTGTGTCCGAGTCGGAAGCCGGACTGGTGTGGGTCTAGATAGACAGTTTCCTCCAGGTGCTGGGGGAACTGTTGTGCCACCACACTCTCAACAACCTTCGCAAGAAAGTGGAGGTTGGAGACCGGATGATAATTAACCAACAACGCTGGGTCCAGGGAAGGCTTCTTGAGGAGGGGTCTCACCACCGCTACTTTCAAGGTGGCTGGTAAAAACCCCTCACTTAAGGAAGCATTCACTATTTCCTGGAGCCAGCCTCCTATAACCTCCTGGGAGGCCAGTACAAGCCAGGAGGGACACGGGTCCAATAAACATGTGGTGGCATTCAGTCGTCCCAGGAACCTGTCCATGTCATCTGGAGTCACAAGGTCAAACTCTTCCCATAAAACAGTCTCAAGGCCGGCCCCCGTCTGCCCGTCTGGACCAGCTTCATTGGAGGCCAATTCGTCCCGGATCTGAGCGATTTTATCCTGCAGATAAAGTCCAAACTCCTCTGCATGGCCCTGCAAAGGAGCTTCCCGCGTCTTCTGTTGAAGGAGGGAGCGGGTCACTCTAAACAGGGCAGCAGGGCGGTTATCTGCGGATGCGATAATTACGTTTCGCCGCTCTCATCGCCGCTCTCATCCTCAAATGGGACCTAACACATGTTCGGTCAGATTCAGAACGGATGGACCTCTCTAGGCGTCTCTTACGGTGCTTCATCACCCTCAGCTCCTCGGAAAACCAAGGGGCCAGGGTGGATCGGCACCGAGTGAGAGGCCGCGAGGGTGCGACCCGGTCCAAGGCCCCAGCAGCTGCACTATTCCATGCAGCCACTAGGTACTCAGTTGGGTCGTGGGTTAAGGCCACAGGAATTGGCCCAAGCTCCATCTGGAACGTCTTTGGGTCAATCAGGCGGCTGGGGCGGAACCATCTTGGACTATCCGGTTCTGCCTCCCCGCGGAGGGGTATAGCGGTTGGAAAGTCTAGCCGAAGGAGAGAGTGATCTGTCCATGACAGGGGTATGATGACTAAATCCCCTATTCCCAGATCCCTCGTCCACTGTCCGGAGACAATGAAGCACTAGCAGGATAACTATAATGTTGTTTGTCCAAGAATTACTTCCTATCTCTCAAAAGTAATCGTGAATTTCCTTCAGCCACGTGCTCAGCCAGTCATTTATTAGTACCACCAATTGCTGCATCAGATTTGGATAAGGCTATAATTGGCAAAAGCTAAGCATATTGAAGTGAATGTAAGCCACATTCAACTCTATTGTTCTTGGGAATAAAAACTGTATTGGAAATGGACCATTTCTGAACTTAGATTTAGGAGCTCTGGTTCTAAGTGGCATCTGGATTTGAATGTTAATCACCTGCTGTTCCTTTGTGTGCGGTTTCTGCACCTATGGCAGTTTGTGCTCTAAATTATCCCTGGACCTCATCAAAGGAATTATTACTTGAAATGTTAAAAAGCTGAAGCAACATCTGCCCTTAAGAATAACAAAACATTGGCTGTGATATGGGAAGTAACCAATACTTTCCCTGCAAGCAGTATTTGGTTTGGTCTAAATAAAATACAGAAGCCTCTGATGAAGAACTTTGAGGTGAAGCCAAGAGAAACCCGGAAATTAAAGCTGGACACAATTATGAACACAAAATAAATTAGCTATAATTTAGCATGCAGTAGATATCAAGCTGGGTTTTTTAAATGACCTGAAAAAGATACTAATTGGTGTGCAGAAAGAAAATGTATTGATCAATATTTTATTATCAGAGTGAAGATTTCTAAAATAGGATTTAATGATTAAAGTTATTCCGGCTATATGGTAGATATAAAAGAAGAGTTATACTTGCATATGACCATCATTCAACTACAGTCAATTTTGAAGATAAGTAAAAATGACATATGGATCTTGGAGTTAAAGATGAGGCTTATCATTCACTTTTGTTCTCTTGTTCAGTTATACCCCAATTAGGGGTGAATTTGGATGCCAGGCATGCATTTCTTGGTTGTTATCTTGGAATATTTTTAGCTACTAAGAAAATTAGGGTTTAGATAAGGATTTCAACCTGGATCTTTATAAACCATCCAGTTTTGAATTATTGCAAAAGCCATTTGCTTCAAGATGGGAATGTAAGACAACAAAATTCAAAATGAAATCAGTATTTGAGATCTTCATCTTTAATAAAATAGGTAGGAAATTCTATGCTTCCAGAGAGAATTAATCAATAATTACAAATTCTACAGGTAAAGTGTATAAAAACACTAAATAGACAATGTCTATATATTTTATTTGTTATACTTCTACAATACAATGTTTTTCCATGATCCTATTAACTTTGCTTTATAGAATTTCAGTATAATCTTTCATGTGTGTATACAATTATAACCATTACCCTTTAATTCATTTTTCATTATTAGCTTCCTTCTAGCTCTGGTAATAAGTAGCATGCAGTTGTCAGGCTATCTATCAGTTGTTCAAACTATCTTTTAAAATGTCAATTTTCACAGCAGCACAAGGAGCAGATTAAATTGGCAGGAGAGAAATAAATGACTCAGCATTCAGGAGACACATCCTTGATTGTTATTTTTGCTAATTCTTTATTTTACTTCCTTATGAGAAATATTTACCAGGGTATACAACTGCATTTACTACCCTAAATATAATGATATTAATTCAAATTGCTAGAGGATTTAGAGTTAATCTTATATTGCTGATTAACAGAAGTCGGGGTGCTTAGAAGAGAAAGAAATTTTCTTTTTAATCGGTTTATTTCAACTGCTTTTGTAATGCTGTGTGTTAAAGTTTAATGTAGTATCCCTAGAACCCAAGCAAATGGTATGGATTTTGAAATCTAAGACTGAAGTAGATAATTTGCTTATAGCAGCTGCAAACTCAATCAACAAACAGAAATTTTAAAATTCATTTTGCTTAAATGCAACCTCACACTGCTTCCAGCAAGATCTGAGCAATGTTTATGTATACAAAAATGACACTGTGTAGTACTTTATGTACAGATTTAATACAAGCAAGGGTGCTGCATTTACATCTAGCCACCAATTTTAGGATAGAACATTAGTGATACCTTCAACAGATGTTTCTAATAAACTTGCTTTATATCATTTTTAATTAATTAATTAATACCTGCTGCTATGGCCTAGAGGTGGATCTCTCACCTCACAATCAGGAGGTTGTGAGTTCAATCCTAGGTAGAGGCAAATATAAGATCTCCTGCTTGGGCAGGGAGTTGGACTAGATGACCTGCAAGGTCCCTTCCAACTCTTGTTAATCTGTTTTCTATTCAAAAGGGACTAGACAGCCATAGAACAGTGTTTAAGAGTGAAATGGATGACCAGAAATCATTTTATTTATTGACTTTAATTGAAGCAGCGATTTTATTTCAGTCTTGACAGGAATGTCCAACTGTTGTCTACAGGAATGTATAGTTATGAGTTATGAAGAAATATGAACACAGCAATATCTCAATTATTTTCTCTGTGTACCTTTTAACATTCATTTTATTCCCAATTTCCATTAAAAATATGCTAGAACTTTGTAAGATATTTTTAGGTTGTGATTATTTAAGTCAATTGCCTTGACTGCTAGCCATAAATTAGGAGCTATGAATTCAAATAAATGAGAAATCTCTAAAGACCAAATCTTCATAATAGGTAATGCAGTAGAAAGGAAACTCTATCAACAAAAGTCTCATGGGAAGATCTCTGTTGTGATGCTTCTGAAACTGAACCAACACATGGGAAACTAGGGAGTTTTGAAACTGTCTGAAGTGTGATTGCATACTGAAATGTTTGCCTGCATATCAGCAGACATTCATATACATACCATAAGCACCTCCTGACTATGCTAATTCTAAATCTCACCCTAAGAACAATTGAAACAAATGTGAAAATAATGTTTAGTGAAGTACACATTTTCAAACAGGTCAGAGTTTTGGAGGTAAGATTTATTTATTTATTTACTTATTTTCAATTTTACACCTATGGTATCTTCTACAGCAGAGGTTCCCAAACTTGGCAACTTTAAGACTTGTGGACTTCAACTCCCAGAATTCTCCAGCCAGCAGAGCTGGCTGGAGATTTCTGGGAATTGAAGTCCACAAGTCTTAAAGTTGCCAAGTTTGGGGACCTCTGTTCTACAGTCTTTGATGTCACCGATCCGGCATTCACCAAAAACACAACCAGAGAAGCAGTTTGGTTGGTTTAAACTCTTTACTCTTCCTTCGTGAAACATGTGATAACTGGTAGCAAATGACTTGTAATAGTAAATAATACAGGCAAAATTGGATCTAACCAGATTTCCTTTCCACCCACTTATATACACTCAGCTCCTCCCATAACCACCACTCCCATAGTAACCCCCTTAGCATAACCTGGTCCACCTTTATTCCAGGTCGCATCCAACATCACCCATAAGGTATTTCCTTCGTAAAGCAAATACCATATTTTTCAGAGTGTAAGATGCTCCGAAGTATAAGTTACACCTAGATTTTGGGGAGGAAAACAAGGGAAAAATATCTGCCTCCCAGCAATGTGCCTCCTTGCAACAAACAGTACAGACAATATACACTGTTTGTAGTGTTATATTCCAGACTATACTTATACAGATGCTGTTAAAATTGATGTGCTTTCTGGAAGTATAGTTGTTCTCTGCTATTTAAAAAAATAGCACTTTTTAAAACAATAGCGCTGGGCTTCTTCATATCAAGCATTTATTTTAAAAAGTTTATTTATTTTGTTGAGTTGTATAGAATAATAATAAAGCAGTCTTTAAAAAATAAGTCTATTAATTTAAACATTGTACAGGCATTTATAGTTGTTGACTTACCTCCTTGCAGTAAACAGCCTGATTAGCACAAGAAAAATATCTGCCTCCCAGCAATTTGCCAGGTGGAGCAAACAGCAAGTTTCACTTTCAGTTTCTCCGGATCATCAGCTGTTACAGGCTGCAGGGATTGCTATAGCTTATTGAAGCCTCCACAATCTCTGTTTGCTGCAAAGAGGTAAATTGCTGGGAAGCAGAGACCAAAGGATTGGGTCTGATAGGTGGGTGGGGCTACGTTCAGTGTATAAGACACACCCAAATTTTCTCCCTCTTTTAGGGGTGAAAAAGGTGCATGTTATACTCCAAAAAATACAGTAGATAACACCAAAGCCAAAATGAAGCCAGCCCAGTCTGTTCAAGCCCAAACAGTCCAGAGATCAGGTCAGGTCAGGCATAGGAAGTCCATGAATATGCCTGCAGCAGCAGTTTAAACAGAAACCCCTTCCCACTCTGCTGCAGTGTGCAGTGATGACATCATCGCCCAAACAGTCTGTCACCAATCAGAAAGAGGAGAGGAGGATCCAGCCAGAAGGATGGAAGCCACATCGCAGTAACTTGCCAACCAGGTGGGAATAGCCAGTAACCGGGTGGAACAGGACGGCTGGAGGGATGCTTTCAGGAACAGCAGGAGGTATCACACGTGCCAGGAATGGCAGTCTGAGGATTGACATTTGAATGCAATTGTAAATGTGTTTTCTTTAACATGCAAATCTTGTTGTAATTTTTTTTAGAATTTAAGTACAATTATTTTCTTTAAAGAAAGCATAACAACAACAACAACAACAACAACAACAACGAAGTAATATCAACTAGGGGGAAAATATGATAGATGAAATGCAACTGATGGAAGTTAATAATGGAGTCAGTCTTTGGTGTGCATACAAAATCTTACTACCTAATTCAAGTTTCCAAGAGTAGATCATAGGCTAGGTACTATACTGTTGGATTCTTGCTGTTCTCTGAATTTGATTTTCTGCAGATGCTCATTACCAGCTTAGGTAATATCATCAGTTCATTAGGAAAATGCTGCAGGAGCTACATGCATTTTATTTTATGTGTAATATACCCTGGCAATGTTACTGCTTCTAAGGAGAGGTGCTGTTTGAATCCATATGACTGTAGTTATTCCCGTTTCCTTCATTATCTTCTCTGATTTTATGTATTTTCCTTTGCATCTCTCCAGCACTGAATGTATCATGTTGGGCAAGACAAAATAATTATACTGCAAATAAAGTATGTGGCAATGTTCTTGAAAAAATGGAACATGATAATGAAGTAATACAAAAATGCCAGTCATAGTATCTCCACATCTGCACCAGATGTTTCTTTTCTGAATGCCAACCAGGTGCATGCTAATCTGACTTCTCTGGGGCCAATGGAAAGGGGAAGCAATAGAAGCAATTAACATCATGATCCACCATAATAACTTACATTCAAGTATGAAATTTGAAGTGTGCTTTCCTTACTAGATGTTATTGGATAGGCAGAAACTTTATTGGGTAAAGTTCTTTTAAGTTCTTCATTGCCTGCTGGAACATGGAAGCAGCAGTGCCTTTCATAAGATCTTTTCTGAGTTTTTTTCTGTGTGTATTTGTGTTTGGAAAAGAAAAAGAAAAGAAAAGCAATTTTTATGAACTAATTTAAAATTGACCAAAAACAAAGGGAGATAGCTAATAAAATTTTCTCAGGTTTCCTCAGAAACAGAAATAAGAACTGTGCTGCTTAGCAAATACTGCAATTCCATTTGGGAGATGAAAGGAATGACAGAGTCTGTTTATTCAATCAACACAACAAAAACAGCTTGAATTGGGAATTTCAAACATTCCCAATAAACTGCTGTTGAATAACGAATAGGGCAGTATTACTGCATATATACATGCAAACACAAATAGGTTTTTTGGAGTAATAATGATGTGGGAGAAAATTGTGCTTCTTGAGAAAAGTCTGCAGACAGAAATAATAGTAAATGAAATGAATTACCCTGATGCATTATGTATTATGGTTAAAGTCTTTATGGACTGTAGAAACACACCAAACTTTTTAAGAATTATTAACAGCTATAAAATTAGGTTTAGTTTCTTCTCTAATAAAACCAGCTGCTATAATTCAAAATAGTTGAATTGGCGAAGGTAAGATATTGGATCTTTCAACAGAATGCATCTTGATAGGAAAGTCAAATGCTTTGAAAGAAAGTTATTTCAATGGCTGTGATGGGAATAAGAATGCATAGCTCAGAGTTGGCATGTTGCATTGCTTGTTGAGCTGCTAATATTTCATTACTTTACTAAGTAACATCTCTGTAGATGGTCTGAAGAAGTCAGGATTTTTGTAGATGGTAGAAATTGCTTTCTGTATTTCCGGCTTTGTGCATGCTTGGATAGGATGCTGCTGTGGATAGGTGGCTGTTTTGCAAGTGACTGATGTCTTGGTGAGTGTAGAATATTTATTTGGTGGAGGTTTTTTTTTTTTATCTCTGTCTTGGTTGTTTTCTGCAAGACAGTTGGTGTTGATGCAGTGGATTGGCCAATTAAAAAGGCATTTTTCTTTTTGTGGTGCATTATAGTTGAAGTTTGGTTGGCAGGGTAGTAAGGAAATGGCTGTTGCTAAACTATGTTATACACTACCAAGAGTTACATTGATTGGGTTGTCTATGGAGATTCTCAGTCATCCAGGTCACGGTTGTCTGAAAGGTGCTTTTTCTGAGTGGAGTTCCCTCTTTGTGCATTTTGGGGAGTCCATATATATTTTTCTACTGACAAAAATACAGCTGTGCCATTGGTTCATCTGTTTCCCCCATTGTAGCCAATCTCTACATGGAAGAGGTAGAAACCAAAGACCTAGACTTCTTCATGGGAATTACACCCACTCACTGATATGATACTTACGTCAAGATCAAAACTCAAGCATTGGAAGCCAAACATATCAACTCTGTGGACAGATATATAAAATACACATGAAAATATTTTAAGGAAAATAGTCTAGCCTTCCTGGAATGTGCAGTACACATTAAGGAAGACAGAAACCTTAACACTGAAGTTTATAGAAAACACACAGAGATCAATATTTACATTTTGATTCCCACCACCCACTAGCACAAAATGGGAGTCATCAGAATCACTACTGAGCTGACTTTGCTTCCGGTTTTTGACAACGACGGACATGTCTGTCCGCCGCTTGCCTTTCTGGTGGGCTCCTTCGGGGCACAAAGAGTCCTGGAGGGATTCTTTGCCAAAACAGGCACAGAGGGGGGGCACTGAGATATCATTAATTAACTTTGCCATTTGAATCAACTACTTTGAGGGAATGGCTTTACAACAACAACAATTTACCATGGAATAATTTCTAAAAAACAAATTGTAACTTTCACTTTCCTACCCGGGGAAGGGTGAGGTAAAATGGCTTATCTTTGTTCTCTTATCAAAGCTTTCCCGTGCCAGTGGAAACAGGGCAACCCTCAGGCAGCTCCGGGCAACCATCTGAGAAGAGTCTTTGGTGTCTTTGTGTGTCCGTCCGTCCCCCCGGGAGCTCTCTTCGCCTCTCCTGTATGTGGATTCCCTGAATGTGGATTACAATATTTCCTTTTCTTCTCTGTAACTTGGACTAATGAATTTGGATTTCTCCTGACATCCCGAGCCCTCCCAGCTGCTCGCTCTTTTGATGCCATTTCTTTTATTGCTTTTGAACTGAGACAATGGGTCCCAGAAAGCCACCAATGGGGAAATCTGCATCTGCACCCCCTCAGCCAGTTCCAGCCCAGCAACTCAGCAATCGAAAATTACCACCTTACTACAGAAAGAAACAACTGTAGAGGCTTCACAAGAACTATCGGTTATCCAAATGTTCCAGGAACTTTTGAAGGGTATAAATGATATCCAGAAGGAAATGGCAGATTCCAGAGCAGAGATGAAGACATTAAAGATGTTATGAGTATAATATTAGCAGAATATCTTAAAAGAGAAAAAGACCAAATTTGGTGGGATATAGATTTGGCATTTAGAATCAACTCAACATATGCTAGAATTCATAATCTTCCAAGAGAGGTTCATGTAAAAATTTTCAGGAGATCCATGAGGGACGAGGTGCTGAGGGCATAGGGGGGGGGGCACTGAGATATCATGACACAGAAGTAGTTATTTTGAAACAAATTCTGAAAAAAATAAGAGAAACAAGGAAGAAATTTTCCTTCCTGTCTAAGAAATTATATAATAAAGGGATTTGGTTCAGATGGTTGCTGCCAGATGGAATGCTGATCTTCTGGGAGGGAGATAAGATTAAAATTAAAACAATAATTGAGGCGGAAGCCTTTTTGAATAAGCACTCTTCCCTCCTAGAGGACAGAGATAGTGGAGCCAGAGAAAAGACAGAAGGAGCCATGGCCCTGCCTTGAGATGGGGAGGGGGAGGAAATGATATCGAAAAGACTTAGATCACAAAAATGAGCTCAGTGGAACTATTATCATAACTGTTGATACAGAGAAATGGCAAAGAAATAAATGATTGAACGTACGACTGACATAATGTGAAAATCTGTTTTTGCTTATCCTTTACACTATTTTTAAAATTGCAATTTTGTATCCTTAAAATATTTTTTAAATTGTAACTTGCAAGGTATGGGGGGGGGGCACCATTACCAGCATGAAACCACCAAAATTTTCTATATACCCTATTCCTTTTTCCTATGTATATTTTGAAAACCAATAAAAATTTTATTCAAAAAAAAAAGAATCACTACTGAGCTGAAGCCTGCCTACCAACAAAGAAAGAAAAATAACTAAAACACCTCAGGAAGCCCTCAGAACATGTGGCTATCTCAAGTGGCCCTTCATCAAATCTCAAAAAAGATCTTCTATGAGCTACTCCATAACAGACAATGAAGATAATAAACACAGCAATTCTATATGTGCAGGAATATCAGGAAAGTTCAAGAGGATCTTCAGCCAACACAACATGTGCACACTTCAAACCAAGAATACACTAAGGCAGAAACCTGTCCCCCCTAAGGATAAAAAACGCAGACACAAACTGAACAACGTGGTATATGTAGTACAATGCAGTAAGCTATGTGAAGATCTGTTCATTGGTGAAACAAAACAATCACTTCATAAACACATGGCACAACACAGGAGTACAAACCCATCAGGACAAGATTCATCAGTCCATTTGCATTTAAAAGACAAAGGTCACTCTTTTGAAAACAGCAAAGTCACATTTTGGACAGAGAGAACCATTGCTTTGAAAGAGGAGCCACAGAAGCCATTTTCCAACTCACAGCTATCAGTGGATACTTTCAATTAGCAGAGAAGAACATTTGAGGGTATGTAGTGCTAGAGCAAAGCAAGCTATTACAATCCAGTCCTCTGCTACGTCTATCACCATCCCATTCTTAGTCCATCACCATTACCTTGTAACATAGAACAGCATAATGACCAAGAACTTGACAAACTGCTGTGGTCTCAGAAGAAAGGTGGCCACAACATGTGGCATGTGGTTTATCTTAAGCGTTTATTTTTCAAATCTATGCATGTCATTAACCATTTACATAGATTAAATTTCTTTCATTTCTGAAGGAAGGGCCAGAGTTTGTATATTTCCCTCTTCTTTCTCTCTTTGCAATCCCCAAAGAAGTGGACAGGAATGGGGGCGTGGCTTATGGCCGAGTAGCGAGAGGACATTCCTCCATTTCGTAGGGTTGTTTTTTTTAATAAACTGTGGATTAAAAGTGATTAAATGCACCGTTAGAAGCCGAGATTGTTTGCAACGGGGTCGGAAAGGCAGAGGATTGTGTAGACTGATTTTTACACCGATAGATCAAACCGGACTGCTTGAATTTCAAAGTTTCGTTTCTTCGTGGAGAACAAAGAACAAAGGTTTGATCGAAGCGGCGTTGGCAGCTTGCCCTTGCTCTGACAAGCGTCGTGATTTGTAAGTTTCTTTTATCTGCTACAAGGCATAAACACACTTGAAAGAGTTATGTGGATTGCAAACTGTTGAACTTTTTAAGTGGGTTGTTTATGCTGAATGTAGCGAGAGCTTCTGGCAAGTCTAAAAAGATACAGACTTTGTATTTTATGAGTTTGGATTCCAGCCTTTTTACTCTTGTTTTGGCTTCTTGGTGTTTTTAAAAGCCGTCTCAGCTATATTTCATTGGGTTTCTGCTTTTTTTCTTCATAAAAGACCCTCTTGGCAGGTTTAATTTTTTTTTTAAAGAGATTACTGATTCGACACGATGACTCAACAGCCTTCTGAATTTGAACGAATTATAGGAGCATTGAATACAATTGGGGAAAAACTAACTGTTGTAACTGATCGTTTAGATAATTTGACATTGGAGGTTCAAAAAATTAAAGAAGAGGTTAATAACATGAATGTTAACTTTGAAAAGCAAAACATGGAAATTAACCTTATAAAGGATGATATTAAACAGATTTTTGTTCATGAGGAACAGTCTGATCGTAAGTTTGAAGGGATTTTTTTTGAAAAATCAGCAACAAGATAGGAGAATCAGTCTTTTGGAAGAAGAGGCAAGAAAATATAATATTGTTATTCGCGGGATTCCGGAGGAGAGGGTGGATAATTTGAAGCAAAGAATGTTAAAATGGCTGAATGAACTTGATGCATCAATTGTATACACGGCAGCGGACTTAGTAAGTGTTTTTAGAATCGGTTATAAGAGACAAGGTGGAGCTAATAGAAATGTTCTTGCGAGATTTGCAAACCTTGGAGATAAATTAGAAGTTATGGGAAAAATAAGGGAACTGGGAGAACCCCCAAAATTTGAGGGGAAGGAAATTCAAGTGTTTCAAGATATTTCTAGAGAAGAAAGAGAATGGAGATTCTTTTTTAAACCAATTACAAAAGTCCTCAGAGACAATGATATTAAGTATAATTGGAGACCGTTACAACAGTTGAAATTCTTTTACAAAGGGAGAATGCAAACTATCACTTCGGAAACGGATGCCATAACATTGATACGGAAGTTTGGGCTGATTGAGAAAGATGAGGATTTAGAAGAAATTAAAGATCATATGCTTAAGATGGGTGGAATACAAGTGGAATCTCCAACATTGGAGGAAAAAGGAGCAGTTGGTGGAGATCCTAAAAGTTTAAAACGGAAAGAAATCTCTCCGGCAATGTCCGAACATAAGAAAACCCGTGAAGAATCTAAGAGAGCGTCAGCTGAGGAGGAGGATCTTAGAAGAAAGCAGGAAGCTGAGTGCGGGGACAAGCCAGTGTTATCTTCTTTTTTTGAAAGTGGAATACAAGAATAACCCGAAAGAAATGACCCGACCATGGGCACGTTCCCCCCCCCCACACTCTTTATATGGAGGCGTAACTCGAATGAGGATGTGGGGGGTGAAGATTAATTGTTATTTGTTGTTGTTGTGTTTTAAGTTTGTTTTTGTTGTGTTTTTTGTATGTCTTTTTTGTCTGGTGTTGGGTGTGCACATAAAGGAAGAGGAGGGGTCAGGATTAAAAAAGTTATTGTTTAAATGCGGTTTATAAAAATAATGACATGGAACGTGAAGGGTACAGGCAATCATATAAAAAGAAAAAGATTGGAGCTTAAAATTAAAAGGGACTCACCTGACATATTATTTTTGCAGGAAACTCATCAAAAATCTGAGGATTTTAATAGAATGAATATTAAAGGTATGCAGATCTATGAAAAATCTTTTGGGACTTCTAAAGCTAGAGGAGTTGCGATATTGATATCAAATAGGGTATACTTTGAGAAAAAACAAGTAATTAGAGACGAAGAAGGAAGATATTTAATAATTATAGGGAATATTAATGAGCAAAAAGTGACATTGGTTAACTTATATCTACCGAATGAAAAACAAAAGGGATTTCTTGATAAAATTACTAAGATTTTGGAAATAGAAAGTGTAGGGAAAGTAATTGTGGCGGGGGATTTTAATTTAATTAGGGATAGAATTGATAGTAATAATCCTACCCGCTTTAGACAAACAAATAAAGGGGAAATTTTAAATAAATGGATGCTTCGAAATAGTGTGGTAGATGTTTGGAGGGAGTTGAAAGGTTCTGAAAGGGTGTATACCTTTTGTTCTAAGGTATATAATACTTATTCAAGAATTGATTATATTTTTGTTTCTAAAGATTTGTTGAATAATGTAGATAAAGTAGATGTGGGAATTTTTAAGGATTCTGACCATGCAGAAGTTACGATGGAAATAGATTTTAACTTTGAGAAAAAGGAAAGAGGTTGGAGATATGATGAAAAACTGTATAAAAAGGAAGAGGATAAAATATGGATATTCAAAAAATGGGAAGAAAGTTGGGGATTGAATGATAATGGAGAGGTTAAATTTGAAATTGTTTGGGATACGATGAAAGCAATATTTAGGGAAGAAAGTATTAAATTGTCAAGTAGAAAATATAGGGAATATAAAACTAAAATAGAACAGGATACAAGACAAATTAAGATATTGGAGAACCAATTCTCACTTACGAAAGATAAAAAATGTTTGGAGGAATTGAACTTATTAAAAACTAAATTGATAGAAGAAGATATTGAATTAGTTAAAAAAAATTTAAGGTATTTAAATAGGGACTTTTTCGAATTTAGTAATAAAAATTCTAGGTTATTGGCAAAGATGGCGAAAAATAAAACTCAAAAGAGAGAAATTGGTTCTCTGATAGATGAAAAAGGTACAAGGTGTTATAAGAGATTGGAGAAATGTGAAGTAGCTAGGAATTTTTTTCAAAAATTATATTTAAAGAAATCAATCGATTTAGAAAAATTGAAGAATCATCTTGGAAAATATGCTATAAAAATAGATACAACATATAAAGATTTGATGGAAAAAGATATAACACAGGAGGAGATCAACGAAATAATACAAGAGTTAAAACTAGGGAAGACCCCAGGAGAAGATGGATTACCTGCTGAATTTTATAAAGAATTTAAAGAACTAATAACACCAAGACTGCAAAAACTATTTAATGGAATTTTACATGGTGGAGAAGTCCCGATGTCATGGAATAAGACAGTAATATCTATAATTCCTAAACCTGATAAAGATCTTGAGAGGATCGAGTCCTACCGATCCATTTCTTTAATCAACCAGGATGCAAAAATATTTACAGCTATTATAAGTAATAGATTAAATAGTTTTATAGATAAATATATAAGTTATAATCAAGTAGGTTTTGTTAAAGGTAGATATATGAGTGATATAATTAGAAGAGTATTGAACATTATAGATGTAGCTGAAAATAATGGTGATGAAATAGGTATAATATCGTTAGATATTTTTAAAGCCTTTGATTCTGTACAATGGGATACTATTAAGGTAATTATTGAGGCATTAGGCTTTGGTAATAAATTTATACATGTTATTTCAAAATTGTATCAAAAAAGTAGTGCAAAGGTAAAGGTGAATGGAACAATGACGGGAGAGATTAAATTGGAAGCAGGTACGAGACAGGGATGTCCCTTGTCCCCAACATTATTCTTGTTAGTTATGGAGGTTTTGATTAAATTGATAGAAGAAGATGAAGGATTGGAAGGGTACAAGGGATATAAGATAAATTTATATGCGGATGATACCTTGATTATTTTGAAAGATATAGAGAAAGATTTAAAGAGGATAAATAAACATTTGATAGAATTTGAAGAAATGACAGGTTTAAAGGTAAATTGGTCAAAATCTGAATTACTAATGAATAAAGATGGTAAGGAGTGGGAAAATATGCAAGAACAATTTGGGATAAGAGTTAAGAATACATTGAAATATTTGGGGATAACACTTTCACTTAAAGTTAGAGAATTGAAAAAAATTAATTATGAGGTGACGTTGAAGGAAGTAGAGAGAAAGATAGATAAGTATAAAGAGATAAAGCTGTCTTGGTTTGGTAGAATTGCAATGTGTAAAATGATGTTGTTACCAAAGTTCAATTTTTTGTTTGAGATGCTACCACTAAATTTGATAGAGAAAGATATAGAAGAATATCAGAAGAAATTGGATAAATTCTGTAATGGTGGGAAAAAACCAAGAATAATGAAGAAAATGTGGTATCAAAATCAAAAAGAGGGTGGATTGGGAATTCCCAATCTACTTAATTATTATCGGGCGTATAATATTCGAACCGTGATAAAAATACTCAAAGGTGGAGATGGTCATTGGGGTGATCTGGAGCTAAAAGATATTAAGAGATTTGGGTCTATATGGTTTCTAGATAGAGCAGAAACAAAGGCAATTAATAGTTATTGGTTAAAGGGGCTGAGTAAAATTTGGAATAAATTTGTTAAAAAATTGATCCCGGATATAGCTTTTTTGGGGAAGACAACTGAAAGTTGGCCGATTAAAACTAATATAAGTCGGGATAAAGTAATTGAGGATGAAAATATAGGAAATATAGTAAATTGGTTAAGAGCTCTAGGAATTGAGAGTAGAAAAAAAAAAGTAATTCAAAGATTGGAGTTGAACTGGTTCGAAAAAATACAGGTAGAAAAATGGACTATGAAAGTAAAGGGAATATGTAAAATAGATAGAAGTAAAACTAAATTTGAAAGTTTAGTATCTCAAATTATTAAAGATGAAATTGGGTTAAAAGGACTCGTTAGTAAGATATATAAGATTATAAATTTTGATGGTAATCCACAAATGGTAATGAAAAGGAATTGGGAGGAAGACCTTAAGATTAAAATATTGGATTTGGATTGGAATGAGAACTGGAAGAGTCGAATCATGAGGACTTTGTCTATAAGGATTAAAGAGCATAATTTCAAGGTTGTTTGGAAATGGTATTGGACCCCATTAAGATTATCATTGATAGATAAAAAAATGAGCGATAAATGTTGGAGATGTAATATGGAAGTGGGAACTTATGAACATATGTGGTATAAATGTGTGAAAATTAAAAAGCTTTGGCAGCAATTAGAAAAAACGATGGGTGAAATGATGAAAAGAATAATAATATTGAGATCAGAAAATATATTGTTATTGATAATTAATGAACCTGAGTTAACAAAACATGAGAAAGAATTGATTAGAATTATGATTATAATGGGTAGGATTGTAATAGCAAGATATTGGAAAATAGAGGTAAATATTAAAATAGAAGAATGGTTCTGTGAAATGTGGAAATTAGCCTTAAATGATAAAATGACGTGTGGTATTAAATTCAGAGAGGGGGTTTATAAAAAAGATATCTTTTGGAAGACTTGGAAGCCATTTGTGGACTATGCACTTGGAACTTTGGATGCCTTGACGCCTGTACCTAGAGAACGTGGATTTTGGAGATCTTAAAGATAACAGAAGACACTTGAAACCAACTCTTCCTTTTGTCTTGTATAGCACTGGGTGAAATATTGTAAAATATTATAAAAACTTCAATTAAAAAAAAAAAAAGAAGTGGACAGGAATATCAGGTTATGTGTATATTAGTGTGCTTGTATTCTGCTTCTTTTCACTTAGGGAATAACAGTTTGTGGATTACTTCTAAAGCAATAAATCTGAAATATTTATGACAGTGCTATTTTTCTACTCCAATCTCATTCAAGTTTGGAAACTTTACAGGATGAGAGAAGCAAAACATCTTCATTATGGAGTCACATAATCCATTTGTAGTCTAAATGAACCAATATTGAAGAGCAAAAGGAGAGATTTTGGATGCCTTAGAAGTCATTTTTTCCTATTTTTGTTTTTCAAGAAATAAATATAATCTTTATAAAAGGAAGAACTGTGCAAATTTATACAACAGGTCAGAGCCAGCTTTTCAGTTTCTAAAATATTCATGAAGCAAACATTATTCACTCAGTGAAAGTGAGATACATATTCTGTAATGTTTTTCTCAATTCTTAGAAAACATATGTATCTTATTTATCTTTCATCTTTGATCTTTTATATTTTATATGCTTTGTTAGGGTACTTTGAGATTCAGACTCAGATAGAGAGTAGGGAGAAGGCAATTTGTAAAGAGATTTAACTGTTTCCCCATCTGAACGTTTCGGAGAAGCAGGTTGTTCCAGCCTATTCTAGAAGCTATTTGTAATAAATGAAATTTCATATCTGATGGTGAATTAACCAGAGTACAGTGAGTCTAGACAGCTCTTCAAATCCTGGCAACATGACATTTACATAATAGATAGACTATTACAACAAATAGGAAATGTATTATCAAATATGAGAAGGGTAGACAGAGGCTAGACAGAGAACAAAGGACAGACATTTCTTTAAAGTCTTTGGTTGACTGATATCATCATGCACCTCACTATGATGAGAAAATATAGAACATATAATAACAAGGTTGAAGTGAGGAGACCCTATACCATTCCAGGCAAATGGTTTCACAGATTAATTGCTCTCAATGTCACTGTCTCTTTCATCAGACTTTGGTTGTATTGATTTTAAATATTAAAATGTATAAATGTAATTATAATAATTTAAGAACTAAACCAAATAAAGTGGGGAAATAACTCAGAAGGGTGTCTATAAGCACATTGACAGGATGGGATTCTACATAGGGAACATTCCAGACCTCAACTTTTTTTTCTATTATGTTAAGATTGCCTTCAATTGGGATAGAACAATCCAATATTTGAAAAGATTGGTTTTCCATATAAATGGGAATATCAACCTAGCAAAATATTATCGAAACTATTTTGATTTCTTTCAAAATAACAAAAGCTATCCAGATAGATAAATTTCACCAAAATCCTTCAAAGTTCCATTTTATTTGAAGGCTAACTCACCCATCGACTTGATTTTTTTTATTGATTCTGTTATAATTTATAACATAATATTGCTTAGAGTTGTGTTTATTGAAATAAAATACTTTATTTTTCTGTAATAATTATCACTACAATGGTTAATTAGATAAACTGTGTGTATGAATTTCCTAAATCAAATTCTATGTGTGAATTTTGTTGAGACCTAATAAACATCAGTTTAGTCCCACTCTAAAGATGTATAAAATAGATTTTTCTGAGTGAAAAGCTTTTGGTATTTGACCCTAAAGAGTAACATTAGAAAGAATTAGAGAGAATGAAAGTCAAAAATACAGAATTAGATATTCTCCATCTAACATAACTTCTGCATCTTTTGTCAGTACCACTATATTTCATTACCCTTTGCTTATTCTGTTTTTGGTTTCTTACTCCTCAGTTGTGGAGTTTCTAGACTGTTCATTTTTAAGGGAACATCTTACATGCTAGACTTTTTTAAACCATGTTTCATCAGTGACCCCTTTATTTATTTTTAAACTGAACAGTATCTGATTGACAAATAATAATAATAATAATAATAATAATAATAATAATAATAATAATAATAATAATAATATATTTATTTTATATACCACGTCCTCTCCCCAAGGGGACTCGGAGCGGTGCACAGGGAAAACTAAAACACATAAAATATATACATTAATAAATACAATACCTAAAAATAGATTAAACCAATCGTCCCTGCACTAAAATCCCCATTAAAACTAATCGTTCCCTAAAAACCCTAAAGGAAGAGACTACCCTAGGCCGGCCAAGCAGAAAAAGTGTGTTTTTAATTTTTGGCGGAAGGAGCGGAGGTCCGTGGTTGTTCTAATGTCGGGGGAAAGGTCGTTCCAGAGGGCTGGGCCCGCCACAGAGAATGCCCTTCCCCTGGGCGTCTCCCGCTGACAAAGTCTAGTGGACGGCACCCGGAGAAGTCCCTCTCTTTGGGAGCGAATCGGCCGTGAGGAAGTATGGGTCAGGATCCGATCCTGCAGGTAGCTAGGTCCTGAGCCATGAAGCGCTTTGAAGATGACCACTAGCACCTTGAAGCGCACCCGGAAGATGACAGGCAGCTAGTGCAGCTCGCGCAAGAGCGGTGTTATGTGGGTGTACCTTGCAGTCCCCATTATAGCTCACGCGGCTGCATTCTGGACCAGCTGAAGTCTCCGGGTGCACCTCAGGGGGAGCCCCATGTAGAGAGAGTCCAGTCGGGATGTCACGAGGGCATGAGTGACTGTGCAAAGGGCATCCCGATCCAATAAGGGGCGCAACTGGCGTACCAGGCGAACCTGGTAGAACGCCCTCCTGGCCACGGCTGTCACTTGATCTTCCATGGACAGCCAGGTATCCAGGAGGACACCCAAGTTGTGCGCCCCATCCACAGGGGCAAGATGTTCGCCCCCTATGGCCAGCGATGGAGTGAGCTGGTTGAATCGGGCAGCCGGAAACCACAGCCACTCTGTCTTGGTCGGGTTGAGCCTGAGTCTGTTACTTCCCATCCAGATCCACACGGCTTCCAGGCACTGGCACATCACTGCTACGGCATCGTTGGGGTGGTTTGGGGTAGATATATACAGCTGCGTATCATCAGTGTAGAGATGATACTCTACCACAAAACCACGGATGATCTCGCCCAGCGGCTTCATATATGTGTTGAACAGGAGAGGCGAGAGGACCGACCCCTGAGGCACCCCACATGTGAGGGGTCTCGAGGTCGACCTCTGCTCTCCTGTCAACACAAATTGCGATCGACCAGAGAGGTAGGAGGAGAACCACCGTAAGACGGTGCCTCCCACCCCCACCCCCCCCAGCCGATGCAATAGGATACCATGGTCGATGGTATCGAAAGCCGCTGAGAGGTCTAATAGGACCAGGATGGAGGAACAACCCCCATCTCTGGCCCTCCAGAGATCATCTACCAACGTGACCAATGCCGTCTCGATGCTATGCCCGGGCCGGAGGCCGGACTGGCACGGGTCTAGATAATCAACTTCCTCCAGGTGACAGAGAAACTGTTGTGCCACCACACTTTCAACAACCTTCGCCAAAAAGGGAAGGTTGGAGACAGGATGATAGTTGGCTAATAAAGCTGGATCCAAAGAGGGCTTCTTCAGGAGGGGCCTCACCATGGCCTCTTTAAGGGAGGCAGGCAAGAAACCCTCATTTAGAGAAGCGTTGACAACCTCTTGGAGCCAGCCTCGTGTCACCTCCCAGGATGCCAGTTCAAGCCAGGAGGGACAGGGGTCCAGTAAACATGTGGTGGCTCGCAGTCGCCCACGTAACCTGTCCATATCCTCGGAAGTAACAGAGTCAAATTCCTCCCAACCAAGATCCGCCTCGTGGCATCCCACTGGGCCATCAATGGAGACTAACTCGATCTGGATCTGAGCGATTTTCTCCGGCAGATAAATCACAAATTCCTCTGCTCTACCCTGTAATGGGGCTTCCCGCACCCTCTGTTGAAGGAGGGAATGGGTCACCCTAAACAGGGCGGCAGGGTGGTTATCTGCGGATGCTATGAGAGTGGTGCAATGATGGCGTTTGGCCACTCTCAGCGCCACAATGTAAGTCCGTAAATGGGCTCTTACCTGTGTCCGGTCAGATTCAGATCGAGTAGACCTCCATCTTCTCTCTAGGCATCTCTTGTGGCGTTTCATCACCCTTAGCTCCTTGGTAAACCAAGGAGCCAGGGTGGCTCGCCGCCGCAAGAGAGGCCGCAAGGGCACGACCCGATCCAAGGCTCCCGTGGTCGCAATATTCCATGCGGCCACGAGGTCCTCCATCGGGGCGCGGGTCAGGGGTACAGGAAATGGCCCAAGCGCCACCTGGAACCCATCAGGGTCCATCAGGCACCTGGGGTGGAACCAGATAGGTGACTCAGGTTCCGCCTCCCCGCAGTGGGGAGTAGCGGTTGGAAAGTCGAGCCGGAGAAGTAAGTGGTCTGACCATGACAAGGGTGTGTTGACTATATCCGCTATACCCAGATCACTCTTCCATTGGCCTGGAAGAAAGGGTTGACAAAGAAAGGGTAATAATGCAATTTCTGCAGCATTATTTCCTTTCCCGTTGGTGCTATATTAGCATTGAATAATTAAAAAAAAAAGTAATTACACTTAGTGACAACTGTAGGATCCTTCACTTCTAATGTGAAAGAATCAAAGCAAGATATGCAGGTAGACTAAGTGCTAAACACACCCTTTCCTTAAAGGTAGAAACTCCAAGAGTTTATGGGCTTCTAATTGCCACCTTCCTGAAAACAATATTCTGTACTGAATGAGCTTCAGGGCTAATTTAGCATTTCCATGTCCTTACTAATTACTGATGTTGGTAGATAAGATGAATTTGGATAGGTGGAACATTTTTTCACTGACATTTTATGCTTTCTAGTTACATGAAAATTTATACACCATTTCCAACAACAAAAAAGTCTTTAAGAGAAGATACAGTGCTCTATGGAACAATACAGCAAAAAGAATAATTGGTCTTCAATTTACAGGTTAGAACATATGATTTAAATATATATAAGGTGACCAGATTTTACCATTGGTAAAGCAGGACAGCATTGTGTGTGGGGGGGGGCAGCGGCCTTTCCCGGCCCCGCAGCTGCCGCAGCTGCCTGACTGCTCGCTTGCTCTTTGCTCTCCGGCCCTCCACTTCTGCCTGCCCACCAGCACACTCCGGCCACTGCTTCCTGCCCACGCCACGTGCTGCTGCCCTGGCCGCAGGCCACCTCTGAGCATGTGCATAGCGCCTGCCGCCCACCCAGCGGGACGCAGGACAAATTGTTCAAAAGCGGGACTGTCCCATCAAAAGTAGGACGTCTGGTCACCTTAAATATATACTACATGGAGTTTTCAGCTGGTCATGAATCACCAGGTAGTGTGTGTATATGGTAAAAGAGTTGATTTGTGTTTCTCTGTGTATGAAAGTTTCAGCACAGTCACATATGCTTTTATAATTAGAAATCAGTAAAAGTATTAACAGTGACTTCATGGCCTTATTACTGAGTTAATGAAGACAACAGTTAGTAGAAGATAGCATTGAATATATGGCATCAAGGATTATAAACACAAATTTGGAAAAGTAAGATAGTGATTAAATGCAATTACTCCAAGACACTAAATTGTTCAAAAACAGTATTTACATTATTGGAATTTAAAACAGAATTTTATAAGACGCCTACTGTCTAGAGATGAAGTGTGAATTGCTTTACTGAAGACTAGCTGTCCACAATCTGATATCTTCCATATGTTCTGGGATTAGAATTCTCTTTGGGAATCTGGGAGTTGTAGTCCCAATTCCTCTAAAAGGCTGCTGTGAACTGTGAACTGGGCCATTTGCCTGATCCAATAGATGTCACAGTTTCATATCCTTTTCTTCTTTTGCCTATTGTTTAAAAGCATTAGAGTTCAAAATATGGTAAAGCTCAGTGACTAAATAATGCTGGGAATAATATAGGAAGCAGTAGATGAATTGGTCTGGCATCTGATAAAAATGATGCTAATAACACTCTAGTTTAAGCAATGTGAACTCAATGCAGTAGAAACAAAAATTCAACCCAATGAATCCCATCTGGATGGCCTTATCATCAAAAGACTTTATTTCACATTCCATTTGCTATGACCGTAATTATAGCACAGTTGTTGCTTTGCAACTCACATCCCTTGAAGCTCTGACACAGGCTATCAGAATGGATGACCAGCATCTCTGCCAAGACAAAAAGCAAAATATGCACACAAACAAAGCCTCATCATCAGTTTGCAATACTTGCAGCCTCATTGATCTTCTTATTTGCAAGATTTTTAGTTATGTTCATCTGCCAGGCTGTTCATACAAAGCATATGCAATTATTCAGTGTTGTCTTTTGTGAGCCACCAGAAAAGATGACTTAGGCCAGCCTGGTTTTATTCACATCAGATTATTCATCTCATTCATCTTTTAAAAAGAGAAAAAACCCAATCATATCAAGTTCATTGCCTTAAGAAATATTTCATTTAAATTGGAACAAGCCAGCCATCCTTCAGCCATGGGCTCAGATTAGTTTAAATGTTTTTTTTAAAAAACTGTTCCTAAGAAAATGTTCTCTACCATGTATATCTTTGCATTATTGTATTATAATGCACTTTGAACACTGGTCACTCCAGGCCTTCTGTAAATTTATTCCATTTGAATCACAGAAATGGTGCTTGAATTAATTCAGAAAGTTCAAAGCCATTAGTTATGAAATTAATTTTGTAGCCCCACATTTATAAGTAAAGTTTGGATGCAATCAATCATTTATTGTATTACTTTATGTCTATAAAGGGGCGTGGTGGCTCTGAGCTTAGAATGAAAGCTTGATAATTGTCCAGTCTGAGTTCGAGACCCAGATACTGTGTGACAAGGTGAACTCCCACCATTCATTCCAGTTCCTGCCCACCTAGGAATTCAAAAGCATGTAAAAATGTGCGTAGATAAATAGGTACCACTCCACCCATGCAGATACAAAAGAGGAGAGCCCTCATTGGGCATCTCACAAGCAACAATGTCATCACCAGCTTATACCTGTCAACCCAGAAGTGGCTTTTTCTAGGCCCCATCAGCTGCCAAACCTCTCCTGTCTTTGTTACAGTAGAATCCCTGCTTTCTGTAGATCACAGTATGCTAAATAAATAATCTATGTCTGCAGTCTCTTTTGTAATCCACACTGTTTGAAAACAGCATAGTAAGATTCAGTAAAACCTATATGTTCATGAAGTAGTAAAGCTACATACTAAGCCAGGTAACATTACTTACTGATGTTGTAACTCAGGATGAAATGTTTTATTTTATTATGCAGTAAGGCAAAGAAATGTGAACCTAATGCAAAATGGGCAGCCTGAAATCATTTTTAACTCAACTGAAAGAGGATGAATGCTATGCACCAAAATAAATAAACAAATACATAACCTCTTTTGGCATTTTCTTATGCAACTGGGAGTGAGTTGCTAAAGGTTCGCCCAGGTTCAGGAGAACCCATACCTAACATTATGGCTGGTTTCAAGAACCTCCAAATGCCACCCCTGGCTTGCTCTTTCACCCCACCCCTCCCACCTGCTCTTCCATATGGCCCGTTTTGGATGCGCGGTAAGTGCAGGGCCTGTGTGGCAGTCCAGAGAGGGGGTGGAATGGACCAGTTACCAGGAAAGGAAATTTTCACTCTCCCAGGGTGTTGAGGAATGCCTCAGGAGCCTGGGAAAGGTGAAAATGTGTCCCCACCACCACTGTGGTGCAGGAGTCCAACTAGGCCATGTCCACCATGGCCATGCCCACCTAGCAAGTGGGCAAAGAGCCCTTGCTGAAATTTTTGAAGCCACCTCTGTATGCAACCTCCATTAAGGTCTGATCACCAAATCCAGAAGAAATACTGGATTTGGTGATCAGACCACAATCTCCATGGCTTTTGGGATAAGTAAATTGTGAGGGAGAGAGGAGACAGAGATGTCTATATGCTTTCACTTGCAATCAGCCCCAAAAGATGGATACATGCAGGTCTCATTCAAACTGTCTCTAAAGATTCCGGGGAATTCTAAAAGTGTTGAAGAAATGGTGTGTATGGATCTTAGGCTGAGAAAATACTGAGCCTAATGAGTACTGATACTGAGGACAATATGAAACCAGTTACTAAAAGGAAAGAATGTGAAGGCTAGTTTAGAAGACCGCTCCCACAGAGAGGGTCTTCTCCGGGTGCCGTCAGCGGGGCAATGCCGGTTGGCGACACCCAGGGGAAGGGCCTTCTCTGTGGCGGGCCCGGCCCTCTGGAACGACCTACCCCCCGACCTTCGCACTATCTCGGACCTCCGCCTCTTCCGCCAACGTCTTAAGACGTATCTATTCCAACAAGCCGGCCTAGGATAGCCCCCACTTCTGACTTTTTAAAAATAAATTAATTTGGTACGGTTTTAACATGGGTTTTAGCACGGGTCTAATTAATTTAATATATTTTAATTGATATTGTATTTTGTGGTTTTAATAATGCCTGTGCGCCGCCCTGGGTCCTAACAAGGAGAAGGGCAGGGTATAAATTTAATAAAATAAATAAATAAACTGTTCCTTGTTGTCTGAAGGGGCAGTCAGTAAAGAATCCAGCTGTAGTTGAAGGACAACAAAGTCATTATTTCCTTCCTCTTTCTGCAACCAGTAGCCTGTTTCACCTCTCTTTAGAAACTCTGGAGGCAGCTTGTGGAAATATCATGGACTGAGTCTCACCAGTTGGCTGCCTGGGAGAAGGGGAATAAAAATGATGTGCTGATGACTGGACCACAGTTACTTTATCAGTAAAGTAAAGGAGAAAGGGAGAAAACCACTCCTGAGCAAGATAGGTGGTTTTGGTTTCCTGTAGCCTTTAATGTTAAAACTGGATTTCCTTAAGAGGAGATGAGTCAGAACATATTACAAGCTCTGGCCAGGTCAGACAATCTTACATAGATCTAATTAATAGAAGAGAATGCATCATGCCATTAATCTGGCATATCAAAGAGCTGGATTTTTTGCCATTATTTTTTGCTAACAGTAGCTGCTGTCACTGAGCAATGAAGCTGTTCCTCCTTAGGAAGTGGGTTGCCACTTCATTTCGGATGAAAGTACTGTTTTAAAGATCTGTATGAATAGCTGGTGGTTTTTATTTATCCTTTGGAATTAGAAGTTAATTTTCTTGAGATGGTGATGCTTGATGATGGTGGTGGTGGTGGTGGTGGTGGTGTGATGATGATGATGATTTCTGTGCAAAATCTTAAGGGATTCTTGGAATCATTTGAAGTGCATGAAAAAACGTGGAGGTTGGCTTTCAAAAGCAGAGCAATCAATCATGCTGCTTTGCTTGGTAGCAGAGGCTCCAGCACAGTTCTTAATTGAAAATGAAACAGCGCACCTCCATGTGGCAAAGAATCTTGTCAAAGAAGATTGTTATTATTCTACACTTTCCTAATTATTGTGCCATACTTTCATTTACATTTCAATTCTCCTTGGGCATTCATCTGAGCATGTGAAGGGATTGAATGGGATAGGGAATGGGATTACATTTCTAGCCTGAGGTCTAAAGAAGAATTCTACTAATGCTGGTTTGAATTTAAATACAGTTATCTGCAAGATTTAAAGTGCTAATAAAATATAATTGCATGTCACATAAACAACTGTGTTTTCACTGAGGGGGTAGGAATTATTATTTTATTATTATGTTGTTTATTATTATTTTATTTATTTTATGTTGTGTTTTTATTTCCTGTAAACCAACTTATGTCATCTTGAGTGAGTAGGTGGCAATATACCATACATTTTCCAAATAATAATAATGAGGAGGAGGAGGAGGAGGAGGAGGAGGAGGAGGAGGAGGAGGAGGAGGAGGAGGAGGAGGAGAAGTCACAATCATGCAGATATGATTGTGGAAATGAAAGAAAATGGGTCATGGACAGTCTTATTTTCTAAATATCTGAGAAAGGTACCACAAGAAAAATCCTCATAAAATTGCTAAATAAGCTATTAACTGTACAGTGCATCCAGAAAGTATTCAGAGCCCCTTCACTGTTGTCAATTTTGTTATTCTGCAGCCTGATTCTACAGTTGTTGAAATTCAATTTTTTGTATTAATCTACACTCAGTATCGCACAATGACAAAGTAAAAACAGAATTTTAGAAATGTCCGTAAATGTACTAAAAAGAAAAAGATTGAAATATCACATTGGCATAAGTATTCAGACCTTCACTCAGCTACTTTATTGAAGCACCTTTGGAGCAATTACAGCCTTGAGTTTTTTGGGTATGACATAACAAGCTTTGCACACCTAGGTTGGGGGATTTTCTGCCATTCTTCCTTGCAAATCCCCTCAAGCTCAATCAGGTTGGATGAAGATTTTCAGTGGACAGCCCCTCTAGAGATATTCAATGGCTAGGCCACTTTAGGACATTCTCAGAGTTGGCTCTAAGACATTCCTGTGTTGTCTTGGCTGTGTGATTAGGATCATTGTCATATTGGAAAGTGGACCTTCAGTCCAGTCTAAATGCTGTGGAACAGGTTTTCATTGAGGATATCCCTGTACTTTGGTCTATTCAGTTTTCCCTCAACCCTCACCAGTCTCCCAGTCCCTCTGCTGAAAAACACCTCACGGCATGACGCTGCCACCATCATGCTTAACTGTTGGGATGTTATTGGGCAGGTGATGAGCAGTGCCTGATTTTTTCCAGATATAACATTTAGAATTGAGGCCAAACAGTTCAATCTTGGTTTCATCACATCAGATAATCTTACTCCTCACAGTCTGAGAGTCCTTCAGATGCTTTTTTGGCAAACTCCAAGAGGACTTTGATGTTTTTTGCATTGAGAAGAAGCTTCTATCTAGCCACTCTGTCCTAAAGTCCAGATCAATGGAGGACTGCAGTGATGGTTCTCCTTCTGGAACTCTGTCCCATCTCCACATAGGATCTCTGAGGTTTAGTTAGAGTGACCATTGGGTTCTTGGTCACCTCTCTTACTAAGGCCCTTCTCCCCCAATTGCATAGTTTGATGAGGCCACCAGTTCTTGGAAGAGTCCTGGCTGTACCAAACCTCTTCCATTTGAGAATTATGGAAGTCACTGTGCCCTTAGGAACCTTCGGTACAGCAAAAATTTTATTGTAGTCTTCCCCAGATCTGTGTCTCATAATAATTCTGTCTCTGACCACTGCAGTCATTTATTTTGGACCTCATGGCTTTTGCTTTGCTACAGTATGCATTGTCAGCTATGAGGCCTTCTATAGAGATGTGTGTGCCTTTCCAAACCATGCTCAATCAATTTAGTTTTCCACAGGTCAACCCTAATCAATGTGTAGAAACATATCACCTGAGCTAAATTTCAAGTGTTGTTGCAAAGGATCTGAAAACTTACGCCAATATGATATTTTAGGGTTTTTATTTTTAATAAATGTACAGACATTTTTTAAAACTCTGTTTTTACTTTGTCATTATGGGGTACTGAGTGTAGATTAATGAAGAAAAAATGAATTTCAACAACTAAAGAATCAGGCTGCAGCATAACAAAATTGACAAACATTTTAACCAATTTCATTGTAATTTTAGTACAATGACAATAAAGATTATTATTATTAAAAATGAAGGGGTCCTGAATACTTTCTGAATGCCCTGTAAAACTCCACATACAAGTAGCATGTTTAATCAAGTTCTAATTTTTATATACATATTCCTGTTTAAATTCCAGAAATATTCTGTATATTTCTGTCCATATCTATTTCACTCAGAGGCCTTCTCAGACAATTACTTTACTTCAGGAAGTCCAACTAAGAAAGTGTAGTTGCATTAGTCCACTTTCTAACATTTGGAACTCTTTGTGTCACATCTATCATCACACGGGGAAATACAGTGCAGCAAAGATATGACATTGTGAGCACTAGACTACATTAGAAGTCACCAGAGAAACAGAAGATGCAATAGAATTGTTCCATTCTTTCCACATGGGGATTTAATCCATTTTACTTGATCCCAAAGGTTGGGGATGGTTTTTTTTTTTTTTTTTTTGCAAGAACCCAGGCCTGAGGAGAGGGGGTTGCAGCCTGTACATTGTTCCGTGAAGGGGAATTAAAAAGAAAATTAAAAAGAAAAACAATATTTAATATATACTCCATACTCTATATTTTGTGTGTATAAAAAACTGCCTTGCAGCCTTGTTTAACATAACTTTTATTAATGAAGTTATTATTTATGTAATTTATTGATTTTAATTTCATTACTGATTTATATAAATTTTCAAGTTTAGTTTCATTTCATTAATGAATATATTTTATATTTCATTTCAGTTTATGAATAGTAATGAAATGTCATCTCAAAAATCTGGAGCTCAAAAACACAAGGAAAAACAGAAATGTGATGAGATTAATAAAAAGGGGTGATAAACATTTTTTTCAATTTGGTGTTAAATGCAAAACAAGTGAAACTAACCAAAATGTCCTCTTTTTAATATATTTGCAAGTATGTTTGAATGTAATTAATAAATATACAATTATAACATTATTGATTTATGTGTCCATGTGTTGGTGAGGGGACCCATATTAGTCTTGTTTGCAGTGCTTAATAATTCTCGCGGCAGCCCTAAAAGAACCCTCTGCAAGTCTTCAGAAAAGTATGATCAAGGTGGCCAAAGTTCATTGTCCCAACTTTTGAAAGATGGTTAATTATACTAAACCAATTATTAAATGGATTTAAATTAAGGAAATACAAACCACTATTAAAATAATTACTATTGTTATAATATCCTTTATAGCAGGGGTCTCCAATCTTTGCAACTTTAAGTCTGAAGGACTTCAGTTCCCAGACTTCTCCAGCCAGCTTTGCTGGCTGGAGAATTCTGGGAACTGAAGTCCTTCAGACTTAAAGTTGCAAAGGTTGGAGACCCCTGCTTTATAGCATATAACTAATCTCCAAGTACCTAAAAATCACATGGCCCTTTACTCTAGCATTATGTCATACCCTACAGTTCGCTGTCCTTGAAGGTTGATACAGGAAGACTCTTTAACCACAGAGAAAATGACCTTGTGACTCTGGACATACATAAATAACAGAGAATTTATTTCTCCAATGCCTGCATTATACAGATATCATGTTAGCCTTCTTTCACTATAGAGATAGCCAGGGTGTAACAGGAAATTCTATACCTGCCTGTTACTTTCAGATACTAACACTGTTGCAGCATATAATGTGCCAGATTCTGTGCAACATCAGTTAAAATCCATCAGATGACCTACTAGACTAAATAAGTATCTAGTTTGTCACATGTTACTTGATAGATAGTCTGCCACATAGTAGCCTGTATACTTCCCTGCTATCTACTCCTCCCTTTAGATCCTTTGCAGACGTGTGTGTGTGCAATCTTTCAAATTATTAAATTATTAAATAAAAAGTATGTTTATCATTTTAAATTGTCTATATCCCATCCTCCTTATGCTGCTCTATGATTGTAATAAAGATTTGATATGATTTGATTAGATTATTGGAATAATCTCTTTATTAATCTCATTTCCAAAACTGAGCATCTTTCTGCCAGAAAAACATTCACAAATTTGAGGTCCAGAATTAGAAATAATCCTGAAAGAATTCAAGTCTGGTTGCTTCCAAGAGAAAAGTAAACCAAAGATGATTAAGAGAAAAGAGAGCTACATCAGCAAAAGCTCATCTCCAGCTGATTCTCAAGATTATTATTTTTAGTTTGAAGACAAAATTTGCAACTCTTTAGTGTACAGAATCATTTGTGTTTTACGCACATTTCTTTGTGCATGGTTTTCCATTAGGAAAACTCTTACACCGGAAGGCTCTTCCCTGAAGCCTTTTCAAAGCCTGAGGGTTGAGATGGGGGAGTTGATTCTATGTTAATCACTGTGAAGTTTCAGAATCTCTAGTGTTGGAAGCTGTGACGGGCCCAGCTCTTTGGCTCATAGCGACAGAAAATCCTATGAAGAAATACTGGAGCAAAAGCAGAAAATTGCTAATCAATAAGAAAGTGATTACATTCCGAGTTATAGGCATAACACAGAAATTAAGCTTAAGAGAGAACATTTCTATGAATAAAACAAATTTACTCATCTGCAATAACTTAGCTGCCTCTCAAGCGAGTTATTAGCTTTACCACAGTGTGCATTATCACGTATCAGGTCTGAAGGAAATCAGTCCAGTGGTTTTAAATTTATGAGCACTGAGATAGCCAATTTCATGGCTGTGTAGTAAATGACTTTTCCTTTGTTGTTTATGTGTTTTGTTTGCTGCATAATTTTCTCCATGCCCCCAAAAGCAATAAAAATAAAATAATCTCTCCCCACCCCACCCCAAGTTTATACATCTAGAACAGTATCATAAGAATATTTATCCTATGATAGTTCATTCTGATATTTTAATAACAAAGGTTGGCTTTAGAATTCACAGGCAACCAAAAAGGATATTTCATCTATTCAATTTTAAAAAGCAATTAAAAGATTACATGTGTAATTTCAAAGCAGAGACTGAAATTCCAGGCTGTCTTTCAAGGTATTAAGTCTGTTTTAACTGGATTCTAATGTTTTTGTGTTATCCAACTATAAAATTAGAATACCAAAGGTTTTGCCTCATAAGTGGTATAGAAATGAATAATTCAATGAATGTAAAGCACCTTGCATTAAATCAAAAGGTCTAAAATTATGATTATAAATTTTGAGCTAAAATGTGCCTGTAGTTTCAATGTTGAACATTTTTGTATTTGCTTTGTCCTTCTGATTTAATTCCAATGTGGCTGTAAGCCTAAATACATCCAGTCAGTCCCTTAATCATATTGTCTGGGAGAAAAACTGTCTCTCTGAGAAATAATTTTTTCACACGGGCATTTGTTAGTTAATTGATCTTTCTTTCTTTCTTTCTTTCTTTCTTTCTTTCTTTCTTTCTTTCTTTCTTTCTTTCTTTCTTTCTTTCTTTCTTTCTTTTTCTTTCCCTTTACCATACAATTGTACAAATATGTAAAATGGACCTGGACCTGTTAATTGACTTTAGTATATTAGAAATCTGGGCAACGCAGTAGTTCTTGTGAGCTTGTCGATCAGAAAGGTGAGCAGTTCAGCGGTTCAAATCCCTACCGCTGCATAATGGAGTGAGCTCCCGTTACTTGTCCCAGTTTCTGCCAACCTAGCAGTTCAAAAGAATGAAGGTAACAGCATTACGTGTGCCTTTGGCATTTAGTCATGCTAGCCATATGACCACGGAGACATCTGCGGACAGCGCTGGCTCTTCAGCTTTGAAATGAAGATTAGCACAGCACCCTAGAGTTAGGAACAACTAGCACATATGTGCAAGGGGAACCTTTACCTTTTATATAAATATTTGTGTGATTTAGGGTGGAAAGAACAATTCAAAAAGAAAAATATAAGAGGTTAACTTAAAACTTCATGAAATAGGTATAGCGTGCAAATAAGAGGCAACTTTAGAAAATTAAGTTCTGTGTTTTAAGCAAAAAAATGTTGCACTGTTGTGCATATGCTTGAAAAAAAGATACATCACAAATCCACTTCCATTTGAATACCCATAGTGCTTCCTATTAAATCTTTTAAATGATATACACAAAAAAAAAAATATTGTTCATGGCTTTCCTTTTGAATTAGAAAAACAAAAGCAAAGAGAAAAAATATTTTTAAAAGATTCTAAAACAATAGCAAAGACATAACAAGATTTTTTTATATTGAAAAAGTTTTATTGGTTTTACATTTTTTAACAGGATAGGGTAATGGTTACAAAGAAATTTTGAGAGCATTCACGTCAGAGTCGTCGGACCTTCCGAGACCTCAAAATACACATTAAAAAAGTTAACATAGAAAACATTTTCCATACCACTACAAGATGAAAGCAAGTACATTTACCTAAATTCTCCCTTTCATGCTGTCAGACATTTACAAAAAGTCCGGATAGAAGTATTATGCAAAATTGTTCAAGAAAAATCAAGGCAAAGTTATTTTTTGGATCTAAGTCTTTTGGCTATTGTATCTTCTCTCTCTCCTCCCTGGCCCCCCGTAGGCGGGGCCGTGGCCCCCTCCGTCCCCCCTGGATCTTCCCCCAGGGCAGAGGAATGTTTTTTAAGAAAGGCTTCCGCCTCAGCAACTGTTTTAATCCTCACTCTTCCTCCTTCCCAGAACACCAGCATCCCTTCAGGTGTCATCCACTTGAACCAAATCCCGTGATCAAACAAGGTTTTAGACAAGAAGGAAAATTTCCTTCTTGAATCTCTAATTTTTCTAGGGATCTGCTTCAAGATAGTGACCGTTTCTCGTTGATAAGTTAAAGGTTTCTCTCTCTGCGCTTTCAGGATTCCCTCTCTGGTTGACCTTCTAACAAATTTCACATGTATCTCTCTAGGCACTTCATTCATCCTGGCATATGCAGAATTAATTCTATAGGCTAGGTCAATGTCCCCCCTGATCTCATCCTTAGGTTTTTGTAAATAGTCTGCTAAAATTGTACTCATAAGATCAGGCAGGCATTCACCAGATTCCTCAAGAACATTCTGAAATCTCAAAAAATATGTCATTCTTTCCATATCTATCTTAGACACATGCCCATTTATTTCCCCCACCTCATTAGAAACATTTTTAATCTCTCCCTTAGCCCCCTCCAACCCTCCTTCCAATTCTTCATTCTTCTGTGTATTCTCCAACACTTGCTTCCGGGTATCCAATAGCTCCTTTTTGAAAGTACTATTTTCAGCCCTCTGGGCCTTTATTTCTGATATCAAAGTTTGCATAGAGGTTTCAAGAGAAGCCATCCTTTGTTCCAAATTTACAAGTGCTGCTTCTTGTGCCATGGTTAAAAGTTAGAGTCAGTGCCACCAAGATGGCGTTTTCCGGGTGGGGCTGGTGGGGCAGATCAGGAGCTCAGTTCAGTTCAGGGCTGTGAAGTTGCAAACAATTCAGAAACCAAAAGAGACACAATTTCCCAAATCAGCAAATAGTAATAACGAAGGTATTCCAAAGAAGAAATCACAAATCCATCAAGAGAATTTTTTTTTTCAAAAATCCAGAGAGAGTCCTGCTTTCAAAGAGACGCTGGAAATTTTCCTTAGTTGAAATAGTCAGGCAGGGACAAAGAGAAGCCACTTCCACCGCCCATCTCAGAGCCAGAGGGAGAGAGTAGCAAAATAAGAATTTCTTTTTACTCAGCCAGACCTAGAAACAATGTTGCAGAAAGTCACATTCCACTTTCCCTTGTTAAAGACCGTCCGGAGTGAAAGTTTCCGCTTTCTCTTTGCAGAGAAGCCATTTTAACGTGCCGCTTAAATCCGAGGGGGGGGGTTAAAAATAAACACCCCCCTCCCAGTCCGTTCAGCCTGGCTGGCAGCAGAAAAAAAAGTTTTTTAAAAACTCACTCTCTCCTCGCAGCTGAAGCCTCGGGAGTCCTTCCGACTGAGCCGATCAGCCCTCCTCATTGTTATGAATGGCGCCGTCTTCCTTAGGCGAAGGGAGAACCCCCCGCTAGCATGTTCTCCCTCACCTGAGCCGCGCCGGGAGCCACTTCCTCCACTGCCGTGGGGGGGGTGCCCCCCGACGAGCCGGCCCTACGGGAGACCCTCAAACAAGAGGAGTCTCGCCCCCGTTGGGGGGCAGAAGAAGAAACAAAGCGGAGAGCGAGCGCTAGGCTCGCCCGTCGCCGCAGGAGCCGGAACCGGAAGCCGACATAACAAGATTTTGATTAAGAAATTTATAAACAGATACAGGACACTGTAAAATATTGAAAGACCAAGATTCTGGTGAAAGTGCTTTTGATGCTATTTGGAATTTATTAAATAAATAGGCCAGACCTTGTGGGAATGTTAACTGTTTCACATTTAAAAAAAGGGAAAAATTGTGAATTTACAAAAAAAAATGTAACATGAGATTCACCAAGTAATTAAAACTACAAAGAAATATTAAAACTAAAGCCTTGAGGATATACTGCTATCACAGAAAATATTCACATATCACATTTCAGCATGGATGGGCATTCAGAGCAAGCCATTCACAGATGATTTTAGGGTATGGGTAGGAACATAGATAATTAAATGTTCCTTCAGATACCATTGTCCGAAGTCATACAGGCATATGGCTCATTTTTCCTTATTTTGCATGTTAATTCCCCGAATGCCATATTTATCCTAATTGGGACACCTTCAGCTATACAAATAATATTATTGCAAAACTGCCTCATGCAAATAAAGTGGCCCTTGTTCCACTCCCAAAGTGGGACTCCCAAGCAGTGACCCTTTCAAAGTTGATTCCACAGGGCCTGCCTACCACCAGCTCCAGGCCGAGGTGAGTGAGCACCCCCCACCCTTATCTCTTAAACAAACCAGGGGTAAAAAATATCCAAGAGTGGGGTCATTCTTACCCAGGCTGCGAGGCAATGTATACTACTGAAAATAGTGGAACTAAACTGGGGTTGCTGCTAATAATTTGCTGCACAGCTGATTGGAAACTTTGAAGTTTCTAAGCTGTAACCCATTTTTATCAGGAACAGAAAAGAGTTGATAAATTTGGCTCTGGTCATTTATGTGTCTTTTTGGAATTATGAGATTGAACATCATGTCCAGGAAAGCCAAGAGAGCTAGTGTGATATGGCGATTAAAAAATTAGACTGGCACCAGGGAGACACAGTTTCTAGTCTAGCCCCAACCCTAGAAGCCCACAGATGACTTTGGGTCAGTCAGTCTCTCTCCACTCAACTTTCCTCAAAGACTTGCTGTCGTAGCAAAAGATGAGAGGGGAGGACATTATATATGCTCCCTTTTGCTCCTGCATGAAAGTCAGAATATACATCTAACAAAAAGATAAAAAGCCAGTGGCAGGATGCTTAAATAACTTGAAATTTATTTCCCCTGATCTTGAAATGAGTTTCCTACAATAACCTAAATGCTTAATCAAAGAATATTTCATAAAGATTGGTTGCAGTTGCCTTGCTGTTGAAGATGCTATTCAGGAACTGGAATATTAACACAAACAGTTTGGACTTGTCTTATTGTCACATTTTGGATTGAAGCAAACAACGATGTTAATAAAACTCTGAATTAATTGCTGAGTATTAAAGATGCACATGTTCCCGTGGATGTATCACTAATGTCTCAAATATATCAAGAATTGTAAACTGCTAAGGCCTTGGGTCTTCTTAAAATAATTTACAAGTCACACTTTATTTGCTGATTGTGTGTTGATTGTTGATATGTGTTGATTATTATTAGTTTACATAGATTCACATATCTTGTTTGCTTACACATATACCCATGTACAAATACTACTTAGTGCAGTTAGGCAGTTTGATATATTCTACATTCTGACAGATTCAGAAGATTGCTATTAGTCATTATATTTCCACAATAGTGATTTCACTGTAAGCACCCATTGGATGAAATTACCTATCTTTCTTGGACATAAATATTTGGGTGCTTTGTTACAATTCACCAGATGCCTACACCTTAAGTCAATACTGATTTAATAGTTACAAACACTACTAATTTAATATATCTACATGCCCAACTAATTGGAGTAAATCAAATCTACTATGTGGATATATTAAGAACCTGTTTTTGTTCAAAAAGTTTAAAATGAAAGAAAGAAATATCATGAATTACAGTTTAATGAGAATTTATCATTCTTTCAGAACTGGATGTGCCTGAATAAAGCATAAGAAAGGTCATCCATGCATGGTGACTATGAAAACAAACTATATAGTAGCAGACTAGGAAAAAAGGAGAAGCAAAATGATATTAAATCAATAGCTTGTTTTTTTATTTCAGCCTACGTTTAAGTTATTTACATAGATTCTCTGCAGTTCATAAGCACCTTTATTTGCTATTTTCAATTTGAATTTGTTTAGGCCATAGGTTGCAAATGTGTTTTTCTTCAGTAACTGCTGATACTGCTACTTCCCCACAAGAAACGAGCTGCCTTCTCATGAGTGCCTCATAAAACAGGGATTAAGAGCACTTTCTTAAATGTAGTTTTTGTAATAGCCCAATCCAATCCCTTTCAATCAAGCAAACGTCAGTGAAACTGGACAGGCTAAACTGCCACTCTGTAACCCACAGGACAAGTAGCATCACTTGTGCAGATAGTCTGTCAGCAGGTAAGGAAGATTCATACTGCTTGCTAATTGCCCTTGGCAACATTCCATGTCCAAAATGCTTCAGCCTGGCCAGAGTCATTCTCCTTCGCCTGTCTTTCCAAAATTGATTCTTATCCATTTTAATGACTTAGGAAAAGGAGAGTATATGAAGAAAGGAAACATTTAAGAAATTCACAGATAGATCATGTGTCCGTTCTTGGTAGATTCATACAAGTAGGTAAACTGGTAAGACTCCTTGCTAGCATTAGTAGCCTAAGCACACTGCCTTTTTGGTGGGGTATGTGTGAAGGGGGAATAATATCTGAGAATTCTTTGGTGCCATTTATGAAAGGAGATCTACAGTTTACCATCGTCTGGAAAGTTAAGGTGAGCTATTCACAGACCACAGTTCGGTTTATAGTTCACCATAACCGTGATAACCAGCTCTTTTCTAAACTCCAGGATGCAGTGAATTATATGTCTCCTCTCATAAGTAGCATCAGAGAACTTCCATAAATTATTGTCATGCATACATGAGCCATACATTTATGCTAAAAATAAATAAATGACAGCATTTGGAAAATATATGCATTTGGAGCACCCATCTCATGATCATGACTTTTCTCCTTTGCTTCAAGGACAAAGAATGCTGTGTTCATTCAATAACCATGTGCATATAGGGCATTTTTTATATCAAAGAGAATATTATGCACAACCCTGAACAAAAAGGTTATGTCTTCCTATTTAAAATTTCATTATTGTTATGATCGATGTAAGTCCAAGAACACATACCTGCTGCTGCAAAGAATTAGGAATAAATACAGCATCCATTTCACCTTTATCTTGAATTTCATGCACTTTTAATCTTTGGACACTTTTCATCTTCATGCAAATAAAACATGTTGGTGTTAACCAATTAATTATGAGTGTATTGGAGGCAAGAATTAAAAATCACTGCTCATAGGCAGTAGTGGGTTTCTAATTTTTTTTATTACCGGTTTGCTCATGCATGTGTGCGCATGTACAGAAGCATCCGGGAGGGTGGGGGGGGGGGCTCCCGCCACTGCTACAACCAGTTCACCTGATCTGGGCTGAACCGGAAGCAACCCACCTTTGCTCATGGATATAAAGAAAGTTAATATAAAGAACCAATGATCCAGAGTGCAATATAATAACTAGTTAACAACTCCACTAACATTTTGCTGATGGAAAGCATTAGATTTTTCCATCCCCAAACTACTAAAAATCAAAACTATATCTAGTTTGCCACTATGCACTCAATGACCACCATGTGGAGTATATCACAGTGTATCACAGTGATGATATTTTATATATAGGCATTCTTTCTTTCCATATCTTAAGGAACTCAGCCAGGTTTCAATGTTTTTAAAATGATTTTTAATTGAATATTTTGTTTCATTCTCAAAGTCTGTATTTTGGACCGAAAAAGATTTGCTATTTGAAAGAGGAGTCAAAGGGGCCATTTATGTCAAAATTGAACAACCCTCTTTTAATAGGGGGGGCGGATATGACATCCTCTAGCTTGGGTGTCGGCAACCCATGGCTCCAAAGCTGCATGTGGCTCTTTCATCCCCCAGCTGTAGTTCCCTGTCGGATGAACCCACGACTGGCTGGCCGTGCCCCTCACCCTCCCTTTCCAGTCACTCTTTGCCTGGCCTGAGAAGGTAAGGACGACAGCTTGTCTCATCTCATGGGTGCTTTTTCTGGTACTTTTTCCAGACCTTGTTGGTACTATGTGCACCTCAATCACTCAGGGAGACAAGCAACTTGCTTTCTTCCCCAAGACACTGGCCTGGCCTGGCTCTGCTGCATCGTAATGGGCTATAGGAGGAGGGGGGAGGGGCATCTCTCCTATTGTGAAGTACGCTAAGTGCATCCCCTTCTCTTCCTGGAGCCCATTATGATGTGGAGCATTGGCCACAACTGGGCCAGGTCAGTGTCTCAAGGCAAGCAATTGAGTGTGAGGGGGGGCAGCCAACAGAGAGCTACAGCAGGGAGATGAAAGAGCTTAATTTATCTGAGAACCTGAAATGATTCATGGTAAAAAGCACCCAAAGAAGAAAAAAAAAACATCAGCAAAGGAAAAAAAACCTAACCTTCACCTGTTTTTGGAAATGGTTCAAGAGGGAACACACACACACGAGAGAGATGAGAGAAGGATAGAGAGGGACAAAAAGAGAGAGAGAAAAAGAAAGACAGACAGACAGAGAGAGAGAAAGAGAGAGAGAGATAACTGTTTCCCACAGAAAGCAGCACGAGCCACAGAACATGGATAGGTGTGGCTGGGGAGGTCATGTGACTGTGTGGAAGTGAGTTGGTCACATCCACCCAGGTTTTGTAGCTCCCGGTGTTTTCTTTTTTGTGGGAAATGGGACCAAATGGGTCCAAATGAGTGTTTAAGGTTGCAGACCCCTGCTCTAGCTCCAATCTACAACCTTCAAAGAAAAACCAGAATTTCCAGTTGCCTCTTGAAAAAAGCACCTTTGGGACAACCATGGTTTGGATGATTCAGAATCTCCAGAGACATATCTTTCTATCCTTTCAAACTGTTCTTATTCCCATTACATCGTACATCATGCTCAAATTTTGTTATGTACAAGAAGGTTTTTAAACTACTTATCTCTTGCTTTCAAAAGCCCATTAAATTCATAAAACCATGAAGAGGAATGTTTCTCTTGCTTCTTGAGCCATTCACTCTTCTTTCATACAATTTGTTTCGCTATTAAATTTTAATTCATTTTCTTCATATAACCAAACCAACATATATCATTCACCTATGCATTAAATCCTCATTCAGCTCCCATTCATTGTTTATCTGATCTCTTCTTATTGTATACATGCACACTTTTAAACTTACTCATTCCAATTACATTCTGCTTACTTTTATGTTTCTCAAGACGTATCTAATTCCCAGATCCGTAGGGGTAGAGGCATCCTCTTATTGACAATTATTTACCTTTATTGTGACTTTTGCAAGAGACCACAATGCCCACTCTCCTTCTACCAGGATATCTTATAATTTCTTCATACACTTTTCCATTTATAACAAGCAGTACACTAACACACTTTCTTAAACCCCTGCATAAATATAAAGGGCCTGTGATGGACAAAGCATCAGCCTGACCTCATTACTAATCCATTTCAAAAAAAACAACAAGCAGTTTAAATCTCAGAATTGTTCTGAGATTTATAAGTACATAACATTTTTCATTCTTTCCTTAATTCATTTTTTACTACTTATTCTATTTTCCAACTCACAATCTTCCATATGCTTTAGTCATAACCAGATGGGCTTAGAGATATTGATTTTTTCCCCATCCATCATTTGTAATAGCTTTAGTAAAATGGATAAGGTGTAGATTGCTTTACCAACCTCAACCATTCCCATACCGCATGCAGCATTTGTTGTTAATGATACTGGTCAGTCTGGCACAAGCACAGTAAGGTCAATTTGGCCCCGAATAACTTAGAACAGAATAGCTTTGCTCACTGACATATGGTTTGTTTGCTTCCCACAAAGTAGGATAGATATATTGTGCCCTTATACGTTAAGGATGCTCAAATGTAAAAGAAAATAGGTTAAAGTGGAAAGAAATCCGAAGTGAATATTTGCAGTTCCTGAATGCACATGACCTAGAAAGGAAAACACTGCACATTTTCTAATATCACAAGCAAGAAATATACAGTATATGAATCATATACGGAAGGGACCAGAAGTCTTTCTAGAGATGAAAGAAAAACTACTATAATTTGTGTGTGTGTGTGTGTGCATGCACACGCACGCACACACACAAAGTCATTTTGCACTCCACATAAAACTGCATCTTTGCACAAAAGGCTGTTGCGGGAATGATAGCAAAGAGTAGGTGAATGCATTGATGAGTGGATAACTCAGCTACACACTTAATAGCAAGAGATTGTGCTTTTCATTAAGCTAATGTTATGATGGACAGAATTCTGATTGGATCAAATTCTAAAGAAATACTTGAGAAACTGTTGCAGGAAGTCAATTTGCTTTCAGACATTGGCATAAAGATAGCAAGAGCTCATGAAAAAGCAAGCGTATAAATGCAAATTGGATATAACAAAGGAATGCATGAAATTTGATTTGATTTGGCTCTGTTTAATAGTGAGCCTCAAGCTATTGCCTGAGATCCAGCCTGTGACCAACAATCCTGGCCATTGATATAGTGCTCACACAAAATACCCAAGGAGAACAACAGGAAGGTAACTATTCCTTTCTTTTGCACATTTCCCCTACAACTTGGGTGACGTGATTACAGGTATGATATAAATGCCTAATCCAGACATCTGACAACTTTAAACCTTTGTTCCAAAATTCAAGTAGCCCAGATTCCGTTCTCCCTTCCTAGTTTTGCATTCCACTGCCTTCATCAGTTACTAATCAATCTTAATTGGGCTTTACCTACACCCAAGAGTTTAAGGCTCTTCCCTCTCCCCTCAGCTATTTCACTCACTCATTCATTTTTATTCATATATGCATCTTCTTCAGAGTGTTCTTTTTTTAACTTCTACAAATCTTGGCATCGCCACAAGCTGATTGATTCTTCTCTCTTATTTATTGCAAGTGACATTTTGGCTATATCAAGATTCATATTCAGTAAGAATGAATTTGCTATAAATATATAGGATGTCCTGGATTCTGCATGAATAATTATATTGCTGGATGGGAATCAAGAGCTGCCAATTGCCATATCTATGGTCATCTGTGTTACTGACATTCAACACTTTTATCCTTGCTTATTGACATCATATTAACCACTGGATGAAACAAGCAACCTGAACAACTTCTCCGAGTCCTTTCTTCCATCTTCCATAATTACTTAGTATTATGGTGGATAATGTTATTTATTTAGCACATTGCCAATGACACATTATAATGGGTCTCCATCTGGAGGAGGAAGGGTGCCTCAGTATGAAACTAGTTTGAATTCATTATAAACCAGTCCTGCAGGGGTGAAGTATATCCACTAAGATTATCAAAGCAGTGACCTTGATACAAAATATATCACATCACATTTTCCTATGAAAGCAATAAACACAGTAAGCAGTAAACAAAACAATCAAAATGTGTCTTGGAAATAAATGAAGAGAGTGGATGATAGATGGTGAGCAATTAAATGTACATTATGGGATTGGATGCATGCAACCAAGGACATTATTTTTCTTTCCAAATGATGTTTCTCAGACTAGTAGCAGAAAGATCAGCAACAGACTGTTGCATGTTAATTTTGCAACTATTATTCTCCTAAACCCAAAAATCTATAGGGTTGCAGCATCAAGTGCTGAGTATATTTTGGGTACAAATCCAATGAGAATTGCAGAAAAACATATCTGTACTAGGGGATAATATGTTTATAAAAGGTTAGATAGTATACAGGAACACATTTCCCCATAATATTAGAATTTGTTATCATCTACTGAATATAGTTAACAGTAGATCCAGAATTAACAAAACAAATAATGTACTTATTGCAACATAAAATTAAATGCATAGAATGCAAAAAGGTAGTTCATCCCACCACCTGCCTTCTAGTACAATGTGCTTTATTATTATTATCTGTGGTTAATCTTTGGTGAGATTCACAGCCTTTGGGGCTGGTTGGTAGCTCAACAGCTCGAGCCCTAACCAAGGACCTAGGAACTGTTAAGGTAACGTCAGAGGATATAAGCTGTTCCAAGCAGGGTGACCCTTTGTAGAGTCAGAATGCTCAAGTCTGGCAAACCTAGAACATCCACATAGCAAGGCAGTCCCCTAGGTATTGCTCCAAGGGCTCCAATCGCAATCGGGACAACACACATCTTCCTCCTCCAAAGTCACTCAACTTCAATTTGCAAGTCCCAGTATTTTGTGATTTTTTCTTGCTGCTTATTTTCAATTCGTGCATCATCAGGTACTGCAATGTCAACGAACAATACTTTTTTCTTTTCAATTATTGTTATATCAGGTGTGTTGTAGGACAAGTGCCTGTCAGTCTGAATTCTGAAGTCCCACAAGATCTTGACTTTCTCATTCTCTAAAACTTTCTCAACCTGATGTTCCCAGTGATTTTTGCTGTACTCAAATCCAGACTTCTGGCACAATTTCCAGTGAATGATCTTAGCAACGTGGTCATGGCATTGTAGGTAGTCAGTTTGTGAAATTTTGCTGCACCCACTGATCAGGTGGTCGACTGTCTCATCTTTAGCATTACAGAGGCGACATTTGCTATTGGTAGTAACATGTTGAATTTTTGCCTTAATGCAGTTTGTGGCTAAGGCTTGTTCTTGAGCTGCCAAAATAAAGCCTTCTGTTTCTTTTTTCAGTACTCCCGATTTTAACCAGTTCCAACTTAGTTTTTGGTCAGCTTTGCCTTCAATACTTTTCAAGTATTGGCTATGCATAGCTTTGCTTTTCCAATTTTCAGCTCGTTTCTCAATTACTTCTTTCTTATATTCAGCTTTTGACTTAGTTGTCTTTAAAAGGCCTCCTTTATTTACTTAATCATTGGTTCTTCACTTTTCTGGATGTAATCATTCAAGCTGTGTCTTTCTTCTTCCACAGTCTGTTTTACTTGTAGGAATCCTCGACCAGCTTCTGCTCTTGGTAGATCATGATGATGATTATTATTATTCTGTGGTTAATCTTTGGTGAGATTCACAGCCTTTGGGGCTGATTGGTAGCTCAACAGCTCGAGTCCTAACCAAGGACCTAGGAACTGTTAAGGTAACGTCAGAGGATATAAGCTGTTCCAAGCAGGGTGGCCCTTTGTAGAGTCAGAATGCTCAAGTCCGGCAAACCTAGAACCTCCACATAGCGAGGCAGTCCCCTAGGTATTGCTCCAATGGCTCCAATCACAATTGGGATAACACACGACTCAACTTCAATTTGCAAGTCCCGGTATTTTGTGATTTTTTCTTGCTGCTTATTTTCAATTCGTGCATCACCAGGATATAAGCTGTTTCAAGTAGGGTGGTTTTTTGTAGTCAGAATGTTCAAGTCTGGTAAATTTAGAAATAATAATAATAATAATAATAATAATAATAATAATAATAATAATAATAATAATAATAATAACAACAACAACAACAACAACAATAATAATAATAACAATAACAATAATAATAACAACAACAACAACAATAATAATAATAACAACAATAATAATAATAATTATTATTATTGTTGTTGTTGTTGTTGTTGTTATTATTGTTATTATTATTACTACTAGTAGTAGTAGTAGTAGTAGTACTAGTACTAGTACTAGTACTACTACAACAACAACAATAGAATTCATGTCTGACTACAATTCTGACCGGGTCTATAATTCCAAATAATTTCATACAACATGACCAATGTTCATATCAACAGGAAATAGTGGGATTTGGGATCACAATATGTTTGGATAATTACCTGATATGCTAAATTTAATTGCTCTAAATGTTTTATAAATGGTTTTCAGTTTTAGAATTTGTGAGATAATAAATTGGCAGCATGATTGGACAGATTCCATATTTTCATTATTAGCCTAAAACAGATGACATCAGACTGGAAAGTGTATGTATGTATATGCTTGTATGTGAGCCTTGTGTGTGTGTAATTAATGTTTATTTATCATTGGTTCAGGTGCACAAATTAGTCCAGATGCAATTTAAATACACAATTTGATTTGCTTCAAAGATTCAGATTAATAAAAATGCATGTGTATGCACATATGGAAAAATCCGTGGCATCTTCACATTTTCAAAAGCATCTGCTTTAATCAGAAGATTTGATTCAAATGGATTATTCAATTTAAACTTTCTAATCAAATCTTCAGATCAATGTTTTGTACAATCCTATTAATTAGTATCTAAACCATCTGGAAAAGTTTGGGAACAAAGTTAAGTTGCACGATATAAGTTTTTTTTTTCTTTTTTCTTTTTTTTTTTCAAATGTGGAAAATAATCCACTCAGAAACTTTTACTACTAAGGTTGTTGTCAGTCATTGTTTCTCCTGAACAATCAGTTAGCATTAACTAAGCTGTCCGATACTTACACTTGAACAAAGAAGGAGCTAAAAGATCACATGTCTTAAGACTTCTTTGAACTGTCACTACTCCATTATCCAGTCTCGCTACAATAACTGATTGCTTGTGGTACCTCACCTTGGTTCTCTCTCTCTCTCTCTCTCTCTCTCTCTCTCTCTCTCTCTCTCTCTCTCTCTCTCTCTCTCTCTCTCTCTCTCTCTCTCTCTCTCTCTCTCACACACACACACACACACACACACACACACACACACACACACACCATTCTCTCACACATACACATACATGCATCTTTTTCACCGTGTAGTTCAGAACATAACCTGGGAGCATGAGCTGTCATATCATGTCGTATCTTTTTCAGTGACTTCAGCATGTATTTTCTTACCTATTAGACAATTGATGAATAAAGACTTGGGAGAGCTGACAGCACTGAAAAGAATAGCTGATAGGAAAAAGAGACATGGAAAGATAACTCACCAGGACAGTATTGTCTCAGTGGTCCTTGATGCTCTCTGAGCTTTTTGTTTTCTTCCAGATGTTTCATTACACAAACTAGGTAACATCAACCATGCCAGCAAGGAATGGGATTTAATTTATATTCTAGTGGCTTGCCTTCTAAGTGGTCTTGGAGGTTCTTTGGTTGTTTGGCTGTTTACTTTTCGCTTGTTTGGCAGTTCCATGATGGGGGTATTTTTTACTTATTTGTTGGTCTAATGTTAATTTTGCTGTTAATCTATGCTCATCTATTTTTGGTCTTTTTGTCTACAGGGATTCTCAATCATCTGGGTCACGCCTTTTTCCAAAGACAACTGAACTTTTCTGGTTTTTTTTTCCCTTGAAAATATTTTGTTTCTTCAAGATTTCAGTTCTTTTGGTATTTTTGTTCCCTTTTTAACTTGTTGATTATCTTTTTTGCATAGTATGTATATGTTTATGTCCATGTATCTATTGATGGCTAATTTGTCAGGCTGCAAGACTTCCAGGAATTCTCTAGTGTTTTTGGACTTGACTTGGACTACGATGTCATAGTTTCCCAGTTGAAATTATGATTAAGTCTGTCCATATGTTGTGAAGTTAAAGACTTTTCATCATTTCTTCTGCTGGAAACTGAACCTGAAAATTTCTGCATGCAAAGCTTACCACTGATCTACATCATTTCTCCTATGCTTATTCTACCAAGTAAAATATGCATGTTTGCTTTGAACTTTTTGCTTATTTTTCTGCAAAAAGAATCCCGTGTCTTAGCATTTGACTGAATTCTTATAATAACTCTTCTGAACCGTGCAGCAGGAATCAAAATGATCCAATGTCATGAATGAAGAATGAAAAACTCTTGGCGTCATATCCTAAAGAAATATGGATGGATGATTTTCCAACATCATCGCTGAATACTTTCTTTTCCTGCATATTTTTTAAAAATCCTGCCTTCATAATTTTCATAACAAAACTCAAGAAAGCAACCATATCTAGTACTCCTTCCTCTCTATTTTCCCCACAACAACCACCATGTGAGTGGGATGAGACAATAATGAAAATACCCAGCCAGTTTTCATGCCTAAGGTAGGACTCACAATCTCCTGGTTTCTAGCCTGGTGCCTTCACCACAAAACCAAACTGGCTCTCATACTAATTGTAAAGTATATAGGAGAAGACGAGATTATATGGTAAACATCAACCACTAACATCTCAAGTATTCTGGTCTATTCTTGTCTTTTTCACCATGACCAAGTTAACTAAGTTAACAGCTTAGTTAACTAACATCGATTTCTTATGTGAATAGAGACTGACAGCATTTCCATGATGTTCTTCAGAGGTTTATAAAATTGTGTGCTTATCTTCAATAAGATATAGCAACCCTTTGCTCTGTGCTTTTGTACCATTTACTCCAGTTAAAAGTGAGTAGTCAGAATATCAACTTGTATTTTACATAAATTACAAAAGTAAGTTATAAAAATCTAGGGAATCACTTGATGTCAGCAAAAATGCAGAAAATTGATTTTGATGTAGCTTGTTGTCATTGTCCAGTATTGCAACCCAGCTGTTGAAACCCTACTCTTGTTCCTGAACTTTGAGGGAAGGTGACATTTACATTATGTTGGGGAGGGTGAAATAGAAATGCCACTTGAGCAAATTGCCTGTCATAAATCAGATATGAGCAACCCTTTGGGGTTGATAGTCCAAATAATTCTAAAGGCATTCCATCTTTATGGGAGCTTCTATGGTAGTAGCTTCATTTTGGCACTTTCACATTTGAGACATGATGATGATGATGATGATGATGATGATGATGATGATGATGATGATGATGCAGCGGAATATGGGAATAACCTTTGGGAAAGAGGGAAAGAGGTGTTGTCTAGAAAACAAATAACATGGCAGGAGCTCCCAGTATCTTAACTTTCAGACAAAGAAACTTAGAAAGAATCTGCCCTAAAGTATCATGTTGTTAAAAGTGGCAGCAGGAAGTTTTGTACTTTTAGACTTCCAAGATGCTGTTAATGTAGCCTTATAATAAGGCAAATTTATCTCATTTAGTTGTGTTTACTAACTGACATACCTGAAAAGTATAATAGTTCTTGTTGTTAGAGGTTAGTTTGGTGTTGTTCATTTTGTTTATTGCATTTTTATTGGTCAGTGACAAAAATAAAGTTCTGTCTATTTGGCTGTCTATCTACCCAGAAGGGCTGAATCAATCTTTCAGGTCTCAAGTATAAAACTGTTAATGTAGCCTTACAATAAAGTAAATTTAGTTCATTTAGTCATGTTTTCTGTCTGATTTACCCAGGAGGGCTAACACCATTGTTCCAAGTACATTGTTCCTGCCACTACTTGAACTGCTTAATACATTAGGATGGGTTATTTTAAGTTTCTTTCTCTGACCAGTAAGATAGTAGGGTCTCCTCCTTATTCCTATTTGATTTTTAAGTGGAAGGCCTCCTGAATCTGTCATGAAATTATATTGGAATTGGAACATTAATAGCATATAGTAGATGCATTTACAAAATGGCTGCCATGGAGGCTGCCATGGATGATAATTATAGAAGGTGGCAAAGATTTACCACCTGACCAAAGCTGACCATCTTATCATAGGATCAGATATCAAAAAATGCAAAAGCCCTTAACAGAAGGGGGAAAGCAGCATAAACATTATATTTGATTATATAGGAGATTTTAAACGAAATATCAGCCCTGAGAAAGAAGTGGAAAAAATGGGACTCCAAAAACAGCAACTACTTTGGAGCTGTATGGTACAAAAGAATATAGACAATATTGGGTTTATTTAATAGGTAGTAAGTTAAGTTCCCAAGATGCTTTCTACCCTGCCAATAGGACTTGCAGAAATAGTATGCAAGTGATAGATGCTTTATTTTATAGGTTAGCTTCCTATTTAATTATCTAATTTTTTATACATTATATAAATGTTAGAAGTAACACAACCCAGAGACATTATGTTCCTTATTTATGTTACGGATTAACTTTCTCTCCATTTTGAATGGCCTTCAAATCTTGAGCTGCGAGATTTTTCAACATGGCAAAGAATCTCTAGGAAAATCAATACACATCCATTTGGAAGAGACTGCTTGGGGATGATGTAATTGAAAAAAGGAGAATTGTTCTGAGATTCTTGGGCATTTTGGTTCTCCGTTTTTCATTTGTGTAAAGAATCAAGAATATATTTCAGACTTTCCCCTGTTACACAGTATAAAATGCTTAAAGATGCAATCAGAGAGAGAAGTTATTCTGCCAACCTCATTGAGTCTAATGCAGGAGTCTCCAACCTTGGCAACTTAAAGCTTGGAGGACTTCAACTCCCAGAATTCCCCAGCCAGCAAATTCTGGGAGTTGAAGTCCTCCAGGCTTTAAGTTGCCATGGTTGGAGACCCCTGGTCTAATGTATTGTACAGTAATTACTGAATTGGATTGGAAGATTTCCTTCTGAGTGCTCACATACACACATCACCACTGAAACTTCAACCAGGCTACCTTTTTTCTATCCTGAGAGAAAAGTGTTATGCTCTAATAGAGTTTTATAAACCAAACAAAACACCTATCTTCCCAATTGTTCAGTGAGGTCAGATAAGCCTTAATTAGAACAACTTCCAACTTCTCTTTGTAGTCAGCAGTTTAAATAATATGGCTCCAGATTTGATTCCTAACTTAAGGGCTAGCTATTTGGGGCCTGTGCTAGTCATAACTTTTTGAGGTAGAAAAACAGATAGAAAATACAAATCAATAAGCATTTACAAGAAGGCAGTTTATCATTTGGAGTATAATAAGATGAGAATTTCCTTTGTGGATCAGACCAAGGTTCATTTAACTGATCCTTTTCTTTATCACAGCAGTGAGTTAGATGCCAGGCAACAATTGTTAGTGGGGCATGAAAATGCTGTTTTTTTGCTATGGTTTGCCTCCAGGATCTAGCACTGAGGCGGTGCTGCCTCATTTCATTTAGCTGTCACCCCAGTTGAGTGCTAACAACACATTAAGCATCTAGAAAGTTTTTGCTTCCCTTTTCCCTAACATAAAATTCAAAAAACAACCATGATTCAGGTGATGTTGGCAGAGATGATTTTGGTATTGTCAGTACCTCTTTTCTGCTGCCAGAGTCTCACCACTGTTCTGGCAGAAAGTCCTGTTTATGACTAGAGCAAAACACGCACACACAAGTGAAGGAAAACCAGTTATCTTTTTTTATGCAAGTACACATGGAATGGAATTTTTGTCAAGACCACCAAATGTGTATTTCATCACTTGACCTTCCATGAAAATGCCCATGCTTAGGTTAAGAATTCTTCCAGAGTCAAATGAAATCAGATTGAAGTCTAGTGGGGAAATAAAACGATGACACTCAAGAATTATGCACAGAAGATCCAGAAACAAGCCAAGTTTCCAGGAAATAGTTCAGAGGAATATGTTGTTGGTAATGGTTACATGTGTTGTATAAAAACACTGTCATTGCAGTCAGTTCAAAGAGCAGTGAGAGGCAGACTTAAATGACACTTTTAGGGCAATTCCCCTGGGCTCTCAGGTGTTGTGAATTGCCTGAAACTCTGGAAGAGTTTCTCATGTCTTTACACAAACTCCATTTCTTGTGTACTTACATCATGATATCTCACACAAACTGATAAGGGATGAAGCTTCCACCATGGCATTACAATACAGACTTTATCATTTAGACAAAATATCTATTTGTTGTGGATGCCTATGTCTATAGGTCCTCTGTTTTAGATTATCAGCCCCTCTTATTTTTTTCAGTATTTCAATTACAGTACTCCTCTGAGGTTTGTTCCTGTTTGCTAGCTGTTGTGTGGACATGCACCGTATTTTTCAGAGTATAAGATGCTCCAAAGTATAAGACACACATTAGTTTTTGGGGAAAACACGATGTGCGGAGGCCAAAAACGGTACAGACCAGCAGGTGGCCGGTGCTACATTTGGTGTATAAGACGCAACCGAATTTTCACCCTCTTTTAAGGGGGGAAGTGTGCCTTATACTCCATAAAATATGGTAATTGTTCTACTTCCTCATCTGAGAATTGTCTAGGTGCACGTAACACAGGAGCTATGCATGGAATGTTACACTCCCCTGGATATTCAAGAATTTGATACGGCAAGGGAAAAAAGATACACCAGTGTTGTCTGAAAGTCACCTACTACTTTAACTCTCCATATCTTATTTATTTTTGAAATCTATTTCTAGATCTTGCAGCAAGAGAGAAGAAACACAAAACATGCCTAAAGTTAGCATAGCCCTATCAGTCATGTTCTGTTTGGCTAATGTATGCCTCCTTAGGTGGCAACTTTCACTTGAATTTTTCTCAATATCCCTATTCTGAGCTAATGCACACATCTTGTAAAGTGTACTACTTTGCTGCAAAGGTAGACCACAAAATATATGTTAAGAGTTTCATGCACCAGGAGCAGTCTCTGGACTCAGCGTGTGACATCATACTGGCACAAAATGCTATGCTAATCCAGTCAAAACGCTAGATGTCATATATAATTTTCAGTGAAATAATTGTTCTGAGTCTAAATAGCAAGCTACTGAATAGGCACCTTCATATACATATCCTTATAGATACATATGACCAGTAAGGATACAATAACAGGGGATGTCTGTCCGCTCATTGGCCATATTTGAAATGTGCCTTCACCACCGTAGCCCCTACCCTCTAGAACAGTGATGGCGAACCTATGGCACGGGTGCCACAGGTGGCACATGGAACCATTTCTTAGGGCATGCAAGGCATTGCCCTGTCAGCTACAGCGCACTTGTGTACACTGGCCAGCTGATTTAGGCCTTCTTTTGAGGCCGTTTTTCGCCCTCTGGAGGCTTCAGGGAAGCTCCTGAAGCCTCTGGAGGTGGGAGGGGAGGCTGTTTTCACCCTCCCCAGGCTCCTAGAAAGCCTCTGGAGCCTGGGAGGGCAAAAAAAGCACGCCAAAAGCAAAGGGTCACGCACATAGCATTATAGGTGTGGCATGCCTATGCATAACCCCCCTGCGCTCCACCCGCTTTTGGCACGCGAGCCAAAAAAGGTTAGCCATCACTGCTCTAGAACAGAGGTCCCCAACCTTTGCAACTTTAAGTCTGAAGGACTTCAGCTCCCAGAATTCTCCAGCCAGCAAAGCTGGCTGGAGAAGTCTGGGAGCTGAAGTCCTTCAGACTTAAAGTTGCAAAGGTTGGGGACCTCTGCTCTAGAATATTCTTCCTTCAGAGATAAAGGCAATCCTGACTTTGTTGTCCTTTCATAAGCCTGTGAAGGCCTGATTCTATACCCAGGCCTGGCCCCCCCAAAATGTGTTCCCATTTCTTGCCTGTATATTAATATCCATAGCAATAATTTTACTCAGAAATTATATATTTTCCTTTTGTATTGTTTTAATCGTTTTAAATTGTTTTCATGATGTATGCTGCTCAAAGCCACTTGTTGAAATGGATCTATATAGAAATCACACCAAACTAAAGAAATAAATAAGAATAGTGGCAGAATATGCAGGGAAGAGGAGGAAGCGGTCAGGGAGGAAGGACCCTTGAGGATTTCTCTCATACCCGATACCCTTTCTGATAGCGAGTTTCCTAAGAGAGAACTGCTTGTAACACTTTCCAGTGTGCTATAAAGAATTTCGCTAATCAAGCCTGGTTAAATTCTTTCCATTAAATGCTAATTAGGGACAATCTCAGTAGTTGCATGCTCACTAGAGTAAGATGCTACTAGGTAAATTATTGCTCACATTTCTGCACTGCCTTTATGACAATAAGGGATCCAAATAATAACCAAAGCCTTCTGGGCATTTCTGTATTACACACCGTTCTGTGGTTGTAATGATCCGATTGTAATGATCTGATCATATATTCTGGCTGTTCAAAGAAGAACACTTTCATTATTTATTTTTAGCCTCGCTGTTCAGTCATTCAATACTGTGCCTCATTTGTTGAAACTCGTCGAAATTGTGAAATAGATTTTTTTAATTGAATATTTTATCAGGCAGTAGCCATATGTGGTTTCCTTTTCTTAATGTTAATGAATCTAATAACATGGTTTTATCAGGATTCCTGCATAATGTACGTCTTGTGGCCTTGCTGTTGGGCAAGTGTTTGTTAATGAAAATGAGGAGATAGGTGTGAGAGATATACCAAGCTATGATCTAGCTAATGTAGTCTTTAATTGTTGGCCAGTAATTACATAGGTCTAATGGAATGGGATGGTTAGGCAGAATAAAACGAGGTAGATAAGAGAAAAAGACTGCTATTTCTGATACACCCTGTGGAAAATAATAATTGGGGGTGAATCCTTCCTTTCCTTGCATAACCTTATGCAGCTCTGAATTAGAACAAAGGTGGTACTTATCTTCATATTTTAAAATTATAACTATTAAGATGAAATCATAACTTCTATGACAAAAGTTACATAGGTTTTGCGTGTGTGTGTGTGTGTGTACAGTACCATTCATCCAGACACTTCTTTTATAATCCTGATCTCCTCTGAGTTGAGAGAAAAAAAACTCTTCACAATTCTCACTGTGTGTGGAGAAACTGGGAGTAAGAGATAGGGACCCACCACAGCGTGTTAACTAAAAATACTGTTAATATATTACACTGAACCTACAGTAGTTCTTTAATGTCAGATTCTAGTATTAGGTGTGCTGATTCTCACTGGCACTGCCTTTGACTATTTCTGGAGTCATGGAGTGTGCAAATCCTAAGACTCCATGAGATAACTTTATCAACACAAATCCAGGGCTTTTAGATGGGCCCAAAAAAACAATACTGAATAAAAAATATAATAAGAGTAATACATTTTCCCCCCAAGTAAAATATAACAGTATAAAATACTTAAGTAGTTTATTCATCTGTTTATCAAATTTATAGACTACCAGAATGGCAAAGGACTCTTGATAGTTCATAAGGTAAAATATAAGATATAAATACAGACTTAAGAATTCCACAAACCAATTAATAAACAAGGAATACAAGTTATAACCCAATTATTTCCCCATTTCTTCAAGAACTCTGTTTGGAATGCTTTTGAAAAGCAATAAAAGTAGAACGTCCAACCAGATGTCCACTATTTAAAAGAATCAATACTGCTACTGGAAGGCACACACACACACACACACACACACACGAGCGTGCATGCACACACACACCCTTACCTCCTGATACCTTAAATGGTGAATCGCTAGTAGTTTTTTTCAGGTAGACTGAATTAATCAGCTCAGTTCCAATAGGAGAATGTGGTCCTGAAGTAACTTGATGCCAGGCTATGTAGGGTTTATAGGTTTGCATCAGCACTTTAAATTCTACTCAGATATCTATTGCTAACCAATATGGGGCCCTAGTGTAATGTGACCCTATCCTGGTGAGTACTGCACACCAGCCACTGCAATCTGAACCAATTGCATCTTCCAAGTGATTGTTAAATTCATTCCCATGTGGAGCATGCCGCAATAATCTCAGCAGGTGGTGACAAGGACAGGAGTCACTTTAGCAAGTTCCTCCTGCCCCACGTAGGGCCACAAATGCAACATCAGCCAAAGCTTTGCATACCCCCCACTATAGTCATAGCCTCCACCTTCTGTTATAACAGGAGCATGGGTCCAGGACAATGCCCAAATCATGAACCTGTTTCTTTATGAATAGTGCCATCTATCAAGAGATATCATTGGGGGAGACAGAGCATCCAAATGCACAGATAGTAACTCTCTTTTCAAGACCCATTTAAACCCATTGTTACCCATCCAGACTCTGTTAGACTTGAAAAGCTAGAACAGAACAGGAGTTCAGTAACACTATCAGTCTGGCCTAGGTAATAAGGGAAAAGCCTACTGAGAATAATGAATACCAGGTTGCCAGATGATCTCTCCCAGTGACTTTATATGAATGTTTAATAGAAGATGAGGCACCCAACAAGGTCCCCTTTCCTTTTCCAACTTTCTCACATCTTTGGGACTATGGTGGACTTCTTAAGGTGAGAGTGCACCACTGGCTTCTGCAATGAGGCATTTTCAGACTCCCAGATCCAAGAAATTATCCCCTCCTTAAACTACTCCAAAGAGTCAGGATGGACAGGGATCCAGTCAGCAAGTTTTCAATTTTTTATGTATTAAATGTATTTCTCAATTTTTTATCAGAAGCTGAAGGCTGCCCAGATTTTATTTTATTTATTTTATTAAATTTATACCCCGCCCTTCTCCTTGTTAGGACCCAGGGCGGCGCACAGGCATTATTTAAAAACACAAAATACAATAAATATCAATTAAAATGTATTAAATTAATAAACCCGTGCTAAAACCCAATATTAAAACAAATTATAAATTTTTCTTTAAAAAGTCAGAAATGGGGGGCTATCCTAGGCCGGCTTGTTGAAATAAATACGTCTTAAGACGTTGGCGGAAGAGGCAGAGGTCCGAGATAGTACGAAGGTCGGGATAGTACAAAGGATAGTACGAAGATACCAATAGCTACCTTGTGTCCTCCCATTCTGTGAGATAAGTTAGGCTGGGTGAGAATCAGAGGTGGTATTCATCAGGTTCTGACCAGTTCTGGAGAACCGGTAGTAGAAATTTTGTATACTTTGGAGAACCAGTAAATACCACCTCTGACTGCCCCCGCCCCCATCTATTCTCTGCCTCCCAAGTCCCAGCTGATCAGGATGAAATGGGGATTTTGCAGTAACCTTCCCCTGGAGTGGGGAGGGAATGAAGATTTTACAGTATCTTTCCCCTGCCATGCCCACCAAGCCACACCATGCCCACCAACCATGCCCACAGATTTGAATTTGAATCCCACCACTGGTGAGAATGGCTGGTTAATGGAAGCTGTTCATATGTCTTTCTTCACTCAAAAAGTTGCACAAAATCATGTGTTTGAGAATGCTATGCTCTCCACCACAAAAGCATGCATGTGGGAAAGACCTAAAATATATATATTTAAACAAAATGCATGCAGTTATGATCTTTATATATTTTAAAGTTTACATTAAAATGTAGCTAGAGTAACACCAGTCAAAGAGAAATATACAGTATGCAGATGTAATATTGCATCTCAAAGGTGCTTTTCCCAAAAGGCAACTGGACTTTCTTGGAGGTTTTTTGTTTTCTTTGAAAACATTTCACTTCTCATCCAGGAAGCTTTTTCAGTTCTCATGTACATAGTTTTATCTGACTTCCAGATTCCCTCTCAGAGTGGGGAGAGGTGTTTGAAATGTCTCATTTATTAGACAGTATATCCTGTATAGTGTTTCCAGATATACTGTGGTGTTTACAGTATATCCTGCGTAGTGTTTCCAGTTATATTGATCAATAGGAGACAGGACATGACCAGTTTCAACTTTACTGAGAACTGTCAGATGAATGTAGCCAGATCATATTCTACAGGATTCAAAGCCTCTATTGGGAGGCTTTGTTAGAAATTTTGTTGGAATTGTGTGTGACACTGATACAGGCTAGTGTTGAACTCACATAAACATTCCTCATACGATCTTTAAATGACCCTTTCATCTCTATTATTATATTATAGTCTCTCATTTCAGCTTTTCTTTATATTGCCTTATTAGTGATAGAATGATTTGGAAGTGCTTCTAACTACCGTCCAGGAAGCAGCCCCTACATTCAAGGGAATGCTTTTTCAAGATGACATGTGCAAGGTTGCGTGTACTTCATCTCATTGTGTTAGGGTCCATTGTCATCCTCCACAGAATCATTGGACTCCTAACGTTTGTGTAAAAAGTTTTATACTACGGATCTTTGATCACATCTGGAAGTATCTTGGCTGTATCCTCACCAATCAATATGAGGAGAATGATTGCCTTAGCATCTAAACATCTCACTGCATTTAGAACTGAGAGAAAAAGTTTATCTCTTTCCCTTCTTGAAAAAGAAGATGTCCTTGTTACCAAACATTTACAACAAATTGTATGATTGCTATGAGGCCAAATATGCATGTATGTAAAGGCTGAAATAGCTGTAATGATCCACCTTGGTCTAAATGAGCAGTCGCTGCCCTATTTCTTTTTTTCCCATCTTGGTTGCCATTCAAAAGCTCACAAGCAGTTTTCAGTTGCAGAGGTAAAAAAAAATCCAAGTGCAAGAAACAGCCCTTTCCCCAAATTTAATCAAAAGGGGTCAGAGAAGTGACAAGCCAACAATAACAATGACAGTATGCCAGTTGGCACGGACTTTGAATGGAGCAATGCTGCCCTCTTGAGACAAGCAAAAGGGAAAACAGCTTTTCTTCTCCCCATCAAATTCTCCCAGTCTCCAAAAATCTCTTTACAATGTAGAAATATGACTTCATTCATTTATCTCATTTATTCTGGGATTTGCGGGAGGGGGAGGTCATCTTAGACTGAGTCCCAGTCTGAATCTAAAACTGTTCTCCACTTTTCTTTCCATTTTCTTGTATTCTTTTGCTCCCAAATCTAAATTTGTATTATTGTATTTGATGCTTTGGAGTCAATATTGACTCTTAATGACTGTCTGGACAAGTCCATGCAGTTTTCTTGGCAAGGTTCTTCTGAAATATGTTGCCATGGCCTTCTTCCTAGGGCTGAAAAAAAGTGAAGCCCAAGGTCACCCAGCCATGCCTAAGGTAGAACCAGAACTATAGTCCCTCCGTTTGAGTCTGAGAGACTTATAAACCATCAGAACAAACTGGATCTCTTCTAAAGTTGCATCACTAAGATATAGCAGCTTGTGAAAAGTTAGTTTGCATGCAGGCATTTTGTTGAAGCTTCTATGGGGAGATTTCCCTGGGTTTTAATAGTTCTGCCCATGCAATTCTTTGTTTCTGCTCTAGGAACACTGTTTTAAGTGCTCAGACTAAGGTACATTTGTGGGCAACATCTACCTAATGGAATAATGAGGTAATTTAGTTTTCCAAAGCTTTCAGAAAAAATGTTAGTACAGAGACTTGTCAAAAAGGTGTTTTTGCAGAATTTACTAAAGATCATGCCCACAGTGACTTTCTTGGTGCCTACCAGGGGTGGGCTGCTGGGGGTTTGCAGGAGTTCAGGAGAACCACTAGCTAAGATTCTGTGATGTTTGGAGAACCCCAAAATCCCACTCCTGGCTGGCCTTCGACAACCTCAAGCCCGGCCGCCACGCCCCCTCGCATGGACTTACCATTATCGCCGGTTCCTGCGACGCTGACTCCACCTCCGGAGGCAGGCCGCGGTGACGTGAGTGGGACCTCCGCTCCCCAAGGGGAGGAGCTTCCCCAGGATCTACTTACCGCGCCGAGCTCTCCGCAGCAATTGAGGCGTTCGGGGCGGGCCCGACACCGCCCTGCCTACTTGGAGAAGTACGCATGCGCCTACACGTTGATGGACAGAAAGACTGGACACATGCGCACTGATCTTGGGGGAAGGAGTGTTAAGTCCTCAGGTCTACGACAGTGCCAGCAAGTCTGGTGAACTCTGAATCACCACATTCCAGAACGGAGCTGGTAGCCGCGTCTGATTGGCTAAGACGCAGCTGGCAGGAGACTGTCTAGAAAATAGATACAATGTTGCAGCTAGCATGCTGCAAGGGTTCCTGTCTGAAAGCCTATATAAAGGGCTGTCAGACGGGGAAGGCTTGCCAGTAGTGATTCTAGTGTATTGTAAATAGTTGCTGAATAAATGTTCCTGTTGATTGACCATGCCTGAGTCGGACTCCTTTGTCTAATCTAACACAGGGCACGTATGGAGACTTGAGGAAGGTGGAAAATGGGCCTACTGGAAATTTGGGAAGGCTGGAAACAGACCCGTTTCTAGCCTCCAGAGGGCCTCTGTAGCCTGAGAAGGCCATTTTCGCCCTTCCTGAGGCTTGAGAAAAGCCTCCAGTGCCCAGTGAAGGCAAAACACACCCCCTGCTGTGGTGCAGAAGGCTTACTAGGCCATGCCCACCATGGCCATGCCCACCCAGTAACCCCTTGTTAAAATTTTTGAAGCCCACCCCTTGTACCTACTCTCTGCCTTTTCTTGGTTTTGTTTTTTTAGATTCTTTAAATTAAATTAAATACCAACAAATGGAAAGATGCCTTATTGCATCTTTCCATTTGTTGCTTCTTTTATTTCCAAGAAAACCCATAGGGCTGAGGTTTTTTATGAGAAAAAACAACAACAGCTGGATTTAGTTTGGTGATTTATTTGGAAGAATGCCTAGAAAAGGCAAAGGTATATGATAAGGTGGTAAAGGACATCCTGTGGGTAAAAGGGGGCAGGTGTCTCATTGGTTTGCCTTTAATAAATAGGAGCTTGGGATTCATCTGGGCTATTAAGGCAGACATTTTGAAAAAGCTATCTGCAAATTGCTGTCATAATGCCAAATGTGCCCATTTTTCATTAGCGCTAACCATGGCCAAATCAAATAGATGAAAATAGGCAGTGAATCCTTTCCATTAATGGCAAATAAAACATTAGTATGATGAAAATAGCAACATGGAAAGAAAGAGAGTGGGGAGTGTTCAGTTGTCAAAAATTTCCCACTAAGCTTTACAAGTATGAAAAACTTTTTATTCGCAATCCCACATCAATTTAGTTCCATCTTTTTTTCTACTGCTCACTTCCTCTTCCTCTCCAGTAACCACCTAGATCTCAAGCTGATTAAAATTTTAAGTTTCAACCTATATTTTGCAATCAAATTAAAGCTTGAAGGGGGGGGGGTTAGTTAGGAAAAGGTCAATTTCATTATGAAACATAATCCAAAATAGAATTTTAGATGTGTGTGGAATACCTTGCATCTAATCTTCTAAATTTAAACTTTACATTTTTCAGGTGGTTTTTTTTAAATATTTTGGCACATAATATAGATATTGTAATTGCAGGATAATCAAAATATTCTGTCTACTAAATGAATCAAATCCAACATGGCAACTATTGGATTTCTACTCATCTATAAACAATCTTACAATATTTAAGCTGACAAGTTAGACCAAAACATGGGGATTTGGGGATTTAATTGAAACTAAGAAAACTAAAGTTTCAACACTGTATTTTCAATTTCACCAAGTGGAATTCAGTCATAATCAAAGCAGACTAGGGTACAGCTTGCACTAAGTCAGGGATGTCCAAACTTGGGAACTTTAAGACTTGTGGAATTCAACTCCCAGAAGCTATGCTGGCTGGGGAATTCTGGGAGTTGAAGTCCACAAGTCTTAAAGTTCCCAAGTTTGGACATCCCTGCACTAAGTCCAAGGACCTTAAGAAATAGTCTTACTCTTGTGGGAAGTTAGCACCCACCCCTCTCCTAGAAAAATGAAATATTTTAGGAAATATTAAAAGAACAGAATATTTCCCCTAAAAGGGAGGCCGAAACTCACCCCACACTCACACCTTTGTCATTTGGCCATTAAGGCTTAGGTCAGTCTATTCTACATAACAAAGATCTCCCTCCCTCAGGCAGAGCCATAGGGGAAATTGCCCAAAGCCCCTTCATGACATCATCACCAGAGGTGAGTTTGTCTGACAATTAACCAATAGAGAGCCTGTAATTCTCCCGCCCAAACTGAGTGTGACCTTTAGCCAAAGGGAGTGCTTGAGATTAAGTCTGAGGACTTAGCACTGCCGGTTCGGCCTAGATAGGGCGAACCGGTAGTGGGGGGTGCGGGATGCTCGGCCCACCCTCCTGGACACTTTGCATGTGCGCTTGTGCATGTGCAAAAGCATCGCACGCAGAAGCGCACATGCATGCATGAAAGAACTGGTAGTAAAAAAAATAGAAACTCACTAATAATAATAATAATAATAATAATAATAATAATAATAATAATAATAATAATAATAATAATAATCTTTATTGTCATTGTAATAAAATTGGTAATAAAATTACAATGAAATTGGTTCGAGCGCTGTGCCAACATTTGCATCAAGTGGAATACAGACAGCAGTGACAGCCATAACAGGAATCCGTCCAGGCAAACAAAATGGCCGACAAATGACAGTTGACAACCCCACGTCTGCAGAACAGTGTGTACAAGCAACCCCACTGTCAGTACACCAGTTATTATGTGTGTAAAATTCAAATCTGTTTGGCATTTTAGGAGTTGGTGGAAGAGGAGCACCTCTCTTTTTCTTTTTTATTTCTTGTTGCAATGAACTTTGAGGAATCGCACTTGGCATTTTTTTTTCTTCTCTCTCAGCTTTCCCAACAGAAAAGGATGGAATTACTGGTAGGGATGGTGCTCTCCACTTCTGCATTTCAATTCTTGCAGTTGCCCCTTGTATATTCCCAAGAGATAATGATGGTGCCACCGTTACAGAACATAAACTTCGTGACGAATCTGCGATCATTGTTTCATCAAGGCTTTGTTTATGATACAACATGAGTTTTAAAAATTCTCCACTACCCAGATCTAGGCTTCTTCTTGAGGATTTCTCTGCCTGAAACTTGTTTTTCTTACTTGTCCTAATAAATCCGAGTAATCCTTTTTTCTTTTCTTTAACTGATGTGTCACAACCAGTTGATATGTTTGTTTCTCTATAATTCACAGTAGGTTCAGAGCGAGTTTTTGATGGAAAAGTCTGCTGTGACACCAGGAGCTCAAAGCCGCTGCGCCTAAGCGTGCCGCCATCTTGAGATATTCATAACCCAGCAAGGCTCAAACAAGTCTGAGACATAGACAACCTATATAGTTACCCTGTATGGCTCTATGGGAGTCTGACAACCAATCAGAATACAAGCTCAAATTCAAAGTCCAACAGAGGGTATAAATGTCTCTCTCTCACACACACCCATGTGCTTTTTTACCCAGGACCTCATTCCAAGCAGCCACCACGTTTCCAGTGTCTTTCTCTCCACTTGGAACTGATCCCAGATGGACATTTCTTCCAACCCTCTATTGAGTTCCATAAAATATTTAGATTAAGATATTTGTCCCACTACAGAAGGCCTTTTCTGGTTGAATTCTGCTCCTGCACAATCACCTTTAAAAAAAATAATAATAATCCTCCTCCTGTATCCCCTCCACTTTCTCTTATTTTGCTTCTTTGATCCTCTGCAAAGCTCCATTTCTAATTTGACTATCTTCTCTCATATTAGGTTACTGATTTCTGGCTTTTCTGACTTTCAAGAATTATTTTCAGAACTTGATCCCTGTGTAAAAATGGGCAAGAAATAGGATCAGAACACACTTTAACCATTCCAAAATACAAATCCAAAATACTCTGATAAGCACACTTTGAGATGCAGTTCTCCAATAATAATAAACATCCTACAGATATGCATATATTAAGCACGCTGGTCCACCAAGGCTGGCAGATATCTGAGGACAGAAGAACAACCATAGCGCAAGGGAAGTGAGCACTCCGCAAAGCCAGAGCTGCAAACACTGCAACAATGGTGCCCACACACATCTGCCCAACATATGGCAGAATGTTTCATGCCAGTATAGGCCTTCCCAGCCACCGGCGGACACATCGTGGTCAGCCCAGAACCTGTTAGATGTCAAGGTCCTCTTCAAACACGATGGAAGAACATCATCATATTAAGTAAAATGTACATATAGTTGTGGTTCCTCTCAGGCGTGCCTCTATCAATAACCAAGAAAGAAAACTCCCAGCTCCATTGTTTGTGGAATTAAAATACTTGTACTGGTTATGAAACAACTGGGTTGTTGAACCCTGAGAGGTGGGCAAAACTGGTTATGAAACAACTGGGTTGTTGAACCCTGAGAGGTGGGCAAAACGTAAGCTCAGGGGATTTCTGGGTAAATTTTTAATCCGATTTTTAGGGGGTCCCAGGGTGGGGGGGAGGGATAGTCAGGTGGGAGGGCGACAGATTATAGGGCCGGCTAGCGGAAGTAGGGAAACGGAGGAGGGGGAAGGGGGGGTCGTTTCCACTGAGGTGTTTCCCATCAATCTGGTCTTGGGGAGGGGCAGGGGCGGTGGGAGACGGGGGGAACATCACCAGCTGGAGGACTGTGGCCGCTGGTTACGGGCGGTCACGTGTTCCAACCCCCCATACTCCCATCGCAGGCTAGGAGGGCAAGAACCACAGACCCGGGGCCCTAGGCTGATGCTATGCAACGCCAGGTCCGTGGTGCAAAAAGCCCCCCTCATCCATGACCTTGTGTCAGAGGGGGACCCGGATCTGGTAGGTATTACGGAAACCTGGTTGGGCCACGAGGGAGGTCATCCCCTCGTAGAAATGTGCCCACCAGGCTACCGAGCCTTTCATCAGCCTAGGGCCCTAGGGAGGGGTGGGGGGTGGCGATTATGGTTAGGGAAGGTCTTGAGCCAAAGGAGACCACGATCCCTCAGACGACCGGGTGCGAGTCCCTCCTCGTGAAATGGGGCCTAGGGAGGCAGTTGGGCGTGTTAGTTGTATACCTGGCTCCTCGCTATGCAACAACAGCCCTGCCCGAGCTCCTAGAGGTGATAGCCGAGGCGGCGGTTGAGACCCCCAGACTTTTGGTCATGGGGGACTTTAACCTGCCGTCGGTAGGCGAAACCTCTGGTGCAGCTCGGGAGTTCATGGCTTCCATGGCAGCCATGGACCTGACCCAGGTAGTTTTGGGCCCTACCCACGAGGGTGGACACACCCTGGATCTCATCTTCGTCTCGGGACAGTGGAGTCGTGATCTGGGAATAGGGGATTTAGTCATCACACCCCTGTCATGGACAGATCACGCTCTCCTTCGGCTCGACTTTCCGATCGCTACACCCCATCGCGGGGAGGCGGAACCGGATATTCCTATATGGTTCCGCCCCAGGCTTCTGATGGACCCGGTAAGGTTCCAAAGGGAGCTTGGGCCAATTCCTGTGGACTTGCCCCGCGACTCGACTGAGGACCTAGTGGCCGCATGGTTAAGTGCGGCCACGGGGGCCTTGGACCGAGTCGCGCCTGAGCGGCCTCTCGTGCGGCGACGATCCACCCGGGCTCCTTGGTTCACCGAGGAGCTTAGGGAGATGAAGCGCCACAAGAGACGCCTAGAGAGCAGATGGAGATCCTCTCGCTCCGAAGCCGACCGAACACTAGTGAGAACCTACATTAGGACTTACCTGGTGGCGATAAGAGTGGCCAAACGTGAGTATTGTGCCACTCTTATTGCATCCGCAGATAACCGCCCTGCCGCCCTGTTTGGGGTGACCCGCTCCCTCCTCCAACAGAGGCCGCGGGAAGCCCCTCTACAGGGTCGAGCAGAGGAATTTGGGATTTATCTGCAGGAGAAAATCACTCGGATTCGGAGCGAGCTGCCCTCCATCGACAGTGGTCCAGCTGAGCGGTCCGAGGTTGCTCTTGAGACACCATCTTGGGAGGAGTTTGATTTTGTTACTACCGAGGATATGGACAAGTTGTCAAAGAGACTTAGGGCTACAACATGTTTATTGGACCCGTGTCCCTCCTGGCTTGTACTGGCATCCTGGGAGACGACACGAGGCTGGCTCCAGGGCATTGTCAACGCATCTTTGAGTGAGGGGTCCTTGCCTGCCGTCTTGAAAGAGGCGGTAGTAAGGCCCCTCCTCAAGAAGCCGTCCCTGGATCCAGCATTACTAGAGAACTATCGTCCCGTCTCCAACCTTCACTTTTTAGTGAAGGTTGTTGAGAGTGTGGTGGCCCAACAGTTTCCGCGACACTTGGAGGAAGTTGATTATCTAGACCCGCGCCAGTCCGGCTTCCGACCCGGGCATAGCACCGAGACGGCATTGGTCGCGTTGGTTGATGATCTCTGGAGGGCGCGGGATAGAGGATATTCCTCTATCCTAGTCCTATTAGACCTCTCAGCGGCTTTTGATACCATCGACCATGGTATCCTATTGCGCCGACTGGGGGGGTTGGGGCTGGGAGGCACCGTTCTACGGTGGTTCTCTTCCTACCTCTCTGGTCGGTCGCAATATGTGTTGGCAGGGGGGCAGAGGTCGGCCTCGAGGCCCCTCGTATGTGGGGTACCTCAGGGGTCGGTCCTCTCGCCCCTACTGTTCAACACATACATGAAGCCGCTGGGCGAGATCATCCGTGGTTTTGGGGTGGGATATCATCTGTACGCTGATGATACTCAGTTGTACATATCCACCCCAGACCACCCCAACGATGCCGTCGAGGTCATGTCCCGGTGTTTGGAGGCCGTACGGATCTGGATGGGTAGTAACAAACTCAGGCTCAACCCGTCCAAGACTGAGTGGCTGTGGCTTCTGGCACCCCGGTTCAGCCAGATTATTCCAACTCTGGCCATTGGGGGTGAAACACCGGCCCCCGTGGAGAGGGCGCGCAATTTGGGTGTCCTCCTGGATTCCCGGCTGTCCATGGAGGACCATGTGGCGGCCGTGGCCAGGGGGGCTTTCCATCAGGTACGCCTGATGCGCCAATTGCGGCCCTTACTGGACCAGGCTGCCCTTCGCACAGTCACTCAGGCCCTCGTGACCTCTCGACTCGACTACTGTAATGCTCTCTACATGGGGCTCCCCTTGAGGTGCACTCGAAAGCTGCAGTTAGTCCAGAATGCAGCCGCGCGGGTGATTACGGGAGCGCCTAGACACTCCCACATAACACCTATCCTGCGCGAGCTGCACTGGCTTCCTGTGGTCTTTTGGGTGCGCTTCAAGGTTCTGACGACCATCTTTAAAGCGCTCCATGGCTCGGGGCCTAGTTATATGCGAGACCGCCTCCTGCCCCATACATCCCTCAGACCAATACGCTCCCACAGAGAGGGCCTCCTCAGGGTGCCGTCGGCCGGACAATGCCGACTGGCGACACCCAGGGGGAGAGCCTTCTCTGTGGCAGGTCCAGCCCTTTGGAACGACTTACCCCCTGAACTTCGCACCATCTCTGACCTCCGCCTCTTCCGCAAGTGTCTTAAGACACATTTATTCCATCTAGCCGGCCTAGCGTAGCCTCCTATACTGACTTTTAGATAGTTTTTAAATTTGGGGATTTTAATCTGGTTTTAGCACAGGTTCTATTGAATTAGTTTTTTAAATTTTATATGATGTTTTGTATGTATTTTAATTTTCCTGTGCGCCGCCCTGGGTCCGTTTGGAGAAGGGCGGGGTATAAATTGAATAAATAAATAAAATAAATAAAATAAAAGATAGCAGCGAAAGAAAAGCAAGATCTGAGCCCCAAAAGGCGCAAACAGGAACATATCAAATGATTACCCAACCCCCTCCCTCCAATGACCCCGTCCCAGGGTCCAATCTGCAACTCTCTAAGGTGTCATTTGGGTTGCATCTTCTAAGGGCCTCATCAGGTTGGTATGCGAGACAGTTGGCCTTGACCAGGTCTAAACACCGGTCCCAGCATGTGCAGTAGATGGTGAGAACAAAATTCCCTTTTGCATATCACCTCCAGTACCATATAATTCCCATCCCAAATACCATGTCCCCACCCTTCCCTGTTTCTATGGCAGCCGATAGCAAGCAAGCAAAGCAGAGGCTGAATGAATACAACATGAAAACATAATTTGGAAAATAGATTGCTCTCTGCCCACATTGCTCTGATTCTGCCATTCTTTAAATAACCTTAAACTCTATCCTTTCCCAGCCCCTGGGATAAAGACTGGTTTTCCCTAATTGTCTCGTATATTAATGCCTTCTTTCTTTGGTTTTTATTAGTTTTATTATATCAGGGATTTTTTACTAGCTTATTTTTTTGTAAGTCACCCAGAGTCAATGGAGTTGGGCAACACTATAAATTCCGCTAAACAAATATATAATCTGATAATGGGGGAAAACATTTAAATTGAGAAAATAAGAATTTGAAAGAAATGAAATAGACAAATTTATGCTGACTTTTTTTTTCTGCACATCCCAGGTAACATTACTTGCTTATCTATTGAATTCACATGGCCAGTGTCTTTCCTTCGCTCAGAACCTGGAACGAATTGTGTTTTGCATACTATCATTGGTAGTTAATGTTGATTTTCTGGAATTGTATTTTTTCAGTAGATATGCATGGCTGTGTGCATAGGAGGAAGGCTGAGTAGTTTATTTTAAAACATCCTATCCATAGAAACTTAATATGGCATGATTTTTCTAAACAACTTTTTTTTTCTAATAAACTAATTGTGCATTTGCAAGGTTTTTTTTCAGGTGCAATTGCATTCAAGCGTAATTTCCCTAACTTAAATGTTCACCATCTGGAATTGTCAAACTACTTTTTAAAATTATTCACAGGACTTTCTGAATCAACACTGACAATTTAGTTGCATACTGTAACTAAATCCAGCTCAAACAACTCAGCACTCCTCACATTTCTTTCTGACCATGAAAAATTAGTATTTATATTTTATATTATGTAACTTTTCTAGCTTTCTCCTTAAAAGCAGTTTCTTGTATGAAATTTTTAGAGTTAAATTATTAAAACGTTATCAAGACTGAACAGGAGTGCCTAGGTTTTTCTTCTTCTTTTTCCTTGTTGCTGAATATGCTATTGTATAATTCAGGTTTTATTCCACTTTCTTCCTTAGCACTAATCTTTCCTTACTTAAGATTTTAAAAAGTGATAGACAATTGCTTCCTCTTTTTGGTTTGAGTTTAACAAACTAAAATTCTTAAATAAGTGATTATCATCAGCAGAGAGCTCTCATTTATGATAATTTGTCCTTAACAATTCATGAAATTCAAGTTGTTGACTCCATGTTTATTGGACCCTATCCCATTTACGGTAATTTTAGTGTTGCTGAGACAGAAAAAAATAGAATAAAAAGAAGGATAATGTCTTATCCTTCTTTTGGCTGTGAAAGTTGGACCATAAGAAAGGCTGACCACCAAAGAATTGAGGCCTTTGAACTATGGTGCTGGAGAAGATTCCCGCAAGTCCCTTGGACTGCAAGGCAATCAAACTGGTCAGTCTTAAGGAGATCAACCCTGACTGCTTTTTAGAAGGCCAGAACCTGAAGATGAAACTCAAGTACTTTGACCACCTAGAGAGAAGGAAGGAATCACTGGAGAAGAGCCTAATGCTGGGAAAGATTGAGAGCAAAAGAAGAATGGGACGACAGAGAATGAGGTGGCTGGATGGAGTCACCAAAGCAGTAGGCATGAGCTTAAATGGACTCCAGAGGATGGTAGAGGACAGGAAGGCCTGGAGAAACATTGTCCATGGCGTCACGATGGGTCAGACACAACTTCGCAGATAACAACAACATCATCATTCTTTTGTTTCCTTTATAAAAGATAGAAAGAATGGGGTGGGGAATGAGGAAGCATGTCACTGGAGAAATTTGTCTGAAGTCATTGGCAACTTCAATAAGAGGGTCTACAATTTGGTCTATTCTTGACCCCTCTACCCCCAGAGTTTCCACTAAGATCTCAATAGCTAGGGCAGAACACCTGAGATGTTAAAGGTCCATAAAACTATGCATATGCTCCTTAGACAATCTGCTGGTGAGAACTTTATTTCTCTTCAGGACAGTTCAGAACATGATGCATACATTTATCTTTGCTGTTGTTGTTTTATTTTGTTTTCCCGAGACATAGATTAAAGAGAAATGAGGTAAAACGTTCTTTCTGTCCATCCCAGATGATCTTTCGAAGTGGTGATCTACCCTATACAAAGCAAGACATTATTATCTCACAAACAGTGATGAAGTTTCAAGATAGTTTCAAGACAGTGATGAAGTTTCAAGATGGTTTCAAAACTTTTGCAGAGGTTCATATAGCTCCAGAAATGACTATGTACTGATACATGTGGTTCCTTAGGTTTGCTCCACTTTGGGATTCCTCGGTAATTGCTCTTCCTATATGACAGAATAACAGAGTTGGAAGGGACTTTGGAGGTCTTCATGAGATAGGAATCACTCAAAAGGACAATTTTGCTTCTGTTGTAATGCAACCTCATCATGGAATTCTGAAGTGGTCCATGAGATTATAACTCTCCATGGATGCCAGATGGAAAAGATGAGGGACACAGATCTCTAGGGCTAAAGAAAATGCTCTAGTCATGAGTTATTGTTGTCAATCAGTTTAATGGTGATGAGAGCAGTCTTGTTAGTACTAAAGGTGCATCCCCCTGCCTTGGACAGAAACATTCATATCATTGCATGTATGGACAAAATAAAAACAAATTGGAATTGTGCTCCAGTGATAGGTAGGCAGAATATACATTTACTTTCAGCAGAATATATCTAAGAGTCTGTGTTAGAGTTTAGACAGCGTTGCTCAACTGCTTATATTTTTTTTAAGCAAATGGTCACTCCAACCTTAGTTATTCCAAAGCATTGTCAATGTTCTCATTCATTTGGCAAACTGTAGCAGCAACAAATTTCTGAAAATCTACTCTTATGGCAAAAATAATAGTGATGAAGCAGTGAAAGCTCTGTTGGCTTCACAACTCAAGAGCCTGTTGATATTCTCCATTTCTTTATGTTCAGGATGATTTGCAAGCTGAGTTTCAGGTAGCTTTCCACTTATTAGTCCATCAGTCCTTGGCTCATAGAGTTTTCTCTGTCTGATCATTCTCATATAAGGTCCAATGTACCATCTGGGGCCAAAGTTGCTTTGGTTAACCAACAGAAATAAATAACAACCTGGCTTTTTGGATTTGATAGTGAACTCTATATTTGGTTCAAAGTGGGAACCTTCCATCTTTAAAAAAAACTATTTACCTATTTTCCTTTTAAGTGACATAGATAATATATTCTTCTGACGCATCTTCCAGACTTCCTGGGAGCGTTTCAGCTTGGAAAACAATCTCCAGAGGCAGAAAATAGTATTGGATCCAGTTTATACTGAGAACGGGATCTGCACCATTTTGAATCAGAAGATACAACATTTCTTTCAAGGATGTTAGCTGATTTCACCTCTGTTTGTACCTCACTTCTACTTATGATAGATATCTCATTCTAAAGCCAGGAGCTAATTTTACTAATGCTGATTTCTGCATTTCTAATCAGGGAAATCAGTGTCCTTTATGTTATAGGTAGTTACTATTTTTCCCACACAAGTAGAACTCTACTGGACCCTGCATTTATTCATTGTATTTTTCAACCACAGCAGTTTGAAGATGTGTGAATTTAAACTCTCAGAATTATCATGCTGGCTGCTCCCATGCTCTAAAAATTGAGATACATTACCAGTGATAAATTCTACCTGGATTCCTAGGAAATAATCTTTCCTAGATACTTCTCATCTAACAGAATGCTGATAGCATAAATAGGAAATCCGGAGGTCTGTTCAGATCTACTTCAAGAACACCCTAGACAGCTAGCCACAGCATCAAGACAGGTCAATATTTGCTTCAGTGATTGATTGGAAGTGAACCTGGATTAAAGTGACATACATTTCTCAGATTCCAATAGGAATATGAAATAGGAATTTCATTAGGAAGCAACTAGTCCCTTTGTTAAAAAATTATACAGTAACCACTTGGGTCACTCTGTCTACATCTGTCAGACATAGAGTGACTGGTTTGTTTCTTCAATGGGTTGTACTATGTTGCAGAGTTTTATCATTTTTAACCTTCCCTCAGGAAATTGATTGGCATGGTCCTTTCTTCTAGGACAGGGGTCTGCAAAGTCGGCTCTTTTAAGACTGGTGGACTTCAACTCCCAGAGTTCCCCAGCCAGCTATGCTGGCTGGGGAACTCTGGGAGTTGAAGTCCACCAGTCTTAAAAGAGCCGACTTTGCAGACCCCTGTTCTAGGACTATAATGGCAAACCTATGGCACACATGCCACAGGTGGCACACGGAGGCCTCTCTGCCAGCACACGAGCCATCACCCCAGCTCAGCTCTACCACGCATGCATGCACACCTCCCGCCAGCCAGCTGATTTTGGGGAGTCTGCCATGCATGCAGGAGACGCACACGCATGTGTGAGGGCACGGGGTCATGTCCGCATGCACAGGGACAGGAGGTAGTGTAGGGGCGGAGGGGCCCTGTACCCCATTTTTGGTCCCAGGAGGCTCCAGGGAAGCCTGCTAGGCCCAAAATGGGTCATGGGTGGTTGCACACGCATGCACGGGGGCAGGGGAGTGTGGGAGGATCACACACACATGCACAGGGGGTGGGGTGCATGGGGGGGTCACATGCACATTGCATTAAAGGTGTGGACAGGCATGCGTGTGCTGGCATGCACAAGCACACACTTTCAGCACACGGGGACAAAAAGGTTAGCCATCACTGTTCTAGGATATACTAGAAGACCTAGAAGAAATACTGGTTTTATATAAAGTCCTTCTCTTCATCCAGCTGTGTTTCTCCTGTTCTTCCCCTGCTCCTTCCATTTATTATTTGGTAGGGAAGCAGATCAGTATTCGCATTTGCCCAGATTGTCCAGTGAACTGGGACTATCATCATTACATTCTGTCTTTCTATTGCGATGTTTATAAGATCAATCAAGTTTATTTTGATTGCCCAAAGCTGTGTCTTAAGAATGACAATATCTCTTCTCAAGGGGTACAATGAATTCTTCAACAGCACTATCTTTGGAAATAAGAAAATAGGAAGCTTTCTTGTAGGATGCATCCTTAAGTGGAGTGAAGTGAAGTGAAGTGAAGTTGAGCTAAGAACAACTGTCCTCTTTCCTGAAGGGTCTATGTGATTTTATCCAACCGCAGGCAATCACAGCATTCTTTTGGCAGGATCAAATTGAAAGAATGCACTTGAAAATGGCAATCGTCTACCAGTGCATTTCAAAGAGAGTGAGTACAAACCTGTTTTAAGTACTAAAGAACAGATTAATTGACATTTTTATGGTACAACAAAGTTGTTTATGGCTCTAAGAAGATTGGGACAAAGTGCCTGGCATTGTTTCACAGGAATCTTCTCAGCAAAACCACTTCCACTTCTTTTAGCTCTTTTGTTAGGAACAAAGTTATTACACTGAATGCTATCGTTCTGTTTGCCAGTCAGAAGAATTGTAATTCAATTCTTTGGACTTCTTTGCTTGTAAGTTACTCTCGTGTTTACTCTGATAGCTGCCTTATAGATAAATGGATAAATGAGAGTTCTGCACGGTAAGAGGCCTGTCAGTAAACATGTGTTATTGCTGTGATTAACTCTGGGAATCATACACATTTTTCATGATGTTCTTCTCCTGCAGTTCTCAACCCCATAAACACCATTTGTGTTTGGAATTAGGTTGAAGTTTATTTGATCATAAGACTGCTATTCATTGGAGATGGTATACCATCCATGATAAACCCCTAGTGAGAAATGACATTGTGCTGCAATTCAAAGATGCTAAAAAGTCATAGACAATAGGTTCTGAAACACTTCTTGCTGTGGTTCTTTAGGTACATTCAGGATGTTGTCTTGTGAGCAACCTTTCTCACAAGAATGGCAAAATAGAAACTAAGTGTTCACAAAAAGAAGCTTTATATGAAAGAATTTCCAAGCCATCCACATTTGCAATAAAGGAGAATAGTGTAGGTGTCAGCCATGGAAGCCATCTTTTCCATTGGAACTTCAGGGAAGCCACATTTAGTGCCTTGGAAAATGGGAGGGTAGATTACAAGGAGTGGTGGAGGATTAGTCATAAAAATATCACTTTCTGGGAGTCAAGGGCATTCAGCCTGCACCTGGATGGGAGTAACTGGGGGTCTCCAGTTGGGACGATGAATTGCTTGGCCCATGTGATGGACTTGTGGGCGCAGGGGATGGGTCTTTGATTTTCTTTTGGTGGGGAAAACTCAGAACTTTCATATTCGGGTTTTCCAGATGTGCCAATATGATATCTCTAATAAAATGAAACTTTGAGGAACTTCAAGCCTCAGAGCCTTCTTTCATTGTGGATATTACTTGGAACCCTGACAGTAGGAGATGACCAGGCTGAACCCAAGGGAGGAGTCAAACATGTCACTAGTCATGAGTCCCTTTATACCCACAAGAAAGTTCAGCCCACCTTGAATTCATAATTCTCTTATCTATGGCTAATTTCTCTTGGCCATTAGTATTTCAGATTCTTGTAGAGAGTGACTAAACTTGCACTAAATCTTTGAACTATCTGGATCTCCTGATTTTCCTGGTGCTTGACAAGTAATATGCATGCTCTATTTACTTTCTGATTTCAGATGTTGCTATATTTTTATTTCATGTACTAGCTATACCCAGCCACGCGTTGCTGTGGCCCAGTCTGGTTACATGGCCAACCAATCTGTGTGTATATCTACAACTGCACACATACACACAACCACCGTATAACCCCCAACCTACCTACCTACTGTATTTCTCCCTCTCTATCTATCCCCCTACCTACCTACCTATTGTATTTCTCCCTATCTACCCCTCTACCTACCTACCTATTGTATTTCTCCCTATCTATCCCTCTATCTACCTACCTACCTACCTACTGTGTTTCTCCCTATCTATCTATCCCCCTACCTACCTATTGTATTTCTCCCTATCTATCCCTGTACCTGCCTACCTATCTACCTACTGTATTTCTTACTCTCTATCTATCCCTCTATTTATCTACCTACCTACTGTATTTCTCCCTCTATCTATCCCTCTACCTACCTACCTACCGTATTTCTCCCTCTCTATCTATCCCTGTACTTACCTACCTACCTACCTACCTACTGTATTTCTCCCTCTATCTATCCCTCTACCTACCTACCTACCTACTGTATTTCTCCCTCTCTATCTATCCCTGTACTTACCTACCTACCTACTGTATTTCTCCCACTATCTATCTCTCTACCTACCTACCTACTGTATTTAATAATAATAATAATAATAATAATAATAATAATAATAATAATAATAATAATAATAATAATAATAATAATAATAATAATAATAATAATAATAATAATAATAATAATAATAATAATAATAATTAATTTTGTATACCGCGTCCTCTCCCCAAGGGGACTCGGAGCGGTGCACAGGGAAATTAAAACATATAAAAATATATACAAACAATAAATACAATAAATAAAAGCAGATTAAATTGATCGTCCCTGCGTTAAAACCCCCATTAAAACTAAATTCCCTAAACACCCCAGAGGTAGAGACTAACCAAGGCCGGCCAGACAGAAAAAGTGTGTTTTCAGTTTTCGATGGAAGGAGCGGAGGTCCGTAGTTGTTCCAATGTCGGGGGGGAGGTCGTTCCAGAGGGCCGGGCCCGCCACAGAGAAGGCCCTTCCCCTGGGCGTCGCCCGCTGACACAGTCTAGTGGACGGCATCCGGAGAAGTCCCTCTCTGTGGGAGCGGATCGGCCGTGAGGATGTATGGGGCAGGATCCGATCCCGCAGATAGCTAGGTCCCGAGCCATGGAGCGTTTTAAAGATGACAACCAGCACCTTGAAGCGCACCCGAAAGACGACAGGCAGCCAGTGCAGCTCTCGCAAGAGCGGTGTTATATGGGCGTACCTTGCGGTCCCCATTATTGCTCGCGCGGCTGCATTCTGGACCAGCTGAAGTCTTCGGGTGCACCTCAAGGGGAGCCCCATGTAGAGAGAGTTACAATAGTCCAGTCGGGATGTCACGAGAGCATGAGTGACTGTGCAAAGGGCATCCCGATCCAATAGGGGGCGCAACTGGCGAACCAGGCGAACCTGGTAAAACGCCCTCCTAGCCACGGCTGTCACTTGATCTTCCATGGACAGCCGGGCATCCAGGAGGACACCCAAATTGCGCGCCCCATCCACAGGGGCAAGATGTTCGCCCCCTATGGCCAGCGATGGAGTGAGCTGGTTGAATCAGGCGGCCGGGAACCACAGCCACTCGGTCTTGGTCGGGTTGAGCCTGAGTCCGTTACTTCCCATCCAGATCCGCACGGCTTCCAGGCACTGGCACATCACCGCTACGGCATCGTTGGGGTGGTTTGGGGTAGATATATACAGTTGAGTGTCATCAGCGTAGAGATGGTACTCTACCCCAAAACCACGGATGATCTCACCCAGCGGCTTCATGTATGTGTTGAACAGGAGAGGCGAGAGGACCGACCCCTGAGGCACCCCACATGTGAGGGGTCTCGAGGTCGACCTCTGCTCTCCTGCCAACACAAATTGCGATCGGCCAGAGAGGTAGGAGGAGAACCACCGTAAAACGGTGCCTCCCACCCCAACCCCCCCAGCCGATGCAATAGGATACCATGGTCGATGGTATCGAAAGCCGCCGAGAGGTCTAATAGGACCAGGATGGAGGAACAACCCCCATCTCTGGCCCTCCAGAGATCATCGACCAACGCGACCAATGCTATCTCGGTGCTATGCCCGGGCTGAAAGCCGGACTGGCGCGGGTCTAGATAATCAACTTCCTCCAGGTGACGGGGAAACTGTTCTTCCCTCTATCCCTCTACCTACCTACCTACATTTCCCCCTCTGTATCCACCTACCTACCTACCTACCTACTGTATTCTTCCCTCTCTCCCTCTACCTACATATTATATTTATCTCTATATACCTGTACCTATCTACGTACCTGCTGTATTCATCCCTCTCGTTTATCCCTCTACTTACCTACCTACTGTATTTCTTCCTCTCTCTATATTCCTCTACCTAAATAAATAGCCCTCCCCTCCCCACACACACACACCCTCAGTCAACCCCCTCCAGGCCCCCCCTCCCTTCCTCCCTCACTTGTGCCTAACACAGTGGTGGGCAAAGTCATTAGTCTCTTTGTCCCTCTGTTCCTCCTTTCTTCTCTGTCTTTCTCTGTCATTCTCTCTCTCTCTCTCCTTCCTCCCCCATCTCTGTCACTCTGTTTGAGTATGATTGCCTGTCTATCTTTCCCTCACTCATTCTCTGTGTGTGTCTGTCTCTCTCCCCTCCCTTTCTCTCTGTCACTGTGTGTGTGCTTGTCGATCTCTCTCATTCATTATCTCTCTGTTCGTCTCTCCCTCCCTCTCTGTCTCTCTGTGTATCAGTCTCCTCCCTCCCCTCCGCAAGCAGCGAAAAGGCCGGCATATCGGGCTGAGGAGTCTAGGGCTGCCTTCTCCCACAGTGAGCGTGGCTATCCGGGCACCGCATGCCCACCCCCACCAGCCCCACGCCGCCGCCCCCGAGCCCCGCGACACGCAGCCCCCGCCGCCCGGCAGGCGCACCGCAGGCAGGACAGCCGGCCATGCCCCCACCAGCTCTCTCCAACGGCTCCGGAAAGTGCACCTCGGTGGCCATCGGAGAGAGCTAGTGGAGACGCGGCCGGCTGCCCCGCCCGACAGGCGACTACCACACGGGGCTCGGACGCTTCTGATCCTGTGGCCCTGCGTGCGTGCGCGTGGAAGAGAGCGGCTGCAGGCAGACAGGGAGGCGCATGCGTTGCTTTCCACATTGCCCCTGGCAACGTTCCTTCAAGGCGGTTTTCTGCCGTTACGTGTCCATGACGTACAGCCGGATGGGAGGAGTTACACGGAGCTTAAACCGTGTTCAGTGAGTAACTTTCATTTGTGCCTGCCTTGTACACGATACACGTGTGCTAGGCACAAAATGATTTGGTATTCTATTATCCGAAGTGCTTCGCTACATTGTGTGAAAGTTTGGTTTAAATCGGTCCGGTACTTTTTGAGATTAGTGGATTCGTACAAACTATTTTACATTTTTATTTATATAGATAAGCAAATCTAGGTCTTGTTTGGGATTAAACTCTTTGGATTTTAGTTGAAATAGTATAAGAACAAAATGAAAGAAAAGGTGGGTGAATGTAAGAAAGATGAATGCTAAGATTATACTTTTGAAGTGGTTATTTTCCTTGTGGATATTTCTTTAAGAGATTAATATGCCCATCCAACTCAAATACTCTGACTTTGTGTGGCTTGCCATTTCATTTATATATTTGTCAAATTTAGATACCCCCGTGTCACTCCAGAATGACTTTGGACTATGTATAATTAAATAATAAAAATATTATAAAAATGTGATACATCTATAAAAGAGCCAGATAAAAACAGAAATAAAATTTTAAAAGGTGGGGGAGGGACATTTTGGTGCCAACCACCCCCAGGAAGCCTCATGCAAGTTGCAGAGCCAGGTCTTCAAAGTCTTTTTAAAGGACCAGGAGACTGTGGTCTCACCTCTGGTGGGAGAATATTCCAGAAGGTGAGAGCCACGTGAGACAAGATTCTCTTCTTGGACCCTACCTGAGGAAATTCTTTAGCTGACATGATCTATAACCATGATGGCAAACCTATGGCATGCATGCCACAGGTGGCACGTGTAGCCATTTGTCAGGGCCAGCTGACTTCGGCCTTCTTTTGAGGCCGTTTTTTACCCTCCAGAGATTCCCCTGAAGCCTCCGGAGCATGAAAAACTGACCCTACAGGCAAATCGTAAGTTCAGGAACGGACTTCCGGTTTCCGCGTAGGACCGATTTTTGCCCTCCAGAGTCTTCAGGGAAGCCTCCTGAAGGCCTCTGAAGGTTCCAGAGTGCATAAAACAGACCTAAGGGGAATCCAGAATTTTGGGAATGGTGCCTTCTGATTTGTCTGTATGGCCGATTTTTAATCTTTGCAACCTTCAGGGGCCTTCAGGAGGTTTCCCTGAAGGCTTCGGAGGGCAAAAACCAGTCCTATGAGGAAACCGGAAGTCTATTCCTGAACTTCTGGTTTGCCAGTAGGGCCAGTTTTTCACCCTCCAGAGCCTTCAGGGAAGCTCCTGGAGGCCCCTGAAAATCTCTGGAGCCTTCAGGGAAGCTCCTGAAGGCTCCAGAGGTCAAAAATTGTCCCTACGGGCAAACCAGAAGTCACCATTCCAGAACTTCTGGGTTACTCATAGGTTCATTTTTCAACCTCTGGAGCTTCAGGTAAGCTCCTGAGGCCTCTGGAGGGTGTCCAGGGGAGTGAGCGAGCCTGTTTTCACCCGACCCAGGCTCTCAGAAAGCCTCTGGAGCCTAGGGAGGGTGAAAAAAACATGGTAAAAGCGGGGTGGGTATCATTGGTCCCGTGCATGCACAGGGGACTCATGCACATAGGTTTATAGGTGTGGCACACTGGCACACGACCCCCTCTGTGCTCCCCCCGCTTTTGGCACAACAACCAAAAAAGGTTCTCCATCACTGATCTATAACATTATTTCCCTACTTGATCAGCTGGGATGGGCTGATCAGATGGTTCCTCTAATTACCTGGCGCCATGCCATTTGGGGTTTTAAAGATAATAATAATAATAATAATAATAATAATAATAATAATAATAATAATAATAATAATAATAATAATAATAATAATAATAATAATAATAATAATAATAATAATAATAATAATAATAATAATAAATTATATTATAATTATAATTTAATACTTATAAACCGCTCCCTCTCCCCATAGGGACTCGGGGCGGTGCACAGGAAGAATAAAAGACAATAAATATATACAGACATTTTTAAAAACAAATTAAACCTGAGCCTGTGCTAAAATTCCCCATAAAACTAGCTAAACTAAAATAGCATTCCCAATAATTAAATACAATAATAATAATACCCCAAAGACAGAGAGACTATCCAAGGCCGGCCAGACAAAGAGATGTGTTTTTAATTTTAGACGGAAGGAGCGGAGGTCCGTGGTCGTCCTAATGTCAGGGGGAAGGTCGTTCCAGAGGGCTGGGCCCGCCACAGAGAGAGCCCTTCCCCTGGGCGTCGCCCGCTGACAAAGTCTAGTGGACGGTACCCGGAGAAGTCCCTCTCTGTGGGAGCGAATCGGCCATGAGGATGTATGAGGCACGATCCGATCCCGCAGATAGCTAGGTCCCGAGCCATGGAGCGCTTTAAAGATGATAACTAACACCTTGAAGCGCACCCGGAAGACGACAGGCAGCCAGTGCAGCTCGCGCAAGAGCGGTGTTACATGGGTAAACCTTGCGGTTCCCATAATTCCTCGCGCGGCTGCGTTCTGGACTAGCTGAAGTCTCCGGGTGCACCTCAAGGGGAGCCCCATGTAGAGAGAGTTACAATAGTCCAGTCGAGATGTCACGAGAGCATGAGTGACTGTGCGAAGGGCGTCCCGATCCAATAGGGGGCGCAATTGGCGAACCAGGCGAACCTGGTAAAACGCCCTCCTGGCCACGGCTGTCACTTGATCTTCCATAGACAGCCGGGCATCCAGGAGGACACCCAAATTGCGTGCCCCATCCACAGGGGCAAGATGTTCGCCCCCTATGGTCAGCGATGGAGTAAGCAGGTTGAATCGGGCAGCTGGAAACCACAGCCACTCGGTCTTGGTCGGGTTGAGCCTGAGTCCGTTACTTCCCATCCAGATCCGCACGGCTTCCAGGCACTGGCACATCACCGCTATGGCATCGCTGGGGTGGTTTGGGGTAGATATATACAGCTGAGTGTCATCAGCGTAGAGATGGTACTCTACCCCAAAACCACGGATGATCTCACCCAGCGGCTTCATGTATGTGTTGAACAGGAGAGGCGAGAGGACCGACCCCTGAGGCACCCCACACGTGAGGGGTCTCGAGGTCGACCTCTGCTCTCCTGCCAACACAAATTGTGATCGGCCAGAGAGGTAGGAGGAGAACCACCGTAAAACGGTGCCTCCCACCCCCAACCCCCCCAGCCAATGCAATAGCATACCATGGTCGATGGTATCGAAAGCCGCCGAGAGGTCTAATAGGACCAGGATGGAGGAACAACCCCCATCTCTGGCCCTCCAGAGATCATCGACCAACGCGACCAATGCCGTCTCGGTGCTATGCCCGGGCCGGAAGCCGGACTGGCGCGGGTCTAGATAATCAACTTCCTCCAGGTGATGGGGAAACTGTTGTGCCACCACACTCTCAACAACCTTCGCCAAAAAGGGAAGGTTGGAGACTGGACGATAGTTGTTTAATAGAGCTGGATCCAAAGAGGGCTTCTTAAGGAGGGGCCTCACCATAGCCTCTTTTAGGGAGGCAGGCAAGGAACCCTCACTTAAGGATGCATTGACAACCTCTTGGAGCCAGCCTCGTGTCACCTCCCAGGATGCCAGTACAAGCCAGGAGTGACACGGGTCCAATAAACATGTGGTGGCTCGCAGTCGCACACGTAAACTGTCCATATCCTCGGAAGTAACGGAGTCAAACTCCTCCCAAACAAGATCTGTCTCGTGGCATCCCACTGGGCCATCAATGGGGGCTAGCCCGTTCTGTATCTGAGCGATTTTCTCCTGCAGAAAAGTCACAAATTCCTCTGCTCTACCCTGTAACGGGGCCTCCCGCACCCTCTGTTGAAGGAGGGAGCGGGTAACCCTAAACAGGGCGGCAGGGCGGTTGTCTGCGGATGCTATGAGAGTAGCACAGTGATGACGTTTGGCCACTCTCAGCGCCACAATGTAAGTCCGTAAATGGGCTCTTACCTGTGTCCGGTCAGATTCAGAACGGGTAGACCTCCATCTTCTCTCTAGGCATCTCTTACAGCGTTTCATCATCCGCAGCTCCTCGGTAAACCAAGGAGCCAGGGTGGTTCGCCGCCGCAAGAGAGGCCGCAAGGGCGCGACCCGATCCAAGTCTCCCGTGGTCGCAATATTCCATGCGGCCACGAGGTCCTCCATCGGGGCGCGGGTCAGGGGTACAGGAACTGGCCCAAGCACCGTCTGGAACCCATCCGGGTCCATCAGGCGCCTGGGGCGGAACCAGATTGGTAACTCCGGTTCCGCCTCCCCGCGGAGGGGAGCAGCGGTCGGAAAGTCGAGCCGGAGAAGTGAGTGGTCTGACCATGACAAGGGCGTGATGACTATATCCCCTATACCCAGATCACTCTTCCATTGGCCTGAGACAAAGATGAGGTCCGGCGTATGTCCACCCTCGTGAGTGGGGCCTTGAATTAGTTGGGTCAGGTCCATGGCCGTCATGGAAACCATGAACTCCCGAGCTACCTCGGATGATTCGCCCAACGATGGCAGATTAAAGTCCCCCATGACTAAAAGTCTGGGGGTCTCAACTGCCACCGTAGCGATCACCTCCAGGAGCTCGGGCAGGGCTGCTGCTACATAGCGGGGAGCCAGGTATACAACCAGCAAGCCCAACTGCCTCCCTAGGCCCCACTTCACGCAGAGGGACTCACAACCGGTGGTCTGTGGTACAATGGTCTCTCTCGGCTCAAGACCTTCCTTGACAATGACCGCTACCCCACCGCCCCTACCTAGGGCCCAGGGCTGATGAAAAACGCGGTAGCCTGGTGGGCACATTTCAACGAGGGGGAGTCCTCCCTCGTGGCCCAACCAGGTCTCCGCAATTCCAGCCAGGTCCGGCTCCCCCTCTGACACCAAGTCACTAATGAGGGGGGCTTTGTTGACAACGGACCTGGCATTGCAGAACATCAGCCGTAGGCCCTGGCTCTGTACTCCCTGACCACCTAGCCTGCGGGGGTTGTGGCACCCGACCGTTTGTAACCAACGACTGCGTGCCACCAACCGGGAGGATGAAACTTGTCTCCCCTCAGCCCTGCCCCTCCCCACGACCCTCTGGATTGGTATGCCCTCAAACGGAACGACTCGTGTTTCCCCCCTCCTATCGGAACCTTCCGCTTCCCTCCGTCGGCTGCTGGCCTGGCCCTTCTTTTCGTTCTGTTCTTCCGTCTCTATCTGTCTATGCCCACCCCCCTCCCTAGTACCCCCTAAAATAGACAATAATTTATTAATTAAAAAACCCCGAAGACTACGCTTCGCCCACTTCTCCGGATTTATAAATCCCTCATCAAGGCGGGCCCTCGTTAGAGAATAATACCTTACATTGAAGCAAACTGGCACTTTCAGTTTTTTCACTAGGATTTTTTTTTCTTTGCAATTAGAGTTCTTCCTCATTCTTCAGTGCTTCAGAATTTGAGAGGTACAAAGTTGTGTTTGGGGTTTAAAAAAATGGCTGAAAGGAGAATGATGATGATAATCATGGTGATAATCATGGTGCTCACGGTGCCATTTGGTGGTGGTGGGGGAATGAAAGCATTGTTTCATTTCTATTTTGGGAGGGGAAGTATATTAAAAAATGAGATCTGGCCTGTATTGCAGCCTGAAAGCTTTGAGTTGTCCAACTCCTATTTAGGCATCCTAACCAGAAAAGTAGGAGAAAAAGTTATAACAAAGGGCACTTGGGAAATGTTTTCCATAAATACTTTATGTTGCAGGTGTCAAACCCGCAGTGCCAAGTTGTCGTCACATGACATATCATGATTTTTTCCCCTTTATGGAGCTTTATGGGGTGGGCATAGCCTGAGCATGACGCATCCAGCGCATGAGCTGCCAGTTTCTCAACCCTGCTCTTTGTGATTGGAAAGCAGGATGCTCCAATTTTCACAGCTGTGTGAAAGATCATATATTGTGCATATATGTAAAATTGATGCATATACTTGGATTGCAAAAGTGTGGCTAAGCTTTGGATGGGAGAAGAGTTAGAGTCACAGCCCTATCTAACATGTGTTATAGTGTGACTCCCTATCAAGATTCAGGAGCTTGAGGACAGAGAGAGTCGGGCAGCAGGCATCCTGTCTCCCTTCCATGGTCCAAATCTTTTAGCACTGAACAGGGCTTCTGTGTATAGATCTTTTTTTAACTGTACAGAGCCCTTTAATTCACTTTGCTGATGTGCTTTGCATCATCCTTCTTGGCTTTGATTGCTGTGATAACTCTCCCATGTGGTTTTGGCACTGTACTTGCTGTAATTGCTCTGAACCCATAGAGACGCGATAATGGGCTATTGATGTTCATTGTGTTCTAATTCTCTCCTCACCACCTTTACATTTCCTGTCACCCATTGGCAGATAATCCTCAAGCGACCTTTTGGAGAAGTGCATCCATAGAAACAACTTGATAAGCAGAAGCTCCAGAAGTGCATCTAGAATTAGTAACTACTCCAGGTTGCTCTGATCGCTTTGCAATGTGCCACTTCACATCCCTTAAAGAGACTGATTTGAGAAGTAAATGGAGTTGGAGCAGGTGAAACTTTAAGTAATTGCAAATTATTAGGACACTTCATGTTGTAAGGACTCTTCAAATACTTTTAAATTGCTCTGCACTAATTGTGATCAATGCGGTATTCATTTCTAATACCTCTTCAGATTGACAGCCATGTTGTATTTTAGAGGCTGGCATAGTTTATTTAAATAAATTTTCCTTTTAAAATATTACCCATTTATCTGCAAGATAAATAAAAATCCTAGGACATCACTTTTTATTATTTTAGCTAACACGGTATTTTTCTACAAAACAGTATGCTCAAATTTATACTAACGCTAAGCTGTAACAAGGGAAACTATCACTCAGTATATACTGTAGGTAAGGAAAATTACCAGATTTATTATATTTTTGCCTAAGTTAAAAGAATAAGTATTAAAAAAAATTCTATGTGTACTAGATATTTTGCTAGACATGGACTTGGTAAGGGGGGGGGGGGTGAGTGCTCTTTAACACTCATTATTTTCCTATCTACTGGAAACACATTTCCTAAGAAATATATTAATTTTAGGTACTGAAAATAATCATTTTAGATGCTTATCCACCAAGATATAAAGGGAAAACCTAGTGATGCATACTTTATAGCAGTGATGGCGAACCTATGGCACACGTGCCACAGGTGGCACGCGGAGCCATTTGTCAGGGCATGCAAGGCGTTGTGCGTGCTGGCCAGCTGACCTCGGCCTTCTTTTGAGGCCATTTTTCACCCTCCTAAAGGCTCTTGAATGCTTCGGAGCGCTAAAACCAGCCCTAAGAGCAAACCGTAAGTCCATTCCTGAACTTCCAGTTTGCCCATAGGGATGGTTTTTCACACTCCGGAGGCTTCAGGGAAGCTCCTGAAGCCTCTGGAAGGCCTTGGGGGGGGGGGAGGCAGCGGCAGCCTGGGGAGGGCGAAAAAAACACACCAAAAATGGGGGAGAGCACTCCTCGTGCGTGCATGCACGCTGGGGTCGTACGCATAGCATTATGGGGGTGGCATGCCTGCGCACAAACCCCCTGCGCTCCCCCCGCTTTTGGCACGTGAGCCAAAAAAGGTTCGCCATCACTGCTTTATAGTATACAGATGGAGATTTAGTAATACTCTGAACAGGCCAACGCCTACTTCCTGAGTGGGGATGACATTGTACGCCTTCCATTCCCAGTCCATTGCAAATGCGCTCAGTGCCTATGTTTTTTCTGTTTCAATTCAAAACTGCTGTTTTTTGACTTGAGCCATCTTGTCCTACAAGTAGATGACACCCAGTGGATCATTCAAATCTAGTGACAGCCCCAGCTCTGTTTGGCTGCGGTGCCTAGCATCCCTCTTCCCGCCCCAGTGATAGGTTACTGTGCTATGCAGTCATTTCAAGCTGAGCCATCAGGCTGTTAAGATTTGTTTTGCTCTGCTCTGCTCTGCTCTGCTCTGTATGGTGATTGGCGAGTGCTGTATTTTAATAGTCTCACAAACTCTGCTTTGCTTTGCAGAGTTGGGACAGAGTTAACTTTCAGTTTCTGCTACTTTTACATTAGGAGTCTGAACTACCAGTTCTTTCTTGCTCTATAGTTTCTCTGAGCATATAGAGGAACATGATAAAAGGGAGGGAGGGAGGGATAGTGTTAGTGCAAACATCTGCAAAAGAACAGAAATTAGTGAGAATGGGATGGGATGGAAAAAGATAGACACTGGTTTCCCTGCCCATACAAGAGCCAGCTAATTGGGCCTGCCTTTCCTGCATGGGTGTAAGGGGCAGAAGTGGGGAGTGGACAGTCAGATATGTGGGGGCCACAATTCAGATTGAGCGCCAGTTGACCTCTTTGCCAACCCATAGCAATATGCACTGGAATATGTGAAGTTGTCTTAAGAAACATCCAGGAGCATCAGAGATCTCCATAGGATCACTGTATTATACATCCCATTTGCCACCATGAGCAATGATTGCAAGAATGCATGGACATAGGTGTGCAATTTTTATTTTATGTCATAGAAAAGAAAGACCTTAGAAAAATGGGCAAAGGGATGCTGCTAGGGAATGGCCACATGAGGGAAGGCGTAGTCCACAGTTGAATAATAGGTGAAATCAGAGGCTCAGGAAAGAGCTTTCATAGTTTCTTGGGATGCAAAGGAGACAGTGAGAGATGCGTACTTTTAGACTTTCAAGATTCTGATAATGTAGCCTTCTAACAAAGTAGAATTAACTTATCTATATTATCTATATGGGGTATATCTATACTAATGGGTTTTTTTTAATGTTCTTCTGATTGAAGCTTCATAGCGCTAAATATTTTTTTCCCTATTGAGCAATTATCATTTTCTTCATGACTACAATCTCCTAATTTGCTTCTTAAATACACCAAACATGAGGAAAGATCTATAGCCCTGCTACCCAACTATTCATTCCCAGCACTTGACTCAGTATTGAAAAACCCATTTATACTTACATACATATGTCTACCTATGTCAGGGATGTCCAAACTTGGGAACTTTAAGACTTGTGGACTTCAACTCCCAGAATTCCCCAGCCAGCATAGCTGGCTGGGGAATTCTGGGAGTTGAAGTCCACAAGTCTTAAAGTTCCCAAGTTTGGACATCCCTGACATAGGTAGACAGATACAATGTCCTTTTGGAGAAAGCAAAATAGGGAAACGAAATTAAAGACAGGAGGTAAGATAAAAAGAAATCTAAATCAATCTAGAATGTTTTACACCATCATATTTTTACTTATTTATTTTATTTGTTTGTATCGAACATTCATTATTTTTTATAAATAAGTCCAAGTGGTAAACATACCTAATACTCCTTCCTTTGCCTATCTCCCCCCCCCAACAACAACCCTGGGAGGTGGTTTGGCTGAGAGAGGCCCAAAGTCATCTAACCAGCTTTTATGCCTAGTGCAGCACTACAACTCACAGTCTCCTGGTATCTAGTCTGTTGCCTTAATCACCAGACCAAACTAGCTCTATACTCACTAGATCTTTCTATAACTTTCTGTCCTTTCAAACCTTCATAATTTCTACCATGTCCATACATCAATTTCTACATTATGTGGTATCATCATAATTTATAATAATAATGCTGAATTGTTGTATCTAACTAAAGAATGTGTTACACTTGAGTTTACACAGAGCTTGCAAGATGCTAGGATATTACTTCGTCGTTGGAAAGTATTCAGTTTTAAATTTATTTTTTAAGAATGATATAATAAAAATTTGTACACTCCCTGAATGTAATGTTTTTTTTTACTTACATGCTAATATTAATGCTAATATTAAATATTTATTCTTCATTAAATAACTACTAGCATTGTGTTCATATAATAGTAACAAAGCTCCTCATAGATTCATTCCACGGAATACATTTCAAACAAAAGCAGATAGCATGATTGCAGTTCTCTAGCCTCATTCATTGCAGTGCTATTAAGTTCCAATGTTTCCTTTTGTTCCTTTCCTTTCTTTTTTCCCTTTCCTTTTTCTTTTTTTCTCCTTATAGATTAATATTGCTCAGTCTTCATTTCTTCATTGCTGTCATTCATAAAAATATAAAATCCATGTGTGATCCCTGTTGGGTCCATATGTTTGACTTCAAGATACTGACAACCCATAAGGTCAATAGACAGATGGCTAATGTGCTGAAAATTGACAGAGCATAAATTCAACACTGATATACATCATTCAAGCTGACAGGCAAGATAATTATTAACTTTTAAAGTCCAAGCAATTACACCCTTCTCTTTTATGCTGGCTATAGCATTCTTTCTCCAGAAGGTTCAGTGAGAAGCTGAAAATAAATTCAGTGGAAAAAATCTGTTGTTGTGGCTGTTTTATGGTCGTTGTTGGTACTGATAATGATTTTGAGACTTGGCAATAAGAAACTGTGAATCTTGGCTTCTCAGAACTCAGGGGGGAAAACTTTCACTTTATACCCAGAATCGCACTGAAAGGAAATACCATTTGATCTGGAGTGCTTAATATTAATTACGTTTCTATAAGATACAATCTTTGCCTATTCCTGTGCACCTTTAGATCAAAGATTTTCAATCTTGGCAAGTTTAAGATGTGTGGAGTTATGCTGACGGGGAAATTCTTGGAGCTGAAGTCCACACGTTTCAAAGTTGCTACAATTGAGAACACTGATCTAGAATGTCCACTGTCCACTTTTTGGGGGGTATGTTCATAAATGTTACATTTCCTAGTTGCCCAGCTTCTAGACATCTAATTCAAATGATGTGAATATAGTCCAACCTACCAAAACATAACTGCAAAAGTCAGAACAGGAATACAAATTAAAATAGGCAAGAAAGTTGTAAGAGAACACCTGTCTACTCTAGATGAGTTCAAATAACCAGGACTTGATGGATTATATCCCAAGGTTCTAAAGGAGCTGGCAGATGTGATCTTGGAACCATTGAACCATATTTTCCAAAGTTCCTGGGCAACCAGGAAACTGCCAAAGGACTGGAGAAGAGCTGATGTAGTTCCCATCTTCAAAAGGCAGTGGGAAACAGATTCAGGAAACTACAGCCTAATCAGCCTGACCTGGGAAAATCCTGGAAAAAATAATCAAGCAACAGATCTGCAAACACCTAGAAGCATGCAAAGTTATAACCAAAGTAAACATGGGTTTGTCAAAAACAGAACATGCCAAATAACCCTGATTTCATTCTTCGTCAAAGTGACTAAATTAGTGGACCAGCAAAATGCAGTAAACATAGTATACTTGAATTTCACTAAGGTATTTGACAAAGTAGACCACAACCTACTTCTTGGTAAGCTAGAAAAATATGGAATAGACCAGATAGATTTGTAATTGGCTGATAAATGGCATTCACCATGTAGTCCTTAATGGAACTACATCTACATAGAGGGAAGTAAGCAGAGAAATAGCTCTTCACTATCTTCATCAATGATTTAGATTAAGGAATAATAGAAGAACTCATCAAATTTGCAGATGACACTAAGCTGGCAGGCATAGCCAACACCCCAGATGATGGGCTCAAAATCCAGATGGATCTCAACCGACTTGACCATTGGTCCCTATCCAACAAAATGAAATTCAAGGTAGAAAAAAATAAGGTCTTACACTTAGATAAGAAAAAACAAACTACAGGTACCGATTGGATGGAACCTGACTCAATAATAGTAATTGTGAGAGGTATCTTGGAGTCCTAGAGGACAATCATCTAAATATGAGCCAGCAATGTACAGCAGCAGCCAAAAGAGCCACTGCAATCCTAGGTTGCATTACAGAGGGAGAGAATCAAAATCATGTAAAGTACTAGTACCACTCTACAAAGTCTTAGTAAGACCATACCTGGAATACTGCATCCAGTTTTGGTCACACATCATAAAAAAGATGCTGTAACTTTGGAAAGAGTGCAGAGAAGAGCAACAAAAGATGATTAGGCACCCGGAGGCTAAAACATATGAAGAATGATTGCTGGAATTGGGCATGGCTACTCTAATGAAAAGAATAATTAGACTAGAGGTAACATGATAGCAGTATTCTAATATTTCAACCTATTAAACCTATTTTCCAAAGTAACAGAAGGCAAGACAAGAAACAATGGATGGAAGCTTTCAGAACTTTTTGGTACTTCATCACTGGAGAGACCCTCATTCAAAATCAACCTACATTCTGGCTTGATTTATGCACCAAGATATATGGCTCTGTCTATTGAGTATATAATACAATATACACAACTAATAGTAATGTATTCAATATTTTGATGATGTTAGCAAAAGGTACAAATGTAGCCATAGAGAGATACTATAATTACAGTAAATGGATATTTATCATCAAGTAAACAAATTGAACCAGTTCTATATGCGAGACCGCCTCCTGCCCCATACATCGCTTAGACCGATACGCTCCCACAGAGAGGGCCTCCTCAGGGTGCCGTCGGCCGGACAATGCCGACTGGCGACACCCAGGGGGAGAGCCTTCTCTGTGGCGGGGCCAGCCCTCTGGAATGACCTGCCCCCTGAATTACGTACCATCACCGACCTCCGCCTCTTCCGCCAATGTCTTAAGACATATCTGTTTCAACAAGCCGGCCTAGCCTAACCTCCCATGGGGACTTTTAGATAGTTTTAAATTGGGTTTTTAAAATTTGGTTTTAGCGCAGGATAGGTTTATTTAATAGTTTTTAAATTATATTTATTGTATTTTGTATGTTTTTTAAATTTCCTGTGCGCCGCCCTGGGTCCTCTGTGGAGAAGGGCGGGATATAAATTTAAAAAAATAAAAAATAAATAAAGTCACATTAGCTAGAATTAAATGAAAACTATAGCCATTACTAGCCAGGCCTGCAAATCTGCTTGGAAAGATTGGAAAGCCAAACTATGTGTTGTTTTCTCAGTGTTTTTTCTATCACACCAGGCTTAGATTCCTTTGCTGCAAGGGTGAGATTTATGCAAATGGTTTTTGCATCCTGCATCAGGAGAAAAATGGAACTTGCAAAACATGACAGCAGGAGAAAAAAAAATCTCCCAGTTTCAGCAGCGGGAGGTTCGATTCAATTTCCAGGGATATTTTCAGCCATGTTTGGTAATGCCTCTGTTATCTTTCCTTTTCACAAACACGGGGTAAAAATATTAGGAATGGCTGACCAACCAAGGTATGTTCCAGAAAAAGGAGGAAAAACTAAATCTCTCTCTCTCTCTCTCTCTCTCTCTCTCTCTCTCTCTCTCTCTCTCTCTCTCTTCCTCCCTCCCTCCCTCCCTCCCTCCGTGTGTGTGTGTGTGTGTGTCTGTTGGTGTGTATCCCTGTACATACATTGCTTTTAGTCTATCTGACCTTATAATGCCACTGCATAATATTATTAGTTTTACTATTCATCTTATTTTTCACATTTCAATAACACTGGATATTCTTATAAATGGTAGATTATTAATTACTATTAAAGTGGCTTAAAATATTCTGGTATCTTCCGCCTCCTTAATAAGTATGAAGTATGAAATAATTTATTTGTGGGGCAATTCCATAGGATATGAAAGAACATATTTATTAGCTCTGAGAGTCCATTGAATATGCGCCTGCATGATTCTCATATTGCTTTGGAAATCACGAGGGCATTACATTGTACGGCTACCTTATTAAATTGCTCTTGAAAGACTAACGGGTGGCAGGAGGCTTTAATTACAAACTCAACATGAATTTGATGTGATGCACACGCTCCTCCTAATCACAAACCTGCAAAGCACTTTAAATTTAATTTTAATCATGGGACTGGTTCAGTATAAGTCAATGGGACTACTCTAACATTACAGATTGTTCAGAGGTATTTCCTACATAAATGTTCATTTGAAGAGCTCTCCCATAAGTCACTTGAGTGGCAAAGAAATCATAATGCAGGAAAGATTTATATACCTGAATCGGGTTGAAAGTAAAATACAGATAAACTGAAAATTCAAGCTATTTATTAAATGACAAGGACAAAATGCCTTCTCTCACTATTTGCCCAGTGTCCTCTAAAGTGGAGAAAGTTAAGACACTCCCAATAACAACATAACTCATGAACCTCATGGCTGAAATGTCTCCTAATCATGTTCTGACTCATGAATTGAAAAGACTCTTTGGAAAAGCTACTGTAGTAAAGAGAGAAATTTCATTATCAAAGATTCAGACATATAAGAAAACAATGATCTATTACTGTACATAATGACAAGAGACAAGGAAAGAGGGAGGGAGGGAGGGAGAGGAAGAAGGGGGGAAAGGGAGGGGGAGAGACTCAGATTGTTTATCACAGGGGTCCCCAACCTTTTTTGCACCAGGGACCGGTTTCATTTAAAAGAAAGTTTTGCGGACCAGCTGAGTGGCTCAGCAGTCATGTGACTGGGTGGGCGTGGCCAACTTGGAAAATGTGAACCTCACTTAACAATGATCTTGGTTAACAACCAAACTTTTGGGCTCAATTGTGGTCTTTCTTTCTTTCTTTCCCTCTTTCTCTCTCTCTTTCTCTCTTCTTTCTTTCCCTCTTTCTCTCTCTCTCTCTCTTTCTGTCTGTCTTTCTCTTTCTTTCTCTCTTTCTTTCTCTCTCCCACTTTTTTCTTTTTTTCTTTCTTTCTTTCTTTGTCTCTTTCATTCCCTCTTTCTCTCTCTCTTTCTCTCTCTTTCTTTCTTTCCCTCTTTCTTTTTCTTTCTCTTTTTCTTTCTCTTTCTCTCTTTTTTTCTTTCTCTCCCCTTTTTTCTGTTTCCTGTCTGTCTCTGTCTTTCTCTTTCTGTCTGTCTTTCTCTTTCTTTCTCTCTCTCTCCCACTTTTTTTTTCTTTCTATCTATTTCTTTCCCTCTCTCTCTCTCTCTTTCGCTTTCTCTCTTTCTTTCTCTCTCTCTTTTTCTTTCTCTTTCTCTCTTTTTTCTTTCTCTTTTTTTCTCTTTCCTTTCTGTCTCTCTGTCTCTCTCTTTCTGTCTGTCTTTCTTTTTCTTTCTCTCTTTCTTTCTCTCCCACTTTTTTCTTTCTTTCTCTTTTTCTTTCTCTCTGTCTCTCTCCCCTTCGTCCGCCCATCTGTCACTATGTGTGTGTGTGTGTGTGTGTCTGGCATTCACGCACTTAATCACTTTCTGCGTCTCTCTCTCTCCCTCCCTCCCTCTCTCTGTGTGTTTCTGTCACTCTCTGATTCCCCCCTCCCTCCCTATCTCTCTCTGTGTCTGTGCCTCTCTCTGTCTGTCTGTCGTCGTCCCCGCCCCGCCCGCCCGTCCCCCGCCAAGCCTCCTCAGCCGGGCCCGCTGCGCTCACCGCCGTGCTTGGTTGCTCATTCGCTCGCTCAGGCTCCTTCCAGGAGCTGAGAAGCCTCCGTGTGTGTGTGAGAGAGAGAAACGGCAACCCCTGGAAGACGACGAGTGGCCGGCATGCCGGCTGTGGAGGGAGGAAGGGGGAGGGAGGAAGGAAGGGAATCGATGGCCAGGAGTCCCACCGCCGACGAGGGTGGAGGAAGAGCCGCACTCCAAAGGCGCGAACAGCCGCGCCTGCGCTCTCCTGTGCGCTCTGTCCAGGGGGCTGCCCCTTCCTCCTCCTCCTCTCCAGCCCCGCGGCCCGGTTCCTAGCAAGCCACGGACCGGCACCGGTCCGCGGCCCGGGGGTTGGGGACCCCTGGTTTATCATACATGGAAATCTTCAGCCCCAATTGAGGCCCAAAACAACCATTTTGTGGATAGACAATTTGCTACCTCTTCCCCTTTAGGCTTGTGGAAGCCCAAAGAAGCCCAAAGCCTTATTTGCCAGCATCCTCTTCAACTCTATCCTTCAAAAGATTCTTGGTATCCAAGGTCAATGGAGGACTGGATCAGCATGTCTCAGCCTCCAATGTTTTCCCTTGCCAAAGAGCAACATTGGTATTTCCAATCTATGGGGGGAGGGGGAGAGGTAATATGGCCCAATTTGCAGGTGCCCTTTATAAGATATTTGAGTCCTGTTGCTGAGATAATGGACTTGGAAAGTGGGCCTGGAATATCCCTCTTTTTCAAACATACAGGGCAGAAGAAGTTGTTCTCCTACTTCTACAAAATCTAACTATCACAGAATATGGTTGGACAGGGCTATCTGTGCCAGTGCCAGCAGTGTGGGATCATGCCAGTCTAGGTGCCCACATGACTTCTTCCTTAAGAAGACCTCACTCTTTGACCCACCAACTGGCAGAGATTAAAACCTGGTGAGAACACTCAAAAGGTTTGGATTTAGATGTTGGAGAAAACAACTGTGGGGCTAGACTCTTCTGCATGTGTGTTTGTATACCAATATTAAAAGCCCATCCAAAATATAATTCATAAAAGAACTCATAGAACTATGCATATATTTTTATTCTCTATTTTAGTCTTCAACTCCTCCTTTGTTCCTTAATGATTGTTGTTGTTAGTTGTGAAGTTGTGTCTGACCCATCGTGATAATGGGCCAGACACAATGTTCCTTCGGGCCTTCCTGTCCTCTACCATCCTCTGAAGTCCATTTAAGCTCACGCCTACTGCTTTGGTGACTCCATCCAGCCACCTCATTCTCTGTTGTCCCCTTCTTCTTTTGCCCTCAATCTTGCCCAGCATTAGGCCCTTCTCCAGTAAGTCCTTCCTTCTCATTAGGTGGCCAAAGTATTTGAGTTTCATCTTCAAAATCTGGCCTTCTAAAGAGCAGTCAGGGTTGATTTCCTCTAGGACTGACCAGTTTGATCGCCTTGCAGTCCAAGGGACTTGTAGGAGTCTTCTCCAGCACCATTGTTCAAAGGCCTCAATTCTTTGGCTCAACCTTTCTTATGGGCCCAACCTTCACAGCCATACATTGCAACTGGAATGTATTAATTATAGATACACATAATAAAGGTTTGACCTCCCCACATTCTAAGACTGCCTACATAGATGTGCACCCCAGCTATGATTACATTTAGCAGCTTGTCCCAATTTACCCCTTTAGCACCTCTTGTCCCTGTCATCGAATTTCAATTTCTCTGGATTGCATACATATGCTTTTCTTCACATTCTACAAGCCTGTGAGCATAGCAATCTGTATGACAACAAGCTACTGCAATAAGCATATTTATCTATTTGAGTCATTTCAGGCTTTTCTAATGAACTGGAATATTGTCCAAAGCTTATTGTTTTGTACTCTTGATAACTTATACAGAATTGACAAATTAGACACAAAATCATTTATGCAAGAAAAGTGTGCATCATCAAGTTAATAACAGAACCTAACAGGAGCTTAATGAAACATTAGTGATTATATTTAAAAGCTAATTTTATTGCAGCCCTGTGGACCCAGCCTTCTGGGAAGGGACATTGACAGAATGTTTATACTGAGAAAGAAAGAAGGCTATGACTCAGACATTGGTGATCCAAACTTGTCACCTGAAGAACCCCAAAGTAAGGAACACTTTGTAAGATTTTTATTAAATGCTGGGTTACCAAGGTCAGAATCTAAATGATTTTTATTTGAATAAACTGTGGTGCTATTGATTGAATGAATTCACGAATAAATGTTTTTCCTAGGAAGTTGTTTTAAGAATTAATGGGTAGCATTCTTGACTAATGAAGTTCTTTGAAACTGATGGATTCTTTAAATTAATCATGATGACTGTCTAATTGATTGTAAAGGCACTTCTTGTGAGTAACTTAAATTGGAATGTTACTCCATTATTATTATTTACACAGCTCGTTTGACCGCCCAGCTCATCGAAGCAACCTTTGGCAGCTCACAACAAAACAACCCAATAAAAATATGTTAAAAACCAATATACAAACAAATAAAAGGCCTCCATAATCAATTTAGAACAAAATAATATGATCAGCAGCAGAATCTATCCTTACATCAGCTCACTATTGCCAGACTCCCAACAACTGCAGCAGAGCATGTTTTCAAAGCTTTCCCAAAGGCTGGGAAGGTCAGGGCCAATCTAAGATCCAGATGATGCACAGGGCAGGGACTACAGCAAAAAAGGCTGTCTTCCTTGATCCCACCAGATAGCAATAGCACTTAGACTTATATACTGCTTCACAGTGCTTTACAGCCCTCTCTAAGCAGTTTACAAAGTCAGTGAATTGCCCCCAACAATCTGAGTCCTCATTTTACTGAGCTCGGAAGGATGGAAGGATGGAAGGATGGAAGGCTGAGTCAACCTTGAGCTGGTGAGAATTGAACTGCCAAACTGCTGGCAGCCAACAGTCCGCAGAAATAACCTGCAATACTGCACTCTAACCACTGCACCATCATGACTCTACAAAACATGACATTCTTCTGTAGATAGAATGCAAAACATGCCTTACCTAGGTAGTTGTAAGCTAAGGGATGTACCAAAGAGAGATGATCCCTCATATAACCCAGTCTCATAAAACCAGGATCTTGAATTGAACTAGGAGAATAGTGGAAATCAAATGGGTCACGGAGCAGAAGAGTAACATGCGCTGAGAAAGAAATGCTCACAGTTGCCCATGCTGCCATATTTTGCACCAGATACAGCTTTCAAATACACTTCAAGGGTGCATTACAATAATCTATATCAGAGGTGACCAGAGCATGAGTGTCTGTGAGCAGAATAGCCAGGTGGTGAGAGTTAAAAAATTATAACTCCTTATAATTATGCTCCAAAGCTGCATAACAATAATATCTTAAACAATTTAAACAGATGGCAGATTGAAATTAAAGATACTTTTTGCAATTATAGGATCCCTTTTATCCAGGAGTATTTTTAATTATTCCTTTCAGCAGTGAAAAGAGGTTTGTCCTTAATAATCATTATGTAGAAATCAGCATATAGCTCAAAATATGTACTCACAAAAAGGTTCAGTTTTACAGGATTCTTCCTGTAATGTTCATAACACAGACTGTGAACACAGGAAATACTTTCTTCATTTTTCATATTATTTTTGTATTTCTGTACATAAGAGAGAAGGAAAGACTGAATTGTAGTCAGTTTTCTGCTCCACCAGGTTAAGGTTGCCCATAAAGGTCAGGTGGGAGCTCCAAATCCTTCTTCTTGTAATACCATCCAAAGTATGATCTACTTTCCATCACTGACAAGATCAAAAATTATTTTTTAGAATCCAAAGCTGTGAATCTACCATCTTTGCACAAGTGGACTACCATCTGGTCTGGTCCCCAAAGTCATAGAAGAAGAAGAAGAAAAGGGGAAATTAGTTTTTTACAATTCATTTGAAAAAATGTTAAATAATCATGAATAAGAACAGTTCCTTAAAATAAAGAATAGGTAGCAAATCTAAGATATAATGTCAGTCCCACTGAGATGGATGGAAAATGTGCAGGAGAAGAAGAGCCGAGGTGGTGCAGTGGTTAGAGTGCAGTACTGCGGGCTACTTCAACTGACTGCTAGCTGCAATTTGGCAGTTCAAATCTCACCAGGCTCAAGGTTGACTCAGCCTTTCATCTTTCCAAGGTGGGTAAAATGAGGACCCAGATTGTTGGGGGCAATAGGCTGACTCTAAACTTCTTAGAGAGGGCTGTAAAAGCACTACGAAGCAGTATATAAGTCTAAGTGCTTATTGCTATTGCTATACAGTTTGACTTGGTTTATTATTAGCATTAATCAAAACCTGACTTGCAATTTCTAAAGCATTGTCTCCAGAGGCCTGTGTTTTTTACCTTATTAAGATCTGTTTTTTAAAAAAAATATCTTAGTAAGCTATTTAAGCTTCCAAATTGCACTAGACTTATGACTGGTCGAGTAGCAACCATTCAAAGCTATGACAGACTGCCTGTACTTGATTGTTGAAAGGTATTACAGGTGATGTCATTTTGCCATTCATTTCTATCATTCTGATTTCTGTCCAATGACGAATGGCAGAAGATCATGATTTCCTCCCTTGGGATTTAATTGAATTGTGGCGAAGACATGGTGAGAGCAGACTAGTGGAAAAAGTTTTACAATGAATGCATGTCATTTGGCCATTTCCCAACCAAATAAATGCAGTAATCAACGTTCTACCAATGAAAACAGCATCAACATTCTCTCCCCAGTTGGGATTACTTTTAAATTCTCTTTTCACATTGAAAGATAATACCCCCCACGCCCCAAAAAAGGAAACATTTTCAGCATGATAGTTCTTCTCCATAACTAAAATAGGTGGCTTTTTGAATGATTGCTTGCCTTTGCTTCCTACCAAAGCTTTCCATGTATTGCATGGGTCCTGCATTTTCTCTCCTTTTCTTGATAGAATACTACTGATGAGAATCTTTATTTTTATTTTTGTGCCTGGGAAGAGTCTGTGTTGATTTGTATTACCGGTTTAACAGATGGAGAACATTGGGAGATATTATGACAGAGACAGAGATACTGTGGGGAAACTAAAACAGTATACATATACATATATATGTGTTAGTTTTTATGAGCTGATCAATAAATAAGCTCGAAATATGTCTCCTCCATTAATGGGGCCCTAACAGGAAGTTGTGAAAACAATTATCTATACAGATAGATAGATAGATAGATAGATAGATAGATAGATAGATAGATAGATAGATGATAGATAGATAGATAGATAGATAGATAGATAGATAGATAGATAGATAGATAGATAGATAGATAGATAATTGCTTTCACAACTTCCTGTTAGGGCCCCATTAAGGGAGGAGACATACTGTTTCCCTCTCTGCCTTTCGGCTCATCACCAGAGACCATCTAGACAGAGAACCATGAAATTACGTTGTGTAAATTTTTTAGATATGTGTGTTAGTTTTATGAGCTGATCAATAAATTTAAATTTGAGAGACCAAGATAGATCTATTTCGAGCTTAGCTCTCATCATATTAGCTCTCATCAGTTGGCCACACCCCACTGGGATTCGAACCGAGAGGGAAACAGTATGTCTCCTCCCTTAATGGGGCTCTAACAGGAAGTTGTGAAAACAATTATCTATACTAAATACTCCTGTCTTAGCTGATGCAATGGGTAGAGCCTGGTTAGGCTGTAGTGCTAGGCTTCTGCCTTGGATGCATTGCAGCCCCGGTTCGAATCCCAGTGGGGTGTGACCAACTGATGAGAGCTAATAAGCTCGAAATAGATCTATCTTGGTCTCTCAAATTTAAATTTATTGATCAGCTCATAAAACTAACATATATATCGAAAGGCAGAAAAGGATGACAGCTTGTCTCCTCCCTTAAAGGGGTCCATAACAGGAGTTAGATTTTGGTTTATTCGGGTCTTTTCCCGTGTAAAATTAAAGGTGTTTTTGCAACGTTTCGATGGGATCACCCCCATCATCATCAGGCTTCGGCCTTGGCTTTCTTTTTTCTTTTCTTTTTTTGCAAGAAAGCCAAGGCCGAAGCCTGATGATGATGGGGGTGATCCCATCGAAACGTTGCAAAAACACCTTTAATTTTACATGGGAAAAGACCCGAATAAACCAAAATCTACATACCTATACCCGTGAAAATAAAAATCTACGAAAACATATATATATATATATATATATATGTAGATTTTGGTTTATTCGGGTCTTTCCCTCTTCCAGCACTTCCATCAACAGGTCATCAAATTGACTTTGAAAAAACCAAATTGCTCTCCAGGACTGAACACTCCAACAGGAGAATGATTATGGAAGCTATTGAAATAGAAAAACATCCCCAAAATATGAACAGAGGCGATGATGCCTCCCGCCTGCCAGACATCTGGAAACCAGCTCTGGCCACTAAACGAGTCCCGGCCACTAAACAAACCCTGGCCACTAAACGAGTCCCAGCCACTAAACAAGTCCCGGCCACAAACACTGACACCATCATCAATCACTCTCAACAAACTCCAGCTACCAATCAGGATGTGGCAAATCAGCCAACCAATCGGTTTAAAAGTAGCAGAGCCAACATTCCAACCCCTCCCACCTCCACTTACAGAAAAACTGCCATTTCAAATGCAGTTCATTTGCAAAAGGCAGAAGCCAAAGCCTGATGATGATGGGGGTGATCCCATCGAAACGTTGCAAAAACACCTTTAATTTTACACGGGAAAAGACCCGAATAAACCAAAATCTACATACCTATACCCGTGAAAACCTACGAAAACATATATATATATATATATATATATATATATATATATATATATATATATATATATATATATATATATATATATATATATATATATATATATATATATATATTTCGTATATATATATATTTCGTATATATATATGAAGTGGATATTTTGTTACAGCTTCCTGTTAGGCCTATTTAAGGGAGGAGACAAACTTCTCTGCCCTTCGACTCAACCTAGAGACCATCCAGACAGAGACCTATTAAATTGCTGCTGTCTTTTTAGATATGTGTTAAATTTTTAATCATCCCTTAAAAAAAATTTTTTAACATATATATATATATGTGTGTGTGTTTTCGTAGATTTTCACGGGTGTAGGTATGCTGGCATGGCTAGCTTCGGGAATATATATATGGGAAAATCCCCGAAGCCAGCCATGCCAACATACACACACACACACACACACACACACACACACACACGTGTGTGTGTGTGTGTGTTAGTTTTTATGAGCTGATCAATAAATAAATCAGAGAGACCAGGATAGATCTATTTCGAGCTTATTAGCTCTCATCAGCTGGCCATACCCTTTACTGGGATTATGGCCAACTGATGAGAGCTAATAAGCTCGAAATATATCTATCCTGGTCTCTCTGGTTTATTTATTGATCAGCTCATAAAAACTAACACACATATCTAAAAAATTTACACAACGGAACTCTTGGCTTTTTGTCTAGATGGTCTCTGGTGATGAGCCGAAAGGCAGGAAAGGAAACAGTATGTCTCCTCCCTTAATTGGGGCCTCTTAACAGGATGTTGTGAAAACAATTACATACATACATACATACATACATACATACATACATACATACATACATACATACATACGAATCACCTCCTTTCTTTTTCCCAAAAAAAATTTCTGAATTTCTAATGCAAAAAGGTTCCACGATTTATTTCATTTTCCTCCACTTCCTCCAAGATGGAAGTGTAGATGTCAATCATTTGTCATGTGCAACCAGGGGTGAATATAGAATTTTCAATTGACAAGAACAATTTCATAAGTAAGACTTTCTTTCTTCCCATTCCTGGATCAGGTATAAGAATGGAAAAGTACTGTAGAGTTTCAGTGATTCTTTTGTAGCTCTTTAATAATAATAATAATAATAATAATTTTATTTATAACCCGCTCTCTCTCCCCGAAGGGACTCGAGGCGGGGCACAGGGAATTAAAAACAGTTAGAAAAAATACAAAATTTAAAACAATAAACATACATAAATACTAACTAAAAGGCATATTAAACAGAAAACCCTGCGCTAAAATTCCCAAATATTTACTAAAAATCCCTAAACAATCAGAAGAGACTATCCTAGGCCGGCCAAGCGAAAAAGATGTGTTTTTAATTTCAGACGGAAGGAGCGGAGGTCCGTGGTAGTTCTAATATCGGGGGGAAGGTCGTTCCAGAGGGCTGGGCCCGCCACAGAGAAGGCCCTTCCCCTGGGCGTCGCCCGCTGACAAAGTCTAGTGGACGGCACCCGGAGAAGTCCCTCTCTGTGGGAGCGAATCGGCCGTGAGGATGTATGGGGCAGGATCCGATCCCGCAGGTAGCTAGGTCCCGAGCCATGGAGCGCTTTGAAGATGACAACTAGCACCTTGAAGCGCACCCGGAGGACGACAGGCAGCCAGTGCAGCTCGCGCAAGAGCGGTGTTACGTGGGTGAATCTAGAAACACCCATAATTGCCCGCGCGTCTTTGCCGTCTTTTTTTTTTCTTTTTATGACCCTGTACTCTCTTAATTTGGGATAGAGTCAGGGTGCCTGGATGGAGTTGAGTGTTTACTGGCCAGACGCCCTTCCTGATGCCTACGTGGAGTTCACAGCAGAAATTTTTTCTTTGCATCCTACAAGAGTAACATCCGTCACAACCTAGGATTGAACCTTCCAAGTGAGAGGCGAGTGTCTTCACCACTAGGCTACCACATCACTCATGAAGTTTTTTGACTTATTTGTTTGAAAATGTTCAATAGATGGTTCAAAGTTGTACACCTCTCTGTCTTACCCATTTTGAGGTTAATGAAATTTCAGGGATTAGAGCACAGCCAAGCCAAGGAAATCCCCAAATAATGAACATTCTATAGCTGTGTGGCAAATGGAACTCATGTGCACTTTAAGGCTCGGTAAGCTTTCCATTTAGAGACAGCAATGCTCTAAATAGAATTTATGTCTTGACTGAAAGGTTGCGTAACGCTATTGCATAGACATGCGATTTCATACGAAGATAAGATGTTTATCTGCTCTACTCTGGTGGTTCAGAACGTAATTTGATGTACTTTTACTACCTTTCTTTTAATAGACCTTTTAATAATTCAAAAGAAAAAGAAAAAAGAAAAATCCATTCACACTTCTCCATTCTACAATGGCACAAATAAGAAAGTTGTCAGTCTTACCATGCAAAGAATAAGGAAACAATAGAAGACAGGAGTGTTTACATTTGTTCTGTGGGTATCAAACCGTTGCAGAGTGTTTTTACCTTGTGAGGTTCTGATAAATAGGTTTGCCTTGTGTTCCTTCACTAGACTATTTTTCTTTCCATTGTTGTGCAGTTTGTAGTGCTTATGAATTGGTTTCACTGGGAACTTACAGTGAACAACAGTCTGCTTACATCATAGAGCAAGATAGGATATGTTTGTACAGTTTACTTCTTGCCTCACTTGCAAGTCCACAGAGTAACCGCATTCAATCTTGATGGTTTTCAGTGCATTGCTTTCATTTTATCCCTGGAAATGTCTCTCAATAACTCAATACAGCTGTTCCAGGGATAAAATGATCCATGAAAATGATAATAGAACCAGATCCACTGTGATATTAAAATTCCAGTAAGTTTTTAAAAAGTTTCTTTCATGCAAACTATTGTCATCAGTATCTTAACACATTCTTCATCAAAAGGTAGTACTGGGCATATTAACGGGCAATATCAGAGAAATGAATATATGTTAAATATCAAGTGAATAAGAAATTTCTATTGGATACAGATAATGGGGAGGTGGACTGGAACTCTGGTCTGTAATATGAGAGTGAATGTAATTCACAAGTATGCAAGTGTGGCCCTATTTTCATTGATGAACAGTTGAATGAAGTGCTAGCTCAAAAGATTATGGTAGTGCTGTTAATATGCAATTTAATGAGGCACTTCCACTATCTATGGAGAAGGTACCTCCATAAGACTTCTCTTACCATCTACCTTCATTCATTCCACTGAGTTGTAGCAAAGGGACAGATGAGAAGTTTGGTGATACTACTGCCTCTACCGAAACTACATCACTTTTGCACAGCTATTGTAGGAATTTTGTAAATAAGAAATAGAAATGATGCTTTTTTTTCTTTTTGTAGGGAGGACTGGCAACTGGAATAAATAAAATAAACCATTTCATTTTTTTAAACATATAGTAACTCAGTTCAACTTGTCACTGTGAAAAATTGCAGGACACCTTCACAGGAAAACATGGAGAACTTTGATTGTTGGAAAAACACAGTGTTGACCCTGCAAAGGCCCAACAGTGCAGTTGATACAGAACACAAATCACAATCAGGCAGAGCATTCAATTACTGGGAAAGCAGATGCAAAGTCCTGGGCTAGCAAAAGGGAAAAGCAAAGGCCCTTTGGATTGCTGTGTGCTGTGCAGAGACTCCTGTGGTGCATACTTACATGCTTCCCTAAACAAAGAAGTTTTTGTCTCTATAGCATCTTGAATGCATGCAAATGTACTAGCTTCCCTTCTGGGCAGTAAAATAATTCTCCCGGTTTAGAGGAATTGAAGCCCCACTTTATAAAACATTATTGCAGAGTGTGATCAACTGAGTGACAGTTTTCACCTGAGGCACTGCAGGCAGCCGTTTACTGAAGAGGGTTTAAGGAGATGTAGCTCCACACACAAGGGTAATATCTTTCTGGCTGCATTGTGCTAAATCTAATCCTGATCGTGTGATGCTGCAGTTGGTTTCTTCAAAACAATTTGGCAGAGGATGAATCTGTTTTCTAATATCACACTGACTCGCAATGTGGGTTTGATAATGCAGTTAGGCACTGTTAAAAAGTTTGATTTGATAGTCTTATAATACACTTCCTTTCTTAAGTTCAAGGAAAAACAATGTAATATCCTCCAGATGTTTTGGATTTTGGTTTCCATCTACCCAAGGAAACATGGCTAATGGTGACTGATTATGTATTTAAAACCATCTGAGACACCAGGTTCCTGTTCCTGTTTTATATAACTAGCTGATAACCTGGTGTTATCCAGGTATTTATTTATAGGGGGGAAATGTAAATGTGGTTTCTAATTTTGGAACCCCCTTGTGGAGTACTGGGAAGCCATTACCATGGCAACCCCACTGTGCTGTACAGTAGAAGCCATTTTATGCCAGTACAGTAGAAGCCATTTTAAAGCACAACAGGATGCATCATAACAGAACACACACACCGAGGGGTGTTAGGGGTGTTCATTTGTTTCCAGAGAGTAAATTGTCTGTGTGCCAAGTTTGGTTGAAATTGCTCGAGGTGTTCCAGAGTTATGCTGGAACATACAAACACACACACACACACAAATATAGTGTTTTAATTATTTTAAAAAGTGCAAATCCAGATATATTAGAGCCCTCCTATTCATCTGATTTAGAGCATAGGTGGGTTGCCTTTTTTTTTACTACTCCTTTGGGCGCGTTCCCGCACATGTGCAGGTAAGCGGAGCCTCCTGCTGCCACTCTTACCGGTTCACCTGATCTGGGACGAACTGGGAGCAAGTCACTTTTGGTTTAGAGGGGTCCTAAACATTTTCCCCAAGAGCTATTCTTACAGCATTGTTAATTATGAGGAAAGCCAGTTTGATGTAGTGGCTAAGGTGCTAGCCTAGAAATTAGAAGATTGTGAGTTTTAGGCTTCTCTTAAGGATAAAGGCCAGCAAGGTGCTTTCGGACCAGGGAACTTCTCTCAGCCCAACCCACCTCAAGGCTTGTTGCTGTGGGGAAAATAGGAGTAAGGAATATTAAGTATGCTCATCATCATCAATTGACCAAACCGTTAATCATTTATTCACTGCTATTGTTATTATTTAACTTTATCTTGTCATAGCTTACAGGGGATAAGGAAAATATGCAAGAAGTGTATTTTCAGCAAGAAGTTCTGAAACTGTCCAAACAATGAGATAACACCAATAGCAATAGGGGCCTTGGGTGCAGAAGCATCTGGGCATGAGGGCGGAGCCTCCCACTGCCACTACTACTGGTTTGGCCAATCCGGACCAACTCACCTCTGTGCATATTCCAAGTAAGGACTCAATAGGTAGACAAAAATCTCAAATCCAGTCTCAACATCTGGCTGACTGTGTGATGATCACTGGTAAAAAATAATAATAATTAAGGCATGGATCAGGGCTGTGAACAGCTGTCTTTAGGAAATAGTGGACCATAAATAAGAAAGTGATAGAAAACATATATTCCTGTGATACCATACATGCTGTTCCCCCATTATCTCTATTCATTGGTTATGCCAGGGATGTCCAAACTTGGGAACTTTAAGACTTGTGGACTTCAACTCCCAGAATTCCCCAGCCAGCTATGCTGGCTGGGGAATTCTGGGAGTTGAAGTCCACAAGTCTTAAAGTTCCCAAGTTTGGACATCCCTGGGTTATGCTAACTTGAGGTATGTGGAATTGAAATATATCAACATCTGGAAGGCCACAGGTTTCCCAGTCTTATATTATAGCAAAAGTTGTCAGGTTCAGAAATACACCTCTTTCAGTGGAAGAGAAGATAAATCATACATCAACTTCCATCTGTGAACATTATCCATCTGGCCATGGCTTCCAGAAACTGGCTCAGCTTTCAAGCTTAGAAAAGCTTGTAAATAGTAGTTTTGCTCTTTATTGTGCAATATCTAAAAAACAATCATGTTGTGATGGTTTGCAGTCATGGAACAAAGCCAGATTTCATCTAAAAAGCTGATGATGGATTGACAGTACGGCTAGAATTGCCAGTAGGCTCCAGAAGTAAATCTTCTCATGACCCAAAATGATGTGATTGTTGACCCATGTGAGCTGCAGCTATTAAATTGTAATCTAAATATTTATCTCACTTTACTGTTTATCTTTATCTATTCTATGCCTGATTACAGTATTGCTTATATAATACAAAACAGACCGCATAAATAAATTCATAAATAACTATAGGATGAGAAGCAATGAGCTGTGTTAGCAACCTCTCTGCAATGCTATCAACCCACTGCATTTCTTCATTTCACTAGCAGCGGGTGCACAATGATATATTTGTACATTTATTTTTCTGACTTGTGACATTCCCAGAATCAAAGATATACATGTCTTCCCAACTGTGCTTGTCCTCTAAAAAGCTGGCAGAGCTACGCATTCTGTTGATCGACTGTTGTGTTATGCATTTGCTCACTTCTGTGGAAATTGGTTGAATTTAGTCATGACTTCTTCCTCTTTACAAACATTGCTCATCATTCATAGAGCTACTGAAGCAAGGCAGCAACTGTGTGCTTTGCTTAGGCTATAAAGCAGCCATTAATTTGGTTTAATATTCCAGCAAAACAATTATTAAGATGGCTTTTTCTTTGGTATAGAAGTAGTCTAACAGAAGCCATACATACAATAAACTAGGATAGAGAATAGGCATTAAGCTTCTTGATCCCTACAACAAGAATAATGGCATAATGACCAGATGATAATGGGAGGAAACAACTCAATGCATTGTGTCTTTATGTTTTCTATTTCACTTTGTGCAAGTATATTCAGCACCAATTCAACACTGAGGGAAGCCTTCTACCTTCACCCCAGTACAATTAAAGGACCGAAACATTTGGAAATGTAAGGATGGAAGAACATACAGAAATACAAACACAGTCTATGTCAAGATTAAAATGGAAGGATAATATATGGGCTCTCTCTAACCTAACATTGATACAATGTCTTCTAAAGCTTTTCCTTGGCTTTTATTTCCTGTGCAAAGTCATGCATGTCGATTGTGAGCATGACGTTAAGTGCAATATTCAGTTTGGCATTTTGTGTTTTATTTGTTTATACATCTCCCATCTCTCCTCCATTCATTGATGGCAAAATACAAGCCCTGATATTTAGACAAAGAATATACCTTAACTTTCCACAGCAGCCATGACAGTGTGATATACAGAATGGTGGACACTATGTTTTGAATACACTAAAACAAATAAAAATAAATCTTTATGGAAAGTGCATGTATCTTTCAGCCAAACATTTGGTATGCAATATAAAGGAAATGTCATGCACAGAAGTCACTTTATCTGCTGCAAAAGAGAAATAGGCTGAGGGCCTGCTATTAGAAGATTGCCAAGAGTTAAATTTTCTTGTCTTCTCAAAACCCTTCCTGGTTTTGAGAAGACAGATGTAGGCAGATCGCAATCTGCAGTTCACAAAACACAACTCTCTTTCTTGCAGTCCTTGAAATCATGGTACAAAAATATTTCTTTTCATGGAAAGAGAAGAATTATCAAATGTTCTTCTTTTAATATAATAATAAATTATCTACAACTACAAATGAAAATCAAAGAACAAAACTTGTGACTACAAAATATAAACAAATGTGACTATAAAGAGAAAGAGGAAATAAAGATAAAATAGATAAAAGGAAATGGAAGACACATGAATTATTCTATTTTTCTATTACAAAGCAAATACAAGAATTATACATGCAGCAGTGCAGCACTGATAAAAATTGGTTAATGAAATGCTTGCAACAAAACAAGAAGCTCAGAGTGAGCCGCTTAATTATACCTATATAAATAAAATATAATATCTTCAGTTTAATTTTTAAATAATAAATTAACTTTCATCCTCATGAAATTATATTGTCTGTTTTTTTTTTCTGAAAAAGAGTCACTCCCAAGGCTCTTTAGCAACATAGTTCTACAAAATATGGGCTCCCTTTTTCAAAATGTACAGCTCAATGTATTATCATAAGATCCTTGCCACCACTTGTACTTCTAGGAAAGAAATGGTGAAGTGAAGACAGCCCTGCTAAAACTGGAACCAACAGTCATAGCAGAATGAAGAGCCAGTGAGAAGACTGGCTCATTATAATTCCTCTTCAGGCAAGTAGAGGACATGAAATCACTCACAAATGCTTCAGATGTTGCTCCATGCAAGAAGACCACAAGACATGATTCTACATTGGGTTTAGAATTCTGGGAGATGAAGGAATAAATAGCCTAAGGGTGATTAGAATTCTGTCTTTGCAAAGTGAGAAACTGACTAGGGGTCCAGATGGATTTGAAATACATTTTTGGAATTAAGTATAGGAATCCTTCCCATGGGAAAATGCTTTTGTGTTGATTTTTTTTTTTAATGACAGAATGGGACTTTGAGAATTGGACACCAGAGAGAAATAGAAGGCATCAAAGACAGCAATTTAAAGAAGAACACTTAAATTTGGCTTACTAATGAAGCAAAATACATGGAATGTATTGAAGAATATTAGTGAACAATTGTGACGGCTTCCCCAGATGACAATAATCTAAGGATGAAAAAGATTGTTAAAAGAGAAGGAAGGAATATAAAGTTGATTTATTTGATCAAGATTCAAATAGTTATGTTGTTATCTTTGATAATCCTTCGCAGTTATTTGCTGACATCGGACAGAAAAAAATGAGGTTTTAAGGATCTGTTTATAGCCAAGAGATGAAATGTGGGAAGAAGAGATCATTAGATATATTTTAAGAGAATATAAGTTTCTAAAGATGTTTATACACGTCGTGATGAAGGGGGAAGTCATTTCTTTATGTTTTTCTTTTCCTTATTATATTCTCATTTTTTTATTTCAATAGTGCCTGTATTTTCCTTTTTATTCTTTAATGTTATTTACATTGTATTAGTTTTTAATCTAATTTTAATTTAATGTTGAAATACAATCACCATAAAAATAAGATATTTTTCACCACCTGAGGTACCACTTCAGTAGAAAAGAGAAGAGTCAAATCTTTGGACAGAGGTGGGTTCCTATTGGTTTGGACCGGTTCAAGTGCGTGTACACAAAAAATTTTGCACGCCAAAGCAGCAGTGATGCTGGCAACAACCTACCCCTGCCTTTGTGCCTTTATAAATACCGGTATATAGCCTCACAACTAATGATTTCTCTCAAACATGTGCTCTTGTTCTCAAATTATAAGAGATGTTTTTCCACACCTCATTCAAATCTCCAAAATGTGGCCGGGCTAAATATATAGTTATTCGTTTAATTTATATATCACTTTTGCTTTAGGAGCTCACTCCCAGCTCCATTTTTTTCCTCACATGAGAGAGGGAGAGAGGGAGAGAGGGAGAAGGGAGAGGGAAGGAGGAAGAGAGAGAGAGAATGACAAAGAAAAAAGAAAAAGAAAACAGACACGATCAATGAACGTCTCTGACTAAGGGTAAACCTGAAAATGAATCTTCCCAGACTGGCTGTTTCACTAACACAAACCATGATTTAATACAATGAGCTATAATATAAAAAAAATATATGATGAGAATTCACACTGATGAAAAATATGCCAAGTGTCCTAGTGTTCACTAAATTTCATATTCCTAATTATTGCAATTTGCTTCATACTTCCTTCTATTTCTCCAGTAATTTTTGAGGGCAAATATCTAAGATCTTCCTGATATGATGGTTAAAAATTAATTTTTTTTCTTGACTTGGAATAAAAGCAAAAGATGTTAAAGTGAAAATTAAGAAAATGCTCCTATGCCCGCTAAATACAGTATTCGTTAGAGCAGCATTGCCATCTAGTGGTCAGAAAAGTAACAACAACCTTTCCTGAGGAAGTTTATTCTTGAGGTGGTCAAGCCCTTTATGACCTCAAAGCTATATTAAGACAGTACACATACAAAAAAAGACATACAGATACACACAGATATAGACACAGATATACAAGACACATACAGATAAGCACACAGACACGTAGTACATAACACACACACATTATACATGGAGTCAGCTAAACTACAAGGAAAATCAAATTAGATGTTTCTTAATATATGTCTTGGCAGAGCATGATATGAATGAAACTAAGGTAATACTGATATGTATATTTGTTCCATAGTAATTTTATAAATAAAATATAGCCACTCTTGGCACATTATAGTTCACTCCCTCCTTATCCTCAGAGGTTTGGTAAAATTAAAATCCAAATTAGTTTTGAATATAAAATGAATAATTAATCTTATTGGAGTAAAAAAAAAAAGGATTCTTGTACAATATACTGAGTATCATTCAAAAAAAAATACTTCATTATTAAAGAAGTTACCTATTGAGTTACAGATGGAAAGGTTGACCAGGAGAAGACACAATAATAATGCAGCTCCAAAGTAATGATAAAAGAAGAAAAGAAATGCTACCTTGATCATGTATGCTAGTTCTATAACACAGATGTCAAACTCGATTTCATTGAGGGTTGTGTTTGACCTTCGGAGTCCATGGCCTCCAGAGCTCTGTTTTCACTGGCAGGGGGTTGCAGGAGGCCGTGGCAGCCAAAAACGGTCCTCAGGAGCCCTTTTTCGCTAACAGAAGCACTGCAGTCCAGTCCTTCACTGTTTCCAGGGAGGCTCCAGGGGCCAAGATCTAAGTACCCCTTGGGCCGGACCCAGCCCTGGGACCTTGAGTTTGACACCCCTGCGCTACTCTTCTAAAATGTGTGTTGTACATTATAGGTCAACATCTTGATGCTTCACCATACCCTGCAGGCATGTTATATTTGTTAAACTAGGTTTGTTCACTGTATGATGGAAAGGGAAGGGAAGGGAAGGGAAGAGACATGGAGAACTTCCCCCATGTCCGCAAGGCTTGGAAGACCTTGAGAACATGGAGAGAAAAAATATCCTGCTAAACCTGGGTGCCATGTATCCAAGTAATAGCAACGAGTAAAGATCTTCAGGGAACAGTAACTGTACCACATTCTCAAAAACTTGAGTATAAGAGATAGGAACCTAAAGACTTTTTTCCTGGATTGTTGATTCTGAAAAGGAAAAACTCTGCCTTTGTACCCCATTCAAGCAAACACCTGTAAAATTGCTTTACAGTATGCTTGAATGACAGAGAAAATCAACATTCCTGAACAGTTTCTATACTTCACCATGCCTCCATTAAACAGTCATATTTATTTATTTGTCTGTCTCTGCCTGCCTGCCTGCCTGCCTGCCTGCCTGCCTGCCTGCCTGCCTGCCTGCCTGCCTGCCTGCCTGCCTATCTATCTATCTATCTATCTATCTATCTATCTATCTATCTATCTATCTATCTATCTATCTATCTATCTATCTGATTTGTGTGCTGCCCATTTCATACAGAAGCAACTCATTAAAGGCTAGTAAACATTAAAATGATAAATAGCAACAGCAATAATATAATGCCAGCTATTCACAGAATTTCTGAGACAGAAATGAGAAGTGTTGCCATTGTTAAAATAGAATTTCCAGGGAGATGCAAACAATAGCATCCACAAAGGGGAAGGGGAGGCAAAAAAGCTCAGATGGCAAATCTCACTTGGACACGTCATCTCCAAATCTATCACCATATGTCTTTTGTCTCACCTCCAGAAAGTACAAATAAATAGCTGGATTCTTAAAACATTGAAAATGAGCAGATGGGTGGACTTGTTGTATAAATGGAGGGGTAAAGTAAAATAAAGACTTTAGGCCATGTTTTGGCAAGATTTCATTAGACACAATTATATCATTAAACAATTATAAGACTAGTTATTCTGAAATAAGCACCAGGCTAGGATTATCAGTCTCCCTAAATCTGGTACCCATTATTAGTAGTGCTGGAAGTAAAAAATGATAACTCTCAAAATTCCCAACAAGTCCCTTCTCATATATTCAGCTTTACCTGGAATAGCTCAAAACTGCATAAACCAAGCTATTAAAAAGTTGAAAAATATTTGCTCCTGAATATTTTTTTTTACAATACAATACAATAGCAGAGTTGGAAGGGACCTTGTAGGTCTTCTAGTCCAACCCCCTGCATGGGCAGGAATCTTATACCATTTCAGACAAATGGCTGTCTAACATCTTTTTAAAGACTTCCAGGGTTGGGGCATTTTTAAAAAGAGATACTAAATATCTGTTATTATTGCCAGCAGATTTCAGAAACCTATGTAGCTGTCAATAAAGAAACCAAGAATGCACAGTAAGTATATTCAAACTAGGAATATAACAATATAAATGGCCAGGTTTTAAGACATTGGAGGAGAAATTCATTAAATCTCATGGCACCTTTTTCTACTTAGACAACGTGCTAACCTCTGCAGCTCATTGATATATCTCTTCTTTAAAAAAAACTATTTTATTTCTAATCAAGGGCATCTTTCCATATGATGCCTCCAACAAGCCTCTTACTTCTCCAAATATTGAGAAGCCAAAGGAAAGGGGGAAAAATATTGTTAGCTCTGGATCTCTGCACATTTTTGCCCTCGCACATTACAATGAATACATAAAATGGACCCAAATACTGTGACTGCAATAACTAATATGTCTATCTGTATATGTACCCTAACAAGGGACACTTGGATAGCAGCCAAAGGAGGTTCCATCTTTCAGTCCAGGCATATGAATATATGTTTGAGAGAACAAATTACCTATCTCCTTAATGAAGGGAACAATATCAAGGCAAATGTTTGGGATCTACAAGATACTATGAGGGTTATGAAAGCTGAACTGAAAAGGTAAGTTGTAGTAAAGATGACTCCGAATAAATGACACATTCTTTATTTTCTTTTTTTTGAAAAACGTTCAACTGAAACATGAAAAACTATCCAGATTTGAACCTTACTTTTCGTTCCTATTGCTCAAATGTTTTCTCCAGAATGCTCATAAAATAGAGATTTAAAAACCAGTTTAAATCAAAGCCATATTAATTAGTCAGCTATTGATGCTATATGATGCTAGTCTTGCTGTGGTTACTGTTACTGTAATATTTCTAATTTGCACAACATGCAAAGTTCTTTGAAGAGATTAATACATTATTTAAAACATGTTTTATTTATTGTGCTTTTGAGTCAGCATTGACTTCTGGGGAGTGTCTCGATCGCTCATGCTTTGCCCTTGGCCAGTTGATCACGTGAGGCCTTCTCAATGGGGTGGCCTTGACTTGGAGCTCCCACCTAGCATATATATCGGTAGCTGTTAATATTTTGAACAGCTTGGTCAAATCAGTCATCTACTAGAGCAGGGGTCTCCAACCTTTGCAACTTTAAGTCTGAAGGACTTCAGCTCCCAGACTTCTCCAGCCAGCAAAGCTGAAGTCCTTCAGACTTAAAGTTGCAAAGGTTGGAGACCCCTGTACTAAAGCCTTTTCTGGAACATATCCAATACATCTACTTCCTTCCCAGTTTAGCTGGGGAGAACTAGCTGCTGAAACATTGCACTTTGTCTAATTAGCTTTTTTTTACAATGAACAAATTATTACAACTGTTGTTGTTGCTATTTATCATTCCATGGATCATGCCCAGGATAAAGCAAGCTGAGGAAGCCATCACTTTCTTAGAAAAAGACATGGAAACAGTAAAGAAAAGACAGAAGGAGGAGAGTGAAAAAGCATCTTCCGAGGAGGAATTTCTGAAAAAACTGGTAGGCAGTAATAAAAATAAACAGTCCCGATTAATTCTCCACATCAAACACGGCATCCTAAAAATAAGAACCATAAATCTGCTGGCTAAATCACCAGTAATTGATGGCATGATTTGAATGTACTTAATGCAATACCTGTCAGGCCTACGGTATATTTAGTCAAACAAATTTAAAAATCACTGATTTGTGAAAGGTCTGCTTAAAATGAATCTCACCGCTTTAAAGTCTCGGGAGACAAGATAAAACTGAGCTTCTTCTCTGGGATTGGAAAGCAAGGAGGGTTGGGTCTAGTTGGATAGAAGGCATCAGGAATTTCCAGGAGCGTAGGCTATTTTGAATTTTAAAAAAACCAATCTGAGAAGGCATAGTTTGCAAACAATTTGGTGACTGCCAAGAAAATGACATGCACATATTGTGAATCACCTGGAGTCAGTTTGATTTGCAAGGGCGTTTACCTTTTCTTAGTCCAGGACATATTCATTTGACTCCTCAATGATTATGACACATCATTAATTGGATAGGTAGCCCAGATGCTCAGCACTTACAACTCAGAAGATGCATGCTGACTGTTCTCCAATCATCTGAGCCTCTGTCAGTTATCAATAACTATTTGCCCTGTTGGCAATGTCACAAAGCAGGATAAAGACAGACTCTCAATGAAAAAACTTTATATATTTTTTTAAATCAATCCCCCACAGGTTTTTCCTTACCATTGAGCAAACTGAGAGTATCTCCTGTGATACTTGCTGGTGGTGGAATGGCAATTCCCTGACCTTTTACTTCTGAGTCTTCCTCAGCTGAAACATTCCCATTCTGGTCTGCCCAAAGACCTCTGGATCAGGGTAGTCTACCCCAGGGGTTCCCAACCCCAGGACCAGGCAAGCAGCAGGAGAAGGTGCATGCGCATTTCCATTTGCTCAAGTGGCAGGCACTAGTCTACCCCATCATGACAAATATGATGGGGTAGACTAGTGGCAAAGGAGAAAATTTTCTCCTTTGCCACAGGCAGCAAAATCATTCATTTGGGTAGCTCTGCTACTCATGTCATCTATTTAGGCATGATATTACTTCCAGAGTAGTATTCCCAAATGTAGTTCTGGATCCCACCACTGGATCAGTACAAGAGACTTGGACACCTTCAGGAATGAATTTCTTTATGAATAAAAAGAAGTCATAGTGAATCATAGCAAAACATATCTTTGGGCCAAAACAATTTTTTAAAAAAAAAAATATTTATAGACCGCCTCCTCTCCCCAAAGGGACTCGGAGCGGTGCACAGGGAAATTTAAAAAGCAAATAAAATACATAAATAGCTAAAATAAGAATTAAACAAATTGTCCCTGCGCTAAAACCCACTATACTAAAGCTAAACTACACCCCCCCTAAAAACCCAGTTAAAAACGGAAGACTAACCTAGCCCAGCCAAGCAGAAAAAGTGTGTTTTCAATTTTTAACGGAAGGAACGGAGGTCCGTAGTTGTTCTAATTTCGGGGGGAAGGTCATTCCAGAGGGCTGGGCCCGCCACAGAGAAGGCCCTTCCCCTGGGCGTCGCCCGCTGGCATAGCCTAGTGGACGGCACCCGGAGAAGTCCCTTTCTGTGGGAGTGGATCGGTCGCAGGGATGTATGGGGCAGAATTCGATCCCGCAGATAGCTAGGTCCCGTGCCATGGAGCGCTTTAAAGATGATAACTAACACCTTGAAGCGCACCCGAAAGACGACAGGCAGCCAATGCAGCTCGCGCAAGAGCGGTGTTACATGGGTAAACCTCGAGGTTCCCATAATTGCTCGCGCGGCTGCATTCTGGACAAGCTGAAGTCTTCGGGTGCACCTCAAGGGGAGCCCCATGTAGAGAGAATTGCAGTAGTCCAGTCGGGATGTCACGAGGGCATGAGTGACTGTGCAAAGGGCATCCCGATCCAATAGGGGATGCAACTGGCGTACCAGGCGAACCTGGTAGAATGCCCTCCTGGCCACGGCTGTCACTTGATCTTCCATGGACAGCCAGGTATCCAGGAGGACGCCCAAGTTGCGTGCCCCATCCACAGGGGTAAGGTGTTTGTCCCCTATGGCCAATGATGGAGTCAACTGGTTGTACCGGGATGCCGGGAACCACAGCCACTCGGTCTTGGACGGGTTGAGTCTGTAAATTTGTTTAACTGTAGTTATAAAACAAATTATGGCTCAGTTTTTTGGGCATGAATCAGTGGTAGGATTCAAAATTTTTACTGCCGGTTCTGTGGGCATGGTTTGGTGGGTGTGGCATGGCTTGGTGGGCGTGGCAGGAGAAGGATACTGTAAAATATCCATTCCCTCTCCATTCTACCAGAAGGTTACTGCAAAAATCCCCATTCCCTCCCGATGAGCTGGGACTCAGGAGGCAGAGAATAGATGAGGGCGGCACCAGTCAAAGGTGGCATTTACCGGTTCTCCAAACTACTCAAAATTTCTGCTACCGGTTCTCCAGAACTGGTCAGAACCTGCTGAATGCCACCTCTGGCCTGAATCTATCTATTTACCAGCCGTTAGAACTAATGCAATTTTAAGGCAGTGATTTAACTTTTTTTTTTTTTTTTAGGAGAAGGACAATGAAAATTTGCATATGAGAATCTTCATGCTTTCTGAAAAGGTAAGTTAGATAGTCATTTCCCTGGATGCTTTTTCATCCTACAACATAGAAATAGAAACATGACTTTTCTTGTTGGATGACACTACAACAGCATTATGATAATATTTGTAAGCACATGTATGTGATAGTCTGGAAGGAAATAGCTGGCATAGGCTGAAGATGACCTTGTGGCTATTACAGATCTTCTGAACACCTCATGTCAGGCATTTTCACAAAGAAATTTAAATTTTACATTTAAACAGGAAAGAATTTTGACTGCATAACTGGGACCCATCACCATGACTTTCTGAATCATTTTGCAGACAGCCCAACCTCAGGGCATTCTGCTTTCTGCGCTTTCCTTAAAAAACAATCAGAATCTCCCCTTTTTATTTCGTCCAGGCACCAAAATCTCCAATCTTTAAAAATTGTACATAGATGGGATACAACACCAAATAAATTATCATACTGTATATCAAAACCAGTTTTAATTTTTTGTTTGAAGGACAATATGTGCTTATTTGGTGAGAAGGTTAATATTTCATTGTTGAATAGCATTTTTCTGTTAAACAGGTAGGGAATTCTTCTGGATGTCTAATAAAAACCTCCTTCCTTGTAATTTAACCCTGTCATCTCTGGTGTTCTGGAATGATATGAACAAGTCTAGCTGATCTGCTATATGTCAATCCTTGCGATACTTGACACAAGTATTATGTCCACCTGCTCTTCCCCACGCTAAACATACTCATGCCCAACCATTCTTCAGAGGTTTTTGCTTATCAGCTTAGTTTTTTTTAATAACCTTCCTAAAATAAGGTGAACAGAACAAGAAACAATAATTCTGGATGTGCCCTGCTCAGTGCAGAGTAAATCTGGGAGCAGATTTAAATCCTTCTGTTGATGCAGCCTAGAATTCATTTCTTTTCTGCAGGCACAGTGTCATCTCATATTCAGCTAGGCATTCTGATCTTTTTTGTGTGTGCTGTTGCCTAGTATGGTCTCCTTGTGCTATATTCATGCCTTTGCTTTTTCATTACCCAAAGGAAGAGCTTTGCATTTGTCCCTGTTGAAATTTTGTTATTATTATTCCAACTTATGAAATGTTCTTGGATCTTGACGCTATCCTCTAACGTATTTGCTATGTTCCCTACTTTGTGTCATCAGCAAATTTAGTAATCTTATTTTGTAGCTCTTTCCTGAAGTCACTTATAAATATGATGAGCAATGCGGGGTATAAAACAGCTGCGGCATACGCTACTTGACACCTCTGTCGATTGCATTCCCATGACCAACTAAACTGGCCACACTATCAAAAACAGAAAACAGTTTGGATTAGTGTAGTCAGAAGAAAAAGAGAAGAACAGGATAACTAGGAGCAAAGTGAGAGCACCTTTCAAAGGGTAAGCTGTGCCCAGGTTAAGTACTGCACTCTAACCACTGAGCCACAGTGGCGCAGTAGTTAGAGTGCAGTACTGCAGGCTACTTCTGTTGACTGCCAGCTGATTGCAATTTGGCAGTTCGAATCTCACCAGGCTCAAAGTTGACTCAGCCTTCCATCCTTCCCAGTTTGGTAAAATGGAGCTCCAGATTGTTGGGGGCAATCAGCTGAATGTGTAAACCACTTAGAGAGGACTGTAAAGCAGTGTATAAGTCTAAGTGCTATTGCTATTGCTAAGCAATGGCTGCCTCATTGGAAGAGCTGAAGAATCAGTTTGGAGACAGATAACCTGGAGAAGGTCTAGAACAAAGGTTCCCAAACTTGGCAACTTGAAGACTTGTGGACTTCAACTCACAGAATTCTCCAGCCAGCAGAGCAATTAGTTACCAAGCAGAGCTGGCTGGAGAATTCTGGGAGTTAATGTCCACAAGTCTTCAAGTTGCTACGTTTGGGAACCCCTGATCTAGAATGTGTTCAATAAGAATCAACACCAACTTAATGCCATGTAATCAATCCAATTAATAATATGCCTACTGTAATTATACTTGATGATAGTTTTGGTCTCTGGAAGATCTATCATTCTATTCTTTTATTTTTTATCACATTAACTTAATGTAATTTAAATGGCATTCTCAAAAAATCTAATTACTAGGCACCTGTTAGCTAAGTTAGTATTCCAAGGGATAAGGCAGAAATGAATTGTGTTGGGGTTCTTTGGGTGTTATTATTTATTATAATTCTCCTATTGTTATTCATAATAATTTTTAACTTAATTTCATTCATTCCAGGCCTAATTTCAAAAGGTTGGGTTTTTTTTTTGCTAACTATTACAAGCATCTTGCAAAAACAATATTTTTCTAGCAATCTTCTTGGGAAGGGATAGGGTGGAGGTAAAACAGGGGACAGAAAAACTAACAGTATTCTATGTGCCATATTACCTGTTTATTTATTTATTTATTTTTATTTGTCGAATTTATATAACCACACCCTCTCCCCGAAGGGACCCGGGGCGGTGCACAGGAAATTAAAACACAGAGTATCCCAATATAAATAATTAATACCAAATTAAATAAATTATCCCTGTGCTAAAATTTAAAAGGTTAAAACATAATCCCATCTAAAACCCAATTAAAACAATTTATGGTACAGACTGTAGGCTAGGTAAATACTTAGGCCAAGCCGGCCTGATGAAACAGGAGTGTCTTTAATTTCTGGCGGAAGGTGCGGAGGTCCGTGGTTGTTCTGAGGTCGGGGGGTAGGTCGTTCCAGAGGGTTGGGCCCACCACAGAGAAGGCCCTTCCCCTGGGCGTCGCCCGCTGGCATTGCCTAGTGGACGGCACCCGGAGAAGTCCCTCTCTGTGGGAGCGGATCGGCCGCAGGGATGTATGAGGTAGGATGCGGTTTCGCAGGTAGCTAGGTCCCGTGCCATGGAGCGCTTTAAAGATGTTAACTGTATCAGGTCCCAATACTGCATATCCTTGCTCAATTTATGTTCTCCACGTGTCAGTTTTGATCACATGAACCAGCTTTTAACTACTCCACTATAGTTTTTGTTAACATTATGCTTTCCAGAAGTTTTATACTATGCCCCTGTGGCCAAAGTTCCTAATGTGATTGTTAGTGCAATGAGATCACATTTATACATGAGTCTACAGGTAGTTCTTAACTTATGACCACAATTGAGCCCAAAATTTCTGTTGCTAAGTGAAACAATTGCTAGGTGAATTTTGGTCCATTTTATGACCTTACTTGCCACGGTTGCTAAGTGAATCTCTGTAGTTGCTAAGTTAGTAGTATGAATCTGGCATCCCCATTGACTTTGATTGTCAGAAGATCGCAAAAGGTGATTATGTGGCATTAGGAAACTTCAACCGTTATCAGTACATGCCAGTTGCCAAGCATCCAAATTTTGATCACGTGATTATGGAGATGCTGCAATGGTTGTAAGTGTGAAAAATAGTTATAAGTAACTTTTTTTCAGTGCCGTTTTATTTTGAAACAGTCACTAAATGAACTGTTGTAAGTCAAGGACTACCTGTATACAATTTAAGTGCTTCTTCTCAGTGGCTGTTCTTGCCTTTGGGAATAGTTTTCTGACTGAAATCAGTTTGAACTTCATCTTGAATTCATTTCAGAAGATGCTTAAAACTGACCTCTTCCAAAAAACTTTTGTCAATCGACTGCATGTCTCCTAGGTACAAGGTATCCTTGATATACTGCAGGGGTTCCCAAACTTGGCAACTTGAAGACTTGTGGAGTTCCAGAATTCCAGCAGAGCTGGCTGGAGAATTCTGGGAGTTGAAGTCCATAAGTCTTCAAGTTGCCAAGTTTGGGAACCCCTGATATACTCTCTCTCTCTCTCTCCCTCTCCCTCTCCCTCCCTCCCTCCCTCCCTCCCTCCCTCCCTCCCTCCCTCCCTCCATGTATGTATGTATGTATGTATGTATGTATGTATGTATGTATGTATGTATGTATGTATCAGTGGTGGATTGCAGGTGGTATGCCCCGGTACGGGCATACCGGAGCCTGCCTGGAGCACCAGGTACCGTTCCGGTATGGTGCTCTGGAGGGCCCACTCGCCCACCCGCACTATTTACCTGTCTTTAAAGTCTTCGGCATTTCCGTGCACGGCGCATACAGCACCTGCACGTCACTCTGCCGAGCAGTTGGAGCATCATGGAAATTCACAGAGGCGTCACTGGGTGGTAAGATGCATGCGCGCACCGCTCCACTGGGCCTGTTCCAACTGTAATGGGAATGGGATCCAATTGTAATAGAATGGGATCCGGAACCCACAACTGGTGTGTGTGTGTGTGTGTGTGTGTGTGTGTGTGTGTGTTTGTGTATATATTCATTTAATTCTTTCTTTTCTTTTTTTAATGTGTTTTATATTTATTATGAATGTTTTACGCATGTTTATTTAACTTCTTACCATGGGTATTTATCATTACCTACTGTGAATATTTTAACTGCACAAAATTCTCAGCCATGAGAGCCATGCTATTGGAATATATGTTAAATAAAGGCAGGAATAAGAGAATACATAACAAGCTAAATAGTCCAAAAGCTCTGGCGGGTAACTTGGTTAGTAAGGCTGATCTGGAAGAACGCTGATCTAAACCAAGTTTCCTGCCTAAAGTGAATTGGGAACTGTTATTGATTCATTAGTGTTTGTTCAGCCATACTGAAATAAATGTTTAAAAACTACACTGTAATTATCTCCGCTGTGCTCATCCTTCTTTATCATATGTCTTCCCTGACAGAGTGAAAACCATTACAGAGGGAAACATCAAACAGCTTTCACAGCTGAATATCTCAGCTGTAGCTCACTTGTCACAGAAATGAATGTTATGCCTGAAGCACTAAATTTTGATAGATTGCAGCTTTTCCCCCCAGTTTAGTTTTGAAATTACTATTTAATTTCTATTGAAATAAACATTCGCATTATTTAACACATACTGCTTAGGTACTATTTTACTGAGTCATTATAAAACTGATTTAACATTAAGCGTCCAACCAACATTAAGCATCCAAGCATTGGCATGGCAGGTCTCTGATTATAATCACCTTTGGCTTGGTTTTGCTTCTAAGTAGGCATACAGGGATTTCCTTGAAAGTGAGAGAGGAAATATTTAAGAGAAGGTGTTTTGCTGGTTCCAAGTCATCCACCAATGAAAGTTCTTTTTAAAGCTATTGTTAATTGGCTACCTGGAAGGACAGAGGAACAAAAGGGAACCTGTTTATCAGTTGTTGTTCAGTCGCTAAGTCATGTCTAACTCTTCACAACACCATGGACAGTAGCATGCCAGCCTCCTCTGTCCTCCACTGTTTCCTGGAGTTTGCTCAAATTCATTTTCATTGTATCAATGATACTATTTAACCAACTCCTGTGCCTTTTTCTTTATGCCTTCAATCCAGCTTCAGGGTCTTTTCCTGTGAGTCCTCTCTTCTCATCAGGGGACCAACGCATTTAAGTATCAGCTTTAGTACTGTTTATCAATAGAACAGAACAAAACTTGAAGCTTCAGGTTTAAGATTGTCAGACCAGTTTATGAATTGGCCTCACATATCAAGATGTAGTACCAAGGAACAGTTGACTGATCAGTCCATAATGGTGAGCTGAATATGAGTTTTTGCATTGCTTTTGTGTCCAAAACTAGAGCTCAGCTTTGACAGCATCAAAGAATATCAATCAGCGGAACTACCTTCAGCTCTGCTGTTATGTCAATAAACTACAGGTAAGTAAATGTAGAAACAGAATAGAAATAAATACATTGTTAAGGACTTGCCTGTGTGAAAAATGGTAAGTTGTTGTTGTTGTTGTTGTTGTTAAACCTTTGGTGAAGTTCACAGTCTTTGGGGCTGGTTAGTAACTCAATAGCTCGAGTTCTAACCAAGGACCAAGGAAGTGTTAATGTAATGTTGGAGGATATAAGCTGTTCCAAGTAGGGTCATTTTTTGTAGAATCAGATTGTTCAAGTCAGGTAAATTTAGAATTTCCAAATAGCGAGGTAGCTCTTTAGGTATTGTTCCAAGGGCTCCAAATACAATTGGGACAACACACAATTTCTTTTTCCACAGTCATTCAACTTCAATTTGCAAGTCTCAGTACTTTGTGATTTTTTCTAGCTGTTTATCTTCAATGTGTGCATCACCAGGTATTGCAATGTCAATGAACCATACTTATTTCTTTTCAACTATTGTTATGCCAGATGTGTTAGAAGCCAAGTGCCTGTCAGTCTGAATTCTGAAGTCCCACAAGATCTTGGCTTAAAACCTTCTCAACCTGATGTTCCCAGTGGTTTTTGCTGTACTCAAATCCAAACTTTTGGCACAACTTCCAGTGAATGATCTTAGCAATGCAGTCATGGCATTGTTATTGTTATTGTTATTATCTCTATGGAATTCATTTCAGACTGAATGGGCGTGGGGTGGTTGAATATGCTGCAATATATTATTGGGTTATAATAAAGACTGGAGAAGATCAGGTTTATAGTTAATTATACAGAGAGAAAACATCACCAGAAGTCCTACTAAATAATTTTTGTTACATAATTTAAATGTGTAAATTATCTTATTCAGTATGAGTTTTGAAGTACAGATTACTTACAAATATTAAATCCATCTCTTCCAAAGCATTTCCATTAAATAATTACGATTGATCTGAGTGGTTGTTATTATTGCAATAGAGATACCGCTTGATCTAAAGCTAGGACAGCTGAGCTGCAAAAATCCAATTTGGAAGTTTTTGTACAATTTTCTTTGCTGCCATCTGGCGGTCAGCTGGTTCCTGATTAATTGACCAATTGGCAAGATGTTGTAGTTCTACCTGTTCACAATTCAGCACAAATAAGAAAAAACTTCTGGATCAAAATATTAGCACCATAACATTAGATTACTCCAAGATGATGATAATATTCAGCCTCCTGTTTGACAAATACCACATTTTCTATGCATTGCACCATGAATGCTGCATTTTATCTCAGAACAGCTAAAGAGAAAAGCTGAAAACCTTTGCTTTTTGTCCTCAACCCCTGCTTTATCACTGCTCTTAACATAACAAGCTGGGATATCCACTGAGATAATAATAATTATTATTAATTAGAGGGAGCTTCAAGAATGCAAACTGATTTGTGGAGAGGAAGATGAGGTTTTCAGAAAGGTACTTATTATTATTATTATTATTATTATTATTATTATTATTATTATTCAAACTTTCAGAGAGTTAAGTGTGTTAGTTGCAATTCAAAGAGTCTTATGATGACTCTAAAATGTATTATAGAATCAGTTCTAAGTTGTTTATCTCCTTGATTAGTTTCCACCCATTGCTTCTTGTCCTGCCCTCAGGTGCTTTGGAGAATAGCTTGACTCCCTCTTCTTTGTGGCAATGCCTGAGATATTGGAACACTGCTACCATGTCTCCCCTAGTCCTTCTTTTCATTAAACTAGACATTCCCAGTTCCTGCAACCGTTCCTCATATGTTTTAGCCTCCAACCCCCTAATCATCTTTGTTGCTCTTCTCTGCACTCTTTCTAGAGCCTCCACATCTTTTCTACATCATGGCGACCAAAACTGAATGCAGTATTCCAAGTGTGGCCTTACCGAGCCATTATAAAGTAGTATTAACACTTCACGTGATCTAGATTCTATCCCTCTGTTTATGCAGCCTAGAACTGTGTTGGCTTTTTTGGCAGCTGCTGCACACTGCTGGCTCGTATTTAAATGGTTGTCCACTAGGATTCCAAGATCCCTCTCACAGTTGCTACTATTGAGCAAGGTACCACCTATACTGTACCTGTGCATTTTGTTTTTCCTGCTTAAATGTATTTTTTCACCTGAATTGATTCCCTGAATGAATCACAATTCTGGGTTCTAATAATAAAAAAGCATACATAAACATAAAAACCAATAATTGAGCTCCCACAACAGATTAAGTCTCAGACATTGTATTTTTACTTCCACAATGATGTTGCTACTCAGTCACTGCATATTTAATTAAGGCAAACATAAAGAACTCTAAAACTAAAAATGACCATTAATAACAACAAAATGTTGTGGGTTTTATATCTCTTTGCTGCCGTTTATTGCCATCTGGAAGTTTGCAGTCCAGATATGGTACTTAATGACATTTAAATGTGCTTATGTAAATGCGCTGAATAATAAAAACAAAACAGCCAAGTAATATTTTAACAGCATGTCAGAAATCACTTGAATTTGTTTTCCAGATGAAATACCAAATTCAGGAGCTAGAAGAGTACGCACAAGAATACGAAGTAAAAATACAGGTATTTTTTAAGGCACTGAGATATGGGTATCATATGTTGGCTGCAAAAATTCAGATGTCTTATTTTATGGCAACAAGTTGGAGTTTTCTCTGCTGTCCCCTAGTGGCCCCTCTTTATGCAGTCCTAAAGTCCTAGTGTATTGAAAGATAACTTGCCCAACTATTGCCAAACCAAAGAATCCTTGGCAAAAATGTTGATTCCTCATAAAGAAAGCTATCATTCTATATTGAGTCAATGGTTCTTTTCCCCGCACTTTTGAAAAACAGTCTTTCCTTTTCTAGAATAAAATAACAGGTACATAACACTTGAATTGTCACGAACCTCATCCTGGTATTCTCTACCTAAAGTTCTATCTGCATGAATGTTCCAAATGAGCCATGCTCCTCCAGACATCCCTCATATGACATCATAATCCTGCAGTTTCTGGCTCACATGGATACAGTATGTCTAAAGTCATACAGGTGAAGGCTTTTCTACTGAGAGCTGTATAACTCTCTGCAAGAGAAAAATATCATTCTGAAGAGAAGACAAGAGAAGACAAGAGGGGAGGGGAGGGGAGAGGAGAGGAGAGGAGAGGAGAGGAGAGGAGAGGAGAGGAGAGGAGAGAAGAGAAGAGAAGAGAAGAGAAGAGAAGAGAAGAGAAGAGAAGAGAAGAGAAGAGAAGAGAAGAGAAGAGAAGAGAAGAGAAGAGAAGAGAAGAGAAGACCTTGGAGGTCTTCTACTGCTTAGGCAGGAAACCCTACACCACTTCAGACAAATGATTATCAAACATCTTAAAAACTTCCAGTGTTGGAGCATTCACAACTTCTGGAGGCAAGCTATTCTAACTGTCAGGAAATTTCTCCTCAGTTCTAAGTTGCTTCTCTCCTTCATTAGTTTCCACCCATTGCTTCTTGTTCTGCCCTCAGGTGCTTTGGAGAATAGTTTGACTCCCTTTTCTTTATGGCAACCCCTGAGATATTGGAACACTGATATCATGTCTCCCCTAGTCTTTGTTTTCCTTAAACTAGGCATATCCAATTCCAGCCACCGTTCTTTATGTGTTTTAGCTTCCAGTCCCTTAACCTTGCTTAATTCAAGGGCAGGACTAATTGGAGCAGGCACTCCAGGAAGAAAAAAACTTCCATAGGGCAATGGTGTAACTAAGGACAAATAAAAAAGAGTCAGTGTGAGAACATAATGGTAATCAATTATCTGGATCTTTTCGATCAAGGTTCAGGTCTGGGCATAAGAGGAAAAGTTCTCTAACTGCTCTAGTTGGTAACCTAAGGCAAGACTTAGAGGCAGGAGAAGGACACTACTAGTCATGTTAGATCTTCAATACCATCAACCATGCTATCTTTCTGGATCCTTTGTGAGAGTTAGGAACTGGGGTCACTGTATTTTGGTAGCCCAGTTCCTTCCTTTCAGAGCAGTTCCAGGCCGTTGGCTTTAGAAACCAACTCAAACATAAACTTTAGTCCTCCATAGGGAAGGGCCTTCCCCTGGAAAAAGCTGGTATGCAATCTGAGGGTGCTCTTGGATGCTTGGCTCTTATTAGAACAGGGAGTAGAAGTGTGGCTAGGAAGCCCTTATTCATCTTCAGCTATTTTTCCAACTTGCCATGTATTTCCTCCTAGATTCTTCAAGACAGAGAACAAACGCTACAGATTGAGCTGTCAGCTGTTGAGACAGAGAAGGCCCAGTAAGATGCACTTCTATGAATCTAATTCTTTCCGTATCATATGTTAAATCTCAACCTTTGTGAATCATGCAAACATTATTGTAATTCTGTACGAAAAGAATATGGCTTTGATGTAAGAACTGCTGTGGGAAAGGGAACAGAGATTTTCCAGCTACATGTGGTTCTTTAAATCTTTGTGTGCTTCTTTTAGGTAGATAATGTCTGCATATTTCCAATAAATAAATAGCCTTGGCTCAACTATATAAAGTACTTTAGGTACAGTTTTAGAGCGAAAAACCCAAACGGAGCTTTTAAAGTCTCCTATTTGTTTTATTTCCTCACAGAGGTTCTCTCAGTACAGGTAATCCCCAATTTATGACCACAATTAATACAATAGCAGAGTTGGAAGGGACCTTGGAGGTCATCTAGTCCAACTCCCTGCCTATGCAGGAAGCCCTATACCATTTTAGAAAAATGGCTATCCAACATCTTCTTAAAGGCATGCAGTGTTGGGGCATTCACAACTTCTGGAGGCAAGCTGTTCCACTGATTAATTGTTCTAACTCTCAGGAAATTTCTCCTCAGTTCTAAGTTGCTTCTCTCCTTGATTAGTTTCCACCCATTGCTTCTTCTTCTACCTTCAGTTGCTTTGGAAAATAGCTTGACTCCCTCTTATTTGTGGCAACCCCTGAGATATTGGAAGACTGCTATCATGTCTCCCCTAGTCCTTCTTTTTATTAAACTAGATATACCCAGTTCCTGCAACCGTTCTTCATATGTTTTAGTCTCTAGTTCCTTAATCATCTTTGTTGCTCTTCTCTGCACTCTTTCTAGAGTCTGCACATCTTTTCTACATCATGGCGACCAAAACTGTACGCAGTATTCCAAGTGTGGCCTTACCAAGGCATTGTAAAGTGGTATTAACACTTCACGTGATCTTGATACCACTTTATAATGCCTTGGTAAGGCCACACAATTGACTCCCAAATTTCTGTTGCTAAGTGAGATGACCTTGCTTGCCACAGTTGTTAAGTGAATCACTGCAGATGTTAAGTTAGTAATGCAGTTGTTAAGTGAAACTGGCTTCCCCATTGACTTTGCTCATCCGAAGGTGGCAAAAGCTGATCACATGACCCCAGGACACTGCAACCGTCATAAATGAGTCAGTTGCCAAGCATCTGGATTTGGATCATGTGACCGTGGGGATGCTGCAATGGTCGTAAGTGTGAAAAATGGTCATAAGTCACTTTTTTCAGTGCTATTTAACTTTGAATGATCATTAAATGAACTGAAGTTGAGGACTACCTGTACTTTTATTTCCCTCATAATCCGAGGATGCAAAAAATGGTAACTCTTTCCAGGGTTTCTTGAATACTCATACCTTTGTGAGACTATCCTTCATTTATATCTGAAACCTGCAGCCCTTCCCACCAGCCAGTCTGCTAAACCAATTCCAATCTGGTATCCTCTCTACTGCAGCTTCTGCTGCCACCTGATCTGGAGGATGATGCACACAATATCTCCAGTCCAGTCCAGCCCATACAAAATACAGCCCATACTTCCAGAATCATCCAACAACCATTTTAGCTCTCTCTGTAATATTTTTTTTAATCAATACTTGTTGCATGTATTTCTTTTAACTATTCAGATATTGTCAAGTCAGCTGTGGATATTTGCATACCCATTTGGTTTGTGCTGATTAATGACTGCAGTGAAGTTTTTCAGTTTCAGTTTTCCTGGCCTTTGCCCGAAGGAAATTGGTTGGTTGTTTGCATAATCAAAGGTAGCTGAAGTTAGCCAAGTCATGCCTGAAGCCTTCACAAGAGTCTTTATAGCAGTGGTGGCGAACCTATGGCACACGTGCCAGAGGTGGCACTCAGAGCTCTCTCTGTGGGCACCTGTGCCATCGCCCCAGCCAAGGTCCATTGTGTTTCACCAGCAGGGGGGAGAAAGAGAGGAAGGGAGAGAGAGAGAGAAACAGAGAGACAGGGAGGGAGGGAAAGAGAGGGGGAGAGAGGGGGGGGAGAAAGAGAAGGGGAGGGAGCAAAAGAGAGAGAGGAGAGAGAGAGAGAGGAAGAGAAAGAGAGACAGAGAGACAGGGAGGGAGGGAAAGAGAGGGGGGAGAGAAAGGGGGGAGGGAGCAAAAGAGAGAGAGGAGAGAGAGAAAGGAAGAGAAAGAAAGAGAGACAGGGAGGGAGGGAAAGAGAGAGGGGAGAGAGAGAGGGAGGGAGAGAGGGAGCAAAAGAGAGGGGAGAAGAGAGAGGGAGGGAAAGAGAAATAATATTTCAAAAGCAGAAAAGTGCATTTATCATGTTTTTCTTAGAACAATTAGCTGAACTCTGCATTGTTTATCATTATTTTAGGTTAAACTGCCGTGTTGGCACTTTGTGATAAATAACTAGGCTTTGGATTGCAGTTTGGGCACTCGGTCTCCAAAAGGTTCGCCATCACTGCTTTATAGCTTGCATTCTGAGGAGAGAAAGAGAGTTCATGACTCTGAAGGAGACATTCTGATTCTAATATCTGTACTATCTGTCATGCAATATTTTTTTTCAAGAACTAGAGTTTGCAGGTCGCAAAGTATAGTTAGAGAGGCATGAATTTACTGGCTCTAGATCAGGGATGTCCAAACTTGGGAACTTTAAGACTTGTGGACTTCAACTCCCAGCTATGCTGGCTGGGGAATTCTGGGAGTTGAAGTCCACAAGTCTTAAAGTTCCCAAGTTTGGACATCCTTGCTCTAGATCATGGGTGTCAAACTGGCAGCCTGCAGGCCTCTTCCTCCTGTTTCCAGCCAATATGGTGCTGAGCTTTCTTTTGCCAATTGGGCCCACAATATTTGCTGGTGTCATCGATCCATCTTCTTTTAGGTTTCTCCTGTGGATGCTTTTTATCAAGTGGGATCCATTCAGGGGTGGGTTTCAAAATTTTTGGAACAGGTTCTGTGGGTGTGGCCTGCTTTGTGGGAGTGGCTCTGCAGTCATGTGACCGGGTGGGCGTGGCCAACTAGGAAAATGTGGTGGAATTCACTTAACAACGGTCTTGCTTAGCAACCAAAATTTTGGCCTTAATTGTGGTCATAATTTCTCTTTCGTCTCTGTCCCACTTTCTTTTTCTTTCTTTTCTTTCTTCCCTTCTTTCTCTTTCTCTCTGTCTCTCTCTCTGAGTCTGTCTGTCTCTCACTGTGGCTCTTTATCTCTCCCTCCCTCCCTCTCTGTCTCTTTCTATCATTCTCTGTGTCTGTCTGACTCTCTCTCTCTGTGGCTCTTTATCTCTCTCTCCCTCCCTCCTTCCCTTTCTGTCTCTTTCTGTCATTCTCTGTGTCTGTCTGACTCTCTCTCTCTGTGGCTCTTTATCTCTCTCTCCCTCCCTCCTTCCCTTTCTGTCTCTTTCTGTCATTCTCTGTGTCTGTCTGACTCTCTCTCTCTGTGGCTCTTTCTCTCCCTCCTCCCCTCCCGCCCGCCGTCTCAGGCAGCCCAGCTCCCGCGCCTCCCAGTCCTCTGCCTGCAGCGCCCCGCTTCACCGGCTCACCTCGGCCCCCGAGGTTGCCCGGTTTCCGGATGCAGCCGCCCCGTCGGCGCTTCGCTCTGCCGCTCTGCGGCTTCTGCTGCTTCAGCAGGCCGGTAGGGCCGGCAGGGGCGGGGTGAGCCCCGTAGTCCCCGTTCCCCTCCCCTCCCCCACTTCCAGCGCTGGAAGGCCGCGCCCGGCGGGAACCTGCAGCGGCCGAAGCAGCTCGGGCAGCTGCCCACGCCGGCCAATGGCGAGCCACGGTCCGGGGGCGGGGTTGGCCACCCGCAGGCGGGGCAGGGGGCTGGCCCGCCGGGGAGGGGCGCCCCAGGTCGGCTCCCGGGTCAGCACCTCCACCGGCCGGCGGCGGGGTCGGATGGACAGGTACCGCGAGGGCGGCCCGAGGGAAGGAGGAGCAGGCAGGCAGGCAGACGCCGAGCCGCCTCCCGCCTGCCCCGTGGCTTCAGGACAGGTCCTGGGCAGGCTGAGTCGGGCCTCACCATCCCTGCCCCAACAGCACACGGAGGGCAGCGGGGAATGGAGGGGAGCGGCGCAGGAGTTTCTGCACGGCCCGATCACTCCAGACGCCATCGGGGAAGACGGGGGGGGCGGGGATGGTGAGGCCCGACTCAGCCTGCCCAGGACCTGTCCTGAAGCCACGGGGCAGGCGGGAGGCGGCTCGGCGCCTGCCTGCCTGCCTGCTCCTCCTTCCCTCGGGCCGCTCTCGCGGTACCTGTCCGTCCGACCCCGCCGCCGGCCGGTGGAGGTGCTGACCCGGGAGCCGACCTGGGGCGCCCCTCCCCGGCGGGCCAGCCCCCTGCCCCGCCTGCGGGTGGCCAACCCCACCGCCGGACCGTGGCTCGCCATTGGCCGGCGTGGGCAGCTGCCCGAGCTGCTTCGGCCGCTGCAGGTTCCCGCCGGGCGCGGCCTTCCGGCGCTGGGAGCGGGGGAGGGGAACGGGGACTACTTACTTCCGGGTCCACCGGTCCAAGCGGATCGCTTGGGATCGGGAATTTTCACGAAAGGGTTCGCGCGATCCCACCCGAACCCTGAGAAACCCACCCCTGGATCCATTCTATGACTGCCTTGCTCCACCTGCCATCAGTTCTTCTTCATAAGTGACCAGCCCATTATCATTTCAATTATTTTACTCTCTTGATAATATGATGTACTTTCATTTGTTCTGTCTCTCTCTCTATATTCCTTTTAATTCTTCAGATTAAATTTACTTTCTTATAGAAAGACCCCGGGGAGGGGGAAGGCTGACAAACAAGGAAAAGACCCCACCCTTAATATAAATGTCTATGTTTTATACACACAGGGGTGGGTTTCAACTTTTTTTTACTACTGGTTCTGTGGGCGTGGCTTATTTTGTGGGCGTGGCTTGGCAAATTGATGTTTCAGATTGGAGAAAGGAAATAACATGCTGTAAAACTTTTTTTTAAAAAGGCCAAAGAAAGCAGCAACCCATTCACCAAGCTGAATGTAAGACAGCTGGAGGGTCCAAAGACTATGTGGTTTTGTTCGCTGCCTGTGAGTTCCAGAGGAGCCCCAGCAGTCGAGCGAGCAAGCCAGCAATCTGCCAGCTTCCTCTAATCTGTAGTTTACTCACGATCACCTTGCTCATGAGTACATTTGCTCATGAGTAAACTGCAGATTAGAGGCAGCCGGCAGATCCTGGCATGCTCGCTTAGCTGCTCACACCCATCCACACACACACACATACATACACCGGAACTCTCAGGCAGCAAACGAAACTGCCGCCTCCTGCCTCCATGCATCAAGGAGGCAGGGAGGCTCGACCCCACTTAGGAGGCACTGATTGTGAAGCCGCAGGGCTCCCTGAACAGCCCATGATGCTTACCTGTGTGTAGACACTAGAAGGCAGTTGTGTGGATCCACATGGCGAAGACGAGGCAGGACAAGTATCGGAATGAGCCTTTTCAGGGCGTGGCCAGCCAGTCATCACTACCAGTTTGGCAACCCATGCCCAATTACCACTACCAGTTCTCTCAAACCAGTTCGAACTGGGAGCAGCCCACCTCTGGTGCATACCCACATTTTATCATACAAGTATAGCTAACTCAGTACTGCCTTAAAAGACAGCACTTTTTTCATCATCATAATCTCCAAAGACTACCACATTCTTTGAGGATTTCTTGAGAATCCCATTTGGGAAGTTTTAGGAACAAGCCCACTGGTACAAAATCTGTTTCAATAATCCAGGCGTCTCTTTTTTCAGGTGTCACAGCAACTTTCCAGGCAAGTTTTTGAATCTTCACCCAAAGAACTTGATGTATGAAATAGCCAGGGCTCAACTGGTCAGTAACCTTGTTTTATCCAAAACAGAGAAAGCTATCTGGTCAGTCTTGTGAACATAAATTATAGATCACCAATGAGGGGAAATAGGGTCCTCTGTTTTAGCTATAGTTATCACAATGACTGAAACTGATCTTTGACAGAGATAGTTACTTAGTGATACCTTGGAGCTGTAGAATAAGATGTTGCTTTATAGCTTCTGAAAGGGAAGGGATACAGACTAACATTACATAATTTATGATTAATTCAAAGAAACTGGAGGTTGTCCTCACAGTAAGCTAATAACCTACATTTTGCAATTACAATAGAACCTCTAGTCACCAACGCTTTTAACTATGACAAAATCGGGTTCTGACCAAATAATTCACTTTTTTTTTCCATAGCCGATTTCCCTTTGCGCGCCTTTTTTTATAAGCGCCAAATTTTCAAAATTAGGTTTGAGTCATGATCAAATCAGTTTGCAACCAAAGTTATGGAATGAATTATGATTGTGACCAGAGGTTTTATTGTACTACCTTCTTAAATAGTCAGCAGATACACTATCTATAGTCCTAAAATAAGGATTGACTTAGCAACCTGACACTACAATGTTCCTCTGCATTAACAGCGGGGCACAAATTTAGCAGTAATTTACTCGTTATCTGCTGTTACTGGATTTCTGTGTACACATGAGTGCTTGGCATTAATAGAGAGATGGCATGACTCTGAATTTCAGTTGCTGGAAAACATCAGGAAAGCATTATCATGTATCCCGCCTGAGGTATCCATCTGAGAGATCTGAGAAGGAATACTGAACTAGACTGGTCCTTCACAGGATTTAGCAGGTTCTTTCTTAGACATTCTTAAATCATGTTGCTCAAAATGGTTACAAATGCTATTATTTCACAACAGCTAAAAGAATAGTGCAAAATCATGCTGTAATTTAACAGCATGGTTTCAGTGCTTCAGTAACAAGAAAATTAAATTAAGGTACCTTGACTGTCTAAATTGCACAGAGAGGAACTTTAAAACATTGACCAATTAAACACTGGAAACACTGGAAACTAGAAATCATAAAAATCTAATGTTACTCTTTTTTACCTAAAGGAAGAAAAAATAAGAAGGGAAGAGAGGCCTATGAAACAGCAGCTTTGTGGTGGTAGGTTAGTGAAGAAAATATTACTATTTGATAGTGACAATAACTACAATGTAAACTTGCAACAGTCAGAAAGAGGAAACTGACTGATATGCACAGAGTCCATTTTTCTTATGATCAGATGATTGCCTGGAGAGCTTGTGTAAGGTTTTATCGTAGATTTTCAGAACTTGGTTTTTAAGATTAATCAGGCAGACCACAATTTCCATTAAAGAAAAATAGAATCCAGAAGTGAATTTGCAATACACTCCAATGGTAGCAGGACATTAAACAATAGGATGTTTTATAAAATCTAATGAGAATATCTTCCTACCATAAATGTCACAGATATCCAACACAGCTGTAGTACCTTAGCCTAAATGACTTGACATCATTAGTCAAACAGGAGTCAAACTTTTTTAGAATCCATTAGATTCCAGTAAATTGATTGAAGAATCAGTGCACGGTAGATCTTCAGTGGAATGAACCAAAAATGAAGATGATTCTTCTAAATATTGGATCTCAACAGCTTTCCCATTTTTACCTGATTGACTATCATTAAACTCTAAACTAATTTTTTTTATTTGTGCCAGAATAATTGTAGTGAAATACATTTTTCATTAGATTAATATAGTAACTTTTAGGAAACCCTCAGATTTGTTAACATCTTGGAAATATAGTAACAAGGGAATCCGTAGTATTAAAAATATAACAGGAAAGTTATGAGAAAACTGGGGTGGTGGTGTAAAAAATGGTTATAGCAGAGGAAAAACCTGTCATAAAAATGTAATAAAGTCATAAAAATCAGCTCTAATGTTCTAAAAGATCTCTATAAATATATTAGAACTTCAAATAAATAATAACACTTGACTGCTTCTTTCTGTGATGCAAGATAGAAGAAAATGTTGTGTATATTATGCAGCTAAGCCTTTCTTTCCTATTTAGTGGTTTCTTTATGGCAGAACTTTGATGCTTTCATTAGGGACAGATTAACTTGTGCCAGTAAACAATAATAATAATAATAATAATAATAATAATAATAATAATAATAATAATAATAATAATAATAATAATAATAATAATAATAATAATAATAATAATATTTATTGTCATTGTAATAAAATTACAATGAAATTGGTTTGAGCGTTGTAAACAAACCACAAATTTCTGTCCCCCTTTCTTTTGTTAAATGAGAGGAATTATTATGATTATCAGGTGTTAGTTTGGTTTGGTTTGGTTTTATGTGATGTCCATTGGGGATGGGAACATAGAAGTTGATTAGGTAACAGGCACAGCAGAGGTGGGTTGCTCCCGGTTTGGCCCAGATTGGGTGAACGGATAGTAGCAGTGGCAGGAGTCTCCACCCACCTGCCCATGCGCAGAAGCGTCGCACACGAGCACAACCAAACTGGTAGTAAAAAAATTGTCAATCCACCACTGAGGACAGAGCAATGTTTCTCTTGTTACATAGCTGTCACTCAGGGCTAATTCACACAAAGACTCAAGATATTCATGATTACCTAGTCTTAGGTTTGTAGGGAAATTGTTCAGTATTTCAGATCTATCAAGATTCACATAGAAACAACATTGTTTATTTCTTCAGTTATGTGCATAAGTGGAAGACAGAAAAGCCTACGGGATGGAAAGTATAGAGAATCTTTTTCCAAAAACATAGCGCCTAGACTCAAATCAAGGAAGTAAAGGAAGTCACTCAAAGTATGGAAGTTTTCCTCACAACCCAGTTTCCAGAATTGCAGCTCATGCAAGTTTTAGTAGAAGAAGTTCCAACACATCTAAGGAAACATTTGTTTGGGCATGGCTGGGATTCTAAAATACTGTCTTGCTGAAACCTGTCATAGCTGGGGAGATACAGATATAGTTCTGCCACATTCAGTCTACAGTTTTAAATGTTTGATCAAGCCTGCTAGAAAGAAACCAGATACTTCATTGACAGTGAAAGTTTATCAATTGATGGTTAACTAAAACCCAGAAGAAGGATGTTTTGGTTTTTGCTGCTTGTTTTTTTTCCATCTGTGATACGAATGCAGTGCCAAACGTATTTCTTTATCAACCGACAAGGATTCAACTAACTAGTTTTCAACAACAAATTCATACGCCCAGAAAATGCAACTAGGGCTTCCAGACATGACTTTATGGTCATCTCTGAAACCTTCTTTTTAATCAAAAATCCAAAGCATTCTTGTACCTGAACATCAAACTCTAGGAATTTAGTTACAGCATATGTTTTCTCCAATCAATAAACTGTCATTAAGATATAAGAAGTTATTGTTTTTACCATGGCCTACTTTACTTTTATCAACTGCAGTTTTAACATTTCTTTTCAACAGGTGGAAGCTAGCCTGGGTCTTTATTATTTTGTGGCATTTCGCTGGAATCCTGCTGGTGATACTTCTCATTGTGCTTCTAGCCATATTCTTAGTTCTTGGTGTCTGCCTTTCAAACCATACAGTGACAGAGGCATACCAACGACCTCTATGGCAGTTTTTGGACTATTATATCCAACCACATATGCAACTGTACAGTACTGGCCTCTTACCAAAGTGATGCCAGAATCAAAAAGAGCTGCTGACTAAAGCGATCCTGTCATTATAATGTATATGAGTGTGGATAAAGCTGATATCCTATCAAAAATTTCCAGGGCTGAATTATTTCAATTGAAATTCCTTGCAGACCTGCTCAATTTATCATGCTAAATAAGTCAACTCTATGTGGCTGACACTCAGGACACTTGAACCACACTGTTTTCTCTGCCTGCTTCAATTTAAAGATAGCATAAGAAAAGTCCAGACCAAAGGCCTATTTAATCTTGCTCTCAATAATGGTCTGAGACAGGCATTATGACATAGACGTAAATAGGCAAACCTTCTGTGAATCTCTCTAATTTCTTTTCAAAGCAGTCCTATTGGCAGCCGTTTTCTTACTTTAGCTTTGCACTAATTATTTTCTTTTCTTTTACTTTTTTTGATAAGTGTATCTCTCACACTCAGTGCCAAGTTCTAGTAAAATGAAAAGAATTGTTTATCCCCTTTCTTTATACCAGGCCCAATTTTATATGTGCATAAAAACCCATAAGCAGAGTAATGCATGTCAAGTGATTGATGCTCCATGACACAAATCTTGATTCATAAATTGGATAAAAATTTGTTCTTTAGAAGAATATAGTTTAAAAATAAAAATATAGAACACAAATTGGAAAAATAACAATAAAAATACTATCAATAAAAGAGAATATTAAGAAGTCTCTTCAGATCACATCAAAATGATACAAAGACCTGGTGAAAAGATGAGTCCTTGACAAACAATGGAACTGAACTTGTAAGACAAATGCTGCTTCCTAAAACAGGGAATTCTCCATAAAGGCATCAGAATACATGGGTCATCACTCCATTGGCTTTGCCCAGAGGTAGAAATGTGAACACCTTGGAAGAGCTCAAGGACTGAGTTAGGACATGCCAACAAAGGTATTTCAACCAAACCCTAGCTGCCAAATCATATATAGCTTTGTAGGCCAAGAATAACATAATACAGTGGTACCTCGGTTCACGAACGCCTCTGTTCACGACCAATTCGGATTACGACAAAAATTTCCCAAAAAATGTGCCCCGGTTCACGAACACCGTTTCGGTTCACGAACGGAAAAGTTCCTAAAAATACGCTCCGCTTCACGAACTCCGCCTCGCTTCATGAACTCCGCCTCGCTTCACAAACTCCGCCCTCGCATCACGAACAGAAAAGTTCGTAAAAATGCTCGGATTCACGAACCCCGCCTCGCTTCACGAACCAGAGCCGCAGACATTTTAAAAACAAGGTCAGAACGGATTAACCGGATTTACATTGAACCCTATGGGAAACTGTGCCTCTGTTCACGACCAATTTTGTTCGCGAACAGAGTCAGTTCAAGAATCACGACCAAAAAACAAGATCGGAACGGATTAACCGGATTTACATTGAACCCTATGGGAAATTGTGCCTCGCTTCACGACCAATTCGGATCGCGAACAGTCAGTTCATGAATTAAGTTCGTGAACCGAGGTACCACTGTAATTAGAAATAAATATGCCACCAATCAAATCAGGGAGAATTGAGGTAATATGACTCAAATATTGTGTGCAATTCCAGACTTAAATAGTGACTGTCTATTGCTCTAATATTTCAGAAGAACACCATGGAAAAATGTCTGCAATCTTGTGTGTTGCTTAATGGGGGCATCTGATGATGCTATTGGAACAAATTTGGAGGCAAAGTAGACATTTGGGTTTGTTGCAGGGTCTGATTCTTATGTTAGCATTATTTCAAATTGTTTCTTGTTATTTGTGAGAATTTGTTTCAGGTGGGTGGTTGAAGAGAAATAAACAATGTGGGTATGGTGGGGGGAAGCAAAATTTAACTCTGGACCTATGGATTCAAACTTGGTCTGTTTCAGTCACAACTCAACTTAGTTAATACATTTTTGGTACAAATACATTGAGAAGCACTAAAGAGACATTATTCTGTCCACATTTGAGCTTTTGTTATAGGAAAAAGTATACTGTGTGTAAAATTCTGAGTCTTTTTAATAGAACTTATTCAACATATATTATTAATTTAAACTGTGCTACCTTTGTTAACCCAATGACATTGAGAATAATTAAGAGTGAAAATTATCAATAAGCTATCACACTATGTGTTTGCTTTGCATTTCCCAAATCTATTACAAAGTCCTACATCCTTCATTTATTTCCTAAAACAGGATCTGTTCACAGCTGAAAACACACATGGAGACTCTATCAGATAACTAGTGTTTTAGTTCTGAAAAGCCAGCATAGTTCCATTCTCGGCAGGCTTGACACATGACTCAACAGATTCTATATATATATAAAAGTTACATGGAGTTCTAGTAAATCAAACATAGCTTTTGAAAGCCAGTATCAAAATATGACTACTTAAAGGAAAGTTGAGTAACAGGACATTTTTTTCCCCACGTAAAACGTTCCAGGTTCAGACCTGGCATCTCAACATAGGACTTCAAAATCTTTGGCAGACCATTGCTATTCAGTGCTAACAGCATTGGGCTAAATGGTCTAACATAATATAAAGAAATTTCCTGTGCTCCAATATATTGAAATACTACTATTATCTTTTGTTTACTTTTTCAGCTCTCAGACAACATTTATGAACTTTTTGGGATGGTTACAATGGCCAGAAGGATTTGCATCCATTGTAACCCTTTTTAATTACCCTGATTTTGCATTCACTAGATGAGGAGGAGGAGGAGGAGAGATACTGCTTTCTATCAGAGAAGAACTGAGAGGGAGAACTATACAGAATGCTAAGGATCTCTTAGCTCCAGGCCTTTATCATATAGAACAAAATAATCATGGCAGTAAATAGTAGATTTACAACAAAAGAAAACAAAAATAGAAGTTAGCACTTCAAAAATGACAAAATGCTGACTCATGACAGAAAACTAGTCCATTGCCCTAAGAACAATAATGCAAATATTCTAAAAAGAAGTAGATTTTTTTCATTTAAATTCTTTCATCAGCCAATTATTTTAATATCTGAACAAACATACATACATACATACATACATACATACATGCATACATCTATATAAATAAAAATGTAACAAGAGTTTGTTCAAAACCGCTAATCTCCAAAAGTACTGCACCGATCGCTTCCAAATTTTCATACAACGTTCCTTTCAATGGCACCACTGATATATATAGATTGTGTAGATGTCACACCTGTGCCAAGTACACGCAACGGAAATGTAAAAAATTGTAAAAAAAGGTAGGTAGAGCTGTGGGCCACAGGCATTATGTCATCCTTTATGACATAAAATACTGTGTCTGTCTGTCTGTCTGTCTGTCTGTCTGTCTGTCTGTCTGTCTGTCTGTCTGTATGTATGTATGTATGTATGTATGTATGTATGTATGTAGATAGGTAGGGAGTAGGTAGGTAGGTTGAGGGTTATACGGTGGTTGTGTGTACGTATTTGTGTGTGCAGGTGTAAATCTACACACAGATTGGTTGGCCATTTAACCAGACTGGGCCACAGCAATGGATGGCCGGGAATGGCGATATATATATATATGAGAGAATATTATCACAGCTCCTGTTCAGGGTCCCTTTAAGGGGAGGAGACTTAACGTCATCCCTCTTAATGTCATCAGCCCTTAAAAATCTAACATATATATATATATATATATATATATATATGTATGTATGTATGTATGTATGTATGTATGTATGTATGTATGTATGTATGTTTTCGTAGATTTTCACGGGTGTAGGTATGCTGGCATAGCTGGCTTCGGGGATTTTCCCGTGTATAACGCATTGGAAAAGTTGTTGCAACGTTTCGACAAGATCTCACTTGTCATCATCAGGCAGGCTTGTGTCTGTGAGTGTGACTGCGGGGTGTTTCTTGTTGGATTAGTTTGGTGATTGTTTTTCTTCGGAATCCGTTGGATATTAATGTATTTGTGAGGAAGTGTATTTCGGTTTTCAGATGGTCTTTGTCAGCTAGGCGTTTGGTTCTGTGTATGAGGGTTTTGGCTACAGAGTTTATCTGTGCAGGGTGGTGATGGGATTGTGCATTTAGGTAGCGGTTGGTGTGTGTTTTTTTCCGGTAGATGGTGTGTCCTAGGGAGCCATTAGGTTTTTTGTAGATTAGGACGTCTAGAAAAGGGAGTTGGTTGTTGGCTTCTATTTCCATGGTGAATTGTATTTTGGGGTGTAGGGAGTTGAGGTGTGTGAGGAAGTTGTCCAGTTTTTCTTTCCCATGTGGCCAAATTACAAAAGTGTCATCTACATATCTGAGCCAGAGTTTGGGTTTGTGTTCAGATTTGTCTAGGGCGTTGGTTTCAAAGTGTTCCATATATAAGTTTGCGATGACCGGTGAGAGGGGTGATCCCATGGGTGCTCCTTCTATCTTTTTGTATCTTTGGTTATTGTGAATGAAGTATGTGTTGGTTAGACAGTGGTTGGTCAGATCCAGGATGTGCTTGGGGGGGTTGTATTTGTTCTGGATGGCTGTCAAGGCTTCTTTTATAGGCACTTGGGTGAAGAGGGATATGACATCAAAACTCACGAGTAGATCGCTGGACTGTAGATTTTATTTTTTTATTGTTTCTATGAAGTGGAAAGAATTTTGTACATGTGAGTTGATGGATTCTGCGTAGGGTTGTAATAGAGAAACAATCTAGCAGCATGAACAGACGTGATGATACCTCCCGCCTACCAGATATCTGGAAGCCAGCATTGACCAGCAGACGAGCCCCACCCTCCGGCCAAGCCGTTGAAATTCAAAACAAGGAGAAACATACAAATGAGACCAATCAGCATCAATCTACCAGTCACGATGCAACTGCACAGCCAATCAACCCACTCACAACAATAGTCAGCACTCCACCACCCCCACCAAGATTTAAAGAGGGGCGATGCCTCCGCAGTCACACTCACAGACACAAGCCTGCCTGATGATGACAAGTGAGATCTTGTCGAAACGTTGCAACAACTTTTCTATGCCTTATACACGGGAAAATCCCCGAAGCCAGCTATGCCAGCATATATATATGTTCCCTAAATACTAAATACGTTGGAGTATTATTTGCACTTTTCATATTGCTAACCACTAGTAATGTTAAGAGTACAAATAAAAGGTAAAAACTGCTTCTGTGGGCCAAGCCTGAGGGAGAAAAGGGAATAGAATAACAGAGGCTTCTATGGACCAAGCCTAAGGGAGAGAAGAGTTTGAGTGAAAGGAGGCAAGCAGAGGAAACAACAAAGGAGCAGAGGCTGTGGAAGTAGAGCCCAGCAGGCAGTTCAAGAAAGAGTGAAGAGGAAGAAAGAGGAAGAAGCTCCAACCAGCCACTGAATACCACCCCATCACGTGACCTGCCTGCTGAAAGGAGATTGGCCACCACCCTATCACATGACCCTGGCAAGTAGAGGTGCATCAAAGAGGGATCAGGGTGGACTGGCAACCATACGAAGAGGGCCAAGAGAACCCAGACTCCCGTCACCCTTACAGGGTTAGTGCTACATTATCACTCAAGAATGGCTTCTATCTCTCAACATTCAGATGGACAGTTACAGTTGGCTAATAAAATTTTAGAATGCCTACTCTACAGAAATACAGAAGGACTTCCGGTTCCGGCTCCTGCGGCGACGAGCGAGCCTAGCGCTCGCTCGCCGTTTTGTTGCTTTTTCTGCCCCCCCACGGGGGCGAGACGCCCCTTTTTTTGGGGTCTCCCGTAGGGCCGGCTCGGCAGGGATGCCCCCCCTCACGGCGGTGGGGGAGGCGACCCTTTTGCCGCGGCTTAGGTGAAGGAGAACATGCTGCGGGGGGTTCTCCCTTCGCCAACGGCTGTCGGCGCCATTCACTTTAATGAAGAGGGCTGAGCGGAAGAGATTGGAAGGCTTGCCGAGGCTTCAGCTGCGAGGGAGAGTGAGTTTTAAAAAGACTTTTTTTCCTTGCTGCCAGCCAGGCTGAATGGACTGGGAGGGGGGTGTTTGTTTTCAAAAAAAAACCCTCGGACTTAAGCGGCACTTTAAAATGGCTTCTCTGGAAGAGAAAGCGGAAATCTTAAATCCGGACTGTCTCTAACAAGGGAAAGTGGTATGCGGCTACTTGCAACATTGTGTCTAGGTCTGGCTGGTTAAAAAAAAATTATTTTTCTACTCTCTCCTCTGGGCTCTGAGATGGGCGGTGGAAAGTGGCTTTTCTTTGTCCCTGCCTGACTATTTTAATTATGGAAAATTTCCAGCGTCTTTTTACAATTGGGACTCTCTCTGGATATTAATGAAGAAATTTTTTTTGGATTTGTGGTTCCTTTCTGGATTACCTTCGTTATTATAACTATTGAGTTGGAAAATTGTCTCTCTCTTGGTTCCTGAATTTTACAACGTTCCAACCTTGATCTGAACTTTTGGCTCCCGGTTAGTCTCACCAGCCCCACCCTGAAAACGCCATTTTGGTGGCATTAACTCTAACAGTTAAGATGGCTCAAGAAACAGCACTGACAAGTTTAGAACAACGGATGGCTTCTCTTGAAACTGTTATACAAACTTTGGTTCAAGAAATTCAGGCCCAGCGGGCAGAAAACATCATTTTCAAGAAGGAGCTATTGGACACACGGAAGCAAACGCTGGAAATCACACAGAAGACTGAAGAATTGGAAGGGGGGCTGGTGGGGGTTAAGGGAGAGATTAAAAATGTTACTAAAGAGGTTGAGGAAACAAGTGGGCATGTGTCTAGGATTGATATGGAAAGAATGACATATTTTTTGAGATTTCAGAATGTTTTTGAGCAACCTGGTGAATGCCTCCCTGATCTTATGAGCACAATTTTAGCAGACTATTTACAAAAACCTAAGGATGAGATCAGGGGGGACATTGACCTAGCCTATAGAATTAACTCAGCATATGCCAGGATAAATGAAGTGCCTAGAGAGATACATGTGAAATTTGTTAGAAGGTCAACCAGAGAGGAAATCTTGAAGGCGCAGAGAGGGAACCCTTTAATTTACCAACAAAAAACGGTCACTATCTTGAAGCAGATTCCTAGAAAGATTCGAGAAGCAAGGAGGAAATTTTCCTTCTTGTCTAAAATTTTATTTGATCATGGGATTTGGTTCAAGTGGGTGACAACCGAAGGGATGCTGGTGTTCTGGGAAGGAGGAAGAGTGAGGATTAAAACAGTTGCTGAGGCGGAAGCCTTTCTTAAAAAACATTCCTCTGCCCTGGGGGAAGATCCAGGGGGGACGGAGGGGGCCACGGCCCCGCCCGCTGGGGGCCAGGGAGGAGAAAAAGAAGATACAATAGCCAAGAGACTTAGATCGAAAAAATAACTTTGCCTTGATTTTCCTGAACAATTTTGCATAATATTTTCTGGATTTTTTGTAAATGTCTGACAGCATGGAATTGAGAATTTAGGTATATGTACTTGCTTTTACCTTGTAGTGTTATGAAAAATGCTTTTTTTTTGTTATTTTTTATTGTGTATTTTGAGGTCTCGGAAGGGCCGACGACTCTGACGTGAATGCTCTCAAAATTTCTTTGTATCCCTTACCCTATCCTATAGAAAAAATGTAAAACCAATAAAACTTTTTCAATATAAAAAAGAAATACAGAAGGAAAGAAATTGTGCCTGGCCTTGAAATTGTTTTCCTTAACCTAGAAAAGTTAGGAGTTAGACATGCAAGCCTCAATACATCTTTCAAATTCAGCGCACCATTTTATTAGTTTCCCTTTGAGGTTTTTTTCCTACAAATATGACTGAAGTTGCAGTCTAACAAATCTGGTAGGCAACCAGGATTAGATCATCTCCCACATCTCTTTCTGAGCCAAATATTGTTCTTTAGGACATCAAAGACTATCTGCTCAAGAAAAATAATCCAAAAGAGGATTGGGTACAAGAAATTGGTCTCTTCTTCATGGTTTTAAGCAATCATTTTAAACTATGATGGGTGAGGGATTGCATTATATATCTTTTTTTTTATTTTGGACGCACCCCTTTTCTTCTAGTAGCATCTCATTTACACTCTGAAGTTTTACCTATTCTTTTCTACTAGCAAATTCTTATATACCTGGTACAGATATACTAGCTGCTGTATTGTTTCTCAACTAATAATTTCAAAAAGTCTTTTGTTTCCTCTTTTTATCTCACAGCAAGTACTGTACAAACATCACTTCTAAAAGTTAGGAGATGGAGTGATATCGAATATATAAAAGGTCCTGTAAATTGACGTTCAAGCTTACGTTCACTCAAATCTAATGTAAGCTTTATAAAGAATTTTCAGTGTATGGGCTGTTTTAGTGTCAGGCTAGTACTATCTGCTGTACTCTTCAACATAGGTAAGTCTTTATTTGGAAATGTATATTTTTTTAAGCACAGTGGGCAAGGTAGATGTTAGATCAATTGTGTTCATTCCAATAGATGTTTAAATCAATAAATCATGAGGCAGCCATTGCATAAATTAAAAATCTTTCTAAAAACCTCTAGAGTTTTCTGTGCATTAATTTAGTGCATTAGGACAATTAGCATAGCACCTTCTAACTCAGAGTTTGAAATTGCATGTTTTTATTTAAATACTATAAATCCCAATGACTCCAGTTGGACTATCTCCCAAGAAAATATGTATCAGAATACAGTTTAGTTTATATAAATGTAGGTATATAAATATTATCTAATAATGCATGTGGCTTCGTTTTCACTTGAGCTTTCTGAAATTGAACAAAAGAAAAACAAGTGTATTAAGTAACATGCCTGAGCTATCAGACAAAATGTATTTGATTTATTAATATAATTTAGAAATTGAATCAAATCTGAAAATTAATGCAGTCCAGATACTTAAAATAAATTGTTAAGTGTTTTTCCTAATAGTTTTGGGGGGCAAATTTCAATTTTTATACAGAAGCATCAACATGATTAGAAAAGAATCAGAAGCATTCAATTTGATGTTTCACTTTGACTTTTCAATTAAATTCAAAAAGTCAATTCAAAGGTTTAACCACATCATCAGAAATGTGATTGCCCAAATTTTTTACTTAACCCTATATTTAAATAAATCTAGATGGCACTTTTGCCATTGCTATTAAACAAGAAATCTAGCACCCTGAATATTCCTTGATGTCTATTTCTTTGATCCTTTTCATTAATATATCTTCTTGGAAATTAATTACATCTCCTTTCCCTTAGCCATCTTGTGCTTAATAAGTATTTTAATATCTTCCTTCTTTAGTTTAACTGCCGGTACCTCTTTTTGTTTCTCAGAGAGATCCCATCCAACAGTAACTTGTTTGTCTTCCTTTTTCTTCAGATACAAATTTATGTTCTTTGTCTTTGCAATTGAACATTCCAAAGAATTAGGAAATTTAGATATATTTACAAACCCCAACATTGTTTAAATAAATAAGCAAACCCCTATATTTATACAATAGACAATCAAAATTTCTTTTCAGTTCCTTCAGTTGTGGATAAAACAGACAGGTGATTAATCTGCAAAGTTAGTCCTCAGGGATGTTTATAATACATTCCTCACCTTTTCCAAAGCTAAGCCATGGTGGGGGGAAAAAGAACATGCTTGCTAAAATATTTAATTATTCATTTCACTTAAGTGTTTGCAGCCTTTTTGCACAAGTGCAGCATTGAGATGACTCCAATGCTTTTCAGTAAAGCATTGCAAGTCCAGATTCTCATTTCAAAAGGAAAACAGAAAGACAGATGGATAGTACTTATTAAGCAGCTATCACTGGAACCAATATTTTACTCAGGAAAGTCTACAAGAGGAAGGGTTTTTAAAAATATGTATTCCTAAAGAAATTTGGAAGAAAACTACCTGCTCTCTCATGATCATCTTCCTAATGTAAAATATGAAAGCTGTGGGAAAGACAGAATTACCTGTTCAAAACCAGTTGATGTTCCAAGGTACCAGAAATCAAGAGGATACCAATTTTTAACTTCTATCAGTCACATGGAAACTAATATTAAGCAACAACATGAATACTCTGGATACTGAGAAGATATCCAGCTGCTGCATCTTCCTGGAACCTCTTGTTGAGACAGCAGAGTTAAAACATTGCAGGCATCTACTGATTTCATCAGAATATAGCCACAAAATCAGGTAATCTGATAAACATTATCTTATTGTTTGGAAAATTGGGATGTTCATTCCCCCTCCCCCAAGGAAAACCAGGATTTATTAAGTTAAAAAATTTAAATATATTCAATCTTGGGATCTTTATGAAGCAATGTCATGGATTTTTCATCCACCTCTAGTCCACTTCTAGTAGCTCAGTCATTCCTATCCTTCAAATCTCCATCGATATTCTAATAGAGAAGCTCAGAAACAACACAGCTCTAACAGACTTGTAGTCTGACATGAGGTCTGTTAACAGAGGAGATCTGTTCAGAGAACAGAATTTAAATTATCTGTTGATATTTAACAGAAAAACAGTATTTTCATCAGCAATACTGTATCTACAGCAATTATAAGACAAATGACCACAAGGTGGCTGAGGGAAAGAAATATTTTTCTGGCAAAGCATGGGGTTTTATTTTTTTTTATTTCTGCATGTTGTATATAAAGCTGCTTCATTCTGGAACACATCTGTTACACTCTTTCTAAAATTTATAGAATTATTTCTGGATTTTATGAATTTTTCACCCACTTTGGCATGGGTGGAGATATACAGTGGTGATGTCGAGAAAAAATGAGCATTCTCAAGATTTAGGCTGCTGCGTAATACATATTTATCTGGAAATAAACCCAGCTCAAAAAAAAGCTAGACTTATCCCCTAAATAAATATAATTAGGTATGTGTTGTTGTTGGATCTTCTACTATTAAGAGATTGGTATGCTTGTATTAGAGCATTGTTTCTGAAAGGATGGCAGCAGGCTGGTTGGTGGGTTGATTGGTTAATAGCTTACACTACGTAAGTCTTAATGCATTTTGAGGTGGAGAGTATATGTTTATCTTCCATTTGTAGAAAGCCTATAAAGGAAGGATTAGAGTTTTCCCCAGGAAAATGTTCTGGAGATGAAATCAGCTTAGTTCTATTCAAAAGTGTTCTTAACGCAGATTCTTATATTGTGTAACACCTTTAAAAAGTTATACCTTTCAGCCTAGATGAAGAGTAGCTGAAAAAATTTAGTAGCAACAGGAAAGTAGATTTTTGTGTATGCAGTAGTTGTCGTGGTAGTAGAAAATGCTTGGCTAATACATGTTGTTTTCACTCATATCAAAAGCCTAAGAAGCAGTCAACAAGATGAAAGAAATCCAGTTGTTCTTGTATCTCGCCTTTCTATTTGCATTTGGAATAGTTTATGAACTGTCCCAAGAATCAGATTGCTTATTTTTCTGCAATCCAATTCCCAAACATTTCCTGAGGCCCAATGATGTCATGTCCCAGGGCAGAAGTATCATCTTTCTGGAGACCACTGATCATCTGCAACTTTCTCCGCTTGTTTTATGTTCTGTGGAATCTGCTGCCAGAGTTTATCCAGACAGACCCATCATTTTCTTTATGAAAGGATTGGACAGCTATACATTACAGGATATAAAGTCTTCTTACCCTTCACTTTTCTTCTTATCAACTATGAAGAACGTTTTCCTTTTTCCTCTCCAGGAGGACATTTTATTCCAGGACACGCCTCTATTGTCATGGTATCTTCAGGTAAGATGGGACGTGGGAGTGTTTTTCTGAATAGCCAGAGAAAATCGCAACATTAATTCCAGCTAACCTGTTCTTTTGACTGCTCTTATTGCTCTTGCATCTATCAGGAAAAAAAACATCTCTCCTTTGGGACTTGTGTTTGACTCCAGCTCCATTTACTCAGTACTTAGAGATCTGTGAACATCTCTTCCTTAGTTTTTCAACTGTCACATGATTTTACTACTTATGGAGTCTTAATTGTAGTCTATGCCTTTAATTCTTTATATTCTATATTATACATTTTGCTAGCAATCGTAAGTACTCAGCAGAAGAGAAAATGGAATACACACACACACACACACACACACACACAGAAGTTTCTCCCCTAGTGTAGACCATGGCAAAAAGAATATTACTCACAATGTACTAAGAGGTGCTACAAGAATTTTTCGGCTTTGTTTTCTTTAACATTACTGTATTTTTCAGAGTATAAGATGCACCTTTTTTCCTCTAAAAAGAGGCTGAAAATCTGGGTGCATCTTATACATCAATACAGCATTTTTTTGCCTCCCGAAACCCCACCCCCTTCACCAAAATGGCTGTGCCTAGCCTTGTGGAGGCTTCCAGAGAGTTCCTGGGGCCTGGGGTGGGGAGAAATTAGCCTAAATCGGGCCGTTTTTTGCCCCCCTCCAGTCCCCAGCAGCACTCTATAAGCCTCCATAGGGCTATGCATTCATTTGACACAAAAATGACCCGTTTTTGCGATAAATTGCCTGGGGTTTTGTTCATATTCCACCACCCCCCACCTCCCCAGGAGCACTCTGCAAGCCCCTCCCCCCAAGGCTAGTCATGCTTTTTATTTGAAGAAAAACGGCCCCGTTTTTGCAGAGAAATGAGCAATTTTGGGGAGGTTTGCAAGTGCAAAAACATTTTCGGAAAGCTCTTTTGGAAGCTTTTCAATTGTTTCTGTGCCAGGAGAAACAAAGTCTTAAGGTTTGCCAGCGATTTCCTTCTCCAGGACATGGATAAATACACCTGGAAACATCAACCTACCTACCTACTCTCTCTCTCTCTCTCTCCCTACCTACCTACCTACTGTATTTGTCTCTCTATTTCTCTCTCTCTATCCTTCTACCTACTTACCTACCTACCTACACACTCTCTCTCCCTACCTACCTACTGTATTTCTCTCTCTCTTTCTACCTACCTACCCCCACACACTCTGTCTCTCTCCCTACCTACCTATTGTATTTCTCTCTCTCTATTTCTCTCTTTCTATCCCTTTATCTACCTACCTATCTACTATCTCTACCTACTTACCTACCTACTGTATTTCTCTTTCTTTCTATCCCTCTCTATCCCTCTATCTACCTACCTCCTTTTTTTGTAATTTGCCTCTTCAAAACCTTGGTGCGTCTTATACTCCGGTGTGTCTTACACTCCAAAAAATATGGTAAGTGTACCATGTACTTGTGGTACAGTATGACAGGATTATTCTCTAAGACTCTAGCTTATCCATAGCACTTCCAGGAATGACCGTGAGACTACTCTTAAAGGGAAAAAAAGGTCAATCTTGATTCAGAATACTTTCCCAAACATAAATGTTAGATGGAAAGGATTTTACTTGATTTCAATGGTCTGTTTAAGAGTAAAAAAATAAAGTTGAGAGGTTGGCTGAATTCTGCAAAATCAATACAACATACAGTATCAGAAAATAACCACATTTGCTCTCCATCCTTTGAAAAATTATACTCTAAGAACAAAGCTCATCACCATGTCAAGCTATTAATCTATACAGCAGCTGCTGCAGATTTTTAGGAAAGAGGCTTAAGCATGATATAATTTCTGACTCATTTATAAGGAGCTAACAATTGGATTTGAGATATTTTACATGTGCTTGGAAAAAGCTACCCACATTAATGATGAAGTAACTTTTTTAACATTATGCTATATCTTGTTATGGACATTAAAGGAATAATATGAACATTTTTTCTGAAGCTTTTAAACTTTTGGGCATGGTGTTTACCGTATGTAGAATATTGCCTTTAAGTTAGAAGACTTGCATTCTGAACAAGTTGCAACAGTATTTATGTATTGATCACAATATGTTTTGTTGCTTAAAGCTTTCAAAGAATATTAAGAAAATACAGAAACAATCAGTATGACTTATATTAGTGGATTCATTATATTTTTTTAAAAAAACATACCTTCGTTAGCACAAATACACACACACATTTATGTGTGTGCATGTGTGTGCATACAGTATATGTATATGTGGTAGTGTAAACACACACACACACACACACACACATCATGCAACATCTTGATTAAGTCAGAATCCCAGGGATAAAGCTTATATACATCCAGAATTTGAATCTGTAACATCTTAGGCAAGTTGTACTACATAGATATCATTTCTTCACTGCAAGTACAAAAATATTGCTTTTATTTATTTTATCAAATTTATACCCCGCCCTTCTCCTTGTTAGGACCCAGGGCGGCTTTATCTTAGCTAGTTGTTATTCCTTGATTATGTATCAATTTCAATTTTTTTCAGGTCAATACAACAAAGGAGAAATATTGGGCCTATGTTATTTCTGATGCAATCAGACTGGCAGTAGTGTGGCAATATGGTGGAATTTATATGGACACTGATGTTATTTCCATCAAACCTATCCCAGTGGCTAATTTTTTGGCAGCTCAGTCTTCCCAGGTCTCCAGCAATGGGGTGTTTGGTTTTCAGCATCATCATTGGTTCATCTGGGATTGCATAAACGATTTTGTTCAGAATTACAATGGAGACATCTGGGGAAATCAGGGACCTTACTTATTTACAAGAATACTACAGAAGAAATGCAAACTTAGAGATTTTGAGAATGTGGAAGACCACATATGCTCCAACATTTCCTTTTTGCACCCTCAACGTTTCTATCCCATTCCTTATAAAACATGGACAAAGTATTATGAAGTATGGATGACAAAGCCAGAGTTCAATCATTCCTATGCTTTGCACTTATGGAACTTCATGAACCAGAAAAAGAAAAAGAATATGACCATTGGAAGCAACACACTTGTGGAAAACCTGGTCAGGACCCATTGTCCTGCTACATATAGATTGGAGCTGCACAAAACACAGTTGCCTCAAAATAAAACTAGTTAAGGTTGAAAACTTCTTGTTTTTTTGTGAGTACTCCAAGAAGCCCTTCCTTTCTTTTTACAGGTATGCCAGTCTCTGATGCTGGTTATTTGAAAGACCAGGAAATCAAGGCTTCCAAAACTCATAATAGAACATAGTAAATTCTGGGTGGAAAGAGACAGAAGGAATAAAAGCAAGTTTTAACAGGTGCATTAACAGAATTGGAAGGGACTTTGCGGGTCAACTAGTCCAACCCCCTGCCCAAGCAGGAGACCCTACATCTGCCTCTACCTAGGATCATACTCACAACCTCCTAATTGTGAAGTGAGAATTCCATGTCTAGGCCACAAGTTAAGCCATGTCCCTTCCCCCTCCCCTGATCCTGATCCATCATGCTACTAAGACTCAGTGGGAATTTTGACCAGCCATTGGACTGCTCAGAAACATATGAAATAAGAGGGATACTTTTATTTCCTATACTGAACAGGAGAGCTCTAATCTTGCCTTGAGTTTTTTCTGTAATTCCAGCATATCACAACTGTGATTGAAACTCAGTAATCCTTCAAATATTAATTTGGCAATCTTCAAAGATAATATTTAACACTTTCAGAATACAGGGAATGAGCGAGCAATATACTTAGAACCTCTATTTGATCCCAGGAAATATACAGCTTCTTTTTAGGATTTTCTAAATGTAAATCTTTTCGCCATTTTCATTTCACACTAGAAAACTAAAGCCTATGTGGTAGTGATGGCAGGCCTCAATGCTATATGGGAAGCAATCACATGTAGTTGCTAAGAACTGACGTTAAGTTATTTTGAAAACAAAATAAAACCAATAATTTTCATTGTATGTTATTGTTGTTTTATTGTTAGCAAATATTTTTATGGGAACTTGTCTTTGAACAGGGAGAATAAATCAGAGATAAGATGATAACTTTTTATCATAATTTCTAGTACCTCTGTAAAAACACTCAAAACTTTTAGGTAGCAATGAGGACATAATATGGGCACTCCTTTGTACACCTACTATGAACTTACATGTAATTTATTTCTATTCCTTTTAACAGCAACCTATGGAATGTTTCTTTTATCAATTCTCTTTGATGAAAGTTTATAAAATTATCATTACCGATAAGATTTGTACCTTCAGGAGATGCCCATTTCACTTTTACAACCATATTTCATAATGTACAATTGTAATGTTATCTATCTATCTATCTATGGCTATGGAAAGAATAATTTCATATTTCATATTGTTTTTAGTGTAACAATGAAGAAACTTAGAAGCCAGTAACTTGTGATAGCTTCACATCAAATGAATAAATGTTTAATATTAAGGAAAAAGACTAGGAATGGGATTTTTTTTTCATCCAAAGTAGGTTTCTTTCTTATCTGTAACCTCAATATTTTCTCCAATAGGGCATTTAAACATTTTTGAGATATGTTCTTTCACTTGGAACTATTCTAGTTGGCACTTAATAGAGCACGCCATTTGTAATCGCAAACCATTTGCTGTAAAAGGATGCCATTTACAATTATTGAAGTACATATCACTAAAGTATACATGGCTTTCTCATTGTTGTGTATACTACATTTCTTATTCATTTTTCAGTGACCTGTTGAAGGCATCAAAGATGTAACATATTTGTGTAAAGCTGTGATTTTATTCTTACTAACCAGGGAATAATCCCCTGTGTATTACTCCAAATAGATATGTATAGAAAAAACCTACATTGATACCTCAATACTCATTGTTAATTGGTTCTGGGAGGTGTGATGAGTACCAAAAACTATGAGTACCAAACAAATTTTTCTCATAAGGAATAATGTAGTGAGCCACAAGGCTGCCAACATGGACAAGTTCTTGGGTGTTGAGTAGCAAACAAACAATGAGAACCAGGACAAAAATTTTGGGTCCAAATGCATTGAGTACCAAATTTGATGACTTTCAAAGCAATTGAATACCAAAGTACCATTGTATTAATGTATGTAAAAATGTTAGCTTTTGACATGTATTAAGATTGCTTAATGATAAAGTTAAGAAAGCTCAAAAGAATCTACTTCAGTGTTTCTCAACCTTGGAAACTTTTCTCTGTGTAGATTTCAACTCCAAGAATTCCCCAGCCAACATTTCTGGGAGTTGAAATCCACACACTTTAAAGTTGCCAAGACTGAGAAACACTGATCTAGTACAATTTTGTACTGGCCTCTTTTGACAGCAAGGATGGAAGTAGACTGTTACACTTCTCCTTTGGGATTAGAAAAACAAATCACGTTTATTTTAAGGGAAATAAAAGAATGCAATTCAGGGAAGAGATATATACTAATTGATGGATTTATGTTAATTAGAATTGGTTATAATTTAATTACGGTATGTTAGCACACTTCAATAGGAAAGACTCTCAGGCTTATCTACAGGTCCTCAATAATGCACAGTGAGGAGGCCTGAGCTATTCCAAGATTTATTCTATGGCTGGGCCTGATGATGAAACAACTTCCCACTTAATATAGGGTTAGTCCCAACACTGTAGCAAGCTGTTTTTTGTATTCTGTACTTTGTGTTTTAAGACCTACAGCATTTTTCTTTTTTGGAACCTGACAAGAATTGTTTGGTATGTTCTACACCCAAAAAGGGACCACCCTCCCTCCTTTTACAATTTAGTTAAGCAAACTTTAAAAATGCAAAAAGGAAGGAACTTTCCCGCTTTCTTTCATCAGTGCCTGATAATTTTGGAAGCCTTCACTTATACTCTGAGGTTCATTAAGTGGTGCCTCCTTTTGAAATGTAGTATATCTGGCCTGCCACTTCTTTGAAGGCCCCAGGAGCAAAATTAAAGGGTCTCTTTCTCCCATTCAGTGGCATTTCGTTCCTTCAACGTGGCACAGACGGATACAACTGAAGCTCTCAGTAGAAGGCAGCCCCAACCTTTGGACTCGCCTCCTCTCTGGCGGTAGTGATGAGCCACCAAACCAGAAACGGCGAGGCAGCTTTGTTATTCAACAAGCGAAGCCTTAATAGACCTCTGAGGACCAATATTTTAACAGACTGTGATTGCCCGATCCTCCCCCGTTGTACATTGTGGATAGATTACAGGCGGAATGAAGCTTAAACAAGCAAGAGAAAAGCAATCAGGTGCCGTGTTTTCATAAATTACTACAGCAACAGCTTGGCTTGGGGGACGGTTTACCAGCTGTTTCCAGCCCTCCTGGGAGAAGCTCCGGAGGCGCAGCGAGAGCCTCGGAATTGCTTTCAAGGCTTCACCTCTGACGTTGCACATTTCGGGCCGAGAAAGCGATTCGTTGCTGTGGGGAACCGACGCTGGGATCTTTTGCCTGGATGGTGTTGAATTTCCTGGGTGGGAGGGGAGAGACGGAGGATTTCAGCGCCGAGTTTTTGTCTCCAACCCCGCTGTTTTGTACCGGGCCTTTTTAAGCGCGAGTGCAGGCACACAATCACACACACACACACACACACACATACCGCCCTGCTTCACAAAATATGCTTCCTGCGGGCAGGTAAGGATTTGCTTTATTGGAAATGTAGTTCCCGTGTTTTGAGACCAAAAAAAAAAAAGCTGGAGAAAGGGAGGGAGACGAGGAGGAGGGACTACGCCTTGCTCGAACCAGTTCCTTCTTCTCGCAAAGATTTGCATCGCTTTCTCGGTTAACCATTGCCAGCTCGTCCATTGCTGAACCTCTGGCATATCGGAATAATGATATTGGCTGCTGAACAGGGAACGAAATGGTCCCCCTCGGCGATCACTATTCACCAACTTTTCTTCGAAAGCCGTTTCCTTAGGCCCGGAGAATGCGAGGTCCCTGGAGAATACGTGGTTTATAACCGGGGAGCGGGGGTAGAGGGGGGCTTGAAGGGAAACCGAGGCAGGGAGTCGGATGCAGTTTAGCAACAAAGGGGCTTTCCGGATTCTCGAATGGCGCTTCTTGCTTAGTCTGAAGCCGCGTGTGGGAGGCTGCTGGCCTCCAGAAGTTCGGCGACTTGGAAGATGCTTGGACAGTCAATCGGGGGCCGTTGCCTCCCTGTAGCCCTCTTTGTTGAGGCTTTAGCGCTTCTGAAAGCCTCGAAAATAGGGGCTCACGTTTCCATTTTGGGAAGGAAAGGTTGATCATCAGTTGGCTGCTTTTTTATGAGGACGAGATCCAGTAGAACTGGACCCATTGTGGCCTCCATCCAGAGATGGAGATGCCCAGATCCAAGCCTCTTGTGAGCTAAATATTAATAGGAGAAATACCGTAGGTAGGTAGGTAGCTGTATAGATAGATAGCGAAATACGGTAGGTAGGTAGGTAGAGGAATAGAGAAAGAGGGAGAAATACAGTAGGTAGGTAGGTAGAGGGATAGAGAGGGGGAAATACAGTAGGTAGGTAGGTAGATAGAGGGAGAAAGAAAGAAATACAGTAGGTAGGTAGGTAGGTAGGTAGGTAGGTAGGTAGGTAGGTAGGTAGGTAGGTAGAGGGAGAAATAGAGAGGGAGAAATACAGTAGGTAGGTAGGTTGGGGGTTACATGGTGGTTGTGTGTATGTGTGCAGGTGTAGATCTACACACAGTTTGGTTGGCCATTTAACCAGACTGGGCCACAGCAACGCGTGGCCAGGTATAGCTAGTTTTAAATATTAATATTAATCCTTGTGGGTTGTATACTAGCACAGGTAGTGCTCTTATGACCGCAACCGAACCCATAATTTCTGTTGTGAAGTGAGACATTTGTTATGCGAGTTTTGCTCCATATTACGACTTTTCTCACCATGGTTGTTAAGTGAATTACTGCAGATGATAAATTAGAAACCCAGTTGTTAAGTGACTCTGGCTTCCCCATTGACTTTGGTTGTCAAAAGGTTGCAAAAAGGATCACATGACCTTGGGACACAGCAACCGTCATAAGTATAAACCAGTTGCCAAGCATCTGAATTTTGATCATGGGGATGCTGCAAAGATTGTAACTGAAAAATGACCATAAGTCACTGTTTTCAGTGATGTCATAACTTTGAATGGTCACTAAATGAACATTAAAAACCTACTTGTTTCAGATGGCCGGCCTGGCATAATTTTAAGATGGTTTTGTAGGGTTTTAAATCTATTTTAGCACAGGCCCATCTGTTTAATTCATTTTAAATATTTTGTATTGTATTTATTCTATTTTGTTTTATTCTTCCCTGTGCACCGCCCTGAGTCCCTTCGGGGAGATAGGGCGGTTTATAAATCCAAATAATAAATAAATAAACTGAACGAGGATTGCCTGTATTTTTAGGTTGACCTGAGTTAGGTCAAAACCATAGCTACCATATCATGATCGGAGGGATCAGAGCATGTTTATTTTTTCACATCCAAAAACACACTTTTAGTAGCACCTACCACATTGTTCCTGTCCTGTTTTCTCCCACAAATAATGAAGCTGAGTTGGAATTCATCATCATGTTTTCATTGTGCGGGGAGTCCTGTCAGTTTAAACTTGAAAAATTAATTCCTTTCCAAATCAGGTAGAATTGGTATGAGCCCGTGTGATCAAAAGGAGGGTTAGGATTGCAGGGTTGTTTCATGAAAATGCCAACTGAAAGCCTGGGAAAGGTAGAGCTTTTTCAGTAAGTTTGATTCAGAAGTGCTCCAGACCGGCAAGAGTTTGAAAATGGCATTAAATTTAATGAGGAAGCCTGAATAAAGAGAGGACCCTTTAATGAGTACAGGTAGTCCTCGACTTACAACAGTTCATTTAGTAACCATTCAAAGTTACAACAGCACTAAAAAAAAAGTGACTCAAGACCATTTTTCACACTTATGGCCATTGCAGCGTCTGTATAGTTATATGATAAAGATTGAGATGCTTGGCAGCTGACTCATATTTATATCCTGGGGTCGTGTGATCAGCTATTGGCCCCTACTGACAAGCAAAGTCAATGGGAAATCCAGATACATTTACCTAACTTAACAAATATTACTAACTTAACAAATGCAATGATTCACTTAACAACTGTGGCAAGAAAAGCCATACAATGGGGCAAACTCACTGAACACATGTTTCACTTAGCCACATAAATGTGCTCAATTGTGGTCCTAACTTAAGGACTACCTGCAGTAGAGAGATGTCGTCCTCATATAATATTCTAAGCAACTCTGAATCATTTTCAAAGCATGCCTAGCCCTCGCATCTATATCTTATCTGCTTGTGTGAATAGTTTAGCTATGGAGGACTTTAGGTTCAATTTCCAAAGGGCAGTTTTGGAGTATACAGGAGTGAGTCTTAACATCTGTCTACATTGTTTCAAAAGTTATGCTTTCTTTATGGTTACCCAGCCATTGTGGAATCCTAGAAAGTCTGTCCTGGTCTAAGGTGTTGCTAAATTTCTGTCAATCCCTCCCCCCTTTTCATTTTTGCTGGTTGAGGTGCATAACTCTACTGAATATTCTTTTGCATCTCTGAATTGTATCAAAGGAATCCCTGTAAACAGCATAGCGCTTAATGGATAAAAATGTTAATTGCATATAATATACCCTGAATACCTCTCTTCCTATCTGATGTATATTTTATAAAGACCTGAGTTTAGAAAGCTTTGGGCTGACCAAAGGAGAGATTCCCACAACTTGTTCCAGTGTTTTACAACCTTGGCAACTTTAAGATGTGCTCAGTTCCCTGAATTCTCCTTCCAGAATGGAATGGCTGGGGAATTCAGAGAGTTGAAGTTCACACATTTTCTCACTTTGAAGTTGCTAAGATTGAGAAACACTGTGATAGTCCTCTTAAAATGAGGGGAGAAGTAACAGTTGTACTGGACATGTCTTATCCATCAATCAACAAATGAGGATTCAACATTCTTTTAGCCACCCGGAGTCATTTGCTACTATATGGGCAGCAAATAAATACATAAATAAATTTGTGATGTGGATTGCTTCAGGGAAAGACAGGTCTGCAGCTCTTGTATGAATTCCATGTCCCATACATTGAAATCAGATTTTATAAGTTAATCATATAAAGTTGGCATGACCCAAAATGAAACTTCTTGCTTAGAATCACTATTTATGAAACATAATTAATATATGTAGGCTTTGGGATGGTTATGCATGGTTTTTCCAGAAATGCAAATAATTTTTTTCCAACCCCCAAAATAACTTTCTCCTGTCCCAAAGATGGGATTTCAGATGACCATTAGGTGATCTGAATGACATGAATTACCAGAAAAAAAATTATATAACATTGTCTTCTGGCTAACCTCCAATAAGTGGATATAGTAAAGCAATATGTCCTATTCACTTCGGCTTGACAGCTTAATTCTCATTACTGAAGGTGTGTATGTAGAAGAATTCAGAACATGTCATACTACTAGGAGATCCTTCAAAACATAAATGTTCAATTTACCCAACTCGTCCATCATTTTGTTTTTTGTTAATATACTGTGCTTTGTGTTACTATTTTTCTTTCAGTTAAAATTAGCATCCATTCTCATGCACACCTATGAAAGAATTTAATTCACAGACATCTAGCTAGGAGGAAGCAATGTGTTTAGGTACAGAAGGTTTGGTTTTTAGTTGTTCAGGTTAAAGATGTGAAAATGCATCTAACATTTTCTGTTTATTTGTGCTATTTCTCCAATATTAAAGATATTTTTTCTTTGTGAAATATGCTAAACCAGTGATGGTGAACCTTTTTTGCCTCACGTGCCAAAAGTGGGGGGAGCGCAGGGGGGGGGTCGTGCATGGGCGTGCCACACATATGCGTGCTTTCCACCTCTGGTTTGCTGGTAGGGTCATTTTTCGCCCTCTGGAGCCTTCAGGAGCCTTCAGCCCTCAGGAGCCTTCAGGAAAGCCTATGGAGGGTGAAAAACAGTCTCAAAAGAGGGCCAAAGTCAGCTGGACATGTGCGCTGGAGCTAGCAGGGCAACGCCTCGTGTGTCCTAACAAATGCCTCTGCATGCCACCTGTGGCACCCGTGTCATAGCTTTGCCATAACGGTGCTAAACCCATGGTAGGCCTGACTTCTCAAATTAGCTATCCTCTTTTACCTGCAGCAATAATAAGCAGATTTAACAATTCCGTTTTATGCAACGATAACAAAATTGGATTATTTTAGGACTTCTAGATAATGATTTTGAATGTTCATTATTCTGTTGCATTAAAAATGGATTTGAACTTTATAATTCACATTCAAATTCTATAAATTGGATAAGTCAAATACATAGAAGTACTAATGGATTCCTAACAGAAAAGGTGCTAGTTTTCAGGCCTTCTGCTGAACATTTTTCCATTGTTAAATGATTTAGCATCTTTTTCTTTGTAGTTCTATTCTTGAACATTTAACAGAATTAAATGTTTCCCCCCAAAACACTTCAAAAACATTGTGTGCACATGTGTGCCCACCCCCATAATTTAATGCTCTCTCACCGTGACCCCTGCGCATGCGCATACCTTGAAGCCTCCGGAGGGCAAAAAACAGCCCAATGGCCAAACCGGAAGTCCATTCCTGAACTTATGGTTTGCATGTTGGGCCGAAAATCAGATGACTAACGCGCGCATGTGCACTGAAGCTGACAGGGCTACGCCCCTCACGCCCTCAGAAAAGGCTCTGTGTGCCACCTGTGGCACACGTGTCATAGGTTCGCCATCGTGGCCATATAACATCAACCTTGTGAACTCTCAAGTTTCCTCTTTCCACTGTTTTCAAATCACTGGACAGCGATTTATGTGTGTGTGCGTGTGTGTATGTGTGTATATGTATATAGCATGTGTATATGTGTGTGATGTATGTGTATGGCAACAGAATTTCATTTTTAATGGGTGCCCAATGTGATCACAGTAAAAAATGACAATAAATTATCTTACAATGTAAAGATTTGTTCTTTTACCATTGAGAGAACATTCTATTGGACCACAGTATATTTACACTGCTATTGGCAGAATGTTGGAATCCTGTTACCATTACACAAGACACACCTGGTAACGCACTGTTGCTCAACACAACTGTCCCATTGCAGATAAGTAACAAAACCAAGTTGATTTGAACAGCTTTTCTTTATTGAAATCATGGTATGTATCTTTTTGCAAACCATTTCTCCCTCTTGACTAAATCCTAGAGAAAGTGTCATGAGTGCAGTATAACAAAAATCATGTTTCTGTTAGCACGAGGGGAATTGTATGCTATGATTTGAGTCTTGTGTAGACTTATGTGGACACTACTTCCATTGAATTTACAGAGGGAAATACTTTTAATTGTGCTGGGAAAGATAGTATAATGTTTACAAACAATTTTTGCATGCCCTTAGAATTTATGGAGCGTTTTTAATAATATACTAAGAATATCTCAAACTTTACTGAATGATAACCAATACTTGAAATTATGTTGGTTTTCACAAACGGACCTCAACACATCTAGCTTGATCCTTGGCTAAATACATATATACAGAAAAATATTTACTGTAAACATGGAATAATTTTTTATATGGTAATATATGTAAAATAATAAAAGGCCTCCACATATTATTCTATGATAAACAGAGAACTCAATATATTGCTAGGGTTAAATGTTTATGTTTATGTTCTAACAAACTATTTACTCTCACATATATTAAGGTTGCACGCTCTTTGTAATGAAACTTTTCATGTAATATTAAGTAGTACTGTTTCCCACTAAGTATTTTTGAAATACTCCCTTCTAAGTCACATTCTTTACAAGCCTATGTGATCAAAACAGCTGCTTTTTGGATATCAATGAAATTTTCATCCTCAAGCTTATGGGTCTGCAAACACATGTCTGTACTAGATTGATTTTTCACTATAGAGAGTTCAGTAGTGCTTTTATTTTCTATCAGTGGTCACAAGTATGTGCACTTTTGTAGCCCTTTGAATGTCTGAGAGAGCTATGTATAAATTCTGAATGATATCTGTATGGCCTTCAGCATATACTGTAGATATTGTATGTTCTCAGTCTGAAATCTGAAACATTTCTATTGATAGTGTTAAATTTGAATGGTTAGTAAATTAATTAGAAAATGAAATACGTATATTTACTCACTTATCTTACTCTTATATTGAGTTACAGTTGACTTTTGATTATATAAATGGTGTTATCACGTAAGTTAACATGCAAACAATAATACACTCAGTGTTTAAGTATTGGTATGGAATAAAGGTAAAAAATAAGGCAATTTATACAATACAATAGCAGAGTTGGAAGGGACCTTGTAGGTCTTCTAGTCCAACCCCCTGCGTGGGCAGGAACCTTATACCATTTCAGACAAATGGCTATCTAACATCTTCTTAAAGACTTCCAGGGTTGGGGCATTCACAACCTTTGTAAAGTCTAGTTCAGTATAGACATGTCAAATACAGGAAGTCCTTAATGATAATCGGGATCACAATTTCCATTGCTGAGTGATGCAATCATAAAGCTTGACTGTGCTTAATAGCAAAGCAGTTCTGGCAGTCACGTGACTGTGTCTATTATCAATGGCAGTTCTGGCACTATCCAGTTATTGTCTACTATTAAGTGAGGACTTCAAATGACCATGACTTTAAACTTTCTGCCAACTTCTCTGGCTTTGCTTGTGAGAAGCTGGTAAGAAAGGCATAACTCATGTTCATGTGATTGTCACATGCTGAGAGGAGATTGTAATCCTGTTAAGTGTGGGAGTATTGCGCAGGCCAGAACTTCGAGGACCAGTCATATCTACCACTCGTTCAACACAATTCAAACAAATCACTGAACGAGTGGTCATTAAACAAGAACCATCTGTATATCTTCAAGTAAATATATTACAGTTATTTTTTTTCCATTCTGATTCATCTGTATCTTCTTGTTTTTCCTAGCCTTTTGTATCTAATATTTATTACCCATTTCCGCTGCCTACATCTCGACATTATTGGATAAATATGCCGGGTTCCATGTTTCCTGCAAACTTCCAGCGCACCGGTGATCTTTTGGGCAACATGCTACCCATCCCCTCCGTGATTCCATCCTTTAAATTCCAGTTGCGGCGAGAAACCATTGACTGGCGGCGATTTAGTGCCATTGATGTGGAACGCGTAGCTCGTGAGCTGGATCTTGGCACTCTTCAGGAAAATATCAATAGTATCACCTTTTGCAACCTTGATGCGGAGAAGTGCCCCTATTGTCAGCAGCCAGTAGACCCTGTTCTCCTTAAGGTTCTGAAGATGGCTCAGCTGACCATTGAATATTTGTTGCACTCTCAGGAGTACTTAAGTATGAACTTGGCACTCCAGGAGGAGCAGCACCAGGCGGTCCTTGAAGACTGCAAGCGTATCAAGTATGACCTGGATAAGCAAGCAGAAGAATTAAAGGGGGTGAAGGAAGAGAGCAAGAGGCGGAAAAAAATGATTGCCACCCAACAGATGCTCTTGCAAGCTGGAGCCAACAACTACCACAAGGTGAGGTTGAGGTACAGGAAATGCATGAGAAATTTATTCAGTCTGCATTTTAACACAACATATGCCTAATTTTTCAGAGATGCACTGAAATTTGGGAATTTTAAGTTCTCAATTTTTCCAGTGCCACAGAAAAATGCAGACTGTATTTTTCAGAGTATAAGATGCACCAGGATTTTGAAGAGGCAAATTTTAAAAAAATTTGGGGCCTCCCAAAAATGGACCTTTTTTTCAAAAAAGGGAATGAATAGCCTTTAGGAGTCTTGTAGAGTGCTCCTGGGGGTTGCCTCTCCCCCCCCCAAACAAGCAAAAAACGGCCCATTTTTCAGGAAAACGGGGCCTTTTTTGTCCAAAAAAAGGGCATGAATAGATTTTAGGAGGCTTGTAGAGTGCTCCTGGCCCATTTTTTGCTCATTTCTGCCCTCCCCATCCCCCAAGAGCATTCTGAAAGCTTCCTAGAGGCTATGCATGGCTATTCTGGTGAAGAGGACGGGGTTTTGGGAGGCAAAAAATGTTGTATTCAGTGTATAAGACGCACCCAGATTTTCAGCCTCTTTTTTGAGGGGAAAAGGTGCAATTTATACTCCAAAAAATACAGTACATCGTTGAAAATTCAGTTCGTTATGGGGAACCACAAAGATCAGTTCTTTCCTCTATCCTTTTTAACCTCTACATCAGTCTTCCCAACCTTTTTTTGACCATGCCCCAGCTAAGCATCTTTAAAATCCTGATGCCCCCCCTTTGTAACATACAATTCTTACTGTACTCAAAAAGTGAACTCTACCCACAAAGAGGAAGCCTTAAAGGTCATTAACTTGGTTTAAACAAGGTTCAAATTGCCCCCATTAAAAATCAAATTGCCCCCTATGGGGCGTGGGGCCCACGTTGGGAACCACTCCTCTACATGAACCGTTGAGAGAGGTCATTTGCCAGTTTAGAGTGAAGTGTCGTCTATATGTTGAAGATGCTCAGGCTTAACCAAACCAAAGAGAGTGGCTGTTCATACAAAAACCTCTTATTTCTGGATAAGTACCAACTTCGCTTCTGAGTAGAATAGTACTATCCCACACTGAGCAAGGTAACCATTTAGGAATACCGTATTTATTCGAGTATAACGCGCAAAATTTTGTACCCAAAAAAGAACTCAAAGTTTGGGTGCGCGTTATACTCGAATAAATAAATTCAGGTTTCTGGGCGGTGGCCGGGGGGGGGGAGAAGCGGAGGCAGAAAGGGACGCTGAGGAGAAGCGGAAGGCAGAAAGAGACGCTGGGGAGAAGCGGAAGGCAGAAAGGGAGGCTGAGGAGAAGCGGAAGGCAGAAAGGGAGGCTGAGGAGAAGCGGAAGGCAGAAAGAGACGCTGGGGAGAAGCGGAAGGCAGAAAGAGACGCTGAGGAGAAGCGGAAGGCAGAAAGGGACGCGGGGAAGAAGCGGAGACAGAAAGGGACGCTGAGGAGAAGCGGAAGGCAGAAAGGGACGCGGGGAAGAAGCGGAGACAGAAAGGGACGCTGAGGAGAAGCGGAAGGCAGAAAGGGACGCGGGGAAGAAGCGGAGACAGAAAGGGACGCTGAGGAGAAGCGGAAGGCAGAAAGGGACGCGGGGAAGAAGCGGAGACAGAAAGGGACGCTGAGGAGAAGCGGAAGGCAGAAAGGGACGCGGGGAAGAAGCGGAGACAGAAAGGGACGCGGGGAAGAAGCGGAGACAGAAAGGGACGCGGGGAAGAAGCGGAGACAGAAAGGGACGCTGAGGAGAAGCGGAAGGCAGAAAGGGACGCGGGGAAGAAGCGGAGACAGAAAGGGACGCTGAGGAGAAGCGGAAGGCAGAAAGGGACGCGGGGAAGAAGCGGAGACAGAAAGGGACGCTGAGGAGAAGCGGAGACAGAAAGGGACGCGGGGAAGAAGCGGAGACAGAAAGGGACGCTGAGGAGAAGCGGAAGGCAGAAAGGGACGCGGGGAAGAAGCGGAGACAGAAAGGGACGCTGAGGAGAAGCGGAAGGCAGAAAGGGACGCGGGGAAGAAGCGGAGACAGAAAGGGACGCTGAGGAGAAGCGGAAGGCAGAAAGGGACGCGGGGAAGAAGCGGAGACAGAAAGGGACGCGGGGAAGAAGCGGAGACAGAAAGGGACGCGGGGAAGAAGCGGAGACAGAAAGGGACGCTGAGGAGAAGCGGAAGGCAGAAAGGGACGCGGGGAAGAAGCGGAGACAGAAAGGGACGCTGGGGAGAAGCGGAAGGCAGAAAGGGACGCTGGGGAGAAGCGGAGACAGAAAGGGACGCGGTTAGGGTGGAACGGCATCGCTCCATCGCCCCTCAGCTGTGGAGCCCGTCAGTCATGCTTTATAAAAATCGGTATAAAAATTTTATACCGATTTTTAATGGAAAATTAGGGGGTGCGCGTTATACACGGGTGCGCGTTATAGTCGAATAAATACGGTATTTATGAATTTATGGCATCTCTGAAAGAGTGGGTGCCAGTAACATTATCTAGAACAGGAAGTTCTGAAGGTCATTCATACACTTATCATCTTGTGCCCGGGTTACTGTAGTCCACTTTACATGAAATTTCTCTTGCAGGTTGCCCAGTAAGTTCAACTAGATAGATAAAACTGTATTGCGGTCATAGACCAAAAGACAAGATAAACAAAACACATGGGGATATACAGCCGAGCCCCAATGAAGGGTGGGAGATAACAGGCAAAATCGATGATGGACCATTCTGTCAACTGTACCATCTAACCGTTAGAAATCTATGGTTTAGGAGTATGATCAGTTCGAATTGAGCATAAATAGAAGATACCATGTTAAGAATTATATGAGTGCTTGTGTCAGCACCTGAGGCGGCCACCGAGTGGTACGCTGCAAACAATCAGCACAACTGGCCTCAGCCAGTGGGACCAACCCGACCCTTCCCACGGTTCTTACAAGCTAAGACTGCAGCAAAAAAATTTGCAACCTTCAGTGTGGTCCTCGGGTCAGTATCCTGGAGAAGAAGGCGAAGACTCTGATTTCCGGTTAGTCCGGGAAATCTTTGGCAAATAGGGGAGATGAGTAGTAGTCTTTTCTCCTGGTAGTAGGAGAATGTGAATACAATGTGAGCTAGTGATTCCAAGGATCGACGGTCACATGAGCAGTGGGCAGGCTTTGCACCCCCCGAAAGTCTGCTATCTAGGGCATTCAAGGGGATCACGTTAAAGCGTGCCTTTAAGAATGCCAGCCTGTATTTGATGGAGGATAGCTCAGAGAGATATTTAGGGGGTTGCATCAGAGGAATAATGCCAAGAGAGAATGGAGAACAAATTCCTACACCAAGTGCCAAATTCTGTTGCCTTTCAATGTCATCCAAACGTTGGAATATCAGCAATTTGGCAGCGGCGGGGCCAAGTATAAAGGCTTCAATGGGGGAGATGCCTATCTTCAAGAGTTTGGTGTGGATATTGCGGGCCCAAGGGGTGTGAAAGTCATTAGTTCAACTAGTAGAAAATGCAGTGCCCATATTCTTAGGGAGAGTCCTGTTACAATTCTCGTAGGAATTCCCTCACTTAACACTGTGTTTCCAACTGAAATTATAAAGCTTTTGTTACTTTTAAAGGCCTCTGTGCCTTGAGACTGAATATCTGTGAGACTGCCTTTCCCAGATAAATTCTGCCTGTCCCATCAAAGCCAATAAGGTATCTGCTGAAAGTCCTTACTGTTGTGTGGTTCAATTGTGCCATGAAGGAGTCATGAAGCAAACATTACCTGTGGAATTCGCTCTTTGGAACAACTTTTGCCCTAGAAACAAGGGAACCCCCTAGTTGCCTTCTGAACGTCACAGAACAGAGTAGCCTTATGAAGTACCCAAATTCATCTAAATGTTCCAATTATGTGTATACAATTTTCTTTGCATAAATACTTAATTATTATTATTATTTATTAGATTTTTATACCGCCCTTCTCCCTTTCGGGACTCAGGGCAGCGTACAGGCAACGATAAAAATCAATAGTATAAAACATAAAATACGTTAAAAATATATTAAATGATTAGCCTGTCCTAAAACCCTACTAAAACCCCTACTAAAAACAATTAAAACTACGCCAGGCTGGCCACACGAAATAAATAGGTCTTCAAGGCCTGACGGAAAAGGCGCAGGTCCGTGGTCATCCGTAGGTCAGGGGGTAGGTAATTCCAGAGGGCAGGAGCTGCCACAGATAAAGCTCTCCCCCTAGGGGTCGCCAGCTGACATTGCCTGGCCAACGGCACCCTGAGGAGGCCCTCTCTGTGGGAGCGAACTGGTCAGTGGGAGGTGTTTGGTAGCAGGAGGCGGTCTTGCAGGTAACCAGGTCCCTTGCCATGGAGTGCTTTAAAGGTGGTTACTAATACCTTGAAGCGCACCCAGAAAACCACAGGCAGCCAGTGTAGCTCGCGCAGGAGAGGTGTCACGTGGGAGCATCTAGACGCTCCCAGAATCCCCCACGTGGCCGCATTCTGAACTAACTGGAGCCTCCAGGTACACCTCAAGGGGAGCCCCATGTAGAGAGTGTTGCAGTAGTCCAGACGAGAGATGACGAGGGCTTGAGTGACCCTGCGTAAAGCGTCACGATCCAGAAAGGGGTGCAACTGGCGTATCAGGCGAACCTGTTAAAAAAAAAACCTGGCCACGGCTGTCATATGGTCTTCTAGAGACAGCCGAGAGTCCAGGAGGACACCCAAGTTGCGAGCCCTCTCTGTAGGGGCCAATGGCCAGAGATGGAACCAGCTGGCTATATCGTGACGCCAGAAGCCACAGCCACTCGGTCTTGGATGGGTTGAGTCGGAGCCTGTTTCTCCCCATCCAGACTCGCACGGACTCCAGACCCTGGGACATCACTTCCACGGCATTGTTGGGGTGGTCCGGGGTAGAGATGTACAGCTGAGTATCGTCAGCGTACTGGTGGAACTCTACCCCGAAACCACGGATGATCTCACCTAACGGCTTCATATAAATGTTGAACAGGAGAGGCGAGAGAACTGACCCCTGTGGTACCCCACAAGTGAGGCACCTTGACGTCGACCTCTGCCTCCCAGCCAACACAAATTGCGACCGGTCGGAGAGGTAGGAGGAGAACCACCGTAAAACAGTGCCCCCCAGCCCTTCCATACAGAAAAGGTTTGCCATTGTCTTCTTCCCAGTTGATGCTGGAATTCCTTATTATAGTTAAGTTTCCCTAACACCTACAGAGCTCTTTCTAACCTTAGGCTTTGTGTGGATTAATTCTTAGTTTTCTGGTCTCATTTCAAGTTTATTTTTTCAGCATATCCCATTATACTTATTTGCACTTTCAAAAGTTCATATACATAAATAAAGACCCATTTAGACCCATTTAGCACCTGGTTTTCACAGTAAAGATTGTGTTGCACATGTTTCTGACAATAATTATGCAGTGCTGGAAGCATGCAGTCTTTGAATACACAGTACATTATTGCAATTTGAGCAGTTATTGGTAGAAGAAATGTATTTAAAATTCCATAACAGATTAAATTGATTAAAATCCCTAGTAATAGTTTATTAGAGATTGGCATCTGAAAAATAAGAACTGTCCTAAGTAACAATGACATCTGATGCAAATGCAACATTCCAAGAAGTATATATTACAAAAATCTTTGTTTTTCTTCTACTGCTTCAAAGATTGGGAATATTAGTTTGGATAAAATGCTTCAAATTACCCTACTAACCCAAGATTTAGAACTATTTTAAGTTTACAGAAAATATGATGCTAACTAAAAACAGATAGTCCTCAACCTATGACCACAATTGACTCCAAAAGTTGCTAAGGAAGACATTTGTTAAGTCAGTTTTGCCACATTTCACAACCTTTTTTGTTACAGTTGTTAAGTGAATGGCTGCAGTTATTAAGTTAGTAACAGTTGTTAAGTGAATTTTGCTTCTCCATTGACTTTGCTTGTCAAAAAGTCACAAAAGCTGATCACATAAATATGAAGCATTTGCCTAGCATCTGAATTTTGATCATTTGACCATTAAGATGCGGCAACAGTCGTAAGGGTGAAAAATGGTCATAAGTCACTTTTTTCAGTGCTGTTGTAACTTTGAGCGGTCACTAAATGAATGGTTGTAAGTTCAGGATTAACTGTACTCTTGTCCCATATGTGTTTTATAGCACCAGGAAAGGTAAATAAATGAGCAGAGAATGAAAACTACTTGGAGAAATTCTTCTACCATCGGATTACATGCTTAATCTGTCCTTAGATGACTTTTTGTCCTTCTGCTTGTTTCTTAGTGCCAGCTCTGTGACAAGACTTTCATGAATTATTCCTTTCTACAAGGCCACATGGAGCGTAGGCATGCTGAAGCCACTGCACTTGGTAAGCACTAAGTTTGCGGGAATATTTCTCCTATGGAGGAAATTCCAAAGGTTTAGGTTTGGGGGGGGGAGGGAGAGGAAGTTCACTTATTAATTTATTAATCCCGGCATTCAGAGGCTTCTTTGTATCCGCTTTTATAGTAAAGGAAGGAGATACATTATGTGTGAAGCTAAATTAAGGTAAATTTTAATGTAACAAAGCTTTTGCAATAAATCCGATACTGCCATAATGCCCAAACCACTGTGTATCTATCTTTACATAAGGTACTGTAGGTAAAATAGACCTGGAGCTGGAAATATTTGTAAACTTTCTGAATCACTATATCCTCATCACAATTTTTATTTGTAATTTAAAATCTGAATAAAAGTTTAGGGGGGGGGATTAAGGTTTAGACTGCTAACTGTTTGCAGCATCTTGTCAAATTTTGGAGATCTACATTTAATAAATGCCATGAATAGTGTTTTACTTTTTTTTTATTTCAGTGGTTATATACCTAACATCTTTTGTCTTGAAATAGAATATGCCAATTCATTTTGGAAAAAGTGAAAACGGTTCAAAATTAAAATTTATCTTGGTTTTGCCTGCATTTTGATTTTATCTATCTATCTATCTATCTATCTATCTATCTATCTATCTATCTATCTATCTATCTATCTATCTATCTACCTACCTACCTACCTACCTACCTACCTACCTACCTACCTACCTACCTACCTACCTACCTACCTACCTCATTATCGGTTTGTGTCCTGCTTTTATTATTTTTATAAATAACTAGCCGTTCCCGGCCACGCGTTGCTGTGGCTCTAGCTTTCAATGTTAAGGTGGTGGTGTCTTGTTTTCTGCCCTGGCCCTAACCACTAACCAAACTGGCTAAAAGTGTGCAACATTTGTTACAAAATGCATCTTCATTCTTGAGAAATAATTCAGCATAAAAATCTAATAAGAAGTTGAATTACTATCTCAGCTTCTTTACACAGCTTAAATTTCTAGTTGAGGCCCTCACTAACATTGCCTCTTTTTTAATTGACACGAAGAGAATTTGAAGAAGAAACAGGTGCAGCAAATGGAAAGTGAAATTGAAGACCTGAAGGTCAAGTTGAAGGAGACCCATGTCCAGCTGGAGGCTGAGAGTCAGCAAAGGGCTCAGGTATGAATTGGTAAGAATATGAATAAAAAGGAAAGCAAAAGTCAAATGCCTTTTGTCAAGGTGAAAACTAATTATAGGTAGACAAAATGGGAATAATCCATGCTCTGTCAAAAATGTCAGCAATGATACAGCAACAGGCCAATCTTCTCTGGGCCATCAGCTAAATAGGATGATTCTTAATTAGTATTTTAATAGACATCCTCTGAGGAATATTAGGAATGTAGATTAAATTGGTAAAATGCATCTCCATTCTTGACTAATAATTTAAAGAAAATTCAAAAGAAATAGCAGCAAAAGGCTTCTGTATTTCTGACCATCAACTACCTAGATGCATCAATGAATTTACCAAGAATTGAGCTCAGCTTGAAAGGTATGTCCTGACTTCTACAGTGATGGGGCCAGTGATTCTCACGTGTAAAACAAAATCAAATAACTCAGCTTATTCCTTCAGAATAATCATTTCCAGATCTCTGTTTCCTCTCCAGTTGCTATTTGAAAACAATGACTAAATGTGAGGCTTTTCTAGCTATAACATCATAGCCTTTTATTTCAGTATGTTTGCCTGAACAATATTGATAGATGACCCTTCAAAAAAAAAATTAGATATTTTCCTTCATAGCTAATACAATTAGAAGCTTATTTTCTAACCATGCAAATCTTTCAGTAAGCACAGCAGGTTGGATAGTACTTAAGGCAGAAATAAAAAGCCTATAATGTAAAAAAGCAACCAATGAAGTAGTAAAAGTAATTTTATAAAGTAATAAAATACTGCTTTATTACTTTATTAATTGAAATTTTAACTATTGTGTCAGAGAACAACTTTGCTGGATTATCTGCTCCAGTGGGATGGCCAGAATGGTAATGGATCCTTCTCTATAGATAATACTATTATAAAGTAAATTTCTCCAACTTGTTCCCATACAGATGTATTTGATTACCAACCCCAGAATTCCCAGTCATAGTTAGAGGACATACTAATCCACAAGCTAAATAAGTATTTCCTATCTCAAACAAGGTCAGAAAACAACTGATCATTGAGATGTAATTGTCAGGGTCATCTGTTGGCTAAATTACATAATGATAAGCTGAGCTTGTTGATCAGAAAGGTCGGCAGTGCTGCATAATGGATGAGCTACCGTTACTTGTCCCAGCTTCTGCCAGCCTAGCAGTTTGAAAGCATGTAAAAATGCAAGTAGAAAAATAGGAACCACCTTTGGTGGGAAGATAACAGGGTTCCATGCCCCTTCGGTGTTTAGTCATGCCGGCCACAAGACCACGGAGACATCTTCGGTCAGCACTGCTCTTCGGCTTTGAAAGAGATGAGCACCACCTCCTAGAGTCAGGAACGACTAGCACATATGTGCAAGAGGAACCTTTACCTTTAATGCCATCATCCTGCTCTCAAATATTTACAAATAGTCAAAATAGTAAACACTTTTTTGTACAATAACTAGAAGTCAGACTTGGCCTGATAGTATTAGGGTCTGCAAGGCTGAAATGAAATCCCAGTAAACTTAGCAAGACATAATTGCATGGCAAATATTTGTTATAATACAAACTGTCTTTGCAAGTTACTGTCATTCAGTTTATTCCTTGCTCTATCAGTGTTTCTCCAGCCATTTTAAGATGTGTACTTCAACTCCCAGAATTTTCCAGCCAGATGTAAGTCATTAATGGATGCAATGCTAAACATTCAGTTCAAACTAGGATCTTAAGGTCTGGGCCAGAATCCTCATTCAGTTTTTCATTCAGAATGTTTTGTTTGATTGCCTGCTAAAACTTCTAAAAATGTTTCAATTCCCTGAATCTAGTCTTAGTCCCATTGCTACTTTATCTTTCAATTGGTGATTCTTTTCTTATAGGAAGCAGAGCGTCTTCGCCAAAGGGAAGATGAGGAAAGGAGGAGATTTGAAAGATGGAAGGAAGAGGAGAGAGCAAAGTTTCACACAGAAATGGAAGAGCTCAGGCAACTTTTCCTCACGGAAATCAAGGACTTTTCCAACAAAAATTCTGTCTTAGAAGGAGTAAGGAAAAGATATGGCTTGCAATTTTCCTATTTTCTTGAATATTTAACATGTTTGCCATCATTAATTCAGCAGGGACACATCTTTATTCTTGAAGTGAAGATATGTGATATATTGATAATAAATATTACTGCCTTTTTTAAACATCAAAGGGATACAAATCTGATTCCTAGAAAAATGTTGGAAAACAGACCAATTTACATCATATAATTTACTTCCAAATGCTTTAAACTAAGCTGCTGGCTAAGGATGCAGGATGCTATCCACCAATTACTAATCCTATCGTTTTTTATTTAACATAAAATGATAAGAAGTTGCATTCTTGTCCTTTGCTGCAGATAGCAAAATGAATAGATCCAAACCTGGTTAGGACTAGGAAAACAGTTGTTCTGACTGAGGGGAGCTTACCCCAAATATTTGAAACTTTACCAATATTACAAGAATAATAGGGGCAGCTCCTTGATGTGATAGAGATGTTCTATGCCAGTGAAGTTGAACCTTTTTCTTACATTGTTTCCAATGTAACTTCCAGTTGGCCCTTTGGAAGACTGGGGAGGGCGAAAAATGGTCCCAACAGCCCAACCGGAAGTTTGGAAATGATCCATTTCTGGCTTCCAGAGGGCCTCCGGGGAAGGCCGCTTTTCACCCTTTCCAGCCTCCAAAGGCTTTCCTGAAGCCTAGGATGGGTGAAAAACAACCCCAAAGACCGTTCGTTCAGGAACAAACATCTGGTTGGCTCGTTGGGGCTGTTTTTTGCCTTCTCCAGCCTCTGGAGGCTTTCCTGAAGCCAGGGGATGTCAAAAAATCAGCTGGATGGTGCACGCATGCATGCTGGAGCTGATTGCTGGCGTGCCACCAAATATGGCTCTATATCCCACCTGTGGCATGTGTGCCGTAGGTTCGCCATCACAGTTCTAGGCAATAAGCATTTCATATCAAAGATTGTGTTTTAGCTTTCTCCATCATTGATTGGCATTCAAGTGCATACTTTCCTCTGTTCTTCCTATCATATGTGGTTGTGTTATTGGGAAGGAAGGATGAGCAGTTTTATGATCTATGAGAAAGAGTAAAGCAACAACAAGAAGCCTTAGAAACATATTTTTCTCCATTGTGCTCCATAGTTCTTCCTATGGCAGACAATAGGTTGCCATAAGAGTGATTGTGATAATATTTAGATCAGTATTTTCCCAATCAAGATGAAACCTTGATCAGAAATTTAAAGTAAGATGCAATTGTGAATTCTGATTCCTCTGACATATACCCATACCTCAATTAGAGTGCTGTATATAAGTGTCAAATGGAAGATGTTGCATGTCATGTAAAGAAATATTTTTGATTTTATGGCAACAGCAGGCACTTTGTCATAGATTACATATTCCTTCTGCAGAAATTTCAGGAACTACAGGTCAAGAATGCAGTAGCCTCACATCTTGGGACATTGCAAGATGATGATTCTTTAGAGAAACAACAGTGGACTAAGACTCAGAAAGAATTACATGGGATGAAGGCAAGGATTGAACAACAGGTAGGAGAACCTAAAGGAATAATGCAGCCTTTTCCAGTCTATTGTCCTTCAGTCATATTGAAACAACAATCAACAATCAACTCAGCCATAAGCATACTGACTCATTCTTCTGGGAATTATAATTTTGATGATTTTGAGCTACTGTATAACAATAGATCCACTTATCACTTAAAACTAATATCTTTTGTTTATAGTCCTTTGGATTCAGTAGTTAATTTTAGCTTTATAACAGTCGAAGAACTTTATTGGGACTACAGTGAACAGATTGTTCAGAACTTATTTATATTGGTCTTTCTAAGACAATAATTTTTAATCAGTAAAATTATACAAGCTTCAATTTAAAACAATACACACACATATGTATGTATGTAAGTATGTATGTATATATGTATTCTGCCAACCTAGCAGTTCAACAGTATGTAAAAATGCAAGTAAAAAAATAGGAACCACCTTTGGTGGGAAGGTAACAGAACTTCATGCACCTTGGATGTTTAGTTTGCCAGCCACATGACTATGGAGATGTCTTCAGACAGCAATGGCTCTTTGGCTTTGAAACAGAGATGAGCCGGGAACATCTAGCAACACGCACGCACGCGCGCACACACACACACACACACACATAGTTACAAAGAAAGATGTATCTGTTGAGGAATCCTGCAAAACACATTTTTTTTAAATAATATCATAGGATCATCCTCTAGTAGTCCTTTCTCCAGGTATCTTGACCATGACTTCCAGCATTCCTAACCATATCCTAAATTCCCAAGTTCTGTATCTGGGAATACTCATCAAGAGAACATCTGGTTGGGAAATACGGTATATACTAAAATGGGTTTACAGATTCCTCAATGAAACAAGGCATTGTAGGACTGAATGCAATTCCCCATTCTTTAGTTGGCACTCTGAATCCAGTGCATCAGAAAATGTGAGGACTGACATTTTTGCTAAGAGTCTAATAACTTGTGATAGATAATTGGCAAGATAACTGTCAATAAGGCTGGGTACTTTTTCCAATATTTATCAGAAAAGCGAGTGGGAATGGAAACTTAGGAAACTTCAGAAGGAGAATGAGAAAGAAAAAGAAAAAGTGAGTACTCTCAATATTTTTGCAATTTTTTTATACTAGTAGAAAAATGAGGACATTGTATTCTATAATTAATGCCAGCCATGCCTATTCATTTAGGACAGAGAGGGCAGGAGGAACTGTCATGGAGAGGAAATAAAATATCTTTATCATCCATTATCATCCCTTATAGACAAGGAGATTAACTGATGGTACACCATCCACCATGGTATAAAGAAGATTCTAGTAGCCAAAGCAAGTCTCAAAGGTCTCCGTCCATCTATCTATGTTTGATATTATATGTGTAGATACTTTCAAATAGATGGCGCACATACATGACATTGCATGTTCTTGAAGGACCGCAAAATCTACAGATATATAATCACATTCACTCCACACTTGTATCTGAATTATATTTCAGTGCAATGCTTTATTGTTTTATGGTAAGAATAAGCAGTAAGATTCAGAATAATTCAGCTCACACTTGAAAATGGGTTTCATTTTGCCGTAGGTAGGTAAGTGGATGGGTGGGTGGATCCATCGAGATTTTATGCCTTCATAATGAAATCAGATTCTAGAGACATTAAACCATAGTTGCAGCCTGCATAATTGTATTTCTAACAATTTGTCTCTATTAATGAAGTGTTTAGTTGAATGGAATAGTCTTTCACCCAAATGTTATTTTTCTGTTCTCAGCTGAAGAATGAGAATGAAAAACTGAGGGCTTACTTGTCTTCTGACCAATCTAAAATGGCTGACTATAGCAAGAAACAACTTGCCTCCCTTACCACACAACTCAGAGAGCAAGCTGGTGTTATCCAATCTCAGGAGAAAACAGTAAGCTGAATACAATTCTTCTGAGAAGTTCTTTATATTGCCAGGTTCCGAAGGGAAAGGATAACAGCCAAACAGAGGTATGGTTTGTTTGAAACGTAGCTTATCTCCTCCGGCATGAACTGACCAACAAAGCACTAATGAATACATTGTCAGAGCTAACATCCTGTGCTCCCCACCATCTTTATACTATTTGTGATGTTTATGCTGCCCACCTCCCCCTCATGCACGCACCCCCCCATTACCATGTGACCCAGATCAAAACCCACCCAGAAGCATTAGAATACTGGAGAGTCCGTCCCCAGCTGGAGACCCCCTTTGAGTGAGGAGGGTTGGGGTCTAAATTCTTCAATTTAGAGAAAATCTTGTGTTTGTTTTCAAACCCGAACTCTCCTGTATTCTGAGAATCAAACTATACTGTTAGTAGACTCCCATGAGTCGGCATTTCTGGGACTATATCACCATTTCATATTTTATATGGAAACTGTGTGCCTTAATGTTCCCCTTATTCCAAACACTTAATCAGTTGAGCTAAGTATGATGCAGAATTAAAGGGCAAAATGTGATTTGGAACATGTGTGGTGTTTAGAATACCTTAAATAAAATGGATTATGCATCAGTTGTTGAGGTAACAACTTAAATCTTGAAAGAGATATAGCCATTTTAACGGAATACCTGCGGATCCTATCTGTATGCTACATATGCTCCAAATCACAATTTGCTTTTGAATCCAAGTTATTGCAAAGCTCTATAATCCAGATGGGCTGGTGAGAAACGTTTGCCCTACAATATATATGACTTACACCAGAATGCAGTTTTGCTTTACTTGCTTTACACCCCTAAAGTGACTTGACTAGACGAAATAAATTAGAAATATTATGACTATTCTGAGCATTATAAATAAATTAGAAATAAATGATTGGTCCTGCACTCTGACATATATGCTAAAAGGGGATATGAGGATAAAAAATAAAGTATTAGGCAATGGCAGAATAAAATGTTGAACTTTAATGTGATATTGATATCCATTTGCGGTCATGTTGATCCTCCCTTGATTGAGTTCCTGCCTGAATAATGTTTCATGCTTTTTGATCCCTGGATTGAGGAAAGAGGCCGAAATGTGCTTTCCTTTAATTCATCTTCAAAGTAGTAACTGAGTCTTGTATCTGGGAGAGATCAGAGAAAATTCTCTTTCACTGCTCCTTTTCTGGCCAATGTAAAGTGCCAGGCAGGTTCTTCTTCTTGCTATGTCACTCCCTTCTTGATAGTAGAAGAGACGTATAAAGCAGGTGAAACACATTTTATTTCAAAAGGTGAGTAGTAACTTTGTAAATTAATTTATGCTATTATGTACCAATCATATCAGCTAAATACTTATTAGACGTTGTAAATAATAGCTGACTTACTTTACATACTTACGTTACCTTTCAGATTAAGCTTCTGACTTCCAGCAAACCCAGAGGTAATGACCAATGCCTATGTTGAATAACTGTCCATAGTTACAGTAGATTTTCTTTCTCTTTTGACAAAACTACAGAATTCTTTAATAGCCATGCTTCTAAATCCAGAAAGAAGATTTATATATTAGTAAAATTATCCTGTTTATAATCTTAAATTGGTGAAATGGCGCCTGTCATGGTGGGATTCAACCGGTTTGCACCGGTTCAGGGGAGCCGTTTGTTAACTCTTTGTGGAGTTCTGAGTAGACCGGCTAAATAGTCAATGCTGTCTGCCTGCCAGCCTAATGGTTCCAGTAGCTCACACACACATCAGAAATTGACCTGCTCCTTTGTAATTAACCAAAGGAAGGAGAAAGAAAATGAAGAAATAACCACATAGCCATTTTGTCAGCAGAAAAATTCTAGCTCCTTTAAAACTCAGGCTTAAAATGCAAGAGAGGGTTTTTGTTTTTTTCCTTCTCTCTTCCGTCAGTTAATAGCTCCGGTTCAGGCAGACAGCCAAGAACCATTTAACAGGCGAATACTTAGTTGCGATAACAAAACTGCAGGAACGCAGTCAGAACAGAAACAATCGAAATGTACAGCTCATACAGATTAACAGAGTTGGAAGTGATCTTGCAGGTCATCTAGTCCAACCCCCACCCAAGCAGGTGACCCTATACTGTTTCTGACAAATGGCAGTCCAATCTCCAGCCTCCAGTGATGAAGCTCCCACATCTTCTGAAGGCAAGCTGTTCCATTAATTGATTGTTCTCCCTGTCAGAAAATTCCTCCTTATTTCTAGGTTGAATCTCTCCGTGTTCTTGACCACATTAGGCCAGGGAAGGAGTTTCAAAAATGTTAATATAGAGCAGGAGTGTCATGTCAAAGTTCTTAATGTCTTTTTAAATACACATTATAATTAGCAGAATTGATGTTATTAATTTGGAATAGGGTTGCAATGCTGTTTCTATTTTGATCCTGCATTTTCATCATTTAAGAGTTAGCTTACAGCAGGGATGTCCAAACTTGGGAACATTAAGACTTGTGGACTTCAACTCCCAGAATTCCCCAGCCAGCATAGCTGGCTGGGGAATTCTGGGAGTTGAAGTCCACAAGTCTTAAAGTTCCCAAGTTTGGACATCCCTGGCTTACAGTATTAGACTGTAAAGATTTCCAATTATCTTGTAACTGTGTTGCTTGTGTGTAATGGAGTATCCACAACTTCTGAAGGCAAGCTATTCCATTCCTGCCAGCATCTAATAAGAGAAGTCAGTGGAGAAGCCAGCAGGAAGTCAGAAGTCACTCCTGCCCCCATTGTTCTTTGCCCACCCACTCTGTTTCTCTGTTTAGATAAGGAAATATTTCTGAAATGAAATATTTCAGATTGCAGGTTGTCTAGTAAAATATGAAATTCCACATGACAACAAGAGAAGGAAAGAGAAAGAGAGAAACAGAAAAACGATATACATATATTTCATTGCTATGCTTAAGTTTGCTGAGCAAATTGTAATGGAGTATGGTAATGTTTTTAAACCTGTACAAAAACCTAAGGTTCATTTACATATTATTATTTTTCTCTCTCCCCTTCTTCACTTTATGCATCCAGATGAGATATTTATCATAATATAAAGTGCTGGTCCATGGATTTTGCAGGGAGTCCCAGTGATAATACTTTTCATTTGGTCCACTTTTTCCTGTCAGTTTTCTTAATGGAATAGTTTCATGGTGCTATTTGCTTTAAATTGCTTTCTCTTTCCTTTTAAAAGAGCTGGGCTGGAGCCAAACTAAGTTACATTTTGTTCCCATTAAAATAATGGCCAACTCATCGTGTTAATGCCTTGATAATGTCAAAAATGTGATTGTGTTTTGGAATATGAATATAGGCATGTTAAAAAAAACTTGCTTTTAATTTCCAGAAATCCAACAAGTACGCAAGACAGAAGAGCTAAAAGAATCCAGTGAAGAAGGTATATTTTGTAAATTACACCTGCCATTGTTCTTATAGGCTAAATATTACTATTACTGAGAGACTGAAAGAGAGAGGGAGGGAGGGAGGGAGGGAGGGGGGGAGATAGAAAGGGGCTAGTCATTTACTTTGGGTTTTAGAAGAATTTCATAATTAATTCCAGAGGATGGCAGGGTAGAAATTGATAGTAATGGAGTTAGAGTTCTAGTCATAGATTAGGACTAAATTAAATCAAGCACTACATGAGCTCACTATATTTTAATTGGGTTGTTTCTGCTGTCTTGGAATGAATGAAGGACTATTTTCTTGAATTTTACACAAGCAGATAGCAGATTAAATTGAAGTCAGATAAAGAAGTCTGTTTGTTTGTTTGTTTGTTTGTTTGTTTGTTTGTTTGTCTGAAATAAATGTTTAAGTGGCAGTTTTGGAGTAGGGTATAAATGTTAACCATTCCAGAATTGGAAATTTTAACCATGCTTCAGTTTCTGCAGAACTAGATGATACTTTGGACAGGAAGAATAGAGTTCTGGAAACACTGCGGAAGGATCCCAATTTGTTGAAGCAATTCCGGCCAATTCTGGAAGAGACACTTGAAGATAAACTGGAGACCATGGGAGTGAAACGAGTAAGTGCTATGAGAAGAAAAAAAAGTAGAAAAGGAACATTTTTCATTTTTTATCTACTAGACTTACTTTGAATTTCAACTGGATCCTATTCTGAGGATTGCGATATGTATTAATTTTACCAAAAAGTGACATAAAATTAGACTCATCTGTGAACACCTGTTCAACACATTCACATGCTTGACAGAAAATTGAAAAGCACCCCAGCATCTTACTCTTCCTCTCTTCCTCCTCCTCTTCCTCCTCTGAACGTTTTTTTCAGGAAAATGGCTTGCTCAAGGAACTACTTTATCTTTTGCCTCTAAAAATCAGGAAGTGCTAATTAAAGAATATTCTTTTAAGATTCATTCTTGACTTACAATACAATACAATACGATACAATACAATACAATACAATAGCAGAATTGGAAAGGACCTTGGAGGTCTTCTAGTCCAACTCCCTGCCTAGACAGGAAGCCCTATACCATTTCAGACAAATGGCTATCCAACATCTTCTTAAAGACTTCCAGTGTTGGAGCATTCACAACTTCTGGAGGCGAGTCATTCCATTGTTCTAACTGTCAGGAAATTTCTCCTCAGTTTTAAGTTGCTTCTCTCCTTAATTACTTCTTTGTTTCAGTATATTGCAACAAACCAATAAAACACAAGGAAATAGGAAACCATGAGACAAATATATTTGGAAGAAATGCATTCATGCTTTTGCAATGTAGCTGTTGCAGGGAATGTGGAAATACTTAGGATCAAACCGTCATTCACAATAAACAATAACTATATCATGAACTAATTAATTATTTCTCTTTAACTGTAATTTTGAAAAATTTAAAGCAAACAGCTGGGTTGTCTCACATTTTTACTTTCATAGCTAGGTACTTTATCAGTGACATGCATCTAAGGCAAATACTGTGTCTTGAAGTCCCTCTCTTTTCCTTTGACTTAACTGCCATAGAAAAGCTAGACTGCAGTAAAAATAATAATAAAAAAACCCTTTATGACATTAATGGTCTGCTATCAGCAACTAATTATTTCCCTATTGCAGAGTAAAGAAAAAAACAATGGTCTTAAATTGCATAGCTGCAGTATATCAAGTTTCCTTTAGAATTAATAGATGGCTTTACATTAACTTAGCTGGCATCCTCTCATAGCTAGTAAAATGATGACCTTCAGATCCTCTTCTTTCTCCAAAATTCTATTCAAGTTAGAGTCTGATTCCTCAAAACAAATCCTTGTTAATCTTCAGCAATCTTCCATCTACCCTGGGAGCATCTTGAGTACATCTAAAACCGGCATAGTTTTGGCAGCCAAAACTGCCTGAATCCCATTGACATGCTGGCCATTATCTTTTCCTCCCAGTGAGTCCATCCGCAAATCCTTTTCTATGAGCCACTTAGTCTATTTCAACTTTATTTCCACTCATGAGTGTCCCTCTTTCTGTTTCATTCCCAGCTATTTTCTCATAATTAGTTTATTGACTCCAGACACAGCTCATCTACCTGGAAGATCAGATGATAATTATGTTCCTTTTGTAATGGATTTAAGATTGGAACACTGAGATGTACAACAGTTTAATCCACCTTCTTTCCATCCGTTTTAATTCAGCAGCAACTCTTCAAAGGAGTTGAGCCAAGTTTTCCACCTAAATAGAGGCTCCCAATATTTAAAGGTAAAGGTTCCCCTTGCACATATGTGCTAGTCATTCCCAACTCTAGGGGGCGATGCTCATCTCTGTTTCGAAGCCGAAGAGCCAGCACTGTCCAAAAACGTCTCCATGGTCATGTGGCTGGCATGACTGAACACTGAAGGTGCACAAAACACTGTTACCTTCTCACCAAAGGTGGCTCCTATTTTTCTTCTTGTATTTTTACATGCTTTCGAAGTGCTAGGTTGGCAGAAGCTGGGACAAGTAACGGGAGCTCACTCCATTATGCAGCGCTAGGGATTCAAACCATCAAACTGCCAACTTTTCTGATTGACAAACTCAGTGTCTTAGCCACTGAAGCACAATGTCCCTTCCCATTATTTACATTCAGCCTAATATGAGGAATCCCCTGTTTAGTTTGAAGAGGTTGAGATGTCAGGAACTTATTTGCTGCATAAATGATGAGAGCAGGGCTCATACATATATTGATGCTGATTAAAAACATTTGTTCTGTTTTGTAGGGTACAAAAGGTATCCCAGCTCAAACCTATAAACATTTGAGAGCTTTGATTAAGAAACAGCAGCAGCAGAAGGCTAAAACATTTCCAGGTCTGCTGACCTTGAGAGATAAACTTGAAAAAGAAGTTCAGAAGAAAGCTATTCAGAAGGATGAAGAGAATATGCCCTTGCCATTTTCTGAAATCTTTGGTAAGATGCTCTGTTACATTATTTAGAAACACAACATTTATTTTACTTGATTAATATTTTATCACTTTATGTAAAAACAACAAAATATCTTAAAAGACTAACAAATTAAATGCTTAAATGATGCTGTATGAAAGGACCCTGCTCATAATAAAAAAAAAATCATGGAGACTTTTACAGCAGATGGACTATATGATCCCATAGCTATTCTATGTATCAGATTATGAAAGCAGCAAAGTTTATTAGCATAGCACGTACATGCTACTACATGTTTATGTTGTATACAGAGCACATACATGTATACTGTATCAGGAAATTAAAGGGTTCTGTACAATCTCCAATATAAATTGAAGTGACTTCATAGATGTATTTTGTGTGATTTTTGTTGACAGGAATGTGGAAGTGGGTTCCCATGACTTCTTTCATGATGTTTTTGATTTTTGAATCTAGCTTTTAGTTCAGCCATTCCCTTTAATTCTTTTATCAAAGTACTAACTAACCTGACCCTGCTTAGTTTCCATAAACCAGATGCCGTATGTTGTCATTTGTTGAGATGTAAAACCATAAATATAAACCAAATAGCGTGAATAAAATTCCTAAAAGCAGAATTAGAAAAGGAAATATTTAGTTTCTAACACTTCTAAGTTGTTGATTGGTGCTATGTAAGACTCCATTGCATTCCAAAAATGTTTTCTCCTTTTCTCCTATCCTAACAAAATAAAATCTTAAAAACTTCCAGTGTTGGAGCATCCACAATTTCTGGAGACAAGTTGTTCCACTGATTAATTGTTCTAACTGTCAGGAAATTTCTCCTTAGTTCTAGATTGCTTGATTAATTTCCATCCATTACTTCTTGTCCTGCACTCAGGTATTTTGGAGACTAGCTTGACTCCTTCTTCTTTGTGTCAACCCCTGAGATATTGGAACATTACTATCATGTCACTCCTAGACCTTCTTTTCATTAAACTAGACATGCCCAGTTCCTGCAGCCGTTCTTCATAAGTTTTAGCCTCCAGTCCCCTAATCATCTTTGTTGCTCTTCTCTGCACTCTTTCTAGAATCTCCACATCTGTTTTACATTGTGGTGACCAAAACTGAATGCAGATATTCAAAGTGTGGCCTTACCAAGGCATTATAAATTGGTATTAGCACTTCACGTGATCTTGATTCTATCTCTCTGTTTATGCAGCCTAGAACTGTGTTGGCTTTTTTGGCAGCTGCTGCACACTGCTGGCTCATATTTAAATGGTTGTCCACTAGGATTCCAAGATCCCTCTCACAGTTGCTACAGTTGAGCAGTGTACCACATATACTGCACCTGTGCATTTTGTTTTTCTTGCCTAAATGTAGAACCTTACTTTTTTCACCATTGAATTTCATTTTGTTAGATAGCGCGCATGTTTATGTTTAATATATAAAAAGAACATTTATAATCTTGAGATTTTTAAGCATTATCAGTATTTTCTGTACAAGAGGTTATTTGTATCAATAAAAATAATTTATCTTAATTACCTAGCTACTTTTTTATTTTATTAAATTTGTTAACTATTCATCTTATCACAGTATAAGTCTGCTTAAATATTAAAAAGAATAAAACTATACAAAACATGTATCTAATACAAACAAAATACTATAAAGATACTAATTGTACAAAAGTGCAAATTATCATAAAGAACTAGATGAGAGTAAATCTTAACTAAAGGCTTTTTCAAGGTTCTTATTATGGTGATTATTTGGTCTATGCTGTTTTCCATACTTCTTAATATTGATAATTCAGAAAAAGCATACTTTAATGTATGCATGCATTTGGTAAACATGGGAGTGAGTATAATTTTTTTTACTAGAGTATACTTTTTATAACTAACTGTTATAAAAATCATGCTTAAAAGATGAGTTGCAGTCTTTCATGAAGATTGGGATTTAAATTTAAATTGACATTTAAATTCAGTTAATCCAGGGTACTTTTCTACAACAGGAGTGAGCCATATGCAGTCACAAAACGTTTGCGTATACATACATGTGTCGGTGTCAGCTTTGGATAACATATTAACACCAGAAGCTTCTATGCTGCCACATTCTTGTGCTTGGAAAATCAGGAGGGGGGGATTTAGTAGAGGGAATGTAGTTAGACATAATAACATTCTTCTTTTCGATCAAGGTCATGGTATTCCTGCACCTGCAGGAGGAGGAGTTGAAGTGATGTCTCAAATTGGGATTGTACCATGTGATGGACTGATGGATGCAGAGGATGGGTTTGGACTTTTGACTTACTGAGGGAAAGCCTAAAAATCTCAGATTCTGGTTTTCCCAGATGTGCCTGTATACCTACTCTAATAAATGAAAGCTTTGAGAAATGCCTGTCTCGGAGTTTTCACTGGAGTTTGGGTTTTCTGGAACACTGACAGTCTGCAGTTGCAGAACCTGAGATTCTGGCTTTAGTATTAAATCTGTGGATCAAGTGTATGACAAGGCAAGAATAGATAATTCATTTTTACTAGGGGAGATACTTGTGAGGAGTACTTGCGGTATTCAGGATCCATCAGTGACTCAGGTATGAACACGTAAGAGGCAAATAGATCAAAACAATTTCTGTGTCATGTTTGAGTCAGCTGGATAATTGAAGCCAAGTCACTAAGAGGATTTTTACTTAGGCTTCTTGCTTCATTTGGTTTCTGGGGCAAACATAAAACTTTTGTCATGTTAGAACTGCAAATCCTGCTTTTGTACTTGCATTAATGCTATTAGAGGTTATTCACAAAGCAAAGGAGATATAAACCTTGCATTTTGAAAAATGCTGTGAAATGCTCAGTGGTTCAGCTGTAATTGTTTTGATGTGGAACTCTTTAAGAGTGAATCTTTGAGACCCTGATTAAATACCAGTTGGTTTTTTATTCAAGGTTTTCAATCTTTTCCTTCAGAAAAACACCAAAGAGACCAGCATTCTCCACTCCAGGTTACCCCTTTGAGAATTGGAACACGCCCAGTGGAAGTACCATATTATGCCCTAGAGACACCCAAGCCAGCTCCTCGGAGCAAAGTTAGTTCCATGACTAGATCAGTAGAGATTCCAATTGTACTCTCTCCAACTCTAATTAGAAGCAGTTCACCTTCTCTTCAACAATCTGCTGTCCAATTCCTCAGGTAAGTTCTGGATTATTCATTGTATTTTCCTGATTTGATGTTTTAACCTGTGTTCAATTAAAATGAATTATTTATTTATTGAATGTATATAGTTGCCCATTCATTTGCATGAGATTTAGGAAGTTTATCTACTGTAGTAATTGCAAATGTGGAAAATAGTCAGTGAAAAAGCTTATAAAAACTTTGAAAGTCACAGATTCAGCTCATTTGACAGACTAGTGCAGACATTAATTCCACATTCAGAAGTGCAGTATGACCCTTTGTTGTGTACAGATTGAGAATGCTGCATTTCTCTTCTTTGCTAGAAATATCAAAAGCTTAAAATTTCTTTTTAAAAATGAAGTACGTTTCTAAATGGAGGCTGGAAAAGAGAATAATTTAACATAGCTCTTTTACAGCTTCTCGTTATAAATAAATAAAATAAATAAATAATTTAATTTATAACCCGCTCTCTCTCCCCGAAGGGACTCGAGGCGGCGCACAGGGAAATTAAAAATGCATATAAAACCACAAACAATACAGTATTAAAAAAGAATTAAACTAAACCCTGTGCTAAAATCCCATGTTAAAACTAAGACAAACCCCTAAAAACAGTTAAGTTATCCCAGGCCGGCCAAGCAAAAGAAATGTGTTTTTAAATTTTGACGGAAGGAGCAGAGGTCCATAGTTGTTCTAATATCGGGGGGACGGTCGTTCCAGAGGGTCGGGCCCGCCACAGAGAAGGCCCTTCCCCTGGGCGTCGCCCGCTGGCACAGCCTAGTGGACGGCACCCGGAGAAGTCCCTCTCTGTGGGAGCGAATCGGCCGCAGGGATGTATAGGACAGGATGCGATCCCGCAGATAACTAGGTCCCGTGCCATGGAGCGCTTTAAAGATAATAACCAACACCTTGAAGCGTACCTGAAAGATGACAGGCAGCCAATGCAGCTCGCGCAGGAGCGGTGTTACATTGGAAAACCTAGAAGTTCCCATAATTGCCCGCGCGGCTGCATTCTGGACAAGCTGAAGTCTTCGGGTGCACCTCAAGGGGAGCCCCATGTAGAGAGCATTGCAGTAGTCCAGTCGGGATGTCACGAGTGACTGTGCAAAGGGTATCGTTAAAATAGAATCTTTACAGAGCCCCAGAGAAAGTGTCACTAAACAAAGCAGAGGAATTTTTGCTATGAAAAAAATAGTAGTTTGGAAACAATATGAATTTGCTTTTCCTTTTTTTCTTTTTTCTTGTGTTACCTACTCAAGTTGAAATTCTGTATTTCTCTGTGCAAGTTAGGGAATTCTGGGCAATTCCCATATTTAGCTTTTCTTCATGTAGAGTACCACATTATTAGATATTTTTGTGATCTGTAAGAGAAAAAACTGTTTCAGCATCTCTCCAAACGGTCTATTTTTCTTCTATTTTGTAACCTTCTTTTGGTTTGCCTGAAGCACATAATTTTCAGTATAGCTTTTGTAATCTATCCTTTTTCATCAACTACTTTGCATTTAAATATTTAAATTCAGTAATTATATCTCTGCATGTCTCTTTTAAAATAGTTTTTGTTACCTATGGTTGGATTGGTCTATCTTCCAAGAAAGGGAGAAGGGTGAATTATCTAATCAAATGCCTGGGTGCTAAGTAACCACATAGTTGCAGTTTTAGCATGTGATTGCCAGAAACTGCACAGGTTGTTATGGCCTTTTCTTTCACACACTCATGAGAAGGATGCCAGACTTGGCATTCCTCAGCAGATAAATGTTTTAGCAAGCATCACCAAGTCACCTCTTCGCACTAGGATGGAGACCACCTGCCTTCACCCCTACAAGCTCCATCAGTCTGCTACACTGATTTTTTGTGAGGTATGTTGGTGTTTGTTTGTAAACTGTTGGAGTTTACCTTTGAAAGAAAGGTAGGACATATTTTTACAAATAGGTCATTGATGTGTATTCCCTAGCTTGACTACTCTGAACGTATTTCAGATTCTATTAGAAAAGTTATAAGCCTTTCTCACAAAGCTTTCTCACTTCCTGACTCTAGATTGATTCTGGGCAGCTCACAACATAATAAAACAAGATAAAATACACTAAGATTACAATATAAAACGGTTCATAATATTTATTCTTTTCCCATTTTTCCTTCTGTTGTGCTTTTCTCCTTTAGTACTTCACCTTTCAGCTCTGAGACTGAAGAGTCAGAGGAAGAAACAAACATGAGCTCTCCAAAACGCACACCCCTCAAGACAGACCCCAAGCAGAGCAAACCTGTCCCCAGAGCAGCACAGGTGGAAGAGAGTGAGTGGGATTCATCTGACACAGACTTTTCTAAAGAGAAACTTGGTACAGGAAAAGGTTCTTCAGTTGCAGCAGGAACTCATTCAGGTGACTATCATTGAATTGGGTTTATTACTGTCTTAATTTATACAAGTGTCAGTGTCAAAGAAGTAAAAAAAAAAAAAAGCACATCCAAATACTAAGATGTGTATCCACTACTTCTGTAATCAAATGATTACTATGAACTGGGACAAGTTATCTTGTTATACATTTTTATGGGCTTAAATGACAGACAACTGAATTTTGGTTGTTGCTATTTTAATACCAATGTTTAGTAAACTAACTAAATAGTAACTAAGAAAATAGTTTAGTAAATTTAGTAAACTAAGTGAATTAAATGCTACTATGGGGATTTGCCAGGGTGTATTGCTATACTACAAGCTGTAAAACATACATGGTTATTTTTATAAGATTCAGTAAGAAGGCGCGAGTTAATGGTTGTTTAGGCTAAATCAGGGGTCCCCAACCCCCGGGCTGCAGACCGGTGCCAGTCCGTGGCTTGATAGGAACCGGGCCACAAGGCCGGAGAGGAGGAGGAGGGAGGAGGAGCGTGCGCCGGATGCAGGAGAGCGTAGGCGCGGCCATTCGCGCCGTTGGAGGCCCTAGAGGGCCAAGTGAGCTGACTCTCCCCCCACGTGTGCAGGTGCAGGCACGGCCGTTCATGCCGTTGGAGGCCCTAGAGGCCCGAGTGAGCCGACTCCCCCCCCCACGTGCGCAGGCGCCACCTGTTCCCCCTCCCCCCCGCTCCTCCTCTATACCAGCCAGTCCACAGAATTTTCTTTAAAATGAAACCGGTCCCTGGTGCAAAAAAGATTGGGGACCCCTGGGCTAAATAATATTTCAAATAAAGTAACCGTTTCCTATGAGGCCTAGCAATATGCAGAAAGGCTAGTTAGTACCACCACGTCACCACTAATTCTGAGCCTAACTAATTCTTTGCTTCACTTAGAAACAGTAGTGCGGTCAATGGCTAAAAACCTGGAGAAGAAACTGAACATACCTGGAAAGAAGCCTCCAGGTGGCGTGAAGCTCTTTGCCGTCCAAAGCAAAGAAGATGCTAAAACCAATCATCCCACAAAGAAGCTTCAGGTATTTGTTTTATTTTCAGAATGCAAGAAGGTAGTAATCTCTTAATTTTGCTTCCTAACAGTACAGATCTTGTTCATAACTGATTCACTAGTAGCGTGATCTGCACATTATTAAGAAAGTTACATTGTATTCTGTAGGCCAAGGTAGTAAATGGGTTTAAGATTATTTACAAAAAGTACCGTATGTGCCGGCGTATAAGACGACTTTTTGGCCCCGAAAAACATGCCTCCAAGTGGGGGGGTCGTCTTATACGCCGGGTCATCCGCGAGGTCCCCAGATGCCGTCCAGAGCCGCGCGGAGCCGCCGCGCGGAGACTGGCCGCTTTTCCACGCATGCCTATCTTTTGCACATTAACCAGTTGGGGCATCTGAGGTCCATACTCAACTGGAGGGCGCCGCGTTGGGGAAGCGCCCCCTCCCTTCTTTCCCTCGCCTCCTTCCGAGCCAAGGATATCTATTCTCCATGGTGCCGCCGTTCCCTTCTCCGCATGGCCCGAGCGCCTGTTCCTTACTGCGATGATCTCAGCAGCTGCCAGCGCGCCGCCGTCTCGCCCGCTCACGGCTCTTGCCCGCGGCTCTTCTTGCCCGCTGCCCGCCTGGACGTGGCCAGTCAAAAGCCGGGAGGGAGGCGAGCCCCTTCCACGGCATGGAAAAGCGGCAACTCTCCGCTTTCGCGCGCCGCCCGTTTCGCCCACTCACGGCTCTTCTTGCCCGCTGCCCGTCCAGACGTGGCCAGTCAAAAGCCGGGAGGGAGGCGAGCTCCTTCCATGGCATGGAAAAGCGGCAACTCTCCGCTTTCGCGCGCCACCCGTTTCGCCCGCTCACGGCTCTTCTTGCCCGTCTGGACGCGGCCAGTCAAAAGCCGGGAGGGAGGCGAGCCCCTTCCACGGCATGGAAAAGCGGCAACTCTCCGCGGGCGAAACGGGTGGCGCGCGAAAGCGGAGAGTTGCCGCTTTTCCATGCCGTGGAAGGGGCTCGCCTTCCTCCCGGCTTTTGACTGGCCGCGTCCAGGCGGGCAGCGGGCAAGAAGAGCCGCAGGCAAGAGCCGTGAGCGGGCGAAACGGGCGGCGCGCTGGCAGCTGCTGAGATCATCGCATAAGGAACAGGCACTCGGGCCATGCGGAGAAGGGAACGGCGGCACCATGGAGAATAGATATCCTTGGCTCGGAAGGAGGCGAGGGAAAGAAGGGAGGGGGAAGCCCCGGGGCTGGGGGGGGGGCGCTTCCCCAACGCGGCGCCCTCCAGTTGAGTATGGACCTCAGATGCCCCGACTGGTTGACGTGCAAAAGATAGGCATGCATGGAAAAGCGGCAAGTCTCCGCGCGGCTGTGGAGGGTTTCCTCTTTCCCCCTCTGTCTCTTCCCCCTCTGTGTGTCTGTTAGACTCTGATTCCCCCCCCCCCGTCTTTCTACAGACACACAGAGGGAGAAGAGAGAGGGGAAAGGAGGAAACCCTCCACAGCCGCGCAGAGACTCCGGTGCCGGCAGCGGGCGGGCGGGATAACCTTCCCAGTCGACATGCTGGCCCCTCCTCCTCGCCTGCACTAGCCGCAGCTTGGGTCTTCTGTCCGCTCGCTGCGGGATAACCTCCGCAACTGACATGCTGCTTCCCCGGGTGGAGGGAGGGAGAGAGGCAGACTTAGAGAGACAGAAAGAGAGAGAGGGGGAAACAGACACACACCCAGACACACACACACACACACACACACACACACAGAGTGACAGATGGGTGGGGGGGGAGGAGAGAGAGAGAGAGAAACAGAGAAGGAGAAAGAAAGAAAAATAGGAAAAAAGATGAATGGAGGGTGGGAGGGAGGGAGTGAAAGAAAGAAGGGGGAGGGAGGAGGAAGGGAGCAGTGAAAGAAGGAAGGAAGGAAAGAAAGAAAGAAAAAGAAAGAGGGACGGTTCAAACCGTCTTTCTACAGACACACAGAGGGAGAAGAGAGAGGGGAAAGGAGGAAACCCTCCACAGCCGCGCAGAGACTCCGGTGCCGGCAGCGGGCGGGCGGGATAACCTTCCCAGTCGACATGCTGGCCCCTCCTCCTCGCCTGCACTAGCCGCAGCTTGGGTCTTCTGTCCGCTCGCTGCGGGATAACCTCCGCAACTGACATGCTGCTTCCCCGGGTGGAGGGAGGGAGAGAGGCAGACTTAGAGAGACAGAAAGAGAGAGAGGGGGAAACAGACACACACCCAGACACACACACACACACACACACACACACACACACACAGAGTGACAGATGGGTGGGGGGGGAGGAGAGAGAGAGAGAGAAACAGAGAAGGAGAAAGAAAGAAAAATAGGAAAAAAGATGAATGGAGGGTGGGAGGGAGGGAGTGAAAGAAAGAAGGGGGAGGGAGGAGGAAGGGAGCAGTGAAAGAAGGAAGGAAGGAAAGAAAGAAAGAAAAAGAAAGAGGGATGGAGGGTAAGAGGGAAGGAAGGAAAGAAGGGAGGGAGGGCGAGGGAGGCAATGGAAGGAAGGAAAGGAAAGGAAAGGAAAGGAATGGAGAGGAATGGAAAGGACGCCTCCTTCCGACGGCCACCTCAGCGCCCTGCACCTTCCGGGGCTTCCTGGAGGGGCCAGCATCTCGACTGGGGAGGTTATCCCGCAGCGGGCGGGCGAAGGACCCAAGCTGCGTGCCCCCAAAGCCATCCGGGCGCCGCACGCCCAGCCCCGGACGGCTTCGGCAGCACGCAGCTTGGGTCCTTCGCCCGCCCGCCCGCTGCGGGATAACCTTCCCAGTCGACATGCTGGCCCCTCCTCCTCGCCTGCACTAGCCGCAGCTTGGGTCTTCTGTCCGCTCGCTGCGGGATAACCTCCGCAACTGACATGCTGCTTCCCCGGGTGGAGGGAGGGAGAGAGGCAGACTTAGAGAGACAGAAAGAGAGAGAGGGGGAAACAGACACACACCCAGACACACACACACACACACACACACACACAGAGTGACAGATGGGTGGGGGGGGAGGAGAGAGAGAGAGAGAAACAGAGAAGGAGAAAGAAAGAAAAATAGGAAAAAAGATGAATGGAGGGTGGGAGGGAGGGAGTGAAAGAAAGAAGGGGGAGGGAGGAGGAAGGGAGCAGTGAAAGAAGGAAGGAAGGAAAGAAAGAAAGAAAAAGAAAGAGGGATGGAGGGTAAGAGGGAAGGAAGGAAAGAAGGGAGGGAGGGCGAGGGAGGCAATGGAAGGAAGGAAAGGAAAGGAAAGGAATGGAGAGGAATGGAAAGGACGCCTCCTTCCGACGGCCACCTCAGCGCCCTGCACCTTCCGGGGCTTCCTGGAGGGGCCAGCATCTCGACTGGGGAGGTTATCCCGCAGCGGGCGGGCGAAGGACCCAAGCTGCGTGCCGCCAAAGCCATCTGGGCGCCGCACGCCCAGCCCCGGACGGCTTCGGCAGCACGCAGCTTGGGTCCTTCGCCCGCCCGCCCGCTGCGGGATAACCTTCCCAGTCGACATGCTGGCCCCTCCTCCTCGCCTGCACTAGCCGCAGCTTGGGTCTTCTGTCCGCTCGCTGCGGGATAACCTCCGCAACTGACATGCTGCTTCCCCGGGTGGAGGGAGGGAGAGAGGCAGACTTAGAGAGACAGAAAGAGAGAGAGGGGGAAACAGACACACACCCAGACACACACACACACACACACACACACACACACACACACACACACAGAGTGACAGATGGGTGGGGGGGGAGGAGAGAGAGAGAGAGAAACAGAGAAGGAGAAAGAAAGAAAAAGAAAGAGGGATGGAGGGTAAGAGGGAAGGAAGGAAAGAAGGGAGGGAGGGGGAAGGAGGCAATGGAAGGAAGGAAAGGAAAGGAAAGGAATGGAGAGGAATGGAGAGGAATGGAAAGGAAAGGAAGGGAATCCAGAAGTGGAGGGCCTGGTTGCCAAGGGGAACGGGGAAGCATCCCTCCTCCCCCCCCCCGCCCGGCACCAGCAGCGTGGGAGCTGGACAGTAAGCAGGCAAGCGATCTTGTCGCTGTCGTGCCCAAGCAGGTGCCTCTGCTGCTGCTGCTCCCCTCTCCGCCTCACCCCTTGCCAAACCCTGGTAATATGGTGGAAGAGGGGGGGAGGGAAAGGAGGAAGGGTGGGTGAGTTGCTTTCCCGGGAAGCTGGTGGCAGGGGCTTTTCCTATGTGGCCTTGGATCGCTCTTTTCCACCCCCCCCCTCCTCACCGTTTCTCTGCCTGCTCTGCACCTTTTCCCCAAGAAATCGGTAGAATCAGGGTGATGTAGCCTGTGGAGAGATTAATTTGCCGGGAGTTTGAAGTATTGGGTGATGAGGGACGGATTGAAACAAATTTCAGTCATTGTATTGTTGATATTTGTCCAGCAGTCAAACGTTTTATTTGGTGTGTGGAAGGTGTGCAGAAGAGGGGGTAGTCTTATATGGGGAGTATATAACAAACTCTATATTTTGAGTGGAAATGATGGGGGGTCGTCTTATACGCCCAGTCGTCTTATACGCCGGCAAATACGGTAAAAAGATCAAGATAGCGAATACTTCAAAAGTAGTCAATATGTTGTCAATGAAAATAATGTTCATTGGGTTAATTCATAATTTTGGCTAAGTTGCCGAAGGCAGGTCTTAGCAGCAAAAAATCAGATGGCCAAAACATGGCAGGAAAGAAATACAGAAGATACCATGGATACCATGTAGTAATTTTCTAGACTTCTGTAGGCTGGATCTGGTAGCCTTACTTTATAAATTCTCAGGTATTAAAGCTTTGAGTATAATATTGAGCTCAATGCGTTCAGTATACCTGAATTTAACATGTTTCTAGAATCCATATTTGTTTTCTGTGAGATTATTATTTATAAACACACATACACTAAATAGCAAACATCTAGTGCCGTCCATAACACTGGAAATACAACTTAAGGATTTCTAGGACCTAAGACTCTTTAGATTGCCAGCACAGATAGAACATATCAGAAAGAGAAGAAATGCTGCAAATAATTTGTGAATATGCAAGGCAAAGTAGACATGGAGAAGATGTATCCATGTGGTTGTTAAAAGTTAACAATGACTTACTGGCATGTAATCAATCAAAAGTAGATACTTTTAATAGCTAGAGTCAACAGTTATTTTTCGTTTCTAGAAGGGCTAGTAATAACATGAGACAGGGAAATGCTAGGGCTACAGCAGCCATTAAAGTTGGCCAATAGTTTCTATCCAGAGACTGGGGAAAGGGCTTTGTTTTTTACATTGTATTAGGCCTGTAGGCTTACAATGCAGTTTCATTTATTTCCCACCTCAACATCTTGGGAAAATTGGTAAATTTTGAAGTGCTTCAAGGGGCTACAAGAAAGGGACTTGGAGCTAAAGGTTGTCCACCCCTGTATGAAAGCCTGCCTAAATTGGTGAACGTTGTATGAATTCATTGATAAGTCATTCATATTTAGCCATTCATGTGCAATGTCTAACAGCATAAAAAAATCCTTAGAAATAGTATTTAGAAATAAATATCAAAATATATTTTAACAAGTTTTTACAAACGTTCATCTTAGTGAAAATGTTCTGTTTTAATTCATATGTTTCTAAATCCATGTTTTGATAAAATTCAATGAAACGTAAATTCTGAAGGGTAATTGCAAATCATATATTTTTATTCACAAGGATCAAATTGTTCGTGCATTTCTGGGTGCATTCAATCTTTGCAGGTTTTCATCACTTGTTATCTCTTTGTCTTCTCTTTTCTTCCTGATGTAGTTTACCTATGAGGAGGACAGTGATTTGGAGATTTCTTCCTTGGAGGAAATCAGCCAGCACCTGGAACCTGGAACTAAGATAAAGAAGCCACAAGGGGCGAAAGTTAGTGGGAGCTCCACTGGATTGCGGGGCACCAATATCTGGACTTCCAGCACCACAAAGGCTGGGGCCTGGTGATTCCCACAGTTAGATGAGTACAGAACCCAGTTGAGATAGAAGAACATTCCATGACAGAGAAATCAGATTAAATTTGATAATCACAAAGAAAGAACAAAAAACACCAAATACTGAAAGTATCACATTCAAGGTTCTAGGTTCTGTACATAGTTTCAAAGCAAACATTAACGTGAATTCTTCTAGTGCTCCTAGATTGATTTGCTCTTCTGTTGAAAGTCAATCTTGACATGACATTATAAATTAAATTTTGTCCAGAAGACACAAGCCTGATTCTTATATCATGCACAGCTGTAATGTTGTGCACTTGGGCCTGGCTTAGTGTAGTATGTGAACCCAGCCTTCATAGACCATGGGATATGATTTAGCATTATATTATTAAAACAAAACATATCTTAGCACAGTGTATAAATGCAGCAATAGATGTAAGGCTGAATCAAAAAGCAGCCATGGCATCGTAGCCTCATTTGTGGGCTTTAATGAAGTTTTCAGTACACCTTTCACTGATGCTCTAAGTGAATTTAAGTGACTACAAGAGGGAAAGGTATAATTGTTGTGGTCTACTTAATGGGAAAAAAGGCTTTTGCTATATTGTGCTGTGATACATAATCTACTTTGGATAAAATGTTTCTGGAAAAATTCTGAATTGTTTATGCAATTAGGCAATGTTTCCTTTCTAGTACTATGATGGGTGCAACTTTTTTCTATTTTTGATAAGTTTGTGAATAGCTATAAAAGTAAATGAAATGAAAAGGCTTCAAACATTTTGTATCCCATCAGCCTTCAGTTTCATTCTTAGCTTGATCGCACTTAAATATCTGAAGTGCAGACTACTTATTTAACTCTGAAATACTTTTAACATTTTCAAAATATTTTTTATATTTAGGTAGAATCACACTGAAAATGCTAAAAAGTATTTCAGAATTAAATAAGTAATCTGCACTTCAGAAATACTATACATTGAAGTGCAATCAATCTACAGTATTTTGGTTTTCATTTTCCCAAAAATGAATTTTTATGATTTATTGTACTCTTTCCCCCATCTCAAGGTCAGATCTATATAATTTCACAGATATACTTATTTAATTCTGAAATACTTTTAGCATTCTCAAAGTATTTTTATATTGTATTTAGGTAAAATCACATTAAATCATTAAGGCAGAAGAAACAAAAAGTTTTCAGAAAATGAAAACCAAAATACACCCCTTCTCAATTTTGTTTGATGCAAGGTACGACAGGGAGAAAAAAACTGAGTGGCTTTCAAGATTCTGTTATTCTACTCTGCAACAATACTGAGCATTCTTGGAATCCATATTGCTCTTGTTTTCATAACTTTCCTATCTTGAAGGGTTTTACTTTACTTTTACTTTATTTTCAATTTATATACCGCTCTTTTCACCAAAAAGGGACTCAGGGCGGTGCACAGAAAAGTAAAACCCCACAATATACAAAATTTAAAAAACAATTAAACCAATACAGTTGTGCTAAAATTGAATAAATAGTTAAAACCCATAAATAACGAATTAAAATATTCCCTAGTCTATGTCAGGCCGGCTAGTTGAAAGAAATGAGCTTTTACCATCCGACGGAAGAGTCGTAGGTCCGTGATGGTGCGGATGTCGGGGGGAAGGTCGTTCCAGAGTGTCGGACCCGCCACAGAGAAGGCTCTTCCCCTGGGGGTCGCCAGTCGGCATTGACCGGCTGACGGCACCCTGAGAAGGCCAACTCTGTGAGAGCGGACAGGTCGAATGGAGGAATGTGGTAGGAGGCAGTCTCTCAAGTAACCATGATTCATGAACCTCAACTTAAAATATTGGAAATTAATAATAACCACTTAAGAATAAAAATTAAGCAACAGGACTGAAAGGATTCAGATTCAGGTCCATCCTCAGTCATGAGAGCTCACAGGGACTTTAGGCCACTCCTGGCTCTTAAATCTAATCTAAAACACAAGATGGTTGTTGGGAAGATAAATAAAGATGGGAATGTTGTAATTGCTATCTTCAGCATTAGGAGGAAGAGTGGTATGTGCTATATTCATCCCATAGTCATTTCCCAGTAGGATTAATGTCATGCACTCTACATAGGGCTGCTCTTGAAAAACACTCATGGTTCAATAGATCCAGAATGCAGCACTGTGTACTATATTGGATATACCAAGGTTTGCCCAAATTACATTACTGTTGCCCAGATTTCATTGCCTGCCCATGTTTTTTTCAGGCACAATCCAAAGTACTAGTTTTAATCTTTAAAATCTTTCATGGTACAGAGAAAGGTTATTTGTAGGAACACAACTTTCCAAGGATTGCCTATCCCACCAAATCTGACAAGGTGAGCACAATCAAGGTCACCCTGGGCCTACAAGATGTGCCTTCTCTGTTCTAGAATCTTCCATTGGGACAACTACTCCCTGATTCAGAAAACCCCAACCTTCTTAACCTTCAAGAAGGTTGGAAGGCCTAGCTCTTCCACCAGAAACTGGCTGAGATGTTTGTTGAACATAATATACTATAGGTGTAGTTTTATTGTGATACCTTGGTTGATGTATTATGGTTGCTTATAGATTTTTTAAAATGTATTTTCTGGGATTTGTTGTGAGGTACACAGGATTATCTATTTAAGATGAACAGCCATATAAATTTTAAAAATTAAATTTTATATATGTTTTATAAACATACAGAAATGCAGTATGCTTGTTCAAGCAAAAGAAAGTCTGAACCACCTTTCTTAAGTATTGTTCTCCTAAACCACTACTAATAGGAATTGACTTACAGTTACATTGGTTTCCAATGATGCATAAATCCTCCATGATGAAAAATGAATGAGAGCTGGATTATCTGCAAAAGACCAAGAAGATGCTAATCTCACTATTCAGCAAGCAAACAAATGGTCCTCTACTGACTGGACTTTTTGCTATCCTGACAAATCTCCATTCATGAAAAGTTAAGGAATGAGATATCCTCTGGCTTGAATACTGTAAGTCAGGCTGAGTCTGAACATTAAGTTTTTCATTTGTGCAGATATTTTTCTGGACCCTATTCTTCTAAAAATATGGACCATTCAACATGGTCAGGCTGGCCCATAAATTACAATTTAATTTGAGGAGCTCTAGAAAATATATTTGAAACTGAAAAGTTGCTGGCAATTGCCACTTGGTGGCACCATGTCTGAAGAAACATGCAATGTTTTCCTTGAGACTTTGCAATAAGAAAAGGTTTTTTCCCCCTAAAGGAAAACATATAGAACTCTCAAAGGAGTAATAGTGAATATGCCAGCCTATATATGTGTCTAAATTGAAAGTCAAAGAAATAAAACTTTTGCTTGATTCTATTTTCTCCCATCCTTAATATGCCTTTTCCTTACTGAGGTCAATGTTACAAAAATTTGCTCAAAACAATATTTTCCAAGAATACACGAGGTATTCTTACCCACAAATTTTAAGTGTAACTAGATTTCTCAAAATTGTTGAACTGAAAAAACTGGGGGGAAATCAAATTGTACTTAGAAATGTTTGGAAAATGTTTAGTGGCTATATTTGAAGTAGTGCAAATGAGTGTAAAATATTTGCTGGTTTTCCTTTAAATACTGTAGTGTAAAGGAAAAATTCTCATGCTGTTACATGAAATACCAAATGTCCTATGCATATGAAAAATTATATTTTTTGGCGGGGGAGAAAGAGAGAAAATGAGAACATGACTATACCCTAAAGAGATTCTAATAATTTTCAGTCACAGAGCTCTATCTGTAAGTGAATATTTATGAATAATAATTATAAATTCTTAAAACTGTACAGCATCAAACAGTGTTTCTGAGAAAAGGAAGATAGGTATCATCTACCTTTCTACTATATTTGCTTTTTTTCCTAATGTAAAATTAGGTACTGAGATATTTAATTTTTGGAATATTTCTAATGAAAGGCAGGGTGAAAATTACAAGTCATCTGGTAGATTCCTGGTTTCATCCTATCACAAAATAAATTACTGAATGGATTTAGCAGTTTTCATGGTGAGGTAATGTTTGGATTATATTATTATTATTACAAAATGTATACAAAGTGCTGCATAAACTGTTCTAACTTATCCTTGTATACCTTTGCAACCGCAGAGACATTATATTTATATGAAAGATTAAAGCTATATTTGTATCATCAGAAGTTTTCTATGAACATTTGTTATGCCATAAGTAAAATGAAAGAGTGGAGTACAAAGTAAAAGGGCTCCTAGTCCTGTAAAATAACGAGATATTTTTGGGGGGGCGTAGTTTTTGTTTATTTATTTTATTATATTTATATCCCGCCCTTCTCCACAGAGGACCCAGGGCGGCGCACAGGAATTTAAAAAACATATAAACAATAAATACATAATTTAAGAACATATTAAATTAATCTAATCCTATGCTAAAACTAATTTTAAAATTCCCAATTTAAAACTCTCTAAAATAGTCCCCATGGGAGGTGCTAGGCCGGCTTGCTGGAAAAGATGTGTCTTCAGACACTGGCGGAAGAGGCGGAGGTCAGTGATGGTGCGCAATTCAGGGGGTAGGTCGTTCCAAAGGGCAGGGCCCGCCACAGAGAAGACTCTTCCCCTGGGTGTCGCCAGACAGTATTGCCCGGCCGACGGCACCCTGAGAAGAACCTCTCTGTGGGAGCGGATCGGCCAAAGGGATGTATGGGGCAGGAGGCGGTCTCGCATATAACTAGGCCCTGAGCCATGGAGCGCTTTAAAGATGGTCGTCAAAACCTTGAAGCGCACCCGAAAGACCACAGGAAGCCAGTGCAGCTCGCGCAGGATCGGTGTTATGTGGGAGCATCTAGTAGCTCCCGTAATCACCCGCGCGGCCGCATTCTGGACTAACTAGCTTTCGAGTGCACCTCAAGGGAAGCCCCATGTAGAGAGCATTACAGTAGTCAAAACCTTGAAGCGCACCCTGTTTGTTTTTTGTCTCTCGTTTCTTTGTCTAAGTAAGAGCGTGTGTCCTGAAGGCCAACTGATTTTTATTTTTCTCATATGCTGTGATTGGAAATCATAAAAGTCACACAACTAGGAACTATGGTAGCCTCCTGAAAGGCAGGAAGTTGAGAGAAGCTGGAACAGACAATTCCAGCATGACTTTTCTTTGTATCACTATTAACCTTCCGCTGGGATGAGAACCCAGAAACTTGCAGTATGTGGTCTCAACTGACTCTTTAAAATTTTCATCCTCTGCTGCGAAGAAACAGTGTGGGAATCCTAAGCTTTGCAACAGTACTGTGAATAGAGAAATTGGATGAAAAATAATTGTGCAATCTTGACCAACTGTAGACATTGGAATATTATTCCATTTTCAATTTTTAAAAAAATACTGAAGATAATGGCATTTTTAATTGTAGGGTAAAAACTTAACTTCTGAAAATTCTGCAACGTTCTGTTAAATGGCAGTTCTACATATATAATCACATTATATGAGGAAATGTAAAAAAAATATTCTTTTAAAAGGGAGGGATAAGATTTTATACACTTATAGCTTTATGATCATAGTAAATACCAAGTAGAATTTATTTTCAAACAGTTCCTCAAACTAGCAAAATACAAAACAAGCATCTACCTGGAAACAAAACTAAATATGAAATGACTACAAAAAGAGTAAAGTATAATATGAACCAATTTTAAATAAAATATCATTAAATAATATTTGATACACAGCAATAGAGAAGCAAAATAAGATTTTGAGCTTGCCACAAGATGGTGCTTTTTAGCCACAAGTATGAAGTGGAAAAATAACAGGCAACCTGTATGGCTTTGCAGTTCTGTGCAAGGAAAAACGTGACGGCAAGTATTTGACCATTTCCAATTTGCTTTTATAAAATGTTTCATATTTAGGGTATCTGTGTGAGCCTATATCTTTCCATAACTTGTTCCTGTAATCTTAAGAATTCCAGCCAAAAGAGTCGTTTCCAGTTAATTTGGGATATGTGACCTCAGTACACAATGCAGCCAGTTTGGTTCAGGCATCAGCCTACAAACTGGGAAACCATAAATTCTAGTTCCAGTTTAGAAACTAAGTCATCTTGTTGACCCTGGATTAGTTATTCTCAATATAGGAAGGAGGCAGTTTCAGGAACTGGTTCCAGATAGTCATGTGAGGTAAAAATCTTAACACCAAAACGCACGAATATATAGGAAAATTTATATGCACACACTCATATATCAATTCTCCTATCTGTCCTCTGGCTAATCCAAACATGCATTATACCATAACTAATTTTTAATCCAGGTACTTCACATCCCATTATTCCTGTGGAATTGAAATTTCCAGAATGTGCATAGCACTTTTAGTCACAAAGTTTTGATTGTTGCTGTATACCTGCAGTCATATGATCATGATTTCCAATGCTTTCTGCCAGCTTTCTACAAGTAAAAAATATAGCAAAGTCAATTGGGAAACCAGGAGGAAATTGAAAGTCACTCGCAATCCCAGGCATATTACAACAATTTTTAATAAAGATACCTCCAGCTTTTAAAGCATGCATAAAAAAACAACCCATTACTCCTGTTATTCTGGTCATGTCAGTCTGCACTACCTTTCTCTCAAAGGATGAGCCAACAGGATCTGGTGTATGTGTGTGAGTGTGTGTCCTATCAGGAGAGGTTCTCTCTTTAAAGGAGCTCCATCTGTAAAATCTAGCAGTATCTTTTCTGCTGTAACTATGCATTCTGGAATATCATTCTCTCCCAAGGTGAGATTTGTCTTGCCTATTAATCGTGCATTAATCTGAAAACATGGGTTTCTTACCAGCCTTGGGGATTCCAAGGAGACCCTGCCAGCTGTATGAGATTGTGATGTTTGTTCTCCCACTTTTTTGTTCACTTTATATGTCTATTTTATGTATTTTTCATTGTTTTCAGATTGCTTTGGAGTTTTTAATGGTTTGTATACAAACACAACTCACATTTTTGTGAATTGGGTGACAATATGAATAACATATGCATTACATATTCAAATATGTATATACGCTTATGGTTACACATGCACAGATACATACGCATACACATACATTTAGTAATGTGATCCTGTAAAACTTTAGCCCATCTTCGGTGTGTGTAAAGTATCTAATGAAGTGGTGGCCCAGACCAGGCATACTTGTTTAATGCATCTAGAGGACCTCAGATTGGGGGGAAACTGTATACTGCATATTTAAAAAGAGAATAGAAATTTGTGTGGTAGTAAAAAGAAAATAGACTTCCAAAAATATGTTTCATGGAATTCATAATAAAGTAAATCCAGTCAGCCTAATTAAGCTAGCTAACATATAATCCCCTTGAATAAAATCTTGAATTTTATCCCATGTTCAAAGTCCATGGCAAACTAGATGCCTGGAAACAGTTAATCCAGGCCTCTTGTTCCTTGTCTCCCTTTTCCTGATTCTGAGTCCTGAACTCATTTTTATAGAATATTAGCTATACCCGGCCACGCGTTGCTGTAGCCCAGTCTGGTTAAATGGCCAACCAATCTGTGTGTAGATCTACACCTGCACACACACACAACCACCATATAAGCCCAACCTACCTACCTACCTACTGTATTTCTCCCTCTCTATCTATCTATCCCTCTACCTACCTACCTACTGTATTTCTTTCTTTCTCCCTCTACCTACCTACCTACCTACTGTATTTCCCCCTCTGTATCCCTCTATCTACCTACCTACTGTATTTCTCCCTCTTTCTCTATTCCTCTACCTACCTACCTACCTACCTACTGTATTTCTCGCTATCTATCTATACACCTACCTACCTACCTACCTATGGTATTTCTCCCTCTCTGTTTATCCCTCTACTTACCTACCTATTGTATTTCTTGCTTTCTCCCTCTACCTACCTACCTACCTACTGTATTTCTCCCTCTCTATCTATCCCCCTATCTACCTACCTGCCTACCTACTGTATTTCTCCCTCTCTGTCTATCCCTCTACCTACCTACTGTTTTTTTTATTTCTCCCTCTACCTACCTACCTACCTACTGTATTTCCCCCTCTCTATCCCTCTACCTACCTACCTACCTACCGTATTTCTCACTATCTATCTATACACCTACCTACCTACGGTATTTCTCCCTGTCTATCCCTCTACTTACCTACCTATTGTATTTCTTGCTTTCTCCCTCTATCTACCTACCTACCGTATTTCTCCCTCTCTATCTATCTCCCTATCCACTTACCTGCCTACCTACTGTATTTCTCCCTCTCTGTCTATCCCTCTACCTACCTATCTATTGTATTTCTCCCTATCTATCTATCCATCCACCTACCTACCTACCTACCTACTATATTTCTTCCTTTCTCCCTCTACCTACCTACCTACCTACCTACTTACCTACTGTCTCTTTCTTTCTTTCTTTCTTTCTTTCTTTCTTTCTTTCTTTCTTTCTTTGTATCTATCTATCTATCTATCTATCTATCTATCTATCTATCTATCTATCTAGCCACCTATCTACCTACCTACCTACCTACCTACCTTATTTCTCCCTCTCTATCTATCCCTTGGGGGTCATCTAGTCCAATTCCCTGCTAGGCAGGAAGCCCTATACCCATGATGGCAAACCTATGGCACGGGTGCCACAGGTGGCACATGGAACCATTTTTAAGGGCACGCGAGGCATTGCCCTGTCAGCTTCAATTTGTATGTGTGCCCTGGCCAGCTGATTTAGGCCTTCTTTTGAGGCCATTTTTTGCCCTCTGGAGGTGGGGGAAGGCTGTTTTCACCCTCCCCAGGCTCCTATAAACACTCTGGAGCCTGGGGATGACGTAAAAAGCATGCCAAATGCAGGGGGTCATGCACATAGCATTATGGATGTGGCACACCTGCGCACATCGCCCCTGCACTCCACCTGCTATTGGCACGTGAGCCAAAAAAGGTTAGCCATCGCTGCCCTATACCATTTCAGACTAATGGCTATCCAACATCTTCTTGAAGACTTCCAGTGTTGGGGCATTCACAACTTCTGGAGGCAAGCTGTTCCACTGATTAATTGTTCTAACTGTCAGGAAATTTCTCCTCAGTTCTAAGTTGCTTCTCTCCTTGATTAGTTTCCACCCATTGCTTCTTGTTCTGCCCTCAGGTGCTTTGGAGAATAGCTTGACTCCCTCTTCTTTGTGGCAACCTCTGAGATATTGGAAGGCTGCTATCCTGTCTCCCCGTCCCTCTTTTATTAAACTGTATTTCTCCCTGTATCTCTATTCCCCTATCTACCTACTTACTGTAATACAATAATACCATAGCAGAGTTGGAAGGGACCTTGGAGGTCATCTAGTCCAACCCCGCTGCTCAAGCAGGAGACCCTATATACCGTGTCAGACAAATGGTTTTCCAGTCTCTTCTTAAAAACACATCCAGTGATGGGCCATCCATAACTTCTGGTGGCAAGCTATTCCACTGGTTAATAATAATAATAATAAATTGGAATTTATTAACCGCACCCTCTCCCCACAGGGACCCGGGGCGGTGCACAGGCATAATTAAAACAATATATAATAATACAGACATTACTAAAATAAAATTAAATAAATTACCCGTGCTAAAAATACAATTAAAAAACCCATTAAAATTTATCGTTAAAAGACAGAGAGAACTATTCAAGGCCGGCCAGTCGAAAGAGATGGGTCTTTAACTTTACACGGAAGGAGCGGAGGTCGGTGGTCGTTCTAATATCAGGGGGAAGGTCGTTCCAGAGGGCTGGGCCCGCCACAGAGAGCGCCCTTCCCCTGGGCGTCGCCCGCTGACAAAGTCTAGTGGACGGCACCCGGAGAAGCCCCTCTCTGTGGGAGCGAATCGGTCGTGAGGATGTGTGGGGCAGGATCCGATCTCGCAGATAGCTAGGTCCCGAGCCATGGAGCGCTTTGAAGATGATAACTAACACCTTGAAGCGCACCCGGAAGACGACAGGTAGCCAGTGCAGCTCGCGCAAGAGCGGTGTTACATGGGCAAACCTAGAGGTGCCCATAATTGCTCGCGCGGCTGCATTCTGAACTAACTGAAGCCTCCGGGTGCACCTCAAGGGGAGCCCCATGTAATAGTTCTCACTGTCAGGAAATTTCTCTTTAGTTCTAGGTTGCTTCACTCCTTGATTAGTTTCCACCCATTGCTTCTTGTTCTGCCCTCAGGTGCCTTGGAGAATAGCTTGACTCCCTCTTCTTTGGGGCAATCCCTGAGATATCGGAAGGCTGCTATCATGTCTCCCCTAGTCCCTCTTTTATTAAACTGTATTTGCTGTCAGATGGGTGATTCTTTGTTACAGTTTGGTTCAATTCGTATTCAACAGTTTAAAGCAGCTGCCTGCCTCCATGTTTTTACTTCAGAGAACAGTCTTGAGCAATATTTCTTCCCCCCCCCCCCCATTCTCTCTGGGCCACCTGGCATTGCTATCCCAGTGCCTTTTTGGCCCCAAGAGGCCGCTGAACAGTTGAAAAGCAGCCTGATGGGCGTGGCTACGGGGAAGTTAAAACACATTTCAGTGGGTACATTTTTTGTGTGTAATTTGCACATGACACACGTGTGCTAGGCACAAAATGAGTAGCTATTCTATTATCGGAAGTCCTTGGCTACATTGTGTGAAAGTTTGGTGTAAATCGGCCCAGTAGTTTTTGAGATTAGTGGATTCGTACAAACTATTTTACATTTTTATTTATATAGATAGAGTTACGTGAAATTGAGTTTCTTTGCTTTGCTTAATGAAGGAAAATGTTCCATTTATATCATCTTGGGTATAGCAAGCAAATAATAAAAAAAAGTGGTTAAATCCACTTTTTGGATGATTCTTGATGGAATTCTTGATGGAATGATAAAGACATTGAATTGTTTTCACTAATTGTGTCAAAGCATACATGGATTTATACAGGAAAAGGTTTTGCAAGAACAAAAGCCAAATTCCCATTTCTTTGAACTCCCATCATGTGCTCAATTTACTAAAAGCCTTTGTAGGCAACAGTGAACAATACACATACACTTTAATACAACTACCTTGCTTCCTAGAAGTTTGCTGCAAGCAAGCAAAACTTTCTTTTGCAACAGGAATAGATTTATGGGTCAGAATGAAGGTTAAGGAAGAGCAGGAATGTGTTTTATCCAACACTGTTCATCTTCTTGGTTGGCAGATACAACTGGATTTCACAAATCCTATGTCTTTTCAGAATACTGATAACATCTATTCTTATATTTGTTGCTTAGTTGATATTCTAGAATCAATTATTAAAGCTGGAAAAGTTATATTCTATTTTTATTACAAGATATAGGATTATATTTTTTTACATCATAGATTAAGGGAATTGTAACAAACCTTGAACAGCGTGGTGTGTCATTTATAGGCAACTTAAGGATAACAATCCAAGTTATAGAAAAATAGAGAGGGAACATGGAATATATCTACAATGGGAAGTTACTGAAATTTTAAGACAGAATTACAAATTGGGGGCATGCAAGGATGTATAATTATATAATTATATAAATTATAATTATATAATTATATAAATTATAATTATATAATTATATAAAGATAATGATGAGAATAGCTAGGAATTGTAACCAGGTCTACCTCTCGACCAAAATTAGGAGGGGGGGTGTTAAAGTGCAATAAGTATAACTATATCCATATATCTATATCTTATCTATCTATTTTTTTGTTCTATTTTTTTGTTCAAGAAAGGATGTTAAAATGAAATATGTATATCGAAAAGGAACTATAAATACCATCAACATAAAATGGAGCTTGCTCAGAAGATGAAATACTCTAAGTAAACGATAAGAAGATAAGGAGAGAGGTAAGAGAAGAATGGAGGAATAGGAGAGAGGGCAAGGAGGGGAAAGAGGGAAATGAGGAGTGGAAAGGGGGGAGAGGAGAAGGAGAGAGGAAGGCGAAGTAGAGTAAGGAAGGATGACAGAGGGAAGAAAGGTAGGGAGGGGGAAGAGAGGGAGAAGAAAGTGATGGATAAGGATAAATATGGTATATGGAGAGCAGAAGAGCTAAATAATTGTGTTTTGGGAGTTGATAGTAAGATGAATTGATGTAAACATCTAATACAAAATAATATTGGCTATGTAATAGTATACATGTGACTATATGTTGTGAAAATGGAAAAATAAAAAAATTCAAGGACAAAAAAGATGCAGGATTATATCCCTGTTTCATAATACAATAGCAAAGTCACTGTTTTCTACAAATCTATGCAACCTATATTTTTGTTTGATAAATCACTCATATGGCATGAAATTCCTGAAAGGCTTAGATATTGTTACAATTTAACAATTACTATTAAATTGTAATTCAATATTTGACATAAGGGTGAAACTACAAGTGTATTAATTATAAGAACTGTGTATGTAATTCAAGGTAACTGTAATTATTTAAATTTAATTTTTTTTGTTTCAGCCTTGCTTGTTTTTTTGCATGCCATTAAAGGACAAGCATAACCTTTTTTGAAACTATTACAAAAAGCCTTATGAGTTTATAAGATTATTCCACACTAGCTTTATTAACTTCACAAACAGATGAACAATTGTTATTGATGATGAGTAATGGGTCTACTTTGGAAGCATGAATGAGACAGTGATTCAAGAATTATGAATATCTCAAATTCAAATTGGCTAAATTAAATCTAAATAATAACAATACAACAATAATAATAATGATGCAAACACTCTTTCATATACAGATTTCCCAGGGAATGAGGCACTACATTAATTAAATGCCACTAAGGGTCGCAATATTCATTCCTTCAGATCAAAACAAATAAGTATGACACCTCTGAACACTAATTTCCAAACCAGAAAACAATACATAACAGATGTTAAAGAGATTGTGCTACACTACAGATGATTAGAGCAAAAAGCCAGATATTATCACTGGCTATCTCTCCGCAACTGATGAACAAGATATGTTTTGACTAAGAAGCAACTCAATATGTGTCAATTGTTCTGAGTTTCATAGTTACATGCAACATAATGATGAATGCATAGAAATAACACAGATACATTCATTGCTACTTACGGATAATCCAGAACACTGAATCAGCATTGATCACATCTGGAATGGCTTGTTTTAACTTTCACTTTTCTTTCTTCCTTAATATGAAATGTACAGGCAACCTGGAAGCTCAAATTCTGTAGCCTCCAGCCCCTCTAGAGTCTGCTGCCAATATTCGGTGATAATTTACTATTGATTAGCATTTTAATAGATTTTAGATGGAGGAGATAAAGGAACTACCAGCCATTATTAAAATAGGATTTTAAAAATTCAGATTTACTGTCTTGATATTACTGTGTGACTACCCACGCTTTCTGTGTCCCTGGACGACCGGGGGGGGGGGGGAGTGCCATCTTTGACAAATATTGGAGGTTAATTATCCCCGTGCATATAAGCTTTCATCTAGCCATTCATTCTGTTAAATTTTGTTATTGAATCTTCATAGAATATTTTCTAAGGCAGGATCTATCTATGCAATGATAATTCTGGCAACCCAAATATTTTTCATGTGCGTGTACTGCCTGTCTTTTCAAATTAAGAAGCAACAAGCCAATTTGGGATTTGCAGTCAGTCAGATTGCATATACAATTTGTACAGAAGCAAGTAAAGTTCAAAAGTCAGGATGAAATGACTGACTCCCTTGTCCTTGTGCAATTCTGCAAATAGACCTTCCAGACTATCTAATTCCTGACATCACCTTTCACCCTTGTCAGTAACCTTCCCTCCTAATTTTCCTTTGAATGATTAGAAAAAGGCCACAAAGAGGAAGCATGTACTCAGCTCGCTATTCAACTCATGATGTGCTGAGTTGATTCTTCATTCACCTCATCAATACTGAACAGCACTAAGGCCAGTAATGCCATGTGAAATCTCTTCAACTGTGTGCTTGTCGGCAACATGAGAGCCCACTCAGACCTTCTCAACTGGTAGTAACTTCCAGATACAACAACTGTTTATTTGTGAGAAGAGCGGCTTGAAGCTGGGAAGAGTGGAGACGTAGTTTTTTTATTTGAAGATACATATGTATAACTGATAGAATCTACTAGGCAAGCATGATTAATTGCCCTTGTAACTCCCTAAGTCTTCTCAGCAATGAGCTTTCCAAATTCATTCTGTTTGCAGGTTTTTCATTATGGATATTTGAGTCATTCTCACCTTTATCTACGGCTAATGTGTGCATAGATACTTTGAAAGATAACACTCATTTTACCAAAAAATCATATTGAAATGTATACTTTGGTCAAAATTCACATTTATTCACTAATATCAATTGTGAAATGATGCACATATCAGTATTTGTTATGTTAAAAAAATGTTTAAAAGAATAGGTTGATGAAACAATCTAACAGAAATGAAAGTATATGAAAGTAACTCCTTACATAAATAGTCCAATTAAACATTACGATCTTTCCCAGCAATAGCTGAGTGTACCTTTTTTAGTATACTTGGCAAATTGGTATTATCTGCATTGTAGCATCAATAGATTCCCCTCAAGCATTTCTACTTTTGTTATGGATGAAACCCCTCTCAGTAATACCATGTTTCCTTGAAAATAAGACAAGGTCTCATTTTCTTTTGACCGAAATAAGTGCTTGGCCTTATTTTTGGGGAGGTCTTATTATTTTTGAGGCATAGGAGGTGACGAGCGTGGTCACCTCATGGCTGCTGCCGTGTGGCAATATTTTTGAGGATGGCTTATTTTAGCGCATGTGCTCAAAAGCCCGATTGGGCTTATTATCCGGGAGGTCTTATTTTCAGGAAAACAAGGCAGTTGGCCTTTAAACTCACAAAAGGGACTGGATTTAGGAAGCCTAAATTTGGTTGTGTTTGACTTAAACTAAAAGTAACTATTCGGATTTTTAATGTATTTAATATTTTCATTATCTTATTTTTGTTGCCTTATGAACTGAACTGAGAACTGTTTTTGTTTGAAAGCTCAATACTTTAGCTTTTCAAAAATATATTAAAATTATTTCATGTTCTTAGTGTATTGCTCACTCATAATACATATGAGAAAAGGGAGAAAGTAAAGAGATTACAGACTTAGGGAGCACAATAAATGTGTAAATCCATCGCAGACAATGTTGTTGTTTTTTTAAAAAGTTCACATTAAAGGGAGATAACTTATTTTTTTAATCAAGTTGAATTGAGAAACAGGTACCCTGATAATTCTTTGGCACAATGATTTGTTTGTAATGACATGAGACAACAAATTTAGCCTTCCCACAAGGGAAATAGAAATGAACAAAAGCTTAATCCAAAATGGTTTTGTTTCTTTTTGCAAAGATGAGACTTGAAAACAACCCAAGACAATGAAATCCTATTACCAGCATATACTACTGGGATTAGGGAAGGTCTGTGCCCAATGTGAAGATGCATTTTATGCAAATAGGGATGTTAATATATAATATGACTTGTACAGATCCTTTATTCAATAATGTTCAGAAAACTGTTGTCTGGAATCTTTGTAGATTTGATCTTTGTAAAGTGTAAATTGGTAGACTTCCCCTATACATGAATGTGGTAAGTCAAAAGAACACCGACACAATGATTCTCTTTCTGAACAGAAGAGAAAGTGGATGCTGAAAGTATGAAATCATACAAAAGTCCAAGCAAATCAGGAAACTCTATTCCCACAGTATTGCAAGAAAAAGCAGAACAATTTTACATGCTTACTACTGGTTCAGACAGTGTTCTCTAAATCTGGTGAAAGGAAGCAAGTTATATTTGCAGTAAGAAAGCACAATAGGACTTAGTATGATTTAATGGACATTTTTGTTTTGAGATGCTTTTTTTTTCAGTTCAGGGTCTTGCAGTATCTTTGAATTATCATTTTCTTACTTTAAGAATAATTAAACTAAAATGGCTGAGTGTGGTATATGCCCTAAGTCTCTGTTTCTGCACATGATCTGTATATGTCTATAAACAATTCTTCCAGTTGTTCAGTTGTAAAATATATATATATATCATCTGTTGTACCTGTTAAAATTCTACTTAGGAATCCTTATATAACCGGTACAACAGATGAATCAGTCTGTCTAACGGTGAAGGCATCATACTAGAAATTGGGAGACTGTGAGTTCTAGCTCTGTCTTAGGCACCAAGCTAGTTGGGTGACTTTGGGCCAGTCACTTCCAGCCAAAAAAAAAAGGCAATGGCAAAAGATTTCTAAAAATCTTGCCAAGAAAATGTCAGGAACTAGTCAGGCAACTGACATGGACTAAAAGCTGAAAAATGAGGGGATGGTAGGAGAGGAGAGGAGAAGGGTGAGGTAGGGGAAGGAAAAGGAAAGGGATGAGACACCTGGAGGTTCCACTTAATTGTTGGAAAGTGTAACCTTTAAGAAGGGGAAATTGACAGACTTCTCAGAATTGAGATTATTATTGCCACCTAGCAAGTGTGCCTTAAATGGTTCCATGGTAATTCTGTAGTGCTGCAGACAACAATGTAGGCATGTCATCCTAACACTAACATCCTAGTGACATTGGGAGCATCGTGCATAGTGTAACTGGCTAAGTGCTCAGATTCTCAGTAGGCTACTATTTAGAGCTCCATCAATGAGGGACAAAACAGTGAAGTATGAGTACAATATTTTAAAGGGTTATTACTGTATGTCAAGATGTAGCAGAAGCGTTCCTATTGTTCAACTTGAAATTGTTTCAGCAGCTTCAGATAAAGTCTAGGAAAACCAAAGCTTGGAAAACCACATTTCTACTGTTATAAAAATATTTGTTTTCTTATGGGATCAACAATCCTCATATATTTTTTGTTAATAGTACCAAATGCACTTGGATAAACAATGAATGCCAATACTTGGAGTCCCATTATTTGCATTGTATAAATAACTTTATAGTAATTTCAATGGAAGACATAAAGAACAAAAGTGCATTTTCTACTACAGTAGAAAATGACTATATGACTATTCTACTTCAGTAGAAAATGACTATATGACTATAACAACAGTCACATTCACACACACACACACACACACACACACACACACACACACAAATATGCTGGTTGTAACCCAGAAAAAAGGAACACTAATATAAACTTTTAAAGTAATTTAATAAGCAAACATTCAATATACAAAGTGGCCTGTATAATCAACTTTGTGGAAACAAATTAATATGAGATGTATTCATAAAATAATAACAGATCCTGTCAGTGTAGATCATAAAATGACTGCATAGATTCACATCAAATTATATAATGCTAAACCATTACATAAGGCTAAATGCATGAGTTGGAATGAGTGTGACCATGCTTTGGACTCCCTAGATGGTGACAGAAGACTAGCAAAGTGGACTTAATTTACCTCTTTCTATTTCCTTTTCTTTTATAAAGTTCAGACATCATGGTTTAAAACAAAATATCCTAATTAACTCAATTTTATAACTGACAAAGTTGGATTGCTTTGCAATTAATTGGGTAATTTGAAACAAACTATGATTTCTGCTTTATCTAATGCAGTAAGTTAAGAGTAAGAGAAAGTGAAAGTATGGTTACACTAACTATACAAGATGTAGGAAGAAGATTACATTAATTAATATATTATATTAACAGATTAACAGAGTTGGAAGGGACCTTGCAGGTCATCTAGTCCAAACCCCTGCCCAAGCAGAAGACCCTACATCTGCCTCTACCTAGGATTGAACTCCCAACCTCCTGATTGGGAGGTGAGAGCTCCACCTCTAGGCCACAGATACTAAAAGAATAGTTCAAAAAGTATGTCTATATTTTTCTACTATAATATATGTGTTGGATAATCCATGGTTTATGGAAAATGTTTTATTCCTTCAGTCCAAACTTTCAACCAGAGAAGTTAACAGTACTGTTCTTTCTTCCTGAAGCTTTTGTGGCCATCAAGGATTCAATTGCCTTGTTCTCCTTTGACAAGCATGAATATAATGTAACTTCTATGCAGGTACATACTGAAGACCTCTCTCACATCATTCCTTCAAAAATCAGTGCAATGGAATAGATGTTGGACATTCAGATTTCTAACTTCTTATGGAAAATACTATAAAATTTGCTTTATTTTATGAAAAAAATAACCTGCATAATTTTCAGACAAAGTATTAATTTTAAACACAACAGGTAGCATTCAATATTTTTTGAATAATGGCAATAATGAAGTTTTCATTAATAGGAATTGGGAAGCAAGACAGGAGCATTAACAGTTGTCAAATTAATAACCATCAAGCTAATATCTACCAAAATATTTTTTACTAGGTTACAATTCTATGAAAGTTAAATAACTCACTGAGCTCAAAATACTTATTTTAATTGTTTTGTTTTTATATTTTACCTGCATTTTTATTCTGTTATTCTAAAACTACTAGCTTTAACTAGAAGAAAGTTAATAATCATTAAGAATGAATGAGAAATATAGCCCATCAGAATCTCTGAATGATTATACATATCTTAAACCCTCAAAAAGACAAAAACACATTTTAAATCCAGTTTTAAAATTAACTAATATAAAACAATGTTAAAATGTGTATATAAAAAAAACCTCACAAAATGTATTATATTAAAAATGCCTCCAAAATTGTGTAGAAAGGAAAACTGCACTGGAAAATATAAGCATGAATGCAAATCTCGGGTTTTTTTTTTTTGAAGATTTTGCTGGTTATAAACATTTGCAATTTAATTCAAAAGAGAAATTTAGCAAAAAGCAATCCACACACATCCAAAATGATACAACTCTAGCAAGGGAATAACAAATGATCTAATTTCTGGGTTTGCTGTTCTCCATCTATAGCATCCTAAACAAGAAAATAAGATGGTGCAGGCTAATGTTACCTTAGTAATGCACTCTCAAGACAATATGTGATACTAATGTTGCAAATTTATTTTGTCAGTAGAGTATTCAAGACTGAAGTGTAAGAATAGTTGCATCATACAAGATGTGCCATGACTGAAAGTGTATTAAAAAATAAAAGAAACATTTGTTGTAAGCAAGCTACAATAATTGATGTATTTTTATTATATCACTGTTTTTATAAATGAAATAAGAAAGAAAAAAACACTAGGACATAATACCTGCTGAAATACAGCAAGGGTATTTGTCTTAGCAATCAATCCTACTTCAAGTTCACCCTAATTCATTCTAATGTTACATATTATTTTTAGAAATTAAAATAAAATAATTTTCTTAACTTGAATGGAATTTTGAATGATTTAGGTAAACGTCCAAGTAGGTGATCAAGATATGTCCAAAACTGTAAAGTGTTTTTCAAACTCGGGAACTTTAAAATACGTGGACTTCAAAACTAGAATTGCTTAGCCACCATGGGAATTCTATGTGTTGAAGTCCTTACATTTTAAAGTTCCAAAAACTTTAAAACTTTTAAAAACACTGCTGTAAAGTCTCAAAGCATGAACCTGAAATGGATTCAATATTGTACACTGCAATGATGATCCTTTTTTTTTTTACTATATAGTTACACCTATTTAAAATGTAGTAAATGGGCAGTGAGTGTTTTCAACTCTCTTTGAAAAGGATTATTTGCAGAGTGAAATAATCAGTTCATTTCAAGCTCTCCACGATATTTACAATAATAAAGCAAACATTAATAAACAACCAGAGAAGAGATTTCCAGCATCATAAGAGCAAAACTAAGAATAATTCAAAGAGAGATGAAACGTACCAGTTCACTTAGTTTGGACTAAAGCTGAAGTTTTAACAAGTATATTGTGGAGCTATATAATAACAGAGCAATTTTTATACATAATCATATTTTGATGGGTAGGAACGTCTTCCTTCATCACTTTTGACAGTATTATTATCCATTACTGGAGTCTTCTTGGTTTCATTAGCGGATTTATACCCAGCAGACTTGTAGGAGACTGCCTTGTAACTGAAAAAGAAGTAAATCAAGGTGTCATTTAGTGGAAGTGGGAGGTAACAGTCTATCCTGGAGTTATCCGCACTCAATAGAGTTCTCTACACTTTATAAATATTCAGTGTCTACACAACTAATATATATAAGGGCAATTTATATAATATAAATTGCCCTCTGTTGGCCCCTCAGGGTAAACCAAATAGGAATCACAACCAGATGATCTAATTCTATTTTATTGCAAGCTACCTTGACAGAATCTTGTAAACCTGAAAGTACATTTCTCATATCCTTTACAGTAGGGAAACTAGATAGGGTCTCTTATGAGTGTCTTGCTCCACCCACTATCCAGTTACAGCTACGCTGTCTCTTATCTGCCCATTCCTTGACAGCATCTCTTTGCCCAGTCTCCCAAGGTCTTTCTTACTTACCATTATTCTCTCTCAATCACAATGAATTAAAACTATGTCAGTATCATGCACCTGAGACTCCACACTAAGTCACAATTTGTCCCATCCTTATTGCTGGGCTTGGGCAACAACACCATTGCCAAGTAGTTACTCACTTCTTTAATTTTCTCATATTGGCCCAACAGAACAGTGCCCAAGCATTAGAAAGTAATGAAAAAAGTAAATGAAAATAACACACCAAAATGATAGATAATCAACTGGAAAAAGAGGGGGAAATGTCTCTTTGGAGCTTTGCAGACTTTCCAGGGAATTGGTGGCTTAACCACATAAAAATCACGCTTCATCACTAAAGAGTTGGTCTTCTTGTGATATTATTGTGGGAGAAATTTGCATGCCTAAAACTTCATTTCTATAAGCAAACTCATAATTCAGCAATAGGGTGGGTTATTTCCCTAAATTACATTTGAAAACATCAATAATCTGTTTCTTTCTCACATTAAATATGATTTTCCAGGTGTATGAATTACAAATATTTCTATTCGCACTTCATACTAGTACTAATAGCCACCACTATCCTACATAATGGTATTCTTTTTAATATAAAAGTTGGGCTTTACTAGATATCTGCTAAAGAAATCAACTAGAGGAGAAAAGGTAACATACAAAGAGCTAATACTGGAACAAATTTATGAGCTGTATTTTTTCCAGAACTGTCTTGATTATCTCCTGCTTCTGTTTTTAAACATTCTTTGTTGATTGTTATTGCATCTTTCTGTAAAAGTTGCTCATAATTTTTTTTAAAAGGTACAATAACTGAAAATAATCTTCCATACTCCTTCATCATACAACTGGCACCGACAACTGTCGGAAACCTGACAACAACATTGTTCACGTATAATAATAGAAACTCACTGGGTCTCCTCAGGTACCAGTCCTCGGCAAGCAACACACATCATAATGCCGCCCACAAAGGCCAGGCCTCCAGCAACCCATCCCACAAAGAGAGCAGAGCCGAATGTGTATCTGCAAAAAGAAGAGAAAAGGCCAGACTTATTTTTCTGAATAAACTGAGCCAGACTAAATTAGTCTGGATTAATTCCACTGAAATCAGAAGGGCTTAAATCCGGGATGTCCAATTTGCCTCACTAGCTGCAATATGACTAAAGCACTCTCCTGCCCATTCCATGGTATGCAGCTCCTGATTAACTTGGATGTGATTCCCAGAAACCCTCCCCAAATGTTACCAAATTATAATTTCTAAGAAAATAATATTACATATATTAATCTTGTTAATAGGAAATAAATAATCAATCTGTCTGTCTGTCTGTCTGTCTGTCTGTCTGTCTGTCTGTCTGTCTGTCTGTCTGTCTGTCTGTCTATCTATCTATCTATCTATCTATCTATCTATCTATCTATCTATCTATCTATCTATCTATCTATCTATCTATCTATCTTATGACTGTGGTGCTCCTCAACAAAATATCCATCACATTGTGTCTGAATGGCCATTAAGAGCTTACACTGGCCCAATGTCTGATTTTTTTTCCAAATGTCCATGTATTTGCCATGCGCTAAATAAATGGTTAGTTTGTTTGATTGACGAATAGTCCTTTTAAACTCAAGCATTGACTCTGGGTAACATATAAGAGAAACAAAGAAAATGCAGGAAAAAAAGTAACCATGCAATGTTAATAAATCCTCAACATGCAAAATGATGATCAAAAACCACTGCCTTGGCAGGTCCAAATACCCGGGGGAAAGGCCAGAGTTTAGTAGATGAATTATAATTTTGCTTTGGAAATTTCATTTCTCTGATTATAGACCTGATTGACCTCTTCGCCCTGTTCCTTGAGGTTATTCTCACAGCCCATTATATGTATGCGAAAAGATTATTAAAATGAGCTTACTATTTCAGTGTTGATATTAGTAAGATAGCAGCAACATTCTCCTTCTAAGCACTGTGGACTGAAATTACCTTACTTGGAGTGACGGCATCATTCCTGGCTGGTACATATTAGCTGTTGACATCCAGTAGTCTGTAACAAGCATGTTGGCGAAAACAGATACTCCACAGATAGCACAGATACCTATCAAAACAGAACAGAGATTCTTAGTATCAGATCCAATGAGTCTGTAGTGTATCAAAACTTTAAAACCTGTTTTTTATTTATTATGTAATTATAAGCAGGGCAATATTATGATCATGCAACTGGGTTTTTTTTTTTTTACCTCCACTTATCTTACCAGATTTAAGCTCTATTCCCCAGGAAAATGGCAACACAATTTATTTTTGGTAGGCTTACTTCACTGTAATGTTCATGAAGTTGAAGAATATCATTGCTATGAGTCCTATAGCCTACCCCCAAACTATGATCATCTATTGCTAGGAAGGAACAGTGATCTTCATGCTCTCTTTATGGGAGTCCCAGAAGCTTTTACTTATCCATTGCTGAATTGAGTACTTATATAGAGACAAACTGTAGATCCAATCCATCAAAGAACAGTTTACAAAAGGAAAAAAAATGAAACAATGGACTTGTATTAAAAAATATAATTTTGGGCTGGGCATCACGACATCTTATTTCCTGAGATGCTGTTCAGTAGTGAACAAAGAGTTACTGAAACAGAGTCTGAATGGTCTTCTATTTGGCATGCATAATATTGGATAGCTGTACTCAGCAGGGGATTAAACTAGACAATTTTCAAAGTCCAACTGTTGTATCCTCTGATATTGTACTGCACTTAGAACATCTGGTGGATTTCTGTTTCATGATAACATGAATGTCCTGCAGAAATAATTTGTTAGTTCTATTCTCAATAAATAATTTTAAATAGCATGCAAATTGTGAAATCGATTGAAATTATTATAAAAATGATAAACAGCAATATATGAAATAGCAGGCAACAATCATCCCCATCTCCCTGCCCTGAAATTGCATATGACAATGTGCTAGGACTGCAATAGTAGGATTCAAAATTTTTACTACCAGTTCTGTGCACGTGATTTGGTGGGCATGATATGGCTTGGTGGGCATGGCTTGGTAGGCATGGCAGGGGAAGGATACTGTAAAATCTCCATTCCCACCCCACTCCAGGGGAAGGTTATTGCCAAATGCCCATTTCCTCCTAATCAGCTGGCACTCAGGAGGCAGAGGATAGATGGGGGCAAGGCCAGTCAGAAGTGGTTCTCCAAACTACTCAAAATTTCTGTTACTGGTTCTCCAGAACTGCTCAGAATATGCTGAATCTCTGGCTAGGAGTGAGTGGAGTGTGAGATGGTGGTGGCTTGGTCAGTGTTTGTAGGTGAATGGGGAGAACAGTACATGTGATGACCTTTTCCTACAAAATCCTCTTCTTTGCAATTCTCTTCAGCCTCAAATATGAGAATGTGTCTTAGATGTGATCTTCTGATGCTGGCTCCTATAAGACCCATCCGGGATTCATTACTAAAGCTGTTTGAACTGGATATATATTCAAGATGGCAGCGCGCTTAGGCACTGCGGCTTTGAACTCCTGGTGTCACAGTAGAGTTAGGCAAAAACTAGTCTATACCCGCAGGGAGTTATTAAGTTATTATTAAAGATTGGATCTTCTAGTCGCCTCTATATTACCAGCGACTTCCAGCAGTCTCATAATATACCGAGTGACATAGCAAAACTGCCAGGCTCTCCATGGATCATTGTTTGGCCTAGGAGGCAGTGAAGAGAGCCAAAGCAGAAGCGGGGATGCAGAGCAGGTTTGCTAGTTCAATTACGGAAGCAGTCTCACAGACCAGCATTACCAAGCATTTCCTAACCAACTCTAGATCCTTTGTCCACAAAATTGATGAACTAGAGCTATGGATGGCAGTGAATAAGCTCATTCGTGACTGCTGTGTGATGATCATCACAGAGTCCTGCCTTCATCCACTTGTACCGGATGTGTCTGTGGAGCTAACTAACCGTACCACACACTGCTTTGACAGAAACAACAACTCTGGTAAAAGCAAAGGTAGAGGACTGTATATTTACACACATAATAACTGGTGTACTAACTGTTCTGCAGACGTGGAATTCTCAACTGTCATTTGTCGGCCATTTTATTTACCTAGAGAGATTTCTGTTATAGTTATCACTGCTGTCTATATTCCATTTGATGAAAATGTTAGCACAACGCTCAAACCAATTTCATTGTAATTTTATTACAATGACAATAAAGATGATGATGATGATGATCATTATTATTATTATTATTATTATTATTATTATTATTATTATTATTATTATTATTATTATTATTATTATTATTATTATTATTATTATTATTATTATTATTATTATTATTATTATAGAAAGGTAACCCGCTAAGCTAAGTTTATCAGAACCTTATGCAATTTTTAGTAATTGGGAAGTGGTGGGGATGTGGTCAACTAACAGTTCTTGACACACTTGTAATATTTTAAAATGTTCTCCACCTTTTAATTTCCAATACCTCTTTAAAAATGGATGGAGTCTATATAAACTCTAACTCACCAGCTACAATGCACATAACTCCAGCAGCCAAGGTCATGCTTGCCTTTGCAGAGTCCTCCATGTTGCCCATCCGTAAACATTTCAGAGAAAATGTACCCACCAGGAGACCAAAAGCACCCAGCACAATGCCCACAATCATCAGCGCTCTTACAGCTTGGAGCATCGCTGTCAAAAAGAGGAAAAAAATAGTAGAGGGAAACATGGAGAAAGACGTCTCAAGTGAATGAATACATTAAAACATTGTTCAAAATTCAGTATATAACTATGAAATAATCTGGGTCTAAGCCACTGTTCTTTCATCATAGATTCAGGACTGGGAGGAAATACTGGAGAGAAAGCTGAATGATCAGTTTGCTAACCCGAGACCTTAATGGACATTAGTATTGAGGGATTTCAAGAAAAAAAGAGTAGATAAATTCAGGAAACCTATTTGCTATTACAGTATAATCTTCAGGGGCTCTTTCTCAACAAATGCCAGCTGCTGGTAGGCTGACAAACAGAATCTCTGCTGCCTTGAACTATCTGGCAAAGGATTTATTTGTTTAATTATCAAATTCATAAAGCTGCCCACTTCACAAAAAGTAACTGTGGGTGGTGAACAGCAAAAAAAGTCACAAAAAGAATAATGTCAAAAGTAATATTTTTATTTGTAAAAGCACACACAAGAGACTTGTGTATAACAGGCATGTCAAACTCAAGGTCCGCAGGCTGGATCCATGGGTGGGTGCTTAGATATGGCTCATGGAGATCCCTGGAAACAGTGAAGGACCGACTTCATTTTTGGCTTGGACAGCCTCCTGCAGCCATCTGCCAGCAAAAATGGGGCTTGGGGTGGGGCAGAGAGTTAGAAAAATAAAGTAAAACAAAACAAAAGTTATGTTTTCCCTTTTGCATTTGAATATCCAAGAAGAGACAGGAAAGGAAAAAAGGAAAGAGGAAAGACAAGGAAAAAGAAGGGAAGATGGGAAGGAAGAAGAAAGGAGAAGAAAGAGGGAAGAAAAAAGAAGAACAGGAAAGCAGGCAGGAAAGTAGGGAGGGAGGGAGGGAGGGAGGAGGGAGGGAGGGAGGGAGGGAGGGAGGAAGGAAGGAAAGAAGGAAAGAAAGAAAGAAAGAAAGAAAGAAAGAAAGAAAGAAAGAAAGAAAGAAAGAAAGAAAGAAAGAAAGAAAGAAAGAAGGGAAAGTCCTGCCTTAGCACTTGGCCACAAGCAGAGGACAAGGCTCCTCTGGAGAACAAGGATTTGGTGCTCTCTCTGGTCTCACCTTCTGATGGAGACAATGGGTCCTCCCAGCCCTTCCCGGGCCACCACAAGAGCCCCCAACATGAGTGATGTCAAGCTGGCCACCCCCACTTCCCAAGGTCAAACACAAACCCTGAATAAAATTGAGTTTGATACCCTTAATCTGACTATTCATTTCCTGGAAGTATCTGACATAGCCATAATAGTCAGCAGCTATATGTTGATCTAGGTTGAAAATTAGGCAAAGCTAGTATAAAATATCCATAGGAAAGAAGGAAACAGCTGAATCTCTGAAGCAAATCCCAAGTCTCTTTCAAAAGAGTTCACATTCATTGCCTCTTTTCATTTGTATCCATTTTTCCTGGTAGAACAACAGTTAAATTGTAAGACTGTACGTGTGTCTCTTATCAGTTCTATGTTTGCATGTAGCACCTGGACCCTGAAATGTCCCTTGGTTTTTGTTATTGTTCTTTCCCAACTTGTAGAAACCTGGTGTAACATTCAGAGTCTTATATCCATATCAGCCTTACAATGCTTCTCTTCTCCAAACCCCACCCCCCCAACAAATTATTTGATTATTTATATAATGTTATATTTGTCTTAATATTTCAGTTGTCCAGGCTGGAATCTGAAGTGCTGTAAAGGCAACAACCAACCTCTCAAATTCTACTGAAGCCAATTAGTAACCAGTTCAGTTCTCAAATGAAAATGTTCTAGCAGCACATAAGAAAACTGTGCAGGTATAAATCCAGTGCATCTTCCTTCTACATTTTCAATTTAACAGGTATTTAGCTGTTCTTTTCCTGACCTTGGAAATCTTGCCATTAGTCTCTAATTGGTAAAACCTCTTTCAGGCATAAAAAACAGGGGTGCATGCATCACAAGTTTCAGCTTTTGTATCATTACTGCTAATATGAAAACTGGAAATATATCTGCCAAGTAAAAAGCATGTTCTGGTCTATTGTTCCATACACTGGAAAAGAAGGGGGGGGGGGGGGAATCTACTGTTTTTCTCCTCTTTGGACTATTCTGCCATTCTATACTCTTGCATATACTTAATTGAGGGGGAAATCTTATTACAAGCATTGGATCCTACTTCTGCATTCAAAATTTACTAGAGCTATCATGTCAACATTTCCAAGCTATGGAAATCTAACTCTGGCCTTCTATTAATTTTAAAAATTGTATCATTGCTTAAGCAATGAGAAAGAAGAAAGGAAATCAACCAAAACAGAACTAAACTTTGTCCATAACAAACAATTTACAGAATATAATTTTGAAAAAATAGCACATAAACATGCGGCTCATCTAGAAATTAACGAAGTATGGCAGGAAAATTCTGTTTTTTAGTTCTTGTTTGGATATATCTTATTTCTGAATTTATAGCACAATACAATACAATACAATACAATAAACTAACTCTCCTTGGTTAGTTTCCACCCATTGCTTCTTGTCCTGCCCCCAGGTGCCAGGGAGTCAAACTTTTCTCCAAGGCACCTGGGGGCAGGACAAGAAGCAATGGGTGGAAACTAACCAAGGAGAGAAGCAACTTAGAATTAAGGAGAAATTTCCTGACAGTAAGAACAATTAACCTCTGGAACAGCTTGCCTCCAGCAGTTGTGAATGCCCCAACCCTGGAAGTCTTTAAAAAGATGTTAGACAGCCATTTGTCTGAAATGGTATAAGGTTCCTGCCCATGCAGGGGGTTGGACTAGAAGACCTACAAGGTCCCTTCCAACTCTGCTATTGTATTGTATTGTATTGTATTGTATTGTATTGTATTGTATTGTGCTATAAATTCAGAAATAAGATATATCCAAACAAGAACTAAAAAACAGAATTTTCCTGCCAATACTTCGTTAATTTCTAGATGAGCCGCATGTTTATGTGCTATTTTTTCAAAATTATATTCTGTAAATTGTTTGTTATGGACAAAATTTAGTTCTGTTTTGGTTGATTTCCTTTCTTCTTTCTCATTGCTTAAGCAATGATACAATTTTTAAAATTAATAGAAGGCCAGAGTTAGATTTCCATAGCTTGGAAATGTTGACATGATAGCTCTAGTAAATTTTGAATGAATATTTATCAAGAACTCATATTATTCCTGCTCTTCCTGTTATAAAATATCTTCCCTATTGATTTATTTGTCCTTTCTCCCAAGACTCAAAGAAAAAATCTATCACGCACTTGCTAAAAATAACTTCTAACGTCTTAATGCCTAAATACAATAGTTTATTTCCTCTTAATGATTATTGTAATAAGTATTATAAGATTATTGTGAACAACTGAGTAAAGTTGTTACTTTTTACATGGAATTACATAAGAAACAAACTATGTTTTGTACAGATTATGCAGTTGTTTGATAAGTATAATTTAGAAGTAAACGTGGAACCAAAATGATATAGAATTTCATTTCTGCATATATTGATATTCCCCTTCTGCCACTTCTAAACTCATTTTATGATACCAAAACATAATATTTTGTGTTGGGTTTGTATCCTTTTCAATAGATAGGAATGTGATGAATTTCAAAATTATTGTTTATAGAAACGTTTACTGCAAAATAACCTATTAAATCTCAACATTTATTTGAAAAAAGGAATGTAAACATTTGTTAGTAAATTAGATTACTAACATTAAGATTAATAGCATTGCAGTCTAGCTCAGAACTACTTTTTTCATAGCACTCCTCATAATTCCAAGTGTACGATATCTTTCTGATTATGAAACAAACACATCCAGAAAAATTAATTAATTAATTAATTAAAAAATAAAAGCTCTTAGAAATATGAAATAGTTAATACTGAACTAAAACCAAATCATGGTTTTACCAATTATGTTAGCACTTAAATAAGACCATTAGAAGATTTTCTGTAAATTAGATTTGTAATTTAAATCTAATTTAAATCAAGTTTAAATTCATAACATGATATAAGTAAATACATAATTTGACAATTAGTATCATAATTCATACTATAAAATTCTAGAACAATAAAGAAGAAGAAAGATATGCAATCCTACGAAGAAAAAAACATGCCAGACAAAACATTAGTTGTGTTTCATTGAGCTTTTTCTAAAAGTTGATCGATCTCAGAGTTGTTTTATAATATGCAAGTTACTTGTATAACTCAAATGTTAGTTCAAGTTCTTTTTTTTCCATAACTGCTGTGTGTATATCTAACTTCCATCAAGTGTATATCCTCGTGAGTTACGCACATTAATACCATAGGAAATTCTGATAAAAATTTGGAAGTTTTAAATAATTAAAATGACATTGTTCTTATTCTTTCATATTTTAAGGCCAGCAATCTACTTTTCATAGTGGAAAATATCAGACTGTCCTGGGGAGAAAAACTTCATGCCTTTTACTCAAATAAGTAGATTATGAATAAGTATATATTACATTAGTTTTAACATAACAAATAAAAAAACACTCAGAAAGAAAGCTAACAACTTTAAACCAATTTTGATTTCTTTTCCTTTGTAATAGTAACAAGGTTTAAACATTAGTATTTTCTATGCACTACTTTTGTAATGACAATACCCTTAGAAGTACATATATCTACTTACTGTAGTCAATATAATCCCCATTTATATAGGCAAGCTATTTAAAATATTGTATTTGCCAGATTACAAAAAGCATTCACTTTTATTTTATTACTGTGGTAGCTTTGGCCATACCTGGAAGCCCAAGAATTGTATAATAAGGCCGACACTCAGTAAGACCTGTACTCTGACTCACACAAGTCCTCCAAAGGCCTTGATACATGAATAACGATGTCACTGGATTACTGTTTAAATCCTGGGTGCTCCATGGATCCATCGCCGTGGACACAATACAGCCCGCAAATCCAAGGGCTGAGACACAAAACCCCATCACTTGGCAAATTGTGGTAGACATATTTCCTTCTGCTACCAAGCTTAAGGTAATGCCAAAGTCCCCTTCACTGCACTAGCAAATTGTCGTTGTGTCAGCCCTTATCAAGTGGTTTCCATTAATAAGTTTTGTTTGCTCAACCTGTTTTTACAAGATAAAGCAGTTTCACTCTTGGTGAATGTGTTGAGTGCCTCAGTTGGTGGCTTTAGACTAGAAACCAGAATTTTTCTTCCTAGTTTGCCCAATAGTCCATATAGATCAGCTGATAGGCAACTTTCTCTGATAAAGTGTTTCGTAGACTCATCATACAGTCACATACTGAATTGTTTTGTTTAGCTTTGCATACATATGACTCCGACACATCATGAATTAGATTATTATGAAAAAAAGAGATAAGAGTAATATATTTATGCTAATTTTCATCATAACAAACTTTCTCAATAATGCTATTAAAACCTAGTTTTGTTTTGGCTTATTTTACTTTCATAAAGCGCTGTAATTGAACATTATTTCCATGTTATTAATTGAGCAAAGTGTAATGCTTCATTTAAAAATCTTTCCAATGTTCTAAATGGAGAACACTTTCTGTTAAATACTGTGCATTTTGAGTTTTAGGAAGTCTTGTTTGGGTGAAATAGCCTCTAAACCACTTTTTTTTTTTAAAAGAGTGATCTAAGGGCTTGGGAATTATTGTTAAATCAGAATGGTAGAACTACATTGATATAACCTTGAACAATGAAAGAAAAATGATTTTTAATTTTATTACAATCTTATTACAATGACAATAAAGATTATTATTATTATTATTATTATTATTTATGCATTTATAATAACTATATACTGTAGCTGTTTATATTATGAACCACACGCACGTCACAAAATGATAAAAAAATTAAAACACATAAATTCAAATAAAAATAATTGCAACAAGATGGAGATGTTGTATGTAGGGTAACTTGAAGCCACGCCCACAAAATATGGAGGCAAATCCCTGAGCCGGTAGGGATCCCGGGTCGCCAAATGGCCCCGGAGGCGACATCCAGCCCTCTTCGACCACCTCTGAGGGCTGGCCCGGGAAGCAGGACACCCAGTCACCACACCTGGAGATTTTTAGATTTTAAAATCAGATGTTGAGGGTGTGGTGGCTGAAGACCAGCCGGGTGCAGGGAACGGTTAAAAACGGCCAGGAAACAAACGAGTTACGGCCTAGAGCGGCTGCTGATTAACGGAGCAGCCTGGTGGAGCGGCCGGCAGGAGGAATGGCCTAGTAAAGCGGCCGATAATCAGAACGGCCAGAAGGACTAGGCACTGAAGAGAAATGAGTCGACAGAGCGGCCTGGCTTAGCGCCCATTATTCAAAGCAGCCGGATAGGTCAGCCAGTAAATAAAGCGGCCGGCCGGAACGGCAGATCAACGTTCTATCTATCAACGGACATAACCAACGGCCCAGCAGCTGATGCTAACGGCCCAACAGGTAGGACCAACTGGCAAATAAATGAAATTAACGGCTCAGCTAGCAGTACCAGCAGCCCAGCGGATGATCTCACCTGTCCAGTGATCTCTAACAGCTCGAATAAAAGTGATCTAGCTGGTCTATGGTACCTGCAAACACCAGCCCCAGAGATAGAGGCCTTAAAACGACACCACTGGCTCTGGAAGACTTTATCGGACCGGAAACGTGGGCCTAGAAATCATCACCCCCACCAGCAGCGACCCATAACCTATAGCTCAGCTTGCAGAGATTACATCTGCTCCAAGAACTGTAACCGAATATTCCCATAGAAGACATCTGGCAAAGAAGGCTTGGCTGACATGGAAGTCTAATGGAAGGACCCAGGGAGTCGATATCTAATAGAACATTGCTATGGAGGGCTTGTTTCTTCTTTCATCGTGGCTTATGAGGAACGTAAAAATATAGACAGAAACAAAGGAATTATCTGATAGGCGAGGGACAATTAATTAATTATCTCCCTCTATTTAAAGATCATGACTATCCCGGATTCCTTTTCATGAACTTATGACTATATAAATTTTACACTCTAGGTCCTTCCTCTATGCCCCCAGTCCCTCCCTCCCTTCCCCCTGGTGATTAGATCCTCCTTCCTTTATTTATCATATTTATTGTATATTTATATATCTATATATTTATATATTTATTCATAACATCTCTATTTATATACCTATATATTTATACTTGTGACACCTGGCTCGGCTATGTACCATCAAATATATATAACCTCTACTTTACCTTCCATCCTAGTCCTCTCCCAACAAAACTATCATATGTCATCAGATTGCCTCCGGGGGAACAAAGACCCCTGAAATGCTACCATATTCTAGATCTGAGCTCCTCTGCCTGCGAGAATGTCCCCTCTCGCAGGTCTGGCCCCCTGAATTAACACGGACACACCTCGAGGATGGATTTATTAATCCTAAGAGGTGGGCGAAGCGCAGACTCAGGGGATTCCTGTATAAATTTTTAATCCGACTTTTAGGGGTTCCCAGGGAAGGGGGGTGGGGGGACCAATTAGGGGAACGCCAAGAGAGAAGGCCGGCAATATGCGGAAATGAAAAGACGAAGGGGGATGGAGGGAAGGTCGGTCCCACTAGGGTATTTGCCATCAATACGGTCTTGGGGAGGGGCAGGGGCAGGGATGGTGGAAGGGGGGATGGACACCATAAGTTGGAGCGTCGTGGCCGATGGTTACAGGTGATCACGCGCTCCAACTCCCCTTTCCTTCATCGCAGACTAGGTGAGCAAGAACCGCAGACCCAGGGCCTTGGACTGATGCTATGCAACGCCAGGTCCGTGGTACTAAAAGCCCCTCTCTTACATGACCATGTGTTGGAGGGGGACCCGGACCTCATTGGCATTACGGAAACCTGGTTGGGCCACGAGGGAGGACATCCCCTCGTAGAAATGTGCCCACCAGGATACCGAGTCTTCCATCAGCCCAGGGCCTTAGGGAGGGGTGGGGGAGTGGCGATCATGGTTAGGGAAGGTCTTGAGCCAAAGGAGACCACAGTCCCTCAGACGACCGGGTGTGAGTCCCTCCTTGTGAAGTGGGGCCTAGGGAGGCAGTTGGGCGTGTTAGTTGTATACCTGGCTCCTCGCTATACAACAACAGCCCTGCCCGCGCTGCTTGAGGTTATAGGCGGTTGAAACCCCCAGACTTGTAGTCATGGGGGATTTTAACCTGCCATCTGCAGGTGAGACCTCTGGTGTAGCTCGGGAGTTCATGGTTTCCATGACAGCCATGGACCTGACTCAGGTAGTTCTAGGCCCTACTCATGAGGGCGGACACACTTTGGATCTCATCTTCGTCTCGGGTCAGTGGAGTAGTGATCTGGGAGTAGGGGATTTAGTCATCACACCCCTGTCATGGACAGATCACGCTCTCCTTCGGCTCGACTTTCCGACTGCCACACCTCACTGTGAGGAGGCGGAACCAAACATCCCTATATGGTTCCGCCCCAGGCTCCTGATGGACCCGTTAAGGTTCCAGAAGGAGCTTGGGCCAATTCCTGCGGACTTGCTCCGCGACTCGGCTGAGGACCTAGTGACTGCATGGTTAAGTGCGGCCGCCGGGGCCTTGGACCGAGTCGCGCCCTTGCGGCCTCTCTTGCGGCGACGAACCACCTGGGCCCCTTGGTTTACCGAGGAGCTCAGGGGGATGAAACGCCACAGGAGACGCCTAGAGAGCAGATGGAGATCATCTCGCTCTGAATCCGACCGAACACTAATAAGAGACCACATTAGGACTTATTTAGTGGCAATAAGGCTGGCCAAACGTGAATATTGTGCCACACTTATTGCATCCGCAGAAAACCGCCCTGCCGCCCTGTTTAAGGTAACCCGCTCCCTCCTCCAACAGAGGCTGCGGGAAGCCTCTTTACAGGGTCGAGCAGAGGAATTTGGGATTTATCTGCAGGAGAAAATCACTCGGATTCGAAGCGAGTTACCCTCCATTGTCAATAGCCCTGTCGAGAGTGCCAAAGCAGCTCTTGAGACACCATTGTGGGAGGAGTTTGACTTTGTTACTATCAAAGATATGGACAAGCTGTCAAAGAGACTCAGGGCCACCACATGTTTACTGGACCCGTGTCCCTCCTGGCTTGTACTGGAATCCTGGGAGATGACACGAGGCTGGCTTCAGGGCATTGTCAACGCATCTCTGAGTGAGGGTCCTTACCTACCGTCTTGAAAGAGGCGGTGGTGAGGCCCCTCCTCAAGAAGCCATCCCTGGATCCGGCATTATTAGAAAACTATCGTCCCGTGTCCAACCTCCACTTTCTAATGAAGGTTGTTGAGAGTGTGGTGGCCCAACAGTTTCCACGACACTTGGATGAAGTTGACTATCTAGATTCGCGCCAGTCTGGCTTCTGACCCGGGCACAGTACCGAGACGGCATTGGTCGCATTGGTCGATGATCTCTGGAGGGCACGAGATAGAGGATTTTCCTCTATCCTAGTCCTATTAGACCTCTCAGCGGCTTTTGATACCATCGACCATGGTATCCTATTACGCCGACTGGGGGGTTGGGGCTGAGAGGCACCGTTCTACGGTGGTTCTCGTCCTACCTCTCTGGTCGGTCACAATATGTGTTGACCGGGGGGAAGAGGTCGACTTCTAGATCCCTCTTATGTGGGGTCCCTCAGGGGTCGGTCCTCTCGCCCCTGCTGTTCAACATATATATGAAGCCGCTGGGTGAGATCATCTGTGGTTTCGGGGTGGGATATCATCTGTACACTGATGATACCCAGCTGTACATATCCACCCCGGACCACCCCAATGATGCCGTCGAGGTTATGTCCCGGTGCTTGGAGGCTGTACGGATCTGGATGGGTAGTAACAAACTCAGGCTCAACCCGTCCAAGACTGAGTGGCTGTGGCTTCCGGCACCCCGTTTCAGCCAGATTATTCCAACTCTGGCCATTGGGGGCGAAACACCAGCCCCTGTGGAGAAGGCACGCAATCTAGGTGTCCTCCTGGACTCCCGGCTGACTATGGAAGACCAGGTGGCGGCCGTGGCCAGGGGGGCATTCCATCAGGTACGCCTGATGCGCCAATTGCGTCCCTTACTGGATCGGGGAGCCTTACGCACAGTCACTCAAGCACTCGTCACATCTCGACTTGACTATTGCAATGCCCTCTACATGGGGCTTCCCTTGAAGTGCACCCGAAGACTACAGTTAGTCCAGAACGCGGCCGCACGGATAATTACGGGAGCGCCTAAACACTCCCATATAACACCTGTCCTACGCGAGCTCCACTGGCTTCCTGTGGTCTTTCGGGTGCGCTTCAAGGTCCTAACGACCATCTTCAAAACACTCCATGGCTCGGGACCTAGCTATCTGCAAGACCGTCTCCTGCCCCATACATCCCTGGGACCGACACGCTCCCACAGAGAGGGCCTCCTCAGGGTGCCGTCGGTCGGGCAATGTCGACTGGCGGCGCCCAGGGGGAGGGCCTTCTCTGTGGCAGGGCCGGCCCTTTGAAACGACCTGCCCCCTGAAATCCGCACCATTCCTGACCTCCGCCTCTTCCGCAAATGTCTTAAGACTCACTTTTTTCAACTAGCCGGCCTTGCGTAACCCCAGCACCGCCAATTATAAACGAGGGTTTTAAAAACGGTTACAACACAGGCATCTAATATCTATGTATTTGTATTTTGTATTTATTGATTTAATTCTATGTTCGCCGCCCCGAGTCCCTTGTTATAAATATGAAAACTAAATAAATAAATAAACTTGATATGCTGGAATTCACAACTTATCTCAAATGAGGAAAGTCATCTGCATTTAAAAAAAAAAAACAATTGTATAGTTTAAGACTTCCCCTGAGCTTATTCACAAATTTCCCACACCCATAGGGCATTACCATGCCTTAATTCTTCTCACTGGCACACACCTGCAACATTTGATATGCACATTCTGAAATTAAACATTAATGTTTGAATAGCTGCTCTTGTGTAGGTGTGCTGAAGAGTTAGGACATTTGACTATGAGAGTATTCCAACCAGGGCTGACATTTCTATTAGGCACAATAGGAACAATATTTAGGACCCAGGAAAATGCTTTAATTTGCTTAAGTCAGAAAGAATGACAATTAAGTAGCTATTTGAGCTATTTAATTTCATGCCTTGCCTTTCAGCCTTGAAAATATATACATAAATAGAATGCAGAGACACAAAATACTAATAAATATACATCAATTACAAGGGCTCAGTCATATTTAAATGCCGTCAAGAGAATATTGGAAATCAGATGAAGTATAATTTTAATACTATTATTTTTTATGTAGGATGCTGCCCATGAAAGCAAAAGTGCCTATGGTCCACAAAAACCACAATGCATTCCCAATCCCATAATTCCTTTAAAGGATCTCATTCAGAGAGATCATGTTGCATACAGTAAGTGTCTGGAAGGCATCTTAAATCATTATAAAAGTGACCTTGAAAAATAGTGAAAAGTACTTTCAGATATGGTTAGTTCCTTAACTGTAGTCCTGTCTGTACAGAGTTTGCCTTATCTCCGTTATCAGTACATTCATGACATTCAAACTGAACCATGATTCAGTCATTTTGGAAATTGTAACTTAATGCAAAAAGCAGATATTAATGAACTCTCAATAATAGACTCATGTGATTAGTTTTCCTTGTGTTAGTTGCATGACTCATTAAAATTATGGGACTAACTTTAAATATATTTTAAAAATAATTTTCTCCCATACTGGTTTACTCAGATTTGAAACCAGCATTCAAAAGCTTATGAACATTCCTTCCCCATGAAAGAAACTTGGCTGGCCAGCCTGATAGAAAGAACAATTTTAAAGTAAAGATAGGGGAAACCTCATTAACTAATTGCTTTTTTAAAGTTCTAAATTATTTGTTTTGCAAGGCATTCACTTAGCTTTTCCACTGAATTTAGAAAATAATCTGCAATTAGATGGTGGACATTAGCATTTTTACCAAACTCAATATATTTTTAATGTACCCTGCTGCTTTTATTCATTTATGTTCTTAATATTGTGTGCATGGTTAGAATTGCTTTGAAAGAGTTTTCATTCTTTGTGAAGTGTAACCTTGTAACTATTCAAAATTAAATTAAATTATCAAGCACTTAATTAAACATTAACAATAAAAACAATGGGGGACAGGTGACTGAATCAGCATTGATTACTAGCAACTGCCTAAATAAGTTCCTGAACTTTTCTTTTTTTTTTATATATTGAAAACGTTTTATTGGTTTTTACAATTTTCCAAAGGGGGTAGGGAATACAGAAACATTTTAAGAACTTTCGCGTCGGGATCATTGACCCTTCCAGGGCTTCATAATAAAATATTGAAAAAACATTTTTCCAAAAATACTACAAGGTGAAAATAAGTACATGTTTCCTAAATTCTCAATTCTATGCTAGCAGTCGTGTGCAAACATCCAGATATAAAGGTTATACAATATTAATGATAATTAAAAAAAGCAAAGTTATTTTTTCGATCTAAGTCTCTTGGCAATTGTATCTTCTTTTTCTCCTCCCTGGCCCCTAGCGGGCGGGGCCATGGCCCCCTCCGTCCCCCCTGGATCTTCCCCCAGGATAGAGGAATGTTTTTTAAGAAAGGCTTCCGCCTCAACAACTGTTTTAATCCTTACTCTTCCTTCATCCCAGAACACCAACATCCCTTCCGGCATCGCCCACTTAAACCAGATCCCGTAGTCAAACAATTTTTTAGATAAGAAGGAATACTTCCTCCTCATCTCTCTAATCTTTTTTGGGATCTGCTTCAAGATGGCGACTTCCTTTTGTTGGTAAATTAACGGGCCCCCTCTCTGCGCCTTCAAAATTCCCTCTCTGGTTGACCTTCTGACAAATTTAATATGTATCTCTCTGGGTACTTCATTTATCCTGGCATATGTCGAATTTATTCTGAAGACTAGGTCAATGTCCCCCCTGATCTCATCTTTAGGTTTATGTAAATAGTCTGCTAAAATTGTACTCATGAGTTCAGGAAGACATTCACCAGATTCCTCAGAAATATTCTGAAATCTTAAAAAATATGACATCCTTTCAAAATCCATCCTAGACATATGACCAGACAAATCTGCAATTTCAGTGTTGACATTTTTAAGTTCTCCCTTTGCCCCAACCAGCCCCCCTTCCAGCTCCTCAGTCTTCTGTGTGTTCTCCAGCACTTGCTTCCGTGTTTCCAGAAGATCTTTCTTGAAGCTACTGTTATCTTCTCTCAAAGGTTTAATTTCCTGCACCAGAGCTTGTAACACTGATTCCAAAGATGACATTCTTTGTTCCAATCCTGCCAATTCTGATTTTGATGCCATGGTAAGCTGTTAAAGTCAGTACCACTAAGATGGCATTTTTTGGGTGGGGCCGTTGAAGCAGGTCAGGAGAAAAACAGTTCAAATGAAAGTTGTAAAAAGTTCAAGACCCAGCAGAGAAACACTTTTCACAGTCAATAATTATAGCAGAGAAGGCACTCCAGGGAAGGAATCAATTAATCCAGAAATTTCTTCATTAGTAGAGAGAGAGAGTCCAAATAACAAAGAGATGTTGGTAATTTTCCAAAAGTAAAAATAGTCATTCAGGAACAAAGGGAGCCATCCTCCACCGCCCAGTCTGAGAGCCAGCAGGAGAAAGTAACAAAAGAAAAATTGTTTCAAGCCAGTCGGACTTAGATACATTGTAAAGAAACAAGCCGTAAATCACTTTCACTTAGTTCAAAGCAGTCCGGATGCAAAATATCCGCTTCCTCGCAACGAGGAGCCATTTCTAAACGCCGCTTTAAATCCGAGGGGGGGTTTAACAAACAAACACCCCCCTCTACGTTCTTTCAATCCAGGCTGCCAGCACAGATAATGTTAAAGATCACTCACTCTTCACCTCGCTGTCAAAGCCCCAGGGAGCCTTCCGACCCGCACGCTCAGCTCTTTTTAAATCCGTTGTTCGTTGCTGTCCTCCATTGGCGAAGGGAAACCCCCCCGCAGAATGTTTCCTCTCACCTAGGCCGAGGACAAGGGCCGTTTTCCCACCGCCGCAGGGAGAAACAGACCCAGGCGAGCCAGCCCTACGGAATGCCCCCAAAAAAGGGGGTACCTCGCCCCCGTTGGGGGGCAGAAAAGAGAACAAAGCGGCGAGCGAGTCCAAGACTTGCCCGTCGCCGCTGGAAGGCGGAACCGGAAGTCGTTCCTGAACTTTTCTTGACAAGACTTTTTGGAATTGGTTTGATGTTGCCTTCTTCCTCAGGGTGAACAACGTTAACCATCTGAAGATCACCCAACTGGTTTTATAACTCTCAGCCTTGACACCTTAACCGCTACACTAAACTTGCTCTTCAGAAACAATTGTACTTTTTGAGTACTTTATTGTCTCAAATGAAACACTGTTGTATTGTACTCCAAGGTTACCCCAAACTAGCTCTCTTCTAGATGTATTTGATTGCATACAAAGAATACTCTCTTCCAATTCTTCCCCACAGCACCCTCTGCATAATTTAGGCCGACAGTGACTGGTTCAAAGTCACCCAAGAGCCTACATGGGAGGAGTTGACTTGAAATGGTCTTTGTGATCCAGACTAAAGAAATGTAATGTATAAAATCATCAGAGAATTGCCATAGTAACTCAGCCATATTATAATAGTAATAATAACTGAATGTATTATAATTCTATTCAGACTAAATGTTTATAAACCACGGTTTATAGAGCACTGGGAAATTACTTTAATCAGGTACTTTTTAAAAAAAAATTGTGTGATTTTTCAAAATCTTAGAATTCCTTTTCTGTTCAGCAGAGGAATTATCACATGGATTTCAATGCCAAAGCCATGTAATTGGAGCATAAAAGATGTGCGTAACTGTAGCATTTATCCACAGTTCCATAAATATAGCTTTATGAACCCATAGCTGAATTACTGACACATCACATGATATTTATTTGAATGAGAAATTCTTTCACTTGCATTGAGGAAGAAAAACTTGACATAATCACTTCTTTAAAAAAAAGAAACACAAGGGCTATGGGAATTAGGATATGAATCCTATTTTTTTCTCCGTAATAATAGCTCTTGAAGGTGATATAAAATTACCAAGCTGAAGTTGAAGACCTACATCACCATCACTCTTGAATTTCAGCTCATCAGTTTTCCAGTGCCTCAACTCTGATTTAGAAACAATTCCAGCTTTTATCCAAATACAATACCTTTATTTGCAGCAGACACAATCAATACAATATTTTTGTTGTGAACTGAATAAAAGTTATAATTAGGTTTTACAGGGAAATTATTATGTATAGACCATTGCAAAAACATGTTGTTTGAAAAATAGTCCAAAGGCAATCAAATGATGCATGAAACAAGAGATTGAGTGCTTATAATTGTGATACATAAATACATAAATTGTTTTATTTGGCTGTTGATTTTAACTGTTGTGAGCCAACTGGAATTGTTTAGGTAAGATAGGTAAAATAGGATAGATAGGATAGATAGATAGATAGATAGATAGATAGATAGATAGATAGATAGATAGATAGATAGATAGATAGATAGAGTGTGTGTGTGTTTTATGTTTGTGCTAATAAATAAATAAACAAGGGAGACTAGTATAGATCTATTTCAAGCTATTTAACTCTCATCAGCTAGCCATACCCTTACTGGGATTCGAACCAGGGAAGTATTACATGTGAGACAGTTGTAATTGCCACTAGACCACTGGTTCTCCTCCTGATCAGCTGAGCCAGGGAAATAAGTATATACAGTACTTGTGTCACAACACCCTGGTAAGCCACAATTAAGGGAAGAAGCAAACTGCTTTCCTTTTCTGTCTTTCGGCTCATCACAAGAGATCATGCAGACAGAAAGCTAGTTTTTTCGTTGCCTTTGTTTACATTTTTGTTACATTTGTGCTGATAAATAAATAAACAAGGGAGACTAGTATAGATATATAGACTAATATGAATGTATGTATGTATGTATGTATGTATGTATGTATATATGTATATATGTATGTATGTATAGTTTTGTCAAGGCACCTGGAAGAGAGCATGCTGCTTCCCTTTTGCTTTAGCACAAGTTCAAATCCCAGTAAGGGTATGGCTAGCTGATTAGAACTAACTGGCTTGAAATAGATCTATGCTAGTCTCCCTTCATTTATTTATCAGCAGAGAGAGAGAGAGAGAAAAAACGCACATGTATAGCTACTGTATTTTTTTAAGGTGGGACGTTTGAGAGCTACAGTATTTGCAATTTAGAATATGTGCTGAATATAATCAAAAAACGGTGACCATCCAGCTTAGTCAATTAAAACTTGTATTTATGAGAAGGCAATTTTAGTCTCTGTGAATCCTTTCTGTGAATTGCTATTTGTTACAAAATAACGTAAATAATACGAAAGGCAGTCCAAAAGCTTTTGTTAAACCTAATTATGATGGCATTGATGAAGAACCTCATATTAAAACTAATCAATGTGGAATTTAGTTATGGGGAAGCACATAGGTCTAAAATAATAGAATACATTGTGCTAACACCCTAACCCAGGTAGATGGGTGACTAGCACTATCATCCGCACTTTCCGATCGCCGCACCTCACTGCGGGGAGGCGGAACCGGACATTCCTATATGGTTCCGCCCCAGGCTCCTGATGGACCCGATAAGGTTCCAAAGGGAGCTTGGGCCAATTCCTGTGGACTTGCCCTGCGACTCGACTGAGGACCTAGTGGCCGCATGGTTAAGTGCGGCCACGGGGGCCTTGGACCGAGTCGCGCCCTTGCGGCCTCTCTTGCGGCGACGAACCACCTGGGCTCCTTGGTTTACCGAGGGGCTTAGGGAGATGAAGCGCCACAAGAGAGCAGATGGAGATCTTCTCACTCCGAAGCCGACCGAACACTAGTGAGAGACCATATTAGGACTTACTTAGTGGCGATAAGAGTGGCCAAACGTGAGTATTGTGCCACTCTTATTGCATCCGCAGATAACCGCCCTGCCGCCCTATTTGGGGTGACCCGCTCCCTCCTTCAACAGAGGCCGCGGGAAGCCCCTTTACAGGGTCGAGCAGAGGAATTTTGGATTTATCTGCAGGAGAAAATCACTCGGATTTGGAACGAGCTACCCTCCATCGACAGTGGTCCAGTCGAGCGGGCCGAGGCTGTTCTTGTGACACCATCTTGGGAGGAGTTTGATTTTGTTACCACTGAGGATATGGACAAGTTGTCAAAGAGACTTAGGGCTACCACATGTTTATTGGACCCGTGTCCCTCCTGGCTTGTACTGGCATCCTGGGAGACGACACGAGGCTGGCTCCAGGGCATTGTCAACGCATCTTTGAGTGAGGGGTCCTTGCCTGCCATCTTGAGAGAGGCGGTAGTAAGGCCCCTCCTCAAGAAGCCGTCCCTGGATCCAGCATTATTAGAGAACTATCGTCCCGTCTCCAACCTCCACTTTTTAGTGAAGGTTGTTGAGAGTGTGGTGGCTCAACAGTGTCCGCGACACTTGGAGGAAGTTGATTATCTAGACCAGCGCCAGTCCGGCTTCCGACCTGGGCACAGCACCGAGACGGCATTGGTCAGGTTGGTTGATGATCTCTGGAGGGCGTGGGATAGAGGATATTCCTCTATCCTAGTCCTATTAGACCTCTCAGCGGCTTTTGATACCATCGACCATGGTATCCTATTGCGCCGACTGGGGGGTTGGGGCTGGGAGGCACCGTTTTGCGGTGGTTCTCGTCCTACCTCTCTGGTCGGTCACAATATGTGTTGGCAGGGGGGCAGAGGTCAGCCTCGAGGCCCCTCATATGTGGGGTTCCTCAGGGGTCGGTCCTCTCGCCCCTACTGTTCAACACATATATGAAGCCGCTGGGTGAGATCATCCGTGGTTTTGGGGTGGGATATCATCTGTACGCTGATGATACTCAGTTGTACATATCCACCCCAGACCACCCCAACGATGCCGTCGAGGTTATGTCCCGGTGCTTGGAGGCCGTACGGATCTGGATGGTGGTAACAAACTCAAGCTCAACCCGTCCAAGACTGAGTGGCTGTGGCTTCCGGCGCCCCGGTTCAGCCAGATTATTCCAACTCTGGCCATTGGGGGCGAAACACCGGCCCCCGTGGAGAGGGCACGCAATTTGGGTGTCCTCCTGGATTCCCGGCTGTCTATGGAATATCATGTGGCAGCCGTGGCCATGGGGGCGTTTCATCAGGTACGCCTGATGCGCCAATTGCGCCTCTTACTGGACCGGGGTGCCTTACACACAGTCACTCAAGCACTCGTCACCTCTCGACTCGACTACTGTACATGGGGCTCCCCTTGAGGTGCACCCAAAAGCTGCAGCTAGTCCAGAATGCTGCCGCGCAGGTGATTACAGGAGCGCCTAGACATTCACACATAACACCTATCCTGCGCAAGCTGCACTGGCTTCCTGTGGTCTTTCGGGTGCGCTTCAAGGTTTTAACGACCATCTTTAAAGCGCTCCATGGCTCGGGGCCTAGTTATATGCGAGACCGCCTCCTGCCCCATACATCCCTCAGACCAATACACTCCCACAGAGAGGGCCTCCTCAGGGTGCTGTCGGCTAGACAATGCCGACTCGCGACACCCAGGGGAAGAGCCTTCTCTGTGGTGGAGCCAGCCCTCTGGAACGACTTACCCCCTGAACTCCGCACCATCTCCGACCTCCGCCTCTTCCGCAAGTGTCTGAAGACACATCTATTCCATCTAGCCGGCCTAGCGTAACCTCCATTACTGACTATTAGACAGTTTTAAATTTGGGATTTTTAATTCGGTTTTTTAGCGCAGGGTTTTATTAGAATAAGTTTTTTAAATTTTATATGTTTTGTATGTATTTTAACATTCCAGTGCGCCGCCCTGGGTCCGTTTGGAGAAGGGCGGGGTATAAATTTAATAAAATAAAAAAAATAAAAAAAAATCATCCCAAGGAAATATAGACAACACTTTTTTGTGTAAACTAGAAATATTTTTCAGTAGACAATTCGGTTGTTCAAATGTCTGTTGCCAAACATTAGACTCTCTCTGTGTGCTTTATTGAAAGGAAGCAGGCACAGAAACAAATTGTCCTTTCAATTTTGAAGGTGGAAAGGATTCATCTTAACTTTTAACGCTTACAATCTGTTATTGAAATTTGGTGAAAAACTGTAAATAGTATTTCACGCAGTTCAGACTGGGCTTGGAAAGAGGCTACAGGTGGCTACAGGTGGCCCGTGAAAGACCTACAGGTGGCCCATGTATCTTCCAGCGTTATACCGTAATGGCATCACAGGAGGAAGATGTTCAGTAAGGGGAAGCTCATTGCATATTATTATCCTTCTACTGAGACAATTATACTTCATGGTCTCCGTGATCAGATTTAACATGAAGTTCTTTCCTATGTTAAATAGGCATTGTGTAGAGTTCAATCACTTTATATGAAAACCTCTTATTAGAAGAGAGTGACAATTAAGTTAACAAGCTACTCTTCATCCTGAGTTCCAATTAGCAAATTATAGGAAGAGTGATGGTGGATGTGTTCCATTATGAAGTTACTCTTGCAGATAAGAACTGATCTGGATCCTGTAACAGTTACTGTGCTGTACATTCAAATTCATATGGCGTGTTGTTTGTCAGAAAACCACACCTTAATCCCAGTTTCAGCAACCCACACCTTTTTTAATCAGCCCATTCGTCAGACAAACATGTCTTTGATAGTAATCACTGCACCCACTGGAACATTTCAATGTTATCATGGCTGCTTCTAGAAAATTACCTGCTAACTCATGTTGACTTTGTTTTTAGCAAATACAGAATACTCCCACAGGGTGACATCCAGTCAGTTCAAACCTGGGGGGGGGGGGAAATTTCCCCACCCTTCTGAAGAGGGAAACATGAATAATTACATCCCCCAAGATAATCTGGTTTTTAAAAAGAAAAATGTGAAATAATCATTTAAATATGAAAACCATTTAGTTTAGGTCTTTAGGGCTAAATTGCCAGATCCACCTAGAAGTTAATTCTGAGAGCAGATTTATTATCACATTCTACATGCATATAAATATTATTTTTCATTTGGTCCCACACATCAATATTGGTCGTTGTATATTCCATAAAAAGGCAGCAAAAACAGTGTACAAATGGGACCAGTAATACTGAAAGGTACTCCAATCTGGAATTGTTATATTTATAGAAAGATCAGTTTTTATTCTGTTAACAAAGTCCATCAACGATGGACATTTTGTGGTCCTGAAAATATTCTTGGTTTTCAACTCTCTCTGTTCCTAGCAAGTATAGCTAATGGCTGCCTGTGGTCTTTCGGGTGCGCTTCAAGGTGTTGATTGTCATCTTTAAAGCGCTCCATGGCACGGGTCCTAGTTATTTGCGAGACCGCCTCCTACCTCATACATCCATCCGACCGATCCGCTCCCACAGAGAGGGTCTGCTCCGGGTGCCAACGGCCGGGCAATGCCCACTCGCGACGCCCAGGGGAAGGGCCTTCTCTGTGGCGGGCCCTGCCCTCTGGAACGATCTACCCCCCATTTTAGGAATATCACAGACCTCCGCCTCTTCCGTCAACAATTAAAAATGCACTTTTTTCGCTTAGCTGGCCTGGCTTAATCTTCCAAGTCCAGCTATTGCTTTTAAATTGAATTAGATTTTACTGGGGTTTTAATTGGTTTTAGCACAGGTTGGGTTATTTAATAAGGTTTTAATATTTATGACATATTTATTATCGGTATTTATGTATATGCGTGGTTTTAATTTTTCCTGTGCACCGCCCCGAGTCCCTTTTTGGGAGAGTGGGCGTGGTATACAAATTTAATAAAATGAAAATGAAAATGAAATGAATGATAATAAAAGCGGAAGTTCAGTAATGTCTGAAAATCCATATATTGAATGTGGCATACATGTAGTAAAAGCAGCAGGAATTATGTTTATTTTGAAGTTCCAATATGTTTCAAATGAGTGGCAAATATAGCAATTATAATTTTAGACATTATGCGTGAACTTAATAGTATTTTCTTCCTTAATTTCACTAGACCATAACTATGTATTGCCATTGGGAGTCTAATTCTTTAACTTAATGATCAACATTGTGTCGATTCTCATCATAATACCATGCCAATATTTATAAGAATATAATTGTATGGAAGAATATTGGGGAAGGAGATCTGTGAGGATCAACAGTGTTTTTTATAAAATACATGGAGCATTCTGAAAGATAAGGAAAGAAACCTGGACATGATTTTGTGACATCTACGTATAATCTGCATTTAAAAATGATTTTGTTGGAGATCGTTTCCGGCTTCAGACACGGATGGACGTGGATTCCACACGTCCGCCGCTGTGTTGCCTCAGCCGCGCCTTCGGGTGCAGGGGGGACGGGCATAATCCCTCCCTCCATATGGGCGGCTTGCGGTGAGGGCCCCCATCTCGACGGCGGTTGGGGGGGCTGCTCCCGCCTCGCCCCAGGGGCTGAGGAACTTTCGCGGAGGCAGTTTCCCTTTCGCAGAAGGAGATGGAACATGGATAATTTTTACAAGGAGCTGAAACGCCGGGGCTGAATGGCTGCGCCGAGGCTCCAGACTAGAAAAATGGTATGTGCCTTATTTGGATTTTTTGCATTCAACTTTATGGAAAGAGAAGATAGGGGGGAGTTGGAAACAACCCCCCTGGAACCAAAGCGGCATTAGAGAAAGAGTCCCACGATGCGGAGAGAGTGAAAGTAGCATCCGTTGGATTTATTGAAAAAGGAAATCTATTGCCAAATAAGGGATTGCTGTTAGACAATGTATCCTGAGCCTTGCTACATTTTAAATTGATTGTTTCTACTTTTGCTTTCTTCACCCTGCCAGCAAGGCGGAAAGATGGCGTTCTCTTTGTTCCCAGGATGGAACTTTTCTTTTTGGAAATAAGCATTCCTCCATTTTAACAAAAATTAGACTAACTTTAAAATATATATTTTTTAAAAGAGACCTGCTCTGGTGTCTTTCAGTGCTCTCTCCCCTTGTGAAACCTTCTGCCTTTGTTTGGAAAGTTTTTTCCTTTTTTCTTTATTTTTCTCTCTGGACGTTGCAAACTTAATTTGAATTACAGCTGCTTTTGTCTCAGACTTCACGGACTGCCTGCCCAACAGCGCCAAGAGAAATAACAAATAATAAACAAAAAATTGAGGGACTGGAGGGGGGGCGGTTGGGATGAAGCAGGAGATAAAAGACTTTAAGAAAGAAATTACAGATATTACTGGTCAAATGTCTAAAATTGATTTTGAACGTATGTCTTTCTTTTTAAGATTTCAGAATGTTCCAGAATCACCTAATGAGAATTTAGAAGAGTTAATGGCTACTATGTTAGCGGATTACATTAAGAAAGATAAGGAATTTATCTGGGGGGACATTGATTTGATTTATAGAATTAATTCAGCATTTGCCAGAATAAATGATGTACCCAGAGAGATACATATTAAATTTATAAGAAGGTCAACGAGGGACGAGATACTGAGAGCGCAAAGAGGGGGCCCTCTGATATATCAGCAAAACGAGGTGGCCATATTGAAGCAGATCCCAAAGAAAATACGAGATATAAGAAGGAATTATTCCTTCTTAACAAAAAAATTACACAAAAAGGGGGTGTGGTTCAAGTGGCTGATGCCTGAAGGGATGCTGGTATTCTGGGAGGGAGGAAGAGTTAGAATCAAAACAGTAGAAGAGGCGGATAATTTTCTTAAAAAACACTCCTCAATCCTGGATGATGGTGAGATGGGAACGGGAAGGGCCACGGGTCCGCCTGCTGGTGGGGGGGAGGAGGAAGAGACTATAGCAAAGAGGCTCAGATCGCAAAAATAACTTGTTATCTTTTTTTTTTTATGATGGTAATTCCTGTACGGATGTTAATAGAACAAAGTAATTGAATGTATAAAATAATATGAAAATGTATGATTTAAAATGTATGTACCCCTTCATTTTATTATTTCCTAATGGAATATGTATGAAGACTCGGAGGCGGTCATCAAACCCGATGTGGAAACTCTAAAATACTACTTAATACCTTATCTACTCCTTTCCTTTTATAAAATGTTAAAACGAATTAAAACTTTTTCAAACATAAAAAAAATGATTTTGCTCAAGTATCTGTAAATATAATATTTGAGCCATAAAAATGGTTGATCAAGAATCCACAGTATGTTGTAAAGTGTATACGTAGATCCATAAGGAAAGCATAGTTGTATTAAACACATCAATTTTTGTATGATTGGTGACTTATTAATGCCAGCTTTATTGAAAGGTTGTTTATTCTTTTGTTGTTTGCATTGCTTTTTGTTTAGAAAACATTGTCATGTCAGATAATAAATAATAGGTCCTTGATATCAGCCATAATTAAGGCTAAATGAAGTAAATGTTTATAATTAGTGTTATATTAGTATAATTAGTGTCATTTAACACTGTTAAATCGTTACCTTAACAAAATACCTTTTAGAATCAAAATCCCGAATGAGGAAATTTAGGAGGTTTGTGAACATGTGTCACAATTCATTTATGACATTGTTCATTATCCATAGATTTTACAGAAGTGTGCTCCTCTCTTTAAATCCATTGGGACTTGTATACAGTAATGGTCTTCTTATCATTTCTATAGCATTCTTACTACTTTATCATCCTAATTTTAATCTATTTACTGCATCATTTTTTAATTTTTCAAACTAATATTACACACAACACAAAAAAGAATAAGAAATAGAAGTAAAATAAATTAAAGATAAGAGAAAAGTAATATTAATCGTATCTTAAAGTTTACAGCAATACTATTTAATATAACTCTCCATGCCTTTCCATCCTTGCAAACCATATTTACTTTCACTACATCTATATACTGCTTCAAATATTGCTTCTTGTTCTTTAAACCTCTTTCTTCTTTTGAGTCTGATCAGCTTCATCCAACCATGATTTTTCACCACTTGCAAGTATGTCCTAGTTGGCAGAATGCAAGGTAGACTCCAGATTACAAGTTCTAGCTTGCATAGATATTATGGAAATATTTAGAGTAAAACTGGATTAGGTTATAGTCACATTAATTGGACAAATTGTGTCAAACCTGATTGGTATTTCACCTTTACTATGAGCAGGGAATGTTGCATAAGGTAGGATCCAGCTAAGACTAATATCATTTTTCTTTATGTGATGAAAAAAAATTGCCAAGATGCAGCATATTCCGTACTAGGAATCATTAGGAATGGGACTGACAACAAATGAGCTAAAAATCTATAAAGTAGTACTCTCTGGAATAGGGTATATAGTTCGAGTCCCCACACTAAAGATGATATTAATCATCTGGAAAGAAATTCAGCAACCAAAATAAATGGGAGGTCATTTTTGTTATTATAAGAAGCTAGAGCATTTGGGATTCTTTAGTTTGTAAAAAAAAAAATTAAAAGACAATGGAGAGGGATATTGTCTACGGAATGGGAAAAGTGGATAGGGATTTCTTTTTCACTGCTTCAAAAATACTAGGACTAAAGTAATTTGATAAAGCTGCCTGAAAGAAGATTAAGAAAAGGAAGCACAGCCCATTATTAACCTGTGGTACTGATTACCATAAAATTAGGTCATAGCACTAATTTGAATGGCTTTGAAAGGGAACTGAACAAATTCATGGAGTTTTACCAAGTGCTATTTTCAAGATTCAATATTATCTTTAGACTTGAGGTAGCATATCAAGGGATAATGTGTCAGGGCTGCAAACAATGTTGCGTTTGTTTCCATTAGTGGTCGACATGAATGCCAACATCCCCTCCCCCCGAAAACAAGGTTCCTAGTGAAATTTTACCTTCATGCAGGTAAATACAAGTAGGACCTGCTGCTCAGCAAGGTGGAAGACAGCAACAGGAGGAGCAACAATGTCCTAGAACCCTTCTTTGATTTGAAATATCCTACTGAAATTCCTGCAGATTCCAGTACATATTTATTAAGATCTAGGACATCATGTGAAATTTACTTTAGATAGAGTCTGAATAACTAGTTAATGGCAAATTATATTATCTAGCACAGAGAACATGGGGAATGGAGAAAGAAGGAATCAGAACTAGCACACTTCATTTTGGGGGGTAATTAATTCCTGCTTAGCTAAGCATGTATTAGTTTGGGGTATAATACTCAAGATTGAGATGTGACTATTGAATATTCTACAACAATATAAATGTCTTGAGGATTGCGATACCAAAACGTATAGTACATTTTTCCTTTTTAAATATATTCTTCACCAGCGTATCTTTTTTCTTTGTTAACCACTAATAATTTAGAAAATACGGACTTTCCCAAAAAAATATATCAAAGATGTTTTTGTTTGAAAATAGGAATGCGGGTGGGTGGGTGGGTTGTATAGGAAGATAATACAGAAAGCGAATGCATTTAGGTTGCCTGGCTACTCTACTACAGCCTTACTGTTTTTATTCACTATGACACTATTGTTCATAATATAAATTGCCATTGTCAGAATAATAAATAGGGCTTCATAATAGAAATACTGGCAGACCCATTAACTATGTCTGAGCAGGTGAAGTAGCTCTAATACAGAAATGGGTGGGACTCAGTTAAGGCAAGCTTATTCCTCTGAATTGTGAATTTTATATTGCTACTGCAATAACCATTGTTATGATTTTTTTATACTTATTTTACTTTTGTTCTAGATGGTGGAAAAGACATCTCTATCAGAGCCCAACCCCCACATTACTCCTATTGCTAAAAATGGAACTACACCATTGGAAAGACTATTATTTTGTGTCTATACACAAGAGATTGCAAATAACACACAATAATATAAGCAGAAAGAATTTCTGTTTCTTTATACTTTCAAAAATTAGACTGTCCCTCAAATATACAAAGCAATAAAAGTAAATATAAATACAATGTAGTTCCACAGATACATAGATAGACACACTCCCTTTATCCTAAGAGTAATGGTTATAAAGTAGAAATAAACATGAAGTCAAATAAGTTTGGAAATGTGCACGTGTGCACACACACACACACACACACACACACACATAGACACAGAAAAAGTATACAAAAGATTTCTCTATCTCAATGGGTGAGGAATTTACATGCTAATTGATTTTGTCTGAAAGGGCTTTAGGATGACAAGTTAATTAAAAAGATGTACATGGTGCTGAACCTTGCAAAAAACACTCCTGGCTTGTGCACTGAAGTTACTTTAGCCAAGGAATCGATGACAGCTTTGTCTCCTGTCTCGCTAAAAACAAGGTCTGTTCCCAAGTGATTCTTTCTTAATTTAAGAACCTGGGGAAATGAAGTTCATACAACATTTCATATTTTACTTCACAGCCGCCTTTGTTTTCTTATTTTGAATGTTAAACATTGGTAGCAAAAATGGATTTCCCTTCAGCCAACAATAGGAACTTATAATCACATCACCTACTGTATATATTAAAGCATACTCGTTTCTGCCATCCAAAAACAATGCTAAGGGACATTTGTTCAGTGGGACATAAAGTGGCTAAAAAAGAGATATGTTATTCAATTTTCCAATGCAACTTTGAGATCTCTTGTTTTACAGATATAATTGAGATGAGTTGACATACTCAGATCTAACCACAATGATGAAATCACACATTCACTTCCTAACTTCCTATTTTCCCAGGGCTTGTCCTATGCTTTGACCACTTAGTCCTTGCTGCTAATATCCCAGATTTGGGGGGGAAGGGGGGTATGGCAAGTTTGTTTCTTTGATTGGTGTATCATCGAGCCGTGGCTAATGACTTAGATCAAAACGATGTTGCTTTTGGATCATAATTTGAGGATTCAAAATAATTACAGCATTTTAGATTGAGGCTTGTGGCTTATTTATTTTTTGGTTTTATCTTTCTGTTATTCCAAGAGCACATTATAATTGTTTTAATGTAGGATTTACAAACTACCTAATATCATGGGAGGCAAAGCCGGGAAAGGATAAAAAAGGTAGTGTAAAAATATTATACTAAGGTGTGTGCATGTGCCCAGTTACATCTACATCTATATCATATATATATACTTAATGCACATACATTTGTGTTCTTCGGATATCTAACTCTGACTATGCACTGTGCAATTAATTAGTCTACAATGGGAAATTCCCAATGAACAGTTAAAAAGAACATCAATAATAAAATGTTATACATACATATATCTATTAAAACCACCACTTCATGATAATGAAGATAAATAATCAAATATTATCTCATTTCTGCCCATCTGACAAATTTGGGCAGAGTGACTGCTCTCCAAGTCCTTCAATTAAATGTCATAGAAGCTGTCTTCTCAGTCATGTCCTCTACCCTCTGTAGCAGCATCACCCAGAGATTACAGACGGCACCCACTTCCTTGAATTCTGGTAGAAGGCCTACAAGCAGATTGTGCCTGTAAAACCTCTATTCATCTTTTTTTTTTTTTACTGTTTTGATTAATGTGGTTGCCTTAGTCGGGGATGTCTTATCTTGCTTGGTGTGCTTTTAATTAAATAAATAAAAATAGGATTTCATTGTTCTCACTTGCTTCTGTTTCTAGCCAATTTACTACTGCCTGTGATACTTGTTTCATTAAAATATCACCTTTCCCACTTCCCCTCTTTTCTAGACAACACATCATATTTTATGGAGTTGCGTGAATAGAACATAACTATCAGTTTTTAATTTACAGCTGTCCAAGGGAAGAAACCTAAAGATGCTCTTTATAATGCTAGCCATCCCCAATAGTTCTCCCCTTGGTAGCAGTCCAAATTTAGTTTCCAGCTCCCTGGACCCCCCTCCAATGTCCCAGCACACTCTGCAGCAAATGTGGTGCCCGGATCTGGAGCTCCTCTCCAATAGAGCAGGGATCTCTCTCAACCTTTGCAACTTTAAGTCTGAAGGACTTCAGCTCGCAGATTTCTCCAGCCATCAAAGCTGGCTGGAGAAGTCTGCGAGCGGAAGTCCTTCAGACTTAAAGTTGCAAAGGTTGGAGACCCCTGCAATAGAGAAGATATACTTCTGCCTCATCCTACTTGGGCCCCACCATAACTGGTGTATAATAAAATTATAAAATTATCATTATATAACTTTAGATAATAGAACTGATTGAGGAAACCCAAATATTGAAATTGTATTCAGAAAAACTAGAAATTGTATAACTTTTGTATGTTTGAGAGAAAATGTATTTCCAGAAACAAGAGAAGATATTATTATTATTATTTGACATTAGCCTACAAATCTTTTTCAATGATTCCCTGAAAAGCAGGAGAATAAGGTACATACAAACTCTCTTCTTTTTCATGAATTGGTCATCGAGGACAAAACGGAGTATAGCTATCCTGTTTCCCTGAAAATAAGATCTCTCCGGATAATAAGCCCAATTGGGCTTTTGCGCACATGCCCTAAAATAAGCCCTCCCCACAAAATAAGCCCTCCCTTGAAATATTGCAACACAGCAGCAGCCATGAAGTGACCACACTCACTGCCTCCTGCACCTCAAAAATAAGACCCTGTCTTATTTTCTTTTGACCCCTGAAATAAGCGCTTGACCCTGTCTTATTTTTGGGGAAACACGGTATAAAGTGACTCCAAACAATAAAATAACAGACCTAAATTAACCTTAATGATGCTTTAAGATATGTAGGGTTATAGATTTTTCATCTCCCATGTCTCCATTTTGTTCTCCTATTTTTGAGAGCAATAATATAGCAAAAATGTTAGCTTCTGCTCCTACTTGGTGACTTATGCATTCATATATTCAACTTTTGGCCCCAGATCAATGCATCAAAAAAAGCCTTCTTCTCTCTGAATTGCAACAGATGTGTTCAAATGTTAATGCACATTATTATTAAATGTACAGAAAAGAAGCAGCATAACTAGCCAGATGGATCTGCTTGGACATGCACATCTCCAGTCAAGAGATCAAGAGGCCAAGAATCTAAAATGAGTCAAGATCAATCTGAGTAGGAAAGAAGAGAAAGTCTTGGTAGTATCTAATGCAGAAGCATTTTCATTTCGTCCCTGAAGCTCTTTTGATCTATCTTGAAGGTCATTTCCTACCTGGTAGTCCAAGGATAGTCAAATATGGACGACACTCTGTAAGACCATTGCTCTCGGTAGTGCAGGTACGCCATAACCCCTGGGAAGTATAGACACCCGCGATAGGATTGTTCATAAGATCTTGTGTGCTCCACTGGTTCATGCAAGTAGATGCAATAATTCCAGCAATTCCTATCAGGCAAACCATAAAGCCTAAGGTCTGGCAGATAGTCACAGGCATGTTTGTGGCTTCCTCTGAAAATGGGCTTGCAAGGTGTAATAGTAGGCCTGTGTTCTCCTCTGCTTACCTGTCAAACAGAAAGGGGCTTTTACTGACAGGTGGCTGCACACGTCACTAATGGGTCAGGAAATCTGCCCTGTGCCATAGAGACTCGCCCTGTTCCCTTTATCTGTTTCAGTTAGATTATTTGCCTCGATCGGTACCAAGGGCCATTTGTTACTCTTTCTGCCAGTGCCTTGCTCTCTATTTACTTTTTGATGGTAGTTTTCATGACTAATTGAAAGATTGGCATTAAACTGAGCTTTGCAAGCACCATTCTAGAAAGAAATGTTGGTTGCACTGTTAAAATAGACTTATTTAATGTTAAAAGCAATGCTAGATGCTATTCTCTATTCATAACGTAGTTTACTGTTGCAGTTTGACTGTAAAGATAAAGGTAAAGGTTCTGCTCGCATATATGTGCTAGTCGTTCCCAACTCTAAGGAGCAGTGTTCATCTCTGTTTCAAAGCAGAAGAGCCAGTGCTCTCCAAAGACGTCTCTGTGGTCATGTGGCTGGCATGACTAAATGCCGCTTGAAGACTTGCTGGCTGAAAAACTGCTGCTGATTGGCTAAAACGCAAGCAGCAGCTTGGCGGGAGAACGCAAAGTCGCCATTGGTCCACCCATCTGACAGCTACTATATAAAGACGGATGAACCAATGACAGGTTCACCAATAGCGGCTAAGCAGCTATTGTTGTTGCTGTTTTGAAGTTCGCCTTGTTACTTGCCTTGTTAATGTTAACAATAAAGGTTGTTATTATTCACAACCTGCCTTGCCTCAGTTCCTGCCTGCCTAGTTCTCCATACAGAACAGTTCCTATTTTTTAAGTGCTTTCGAATTGCTAGGTTGGCAAAAGCTGGGAGCTCACTCCAATACAAGCGGCTAAGGATTCAAACCGCCAAATTGCCGACCATTCTGATCGACAAGCTCATCATCTTAGCCACTGAGTCACCACATACCATGACCTTTATTTTAAATATACATTGATAAAAGCATCATTCTAATTAAATCCCTCAAGCCTTAATCAGAAATAATGACACATTCATTTTTCTGTTTTAAATTATAATTATCCTCTTTTTATTTATTTATTTATTTTAAAAAATAGCAGCATCCAAAAGAACACGAGTTCAGAAGTTTTTTTCAGTTAGAAACCAAGTAGGAAGTGGGGAAATTTTGACTGCCAGGAAATTCCACATGTGTCATGGCCAGTCACCCTACCTATAATGCAGAGCTGTGTGATAGTATGACATTAATCACCAGTGACTGGATTTCATCCTGTTTTCTTGATAATGAAAATGACTTTATCCAGAATACACCTGTTGTACTAGCTGATGATTTGAGTGTGAATTATTTGCTATTTTATGATCTGGAGACCGAAGGGTGAATGTTATGTTTTCTCTTTGGCTGTCATGGCAAAGATGAAAACGTCAGGTCAACAATAAAAACTAAACATTTTTTTCTTCTTCTTTCAATTGTGTTCAATTCTCAGAGACTGTCTGGACAAATCCCTGAAGTTTTCTTAGCAAGGTTTTTCAGAAGTGGTTTGCTTCCTTCCCAGGACTGAAAGAATGTTATGCTCAAGGTTACTGGCTTGTGCCTAAAGTGAGTCTAGAATTCAAACTCATGGTCTCCTGGTATTCTAGCTTGATGCCTTAACTCAAAGGTCTCCAACCTTTGCAACTTTAAGTCTGAAGGACTTCAGCTCCCAGAATTCTCCAGCCAGCTTTGCCTTAACTATTACAGCTAATCTGGCTCTCTAAACTTAATTTAATAGTAATCAAATGAAAATTATTATAAAATAACTTAATCCTTTCTTGTGAATGTATTTATTTTTTAAATTTAAAAGCCACTAATCCCACTGTCCAAAGACAAATCAAATCCTAAGGTTTTGGAAGATGCAAACCAGTGATTCTTTACTAAGATTCTTAAGGCAAAATTATTATGAATGTTTTCCTTCCGTCAACTTTGTACTTCAGTTCCTCAAACCAAAGTTATAATGATTGCATATATGCGTGCATATTTACCATTATCTAAGATTGGTCACAATGAAGGTTTTAGGAAGGCTGTACTGCCTGAGAATCCCATCATGTGAAGTGTGGTTATTTATAAGCTGGTCTTCGGGTCTCTGCTGCGCATGCACATGGCGCATTCAGAGGGCCATATGCACATGCATTGGGGGCAGGGCGCATGTGGAGGAGGCACACACACATTGCCTTTTGGGGTTGGGGGACGCATTCGTGCATGCACACACACAGTTTGGGCACTCAGACCACAAAAGTTTGGTCATTACTGATATATACTGATGATATGTGTTCACTGGAAAGGAATGTCTTTCTGTGTTGTTGTTGTTTTTACAAATCAGCTGCAACTTCCAAGACATCTTGGTAAATTTTCTGAAGCTTACAGAATTCCCAGAACTGCAACCCCTTCTGATTCAGGTAGGGATAAAATGTAGGAAGAAGGGACAGAAGAGTTGCTAGAGAAGTAATAGCCAACCGGACACGGAGGAACACTGACAGAGTGTTCACATTATTGTGTGATAGAACAGCATCAGTCACTCATTCACAGGCACAAGGTCTAAATTGCAGAACCAATTAACAGCGCTAATAGCCCTTGCCTAAATTAATCTTTGAGACAAAAGGAAAGAGAAGTGGAAGTGCTATTAGCAAATCAAGCTGTACCATCCCTGCTTTATTGCAGGAATCTAAGTGTCTGTATTTGGCTATTATGAACTGACTGCAATTACGGTCCTCATTTAAAATGATTAAGTGGTTATAATTATTTTTCAATTAAAACTTAGATCTTCTATTTATGCAACACCACAGGCTTCAATTAAACTTCTCTCTCTTTTCTCTGTCTAAAAAAAAAAGAGACCACTTTGCAAAGGAGCCGAGTCCTAGATTCTTCTCCAACCATTAAGAGCCAAATAGGAAGCTCACAGAACTTCTGTTTATATCTCTCCATTTCCCTTGAAGTAGAGCACGCTGGTGGGGATTAACTCGCAGTTGTAGTATTTGCAGCAGGGAAAACCTTCAAAGATACAAATCCCAAAGGCACACTGGGCAATTCTGTATTGCTTCTTTCTGCTAAATATGGCTGCAGCAATTGCTCATATACCAGCTACTTGGATCAAAATGAATGAATCATATATCCTTATTTAGATGGGAAATGGGGTATTTACAGAAAACAGTCTTATACTAGGTCAGGTTATTTGATCATCACTTCCTTCTCTTCGGATTGGTAGCTATTTTGCAGCTCTCAAATAAACTCATCTCCATTATATGCTGTCTAATCCTTTTTAGGAGAAGAGTACCATATCCTGAATTTCAGTTTCTTAACATGCAAAATGTGTGATCTATGGTTCCACCAATATAATTGTTAGCATTTTCATCACACTTTTTTTATAAACTGCATGATTGAATATGAGTACTGCAAAATAAATAACAAAAATGGTTATTACAACTTTCTTATCCCATTTAGCTACCGGAGTGTGAAAATTGGACGAAACAAGAGGATATTTCCTATTTGGAGAAATATAGACTGATACAAATAGGATGACTGGCAAAAAGATCACGGCAAAACTAGAAAATCCTATATGTGGGAACAAATAAATAAGGATATAGAACAAACTTTTAAACAGACAGCATTCATCGTGATTACTAGTATAATAACATATTCTTCCAAGGCTCTAAAGCAGGGGTCTCCAACCTTTGCAACTTTAAGTCTGAAGGACTTCAGCTCCCAGACTTCTCCAGCCAGCTCTGAGAGCTGAAGTCCTTCAGACTTAAAGTTGCAAAGGTTGGAGACCCCTGCTCTAAAGAATATAAAAGTGTTATATTCTGGAGCCTTATTCAAAACAGCTATTGTAGGTTGAAGTGACTGAACTGATCAGAACTTCCATGCGCCCTGAGTCATATAGACCAGAACTCAAATTGAGGGAGGAATGACAATATGGCTTTGACCAATGGATGCCTAGAAGTCTCTAGGGTCCTTGCAACTTTTGTGTTTCTGCTTAACAAAAATTGTCATGGATAGACAAAGATTTTGGAAGATTTAAAGGTGCTATTGTCCTTACCTGCAATTTTTCCCCCCTGCATTCCAGCAGCAACTTCTACCCCAAGTTTACAGGGTAGAAGATGCAAGGAGGGATGTCCAAATCAGAAATTCTATCCTAAATCAAATATTTAACTAAACCAGAAAATAATTCAGGCTGTATAATACAAGTGCATTCTTTCAATCAAGTACTGCGAGCTACCAAATTTTAATAGCTTTGTTGGCTTTTCCAGGATCTATGTTGAGAAAATCTTTGAACGTCTTCAGTCCATCTACATGTGAGGTTTCCGCATATCTGAATTGGGAATGCCCACTTGGTGGAGAAAATAAATCTAGCAAATAAAATGTGCCCTATTTCTTCTTGTCTTTTAGACATGAGCAGGTCAAACCAACTCTTATCTTTGTCATATCCTACCAGACACATCTTCACACACACACGCACACACACACACACGTCCTGGAGCTATTCTCCCCAGTGAATCCCTTAAACCAGGGGTCCCCAACCTTTGCAACTTTAAGTCTGAAGGACTTCAGCTCCCAGAATTCTCCAGCCAGCTTTGCTGGCTGGAGAAGTCTGGGAGCTAAAGTCCTTCAGACTTAAAGTTGCAAAGGTTGGGGACCCCTGCCTTAAACAAAAGATTTGGAAATCCCATCTAAAGCAAAGAATGGAAGTTTCCTCACCAACTCACAATACATCCCAAACCATGGGAGGTTCAGTTGAAAAGCCTGAACCTTCCATCTTCAATCATCCTGATGACCTCAACATTCCACTGCCTTAATAATGGACTTCTCCTGCTCTTCTGCCATTCCTGAAAGTTTTGTCTAATAATATAGCTATTTTCAGGTACAAGACAAGGCCCTGCTTAGCTTCGGTCAAACTGACTAGCCAGTCAGATCCCTAGAAGTTCCTACCTTGTAGTCCTAAATTTCTGTTTAAAATTTTTCCCCCCCATTGTTTAGCCATTCCTTATAATCAAGAACACATTTATTGTTGCAATAAATATAGTTCCTATTCCTCAGTGTTGTGCTCTGTACTTCTGAATTTTTAATGGCATACCTTATATGTCCAGGGGGCTTAGGAACCCACGTCAATTAACTATCTGCTCAGTTTCCATTCCAGTATTGTAGCTAGCTTTCTTCTAGAGATTTAGAGATGGGTAGATTCCCATTAGTGGGAATTCCACTCCACTCCCTTTCACCAAGCTCTTGAAATGTGCCATGCTACTTTATAGTCCTGAAGCTGTTCTCCCCAGTGACTCCCGTAAACAGCAGTTGATTGAAGTTTGCTTTCCTAGTGTCCCTAGTTTCTATTTTGCATACTCACAATAGTTGGTTAGAGGGAATGCTGACCTGGTTCAGGAGAGATGGAACATAACAGGAAATTAATGTGGTTGTGCAAGGCTGCTGTGGGTTTCAGTGAAAAGACCAATGGGGTGTGAACACGCCTTTCTATATAGAAGTTGCCTTTCCATTTGTTTCATTTCAAGTCCTCAGGAAGTCCTCCAGAAGCCAAGTAATTGTGTTTGCAAATGAGAAACTTTCCTGAGAGGTTAAGAATTTGCCAATATGCTAAAATGGTTTTAGTTCCTCTGCTCTGTAAACATGAAAGTAACATGTGTTTGAAGCAAGAAACAACTTGCAATCAGTTCAACAATTTGTCTTTGCCTGCTTGTGTAGTTGCATAAATAGAGTGGGTAAATTGAGAGGGTAGAAATGTGTGTTTTGAAATGAGGCAATAGTATAGGAAAATTGTATTCCTGTTTATCTGTATCCCCTCTTTATATTTGATGTTCCCTGCAAAATTTTATTGTGTTGCTAACATCAACAATATATTCTTTGAGATAAGAAAATATGCTGAATATTCTAAATGAATATTAACATAATATTAAGACAAAATAGAGATTTTAAAACCCAGTTTTAAACACATGTGTAATGCAGCTGCATTCATTGGATCACTTTTTAAAATTACACATGGTTCTAGGCACCAAAAATATATGTCCTTATAAAAAGTCCATCATAATATATTAAATCCATTATTTAGAATGACCTCCCTTCAATCAACTTTTTCCACTTTAACTTATCTATTGCTAAGCAAATTTCTAATGTCTTTAAGAAAAATGTTTACATGCTGAACACAAGATGGCAGCACAAACTTAATTATATTCCCCTTATTTTATTTTATTTTTAAGATTTTCCTGACCTTTCTTCCAGCGAAGGGTAGTTATAATCAAAACATTGAAGCTCACCCTTATTTAGAAATATTTTCTTCAACATTCTGTCAAGAGCACTGTTTCTGAAACTTGGCAAATTTAAAGATGTGACTATTCAATTTCCAGAATTCCCAAACCATATGTGAGGCATTCTGGGAAATGAAGTCCACACATCTTAAAAGTTGCCAAGTTTGAGAAGCACTGTTCTAAAGCAGCTTTGCTGGCTGGAGAATTCTGGGGGCTGAAGTCCTTCAGACTTAAAGTTGCAAAGGTTGGAGACCCCTGTTCTGAAGGACAGTGATAACAATAACTTCCAATATACCAGCAGAGAAATCCTAAAGAAAGAACACAATAATATCAGCCTATCCTTGTCTCAGTAGGGCTCAGTGGCTAAGACGCTGAGCTTGTCGATCAGAAAGGTTGGCAGTTCAGCGGTTCAAATCCCTAGCGCTGCATAATGGAATGACTTACCCCAGCTTCTGCCAACCTAACAATTCGGAAAAAATGCAAGTAGAAAAATAGAGACCACCTTTGGTGGGAAGATAACAGCATTCCATACATCTTTGGTGTTAGTCATGCCGACACATGAGCAAACAGACATCTTTGGACAGCGCTGGCTCTTTGGCTTGGAAACGGAGACAAGCACCACCGTCTAGAGTTGGGAACGACTAGCACATATGTGTGAGGAGAACCTTTACCTTTTATCTTTGTCCCACGTTCAATGGCATTTTGGGATTCTTTTATTTGGAAACAGCATGTATTCTGGTAGTTCGGGCAGGGAAGTTAATTGATGTTGGTACCACAAACCCCCAGACCAAGCTGTCTCAATACACTGAAAAATAGACATAATAATCAACTTAATGGATTCCCTGGCTTATTGGGAAATAATAACTAAATCTGAAAAGCTATTTCAAGATTTTGCCTATTAGCACAATTTGTTAGATTGTGTTTCTCACCCAAAAAAAAAAAATTCAAATAAATTATTTGCTACTCCTCTTAATTTTTTTCTTCCCTCTTCAAACTATTATCTAGTTCCCAGGGAGAATTCCCATGTGGTACCTAGACATTTTTTTTGCATTTGTTTTTTTCAAAGTGAAGGGGGGGGGTTGTTGCTTTAGATCTGTGCCCATCCTATCTATTTTTTTCTTATTGTATGCTGAGTAATAGAGAAATGGGAAATTGATGTTGATTTTGTCATTCAGCGGAATAGGATGACCAATTTCAGGAAGTACTACAGAAAACAAATGAAAGAAAAAGGGACGTTTAAATAAATGTCCCTGATGGTTCTGGAGAATTTGTTCTCAGCTTGCAGCTATAGAATATATTGCTTCACCCCTGAAAGCATTAAACAATTAAGCTTTGATCAGGATTTTCCATTATCAGGACCAGGTTTCATTGGTGGCATCAACCCCTTCCTTATTTTTGCAACTGTGCCTTTGATTTGGCCAGCTGATGGAGATCATAAAGCTTTCTAATCCCCAGGAAGGCAGGGATATTACCAGTGGGATATATGTTTGAACTAGGAAAGGACTGTAGATGAATCAAATGGTTTATTGATAACTCAGTAAGAAAAGAGAATAATATTGTAGGCTTAAATTACTAAGTAAACTTATAGGAGAAAAACCAACTCAACAGACAATACCAAAAGACGTTTAATAATTCAGATAATACAATATGAGAATGTGAGAAAAATATCCCAGATATTTTCTTCTGCATATAAAAATGATCACGGAGACTTATGACAAAAGGAAACAGCCATTTATTCATTGAACGTTAGCTAACGGATTCTCTAGAACAGAAAGAGAATAATCTCCAGGTACAGAGTTCCACTTTATATACCTGAAATGGCGTATTACATATGTCATAAACTGAATACATGAAAACAACATTGCGTGCAAGGAATACAATGTGTTTCACAATGTGAAAAGTACATGGAAGCTTACCAACATACGTGTTCAGAAACCCCAAAGGACTTCCCAGAACTTTCCCAGAAACACACAATAAGATCATTACCGGCTTCCTGCAAAGCATTTCCTGTTATTCCCGGTTACAGAGGGAGTCTAAATGGAGGGAACAGGCTATTTTCTCATCAGGTCACTATAACCTTCTGATTCTGCTCCAGCCTGTGATTTTCCAGACAAGCTTACTGTCTCATCAGATATTCAAGATGGAGTCTGTCAGGTTCCTCAAAGAACCTACCTTATCCAAATAAAAATTCAGGATTATTATTATTCTTTCAGAGAATAACAGCAATGTTCCCAATAAGGAAAATATGCATCATATGCATAAATATGCATCATCCATTTGCTTAAAATAACAGAGAATTACTGAACCCCATTCAAATATTTCTCCCACTCCACCCCATCAGTTTTTACTTTATAGTATTTTAATTATGAATAACTATCCATCCAGTGTCATTGGCCAAGAAGGGAAGCAAAGTGATTGAGAGTTTACCTTAGTTTAGACCACAGGAATGTCAAACTAGTGACCCATAGGCTGGATGCGTCACACATCCCTCCATGAAGGGAAAAAACATCACGTGACGTCACATGACAGCAATGTGATGTGGCAAGTGATCAAATGACACAGCTCAACCATCTGCTTGACTGACCTAGTTTATAAACTCTGTTTACTTAAGTCCATGTACCACTTCCTTCGTGTCATCCCCAAATGGTCCTTATCTCTGCTAATGTTAAAATAGTATTTTCTCCCTTCTTTCAACACTAATCATAGGTATTAAAATATGTAAGATATGTTATTTTTCCTTGTAGGAAAGTCTGGCAGATGATTAATAATAATAATAATCTTTATTGTCGTTGTAAAAATTACAATGAAATTGGTTTTAACTTCACTGGTGCAAAATTATAACAGAAACAAAAAAGAAAAGAAAAAAGAAAAATTAGAGCCAGACGATAGCTTAGCAATGGAGACTGAAAATGTCAGGTCAATATAGTGTTCTGCTGACTCAACTGTGGGTTGATACCACTTCATCTCAGCCACAGAGATAAAAAGATAAAAGTTCTTCAGGTAATGTAATTTAAATGTTTCATTTTTTTAACTGGCTGTTTGCAGTATAAAGAGGTGAAGGACATTTCTCTATGGCAATGGCACTTGACTGGTGATAGATAAATAAGAAGTGAAGTGTTGCAGAAGTTGTTGATGCTTAGATACATGTTACTCTTTGTAAAGCATTGTTCGGGTGCTTGATGATATGTTTTCAATTATTGTTTTTTACTTGGTAATTCTGAATACGAGAGATTCAAAACAGAACAAATAGAATAAGGTATAATCAAATTGTTGAACTTGCTATCAGAAATAGTAAAGTGGAAAAATCTCTTTCAATCGAGCTTGATTGATATACATGGACATGGACATGTAGGTTTTTCCAGAGTAATATAGAAATGATGTGCTATTGTGTTTTTCTAACCTTGTTAGCCTGTGTTATTCCTTGGAAGTTTCCCATACTTGGACAGTCTGAAATGTCTTAGCCTTGAGTCCAGGCAAGGGCAAATGATGAGACTCAAGCACTAATAGTAGTTGAGCTGTTGGCATGAGCTCCGAGCTTGGCAATTTGGTTGCAAACGTTTCATCACCATTCAAGGAGATGTCGTCAAATGGTGATGAAACATTTGAAACCAAGTTGCCAAGCTCAGAGCTCACACCAACAGCCTTATTACCAACCCGAGCTACTAATATGCAAACACATCAGTAGCAGTAGTCATGGCATATTTGAATTTTGATGGTTATCCAGCATCTCGAGCATCAGGAGTCTTTTCAATGCCCTTTTGCAAGAAATATGAGTGGATGATGCAATTGTGTTGATATCATCATGCAAGCTTAGGTACATCATTGGTCATTGTGGAAGCAGGATCCTGGGCAACATTGCTCTTAGAATTGTGATGCAGCAGAAATATCTGCTGCAAACAACCAGACCCACACATGTGGAGTTTGAGCTAATTATTACCATAATATAGAAACCTCCCCAGTCTGGCAGCCTATTCTTGGGAATGATTAGATACGACTCCAAGGAACTTGGAAGGGGGTGTCAATCCTAGCACTTTTGTACTTGCGCAGTGACTCCAGGCTTACTCTGCACTTGATTCTGCCCCACCCCTTTGCCAGGCCTAGTGTTTTTCAACAAGAAGTAAACTTCTATTGTTATTTCTTCCTATACAGTTGTCCAATATTGATTATCCAATGTTTCATATATCATTTCTGAGTAATATTCTCTACCTCTAGTTTGTAAAATTTGTGGACTTCCTCAAAAATATTTGTTCCTTTGTATATTACAAGAACTGTAAAGCAATTTTAAGCTTCCCACTTAGAAATTTCAAATTATAAATAATTTACAGGGAATCGGGAAAAATCTATAACACATATACATCATATAAAAACATGTATAAAATCCCCAAACACTAGGGAAAGTGGGCAAGGAATCTTATCTCAACTTTTCTAAGTATACAATAACATTTCCACCTCTTTCACTATGGATAACGAAAGTTATTTTTTGTTACTTATACCTGAAGAAAAAGATATCCTGTATACTTACTGACACCTTTCCAAAAACATGCAGTTGGTAACCCTGGGAAACAAAATGCCAGCTCAATGAAACTTTAATATTTAATTAATCAAGTTATATGGCTGCTAATTTAGGCTGAAGGATTCTTATTTTTGGTTTCCTAACAATGTTGTTATCGTCATAAATGCAGGTTCTTGACCTTGATCTTGTAAATATTGATTTAAGGCAAACTTGATTTCCCTGAAATAGTTTTAAGAATACATCAATTTAAAAATGATAGCAATCAAAAGTTATTGGATGCATTAAAATTGCTTTAAAATTAATCACAAAACATTAGAAATAAAATAAATTAATGGAAAATATGTAATGAAATGTTTTTATTTAACACTGTTGCACAATAATAAAGAAAATAAAAACATTTTTGAGAAATATGTCAATATGAAATCTATTCGTTATAACATGTTATAAGCTTTTGTGTGCTACAGTTTATTTCATCAGTTGTATAGGATTGTCATCTGATGACATCCACAACTCACTTCTGATGAAGTGAGTTGTAGTTCACTTCAGCCTTCTAATGAATATTATGGTTGGTTGCACAGCCAATCATAGCCAATGTTTAGACTGGATTTGGTATTTTTGTCCACCTATCAAGTCCTTCCCAAGGACCTGAGCTAGGCAGTTGTTGTTTGATGGTGTTAAAGGTATTGCAGGATGTTCAAGTAAACTTGTTTTTTGAAATAGATAATGGTGTTCATGTGGTGCTCCAGATGTTTTGGGATTGCAAACAGTGTGCTATAATGGTATATATATTGGGGACCCTAGAATGGCCAATGTTACACCACTTTTCTGCAAGCTTCAGCGGCTGCTAATTTGCTTCTGGATATAATTCAAGATGTTGGTTATCATCTTTGAAAGCCCTGCATGGCATATGTCCAGGAACTGACTCATCTTAAGGGGACTGGCCTGTCCCACTTATGCTGGTAAAAGTGGCAGGCTTCCAGCCCCTTTGGTTAAGGAACTTCAGATGGTGGCATCTAGGAGAAGAGCCTTTTCTGCTGTGGAGCCTGCCAATTGGAACATCTCCCCCTACCCCATGTGAGACTGGCCCCTCCGACCTGCCATAAGAGCCTGGTGACCTGGCTCTGTCACTTGTCTTGAGACCCCAAAGGAGTATATCATGCTGTATACAGTTAACAGATTAAGAGAAAAATCCACCTCTCCTCCCTCCCCCATGCATCCTGTTCCCTTCCCCATCTCTTTTATTGCATTTTTTTACTATTATTAGAAATATTTATTCTTTGGGTGCTATTGGTTTTTAATGTAAGCCACCCAGAGTTGCCTTGAGGCAAGATGGGCACCAAGTCAAATCAATCAAATCAATCAAATCAATCAAATCAATCAAATCAATCAAATCAATCAAATCAATCATAAACACTCTTGTGTCTGTTTTATTGTTTGTAACTTTCAATTGGGTAAAAGGTCAACAATTTTTGAACCAAGGCACTCAAATGGGCCAACTTACAGAATGTGTCCAAAATCCAGGATCCATGATTCCTGGAGGAATGAAATTTCAGCAAGTTATGACTGCTTCAATGCAACTAGGCATTGCTGGGCTGCTGCTACAGTCACATGAATTTCATTTTAGGTGCTCTGTGTCACAATCCCTTATGGCAACATAAATCTGGTGGATTGCTAATTTTCATACAGAATGACTGAAAGCAAAACATTCAGTTTTGATTTATGTATTATTATTTTGTAACTTTAATCAGCAAATCCCTAGATGTGATCAAATGGTGTTTGTGTTTAAAACTATGATGACTTTAATAATTGATGACTGCAGTTTTAGTTTTTTCATTTTCTATTTCTTTGTCTGCTTTGTGTTGTTGCTGCTGCTGCTGTTGTTGTTGTTATTAAAACTTTTGTGAGATACACAGCCTTTGGGGATGGTTGGTAGCTTAACAGCTCAACTAACCAAGACCTAGGAACTGTTAAGGTAACATTGGAGGATATAAGCTGTTCCAAGTAGGGTGCTTTGTTGTAGAATCAAAATGTTTTGTAGAATTTTCAAATAGTGAGGTAGTCCTTTAGGTATTGTTCCAAAGGTTCCAATTATAATCGGGACAACACACAATTTCTTTATTAGTAGTAATATTTTATTTTATTTTTATTTTATTTGATTTATATGCCACCCTTCTCCAGAAGGACCCAGGGCGGCACACAGGAATTTAAAATACATACAAAATAATACAATTTTTTTTTTAAAAACCTATTAAATATCAGTCCTGTGCTAAAACCAATTAAAATCCCCAATTAAAACTATCTACATTAGTCCCAGCGGAGGTTATGTTAGGCCGGCTTGATGAAAGAGGTGTGTTTTTAAACACTGCCGGAAGAGGCGGAGGTCAGTGATGGTACGGAGTTCTGGGGATAGGTCGTTCCATAGGGCAGGCCCCGCCACAGAGAAGGCCCTTCCCCTGGGTGTCGCCAGTCGGCATTGTCCGGCCGACGGCACCCTGAGAAGGCCCTCTCTGTGGGAGCGTATCGGTCTGAGGGATGTATGGGGCAGGAGACGGTCTCGCATATAACTATTACAACTAATAGTAGTTGTAATAGTAGAAGAAGAAGAAGAGGAAGAAGAAGAAGAAATTTAATTGGAAAAGGTGTTCTCCTGATTTGTTGCTGCCACAGAATAGCACATCTGTTTTTCAGGAATGGGGCTGAAGCAGCATTTTTCCCCCTATGGGAATAGTCTTTGCAACTAAGCCAAAACGTCCAACCAAACAGTGTGAAAGCTAAATATTCTTAACTCTAAATTCTTTAGATTTTTGTGTTTGCTCCTCAGTACCTTTATATGATGCATCCTATTATAAATCCTCTGCAGACTGGCATATATTCACAAAAGGCATCTGTGTTTACTTTGGGGTGGCTCTATAGAATCCTTGCATAATATGAGATTCTTTATGTTGTGCTTGGAACAACGGGATTTTGAAAATAGATTCTATTCTGCATATATCAGAAAACCCCCGGTGTGGCACAATAAGCAACATTTCACTATAAAATCTTCTGTATTAGAAAACATCTGAAGTAGAGTAATAGCATATATTTCACACGAAGATATAATTCCATTAATATTTTACCAAGAATGACCCAGGCCAGAGATTCACAACACCAAGCTCTCAGTATTCACTTTTCCCCCATGTTAAGCTACTCTGTTTTTAAATGGATGGCACACTTGCTTGTTGTTGGGGTTTTTGTCTGATTTTTAAGCATGGAAAACACTACAGAAAAGACAGGAACCACTGAAAGTGTAAACAGTTGATATAAGTATTTTATTCACAGTTATAAGACTAGCGCTAACAGATCTGGAATGCAACAATCCTGAGAATCACTGAATGGCAGCAATATTAGACTTTTCTGTACTTTTTTTTGCTTCCATTTAGTGGCCATCTATATTGCTGCAGCTTGCATAACTTAAGTTCCCAATGTTTAAAAAACGATTTTTTTCCTTGCTACATGATTTTCAAACACATTCCCTCAGAAATGTGCCAAAATAGTTTTTTTTCTGTAAGATCCCAAATTGCTGTTTAAAGAGAAGTTTTCTTCTGTTTTTTCTTGGTTTTTTCTCAAGCAACCTGTATGCCTCAACAAGTTGCAGGTAAGGTATAGATAAAACACACACACACACAAACACACTAGAGGCACATAGACAGGTATGATAACCACTAATATCAGTTAAAGAAGAGCCAACCCTGTTTCTTTTGCTCTAGCCGAGATCAACATTTGCACAAACATGTATTGCACATTGCACATGTTCCTAGACTGGAAGGCTACATTCAATGACATTCATGCTTTAATCTCTTCCCAATTGGATTGCTTTAATATTATCTGCATAGGGTATCACTGAAAAGCATTAGAATATTTTAACTTGTCTGGAAAGCAATAGCACTAATGTTTTCCCATGCAACCACCACTGTTGCATGAGCTGCACTCGTTCCCAGTATGCTTCTGGACACAGTCGAAGGTGCTGGTTATCGCTTTTAAAGCTCTGCATGACACAGGTTGAGATGTTAACAGATGTCTGGTGAAAGGAGGGAATGTCCTCCTTTTTTGTCCTTATGTCCTCCTTATGTCTTCCATCCACATATAGAGAAGGGCAATGTTAAAAAAAAACATCTAGACTTAGGGGAACCACTTTGCTAGTGTCTCTAGGTCAATGATTGTGAACCTTTTGGGCACAAAGTGCTCAAATCCAAACCACTGGAAACTCGACCACATGCACGCCTTGAAAACTTGATGAGCAGCTGGCCAGTGCTCATGCGCACCTCGGAAACCCACCGACCAGCTGGCTGGCGCATATGCGCATTTCAGAAACCTGACCACCAGCTGGCTGAGCTAGATGATGGTGTGTATGCCCACAGAGAGGGCTCTGTGTGCCATCTCTGGCATGTGTGCTATAGGCTCACCATTACTGCTCTAGGGTTATCCTGTTGCTACTCACTTCCTTTTTGTGATCCTGAAAATGCTCTGTTCATTTTGGTATTGTCAGGCATGCCTCCTTCAATAACCAAGAAAGAAAACTCAACTCCATTTTTGTAGAGATAAAGATACTTTTACTTGTTATGAAAAGAAAACAGTGAAAGAAAAGCAAGAGCTGAGCCAAAAAGGTGCAAACATGTACATATCAAACGTTTACCCAACACCCTCTCCCCAATCAGTCCAACCCAATGATCAATCTGCAACTCACTAAGGTGTCATATGGGGTGCATCTTCAAAAAGCCTCATTCAGTTGGTATGCAGAGATGGTTGACCTTGACCAAGTCCAAACACAGGTCATCAGCATGCACAGAAGATGATGAGAACCAAACTCCCTCCTGATAACTCCTCCAGCACCATAAATTCCTCATCCCAAATACCTCAAGCTCCTCTCTCTCCCTACCCATTTCTATGGCAGCCGAAAGCAAGCAAGTAAAGTACAGGCTGCCAGGTATTGTCTATGATAGTTGTGTCTCCTTTTGACTGAACTGGCCTTGCCATTTGATTCACATTTGTTTCTTCCTATCTGCCTATAGAACAGAAGAGAATGTAGAGTACTCATGTACTGATTGTCCAGCAGAAAGAACTAGGAAAGTATTTTGTAATGAATTTAGAGAAATGAACAGATGCAATAAAAAATACACTAGTTGTTCATTTGTTCCTTTTAACTATTTCTTTCTTTACTGATATGTTTTTCAGTGTTCTATAGTTGCCTGTGGTAATTTGTTCCAAATTTAGATGATCTAAAGTCTTTGTAAGTCTTGTGATTTTCCAGTCAGTGCAAATAATAATTGGTACCACTGTTGGCTTCTTCCAACTTGTTGTGATCTCTACTTCAAATCTCTTTTATAATGTTTTCCAATTCCTTGTCTTTAACACTACTGTCCTTTGAAATGGCTACATCAATAAACAAAAGATAGTTGGTGTTAATGGCAATAATGTCTGGTGTGTTATATTTGTTTGTGTCAATCAGTCTGAATTTTAAAATCCCATGACATTTTTGCTGTCGTTTTCAAAGACCTTATTTGTTTCTAGCAATCCTTATCTAATTTGGAATCCATATACGTATTTGATATAAATATCAGTGCAATATTTTCCCAACTCAATCATGACTCTTTTTTTAAATAAATCTGTGTTATTTTGCAGCATTCATTTATCACATGGTCAATTGTTACTCCCTTATCTCAGCATATTGTCTTTACCAAGCAAATTTTTCTTTTCTATTTTTGATGACATTTGTATATAGTTCTTGTTCTATTTCCATACTTAAGGTACCATTCTCAGATTTTCCTTTGTTTCAAAAATTTTGATGAAGTTCATTGGTTTTTCCATTTTCTAACCTCATTTGAAGCTAAGTACTAATTCTGCAAACAGCCCATAATAATCAGATTCATTCAATAAAGTGCCTTTACTTGTCTTAATTAAGCTCTTGTTTTTCTTTTTTTACAATCTGTTTTATGTGTAAATGTTCTGATCTGCTTGTCCACTTCAGAAGATATACTCTTGATATCACTATAGGGCATTATTGACAGTCATCACTCTTCTAGTTTGTCAGCCCAGGTTATCAAAGTAGAGCTGAATTCAGCCGAATATTCTTGCAGGATATCAAATTATTAACATTGTCCATAAGTTTATTTTTCTGACGGTATTTTCACTATTCAAGCAAGACTAGGATTTTCCTCACTTGCTTTCAAAATTTTAGTCTTATTTTTCTCTTTATTTGACTGTGCAAAAATAAAGCAAAATTAAATGTTCCAAGTTTTTAGTATTTATAAAGTTGCTTGGGTGCTAGACTTTTACTTTAATATGAACTGCTTACCTTCTTGTGAATTAATGCTTTTCCTATTCTTTATGTCAATAACTGCACATTTATCAAGCTCAAATGATATTGCATTGCAATATTATCATTACAACTGGTAAAGAGATTTTTTCTTTCAAATAAATATACATTGAATTTGAAGCAGGATAGGCAAATTATTGGTCTACAATGTTTTAAAATAATTTATTTTTCTTTGTCTTTTATTACTGAAAATATTTTTCAGTTGTCCTCCAATTTTCATATTTCCCAGAACTACCTACTTTTCTAGTGAGCTTAAAATTTTTTTTACTGCTGCACCATTGTAACGTTTTTTCTAGTCTCTTCAGATAGAAGGGTTTCACCTCTAGTCAAAAACTCTCAATCTCTGATAGAAAACACTGCCCAAAAAGTAAAAAGGAGAGGAACAAAGATAAACTCCTTTTCCTATGCTTTATTACAAAGGAGAACTTTACTTTTGCCTACTCCCATTTCCTCCCATTATTTCTTTCAAGCTATGCCTCCTCTCTCTATTTCCTTTTTACACTCCTCTCTCAACCTCAAAGCAAGGACAGGTCACTTGTCTTTTTAAACAAGCATTTGGAAGAAATCTTCTGATACTCAGGCTTACAAAAAACAAAAACACAAAGGGACATTTTAATTGGAATCATTTTGTTCTGCGCACATGTGTGTTCTTATTATTCTCTCTTGAATTTTTCAACTTTGGAGAGTAGCTTACAAATACCTTCTCGGGATTCACAATGCTGGGCTGCTTTATTCTGCGGCAGAGAGGCTTTCAGAACACCACACAATAGCTTTTGTTTCAGAAGTACAGGGCAACAAGAACCTTGTATGCCAGAGGTCTGTATTATATCCATAACGGTGGATTTGGATGGTGGAATGGAGGTTGGGAGAAAATGTGAATGAGCGATTTCTCTATTGTGCCAATGGAGGCCTTCCAGCAAACACAGGCACAAAAGAAAGCACATCCTTAAGAGCTAAAGCAGACTCAGAATAAATACTCATTTTGCACATAATGGTTCCTGTGATTTAACCTTGCACGGCTGCTATGACACCTGCTTTTCAGAACAATTGTTGAAGAACAAGCTGTGCATTGTCTGCTGTATACATACTGAGCCATACGAGTTAACATTTCTCTCTTTTTTAGTTACTTTTGTTCCCTGACATTTCTCTCTCATTTTTTTAATATAGCATTTTTATGTGAATGAATAGATTCAAACAAACCGCAGCCTTGATTGCCACCATGTTGGGTTCTGTTTGAGCTATTCTGTCAGACTATCACAGGTGAAATAGTGGCTGAGAAAAAGAAGGTCTAAAGGTGTTAAAGTAAGGAGCAAAAAAGAGCAGGCACCAGAGGTCATGCCAAGAAGGCCAGGTCCTGTGAATAATTTCCAACACAGAGGACTCCTGTTGCTGTTATGTGGACCAATGTCCCTCTTTTGTTGCACTGTTCACATATCTGTGTCACTAGAAGAATGTTCTGGTTTTTCTATCTTGCATGAAAGTTAATGTATAGAAAGATTTTCATAGACACCTTATGATTCGGAATGGAATGCGCCCTACCCCTGTAGACACTTCTCTGACTGCAGGAGCGCATAACCCAAGTTGATTTAAATAAGGTATGAATTATCAGAATAAAACAAAGCATGGGTTGTAGAACTGCAGCAGCATTCTATGTTAGAAGTTGAATTGCAGGTAATGGGGAGTGAGGATATGTCTGCAAAATGAGTTGTGCTGTCCTTGCATAGGTCTCTGGTAAAAGTGTAACACAAATAATGTCTTATTCTAGCAAAATAACATCTTTCACATTCTTTTTTTTTAAATACAGCAACAAAACCTAATTTGGAAACCTTTGGAGGTGTTTTCTACTTTCTTTAAGTTCCTTAGATTGCACTCTTATTATTTATTCTTAAATATAAACCCCAGTATTGAATTTCACTGAAAATTATTCTTACATTTTTATACTAAGAATAGGAATGTCTGAACGTTTACTTATTGCGGTACTACAAATCCAAACATAACTAATGTTGAAAAATGAGAGAAGTTTTAATTAAGCATCAACTAAAGTCCAATTTGTTGGTTTTTAACTATTGGAAGAAGCTTTATTCAGTGGAGAAAAGCATCATCAATTTGTATATCTGGGGGGACTTGGTGAATCACACACACAAATTTATTTCCAGAAGTTTTACAATCAGTAGTAACTGAAGTATGGCATGATAAAATCAGTCTTTGGATGACCTATTTATTACCGATTATGTTACTACTAGTTTGACATGTCAGAAAACTATTCAAGACACACTTCTGTGTCTTATTTTTTATTTGTTTCCTTTAGTGATTAAGTAACCAAATGGTTTCATTTATAAATTTAGTGTGGCATCTTTTTTCCACATCATTCTTATAGTCTTGAATTTTTAAATCTACTTTCAGATCTACATTCCAATCAGGCCATCATATTTTATCCAGGAAAATCAGTTCTTCTGTAGCCTCTTTTCAATCCATTTTTATAATAGCAAACTGTCTCAACAGTAATTTGTGGATGCATTGTTCCCAAATATCCTTGAATTCTTCCACAGTCAAATAATATTGTTCCATTGTATTAATGAATCTTTTCTCCTTTAATTGTTACCTTTAATTGCTTCTGGTTCTCTTTAATCAACCTTCAAAGTTGCTTCTTATTATGGTTTTTTTTAAATAATCAGCAAACACTTTCTCATAAAAGGATTAGTTATTTTCAAAATCTTCATATACATTTTTGTAAATTTTCAACAATCTACAGGAAATATTTCTTTAAGCTCAAATGGTTTTTTAATCTGTTTACAACTTTCAACATTCTAGCTACCTTTTTCTGTTTATTTGGAAAATTAAAACAAAATCCTTTTTAAGTCCTTTAATAATTACATAATACTTCTTTCATCAAGCATAGAAGTAACCTCACCCAGTGTAAATAAAACTTGCCCTTCATAAAGGTTCTTAACATTGAAAAAAACATTAACAAGCAATTTCCTAAGGCAGTTAAGAGAAGAAGTAAGTAAACTCAGTGTCCGTTTGAAGGCGCCAAATTCTGGATTACATTAAGTGACTTTCCCCCTGGCTCCTAGAGCTCTAAAATCTACTGGACCTTGCTGTCTTACATTCGTGTTATGGGGAGCTTCTGTACCAAGTACTTTTGGGAGTTCCTGGTCCCTTTTTTACTTCTGGAGCAATGCCCAAACGTCACTGGCTCCACTTTCCTTCTCAGCCATTGGTTCCAATTTCTTTGGCATCTTCTTCAATCCACTTTGGCTTTTCTGGAAATCCTAAGATTATAGAAAACTAATATTTGTCATCCATTCATCCATCTATTCATCTATTTATAGTTCAACTAGTCTGCTAATACAAAATTCACTAGGAAGTTACTTTACTCATAAAAATTATCAGGTATTTCCAGAGTTAATTACTCTGTAATTACTCTGTGTGTGTATTTGTGTTACGTTTTTGAGCTGATCAATAAATAAGTCAGGGAGACTAGTATAGATCTAGTTCAAGCTTTTTAGCTCTCATCAGCTAGCCATACCCTTACTGGGATTTGAACCGGGGCTGTATCCCAGTAAGGGTATGGCTAGCTGATGAGAGCTAAAAAGCTCGAAATAGATCTATACTTGTCTCCCTGACTTATTTATTGATCAGCTCAAAAACTTAACACACATATAAAAAAATTACACAATGGAACAAAAGTTTTCTGTCTATATGGTCTCTGGTAATGAGCCGAAAGGCAGAAAAGGAGAGCAGTATGCTTCCTCTCTTAATTGGGGCTTAACAGGGTGTTGTGACACAAGTATATATATATATTTGTGTCACAACAACCTGGTAAGCCCCAATTAAGGGAGGAAGCATACTGCTTTCCTTTTCTGCCTGATGAGAGCTGATGAGAGCTAGCTGATGATGGCTAGCTGATGGGAGCTAAAAAGCTCGAAATAGATCTATCCTAGTCTCCCTTATTTATTGATTGATCAGCTCAAAAACCTAACACACATATTAAAAAAGTACACAATGGAACTCATAGCTTTCTGTCTAGATGGTCTCTGGTGATGAGCCAAAAGGCAGAAAAAGAAAGCAGTATGCTTCCTTCCTTAATTGGAGCTTAACAGGGTATTGTGACACAAGTATATACTTATCCTCCTGTCTCAGCTGATCAGGAAGAGAACCTGTTGGCTTAATGGCTAAGGCTCCTACCTGGCATGCAATACAGCCCCGGTTCAAATCCCAGTAAGGGTATGGCTAGCTGATGAGAGCTAAAAAGCTATAAAAAGATCTATACTAGTCTCCCTGACCTATTTATTGATCAGCTCAAAAAGGTAACATACATACATACATACATACATACATACATACATACATACATGTTAGTGTATATATATATGTTAGTATTATGGGCTGATCAATAAATAGGTCAGGGAGACTAGATTTATTTATTGATAAGGTCATAAAACTAACACACATATTAAAAAATTAACACAACGGAACTCATGGCTTTCTGTCTAGATGGTCTCTAGATGAGCGAAAGGCAGAAAAGGAAACAGTATGTCTCCTCCCTTAATTGAGTCTCTAACAGGGTGTTGTGGAACAAATATATATATATATATATATGTGTGTGTGTGTGTGTGTGTGTGTGTGTGTGTGTGTGTGTGTGTGTGTGTGTGTAAGGTAATTGTTTCACAACAACCTGTTATTATTAGGCCCCAAATTTAATTTATTGATCAGCTCATAAAACTAACATATATATATATGTTAAATTTCTTTAAGGGATGATTAATAATAATTACAATGTAACAAAATATCCACTTCATATATAAGTGGATATTTTGTTACATTGTAATTCTCTATGCCTTGAGCTAACACATATCTAAAAAGACAGCAGCAATTTAATAGGTCTCTGTCTGGATGGTCTCTAGGTTGAGTCGAAGGACAGAGAAGGATGACAGGTTTGTCTCCTCCCTTAAATAGGCCTAACAGGAAGCTGTAACAATATATCCACTTCATCAATAAAGTCCTGTAGAAAGGATGATGTAATCAGGGAAACTGGTTAGCTCAAGGCATAGAGAAGCCTGCTTCGAATGCTGGAGAGCACCAGTTCAAATCCCTGTAGGGAAGTATGGCCAGCTGACGAGGGCTAAGGAGCCCGAAATGGATCCATCCTGGTCTCTTAATTAATTATTATTAATCATCCCTTAAAAGAAATTTAACACATATCTAAAAAGACAGCAGCAATTTAATAGGTCTCTGTCTGGATGGTCTCTAGGTTGAGTCGAAGGACAGAGGCGCATATATATATATGCGCCTAAGCTATTCTGAATAGGTGATTTCATCAATTACCTACAGTTAAAACAATATACAATGTGTAACTATAATGTCCAAAATGCAAACATCTTTGGAAAAAATATGAATGTAGCCTAGGGCAAAATATGGCAACATAAATCTAGTTGGTTGCTAATTTCCATACAGAATGACTGAAAGCATCAGCAAAACATTCAATTTTGCTTTATTTATTATTATTTTGCAACTTTAATCAGCAAATTCCTAGATACCATAAAATGGTTTTTGTGTTTAAAACTATGATGATTTTAATAATTGATGACTGCACATTATTTTTTTTTTAAAAATGGCTTAAGACTTATTGCATCCATTTTCTGAGTTTTCTTAAAAAAAGAAGGGTGTTGTAGAAAATGATCAAATTTATCACTTGTAGCAAAATATTAATGTAGCAGCAGGAAAGATGATATGGCCATCTATCTATAAGCATTCAGGCTTCAAAGAAAGCATAAACATGAAATTAATAGTTTGTCTACTGTAGGGGACAAATAAATGCAAATTCAATCTCATTAATATCAAGTGGGTGACTTCTTGGTTTATGGGGTTGGGATTGATTTTGTCAAACACCAATAGATTTATTTAAAATGTCTTTTAAAATTTAGCATCTATATAATCATTAGTTTGAAATAAATAAAACTCTCTGCAATGGTTACCATTTCTCCTCTTCTCTCTCCACCTCTTTAGATGTTGTTTTACCTAAATAAAGTTCATGCATTAGAGACCACTTTCATGCTGAAATATGGCTCTCGGAAGAACTGCTATAAATATCAGTATTTTCCACAGTTTTAGTTTAGGAGTCAAGTGAATTTTAATGACATTGTAATCTTACTGCAATTAATTGTGATACAGTAGGGAAAAAAACATTGGGAGTGTCCATCAAGCACACTTTGGATCATGTTTAATGTTCATTCTTTTCCCCCCAGCTTGGAATGAGAATTTTTTTTATTTTTTTATTTTTTATTTTATTACATTTATATACCGCCCTATCTCCCTGACGGGACTCAGGGCGGTGCACAGGAAATGATAAAAGCAATAACAATAAATAAGTAAAAATGGTAAAAATAGATTAAATGTGAAAACCCGTGCTAAAATTGTAATTAAGAACCCTTACTAAGATCACATTTAAAATTATGCCAGGCCGGCTGCATGAAATAAGTATGTTTTTAATTCCCGGCGGAAGAGGCGCAGGTCCGTGATTGTACGAAGGTCGGGGGGCAGGTCATTCCAGAGGGCGGGGGCTGCCACAGAGAAGGCTCTCCCCCTGGGAGTCGCCAGACGGCATTGTCCAGCAGATGGCACCCTGAGGAGGCCCTCCCTGTGGGAGCGGACAGGTCAAAGGGAAGTATGTGGTAGGAGGCGGTCCCGTAAGTAACCAGGTCTTCCATTCTTTTTTTTTTTTAATCCCTCTGATTTCCATTTGGCATGGAATTTGGTTATCCCCCGTCTCCACTGCTGTTGAAAAGGCTTTTTATTGTGGTGTTTAGAGTAAGAAAGAGGGCTCTGGTGGAAATATGCTAATGCATTACCGAGTCAAAAGTAACAGTCAGCCTTGCAAGATTCTGTAATTATGGACAAGTTCATTAAAAGTCATTTCAACCTTTCCTTGAAGTGTATTTCTTAATGTGGTCTACCTAGTGGATCCGATATCAGGTAGATGGACTGATTCTACTACCAGTAAGTCCTCAACAACAACAAAAGTGATGACAAACTCTACTTGTTTGTTCCATTTTCTTACGGCTGCTTTTTGGTATCCAAAACAATTACTAAAAAAGAAATGGAGTCTTAGTTATTTTTAAATTCTGCAGATACTGTCTCGGGGTGTATCACATGATGACATACACGTTAAAAAAAGCTTAGAAATAGGGTTTCACCTCTATTTTAACATTGACTTTCCTGCTCTTTAAAGTCTTGACATAAACAGCAGGTTCAAATGAACCTGCTTTAAATCCCCTTTTAGACCTTTGCACCCCATGCACACATTAGGGGTTAGAGGAGATGGCTCACTATAAAGGTGACATTTTAGGAAAAGGACATTCATGCCTCCCAGTTTAAGCTTCCATATTTTTTAAGCATGCAGAAAAGCCACTTTGTTTTTCATTCTGTCATAATTTAGAATCTCAACATCTCGCCTATGCTACCTTTTTAGCCTCTACATAACAAAACAAGCTTCAGATAAATAACCAGAGAAGTATGGGGTGAGCAATACCACCCAGATAGTTAATTTGACACTGGTGCTTTTGATCTGCTGTTTCAATGATAAGAAAGGGATGAATGAACTTCCTTTTAATCTTCACTCCTACATTTTAAAGGCCCTCAATATTGTTCCCACCAACCAGGTAATTTTCATTTGCAACTCTAATTAATCTGCGAATAAATATGCTTTGAGAAAAGGATTGATTTAAATGAGGGCTGTCTTTCCAGCTTTAATCTACACACTCTATTTCTCTTGAGAGAAAATAGCTCCTTCCTTGTTCTTTCTTGAAGTTCACACATCTCTCTCTCTTCTTCTCCTTTTTTGTTAATCATAAAATAATGGCTTTAGGTGAATAAAAGGTGAAGGAAGTTTTACAAAAATGGGTGCCTATTCACCCTTGCTACCTTTAATCTACCGTATTCTCCTCCTAATGAGTGTAAATTACCTTAGCTATTTGACAAAGTCTTTACACCGTACACTACTTAGCAAGCTGTTCCCAGAAGAGCACTTTTATATTATTAGTATGAGTGTTATCTTTAATCTCTTGTTGTGTGAAAAATGAGGACAACATGGAGTTCAATATAAAGCTGAAAGCTGCACACATGAACCAGACTGGTCTTAGAAAATATAATGGAATGATTAGTTCTCATAAAGCCAATCCAGTAGAAAAGTATTAAAGGTGTTTGTCGATATCCAGTAAAGGCAAGCCAGAAAAACTTGATTAGATATTGGGTGGATGTAAAGTTAGGCAGGGAAGTTCAAGGGCATGAAACTACCCAGGTTCAAAGAGAAAATATTCCAGCAGTTAATGGTATGAATAACTTTTGCAGAATATTCTACAATCCCATTCCATATATGACTATAACATTCTACCTGAGCATTTCTTTCTGCAAAAGTCACAATAAATTCATAGAAACTATTGGGGAGCTGCATATATGAAAATGTCACTGCATAATAATAGGGGACAAATTGCTATCACATGAATTTATCTACTATAATCCAAAATAATCTGCAATTTTTGAAGAAAAACATACCAAGGTTGCATCCAACACTTTTTAACAAAGAATCTGATCTCTAAGGACACTTAGAATCTGATCTCTAAGGACACCTACCATTGATTTTCTTTCAAAAATGTATTTCTACATGCACATATTTTCTTAAAAGGGGGCTCCCTCTGGTAAGGGGGAAAAGACAACATTAGAAATTATGTTTGGTCCAGACATTGTCCCCCTATAAATAAATAAAGCAGCAATGTCAGGTTATCAGCCTTGTATAAAAACCACAGTTTATTATTCTATATGTAGAAATATTGGGTTCCATATGTAGAAATACATACTTTATTTTATAATAAATACTTTAGTAAAAAAATATTATTTTTTTACTAAAAATAATATCATATTTCTATATGTAGAAATAGCATCACATATATCATGTTAGGATTTTAAGGGCTGATTAATAAATAAGAGACCAGGATGGATCCATTTCGGGCTTATTAGCCTTCTTCAGCTGGCCATACTCCTTCTACTGGGGCTTGAACCTTAAAATCCTAACACATATCTAAAAAATTCAACAGTAATCTCATGGCTCTCTGCCAAAGATGGTCTCTGGGATGAGCCGAATAGGCAGAGAAGGATGACAGTTTGTCTCCTCCCTTAAAGGGGCCTCAACAATAGTTGTAAAACATTGTCTCGTTTAAGAGTCCTGTAAAGGCTGATGTAATCAGGGGAAGCCGGATAGCTCAAGGCATAGAAAGGCTTGCCTGATATGCTGGAGAGTGCCGGTTCAAACCCCAGTAGAAGGAGTATGGCCAGCTGAAGAAGGCTAATAAGCCCGAAATGGATCCATCCTGGTCTCTTATTTATTAATCAGCCCTTAAAATCCTAATATAGACTAAGAACAGGAAAATGGCATTGCCCTCCTCCCATACATTAAAGGTACCACAGACAAAATCAGCAAAATTCTCCACAAGCACAACATCAAGACACCTTCAACACCAACCAAAAAATAACCAATATCCTAAGGAATCCCAAAGACAAGATCCAGCTAGAAAGCCAAGGAGTCTACAAAATTCCATGTAAAATCTGCCCTGCCACTTACATAGGACAAACCAACAGAAGGATAAGTGCACATATCGCAGAACATAAAAATGCATTAAAAAATCATCTTAAAACCTCATCTCTTTATCAACATTTCAAAACTATAGGACATGACATTGACTTTCAAGGAACTAAAATGATCTCCAAGGCTGAACAGCTGAACAGGAGAATAATCAGAGAAGCTATTGAAATAGAGAAGCAACCTAACAATATGAACAATATGACACCTCCCACCTACCAGACATCTGGAAACCAGCACTGACCAACAGATGAGCCCCACCCTCCACCCAAGCCGTTGAAATTCAAAATAAGGAGAAACATACAAATAAGACCAATCAGCATCAATCTACCAATAATGAACATTGAACCATCATTGAACCATCTTCAAAGCGCTCCATGGCTCGGGACCTAGTTATATGCGAGACCGTCTCCTGCCCCATACATCCCTTTGTCCGATCCGCTCCCACAGAGAGGGCCTTCTTAGGGTGCCATCAGCCGGGCAATGCCGGTTGGTGACACCCAGGGGAAGGGCCTTCTCTGTGGCGGACCCTACCCTTTGGAACAACTTACCCCCTGAACTACGTACCATCTCAGACCTCCGCCGCCCCATTGTGACCGCTCTTAGATAGTTTTAATTTGGGGATTTTAAACGATTTTAGCACAGGGTAGGGATTTAATAGTTTTTTAAATTTTGTATTTTGTTATATTTGTTATGTTTTTAAATTTCCTGTGCGCCGCCCTGAGTCCTTTTTGGAGAAGTTGTGGGGTATAAATTTGAATAAAATAAAAAATAAAAAAATGATACAGCTGCACAGCCAATCAATCCACTCACAACAACAGTCAGCACTCCATCCCCCCACCAAGATTTAAGGCAGGGCAACACCTTCGTATATATGTATATATATATTTATATTCTATGTTTTAAATTGGCTACATGTACTTATTATTATTGTTTTGCTCCAAGAAGCCTTTATATTCATGGATAGCTTTATTTCATTTTTATTGTAAACAATGTCTATGTTCAAGGTTACCAGTTATTTCATTATTCAGGCAAACACTTTCCCTTCCCCCCATTTTTCAGAATAGCCTCAGTTCAAGGTCTTATATTATTTCCTCCTCTTAAGTTTTGCCATTTCTTCATCTCACAAAAACATTTCCCCTAGCTTCACATTTGTCTACAATTCCTATTTAATGTTCTACTTACAAACATCAATCCACAAAGGAACACAAGACAGGAGCAGGGTCCATCTATGTTTCGGCATTTGAAAAGAAAAGGTCCTTTCTTTCCTTGCTTAAACTTGCAAAACAAATAACAAGCATATGGGGCAAGCACTTTTAAAAAATTTTTTAGTGAATTTTAAGATCTTGCTCTGCCTTAAACTTTGAATATTATTAATACAAAACTGAGAGTTTAACTTTTATCCTCGTAGAATAATCTGCATGTTATTCAGAATTTAATTTAATAAAAGTATGAGTTGCTTTTTTCTGTGAAAATTTCTGATCTTTACAACCTCCAGAGCTTTCAGTAAGGACACATATGGTCCCACCCCCAGACATAAGTCCTTCTGGAGATTGGGGTCCAGATACTTGATTTTATCACCTTCTTGGTAATAGATAAGTTATGGACTTTTGCACTAATTCATGGTTCCATGATTGCTGATGGCTTCATGGATCCATCCACATAGTTTTCTTGACAACAGTGTGAAAGTGCTATGCTATTTGTTTGCTTGTTTTAAATTCCCAGTTTAACTGAAAGGCATGTATGTTATTGGTAGTAGTCTGAGTCTGCTAACTGGTGCAGAATCAGATCAGGTATTGTAGGTTATACCACTGAAGTTGAAAAGCAGAGTAAAATATTCAAAGTGTCTTGCAGATCAGTTCCCAAACCTTACATTGCTATCCCAATATTTAATAAACCTTATCCTACTATCCAAAATTGCTGCAAAAGATAGATATCTTTAGCAAAATCCTGGGCATCCTGGGAGGTGACACGAGGCTGGCTCCAAGAGGTTATCAACGCATCCTTGAGTGAGGGTTCCTTGCCTGCTTCCCTAAAAGAGGCTATGGTGAGGCCCCTCCTTAAGAAGCCCTCTTTGGATCCAGCTTTATTAAACAACTATCGTCCAGTCTCCAACCTTCCCTTTCTGGCGAAGGTTGTTGAGAGTGTGGTGGCACAACAGTTTCCCCGTCACCTGGAGATAGTTGACTATCTAGACCCACGCCAGTCCGGCTTTCGGCCCGGGCATAGCACCGAGACGGCATTGGTCGCGTTAGTCGATGATCTCTGGAGGGCCAGAGATGGGGGTTGTTCCTCCATCCTGGTCCTATTAGACCTCTCGGTGGCTTTCGATACCATCGACCATGGTATCCTATTGCATCGGCTGGGGGGGTTGGGAGTGGGAGGCACCGTTTTACGGTGGTTCTCCTCCTACCTCTCTGGCCGATCGCAATTTGTGTTGGCAGGAGAGCAGAGGTCGACCTCGAGACCCCTCACATGTGGGGTGCCTCAGGGGTCGGTCCTCTCGCCTCTCCTGTTCAACACATATATGAAGCCGCTGGGCGAGATCATCCGTGGTTTTGGGGTAGAGTATCATCTCTATGCTGATGATACTCAGCTGTATATATCTACCCCAAACCACCCCAACGATGCCGTAGCGGTGATGTGCCAGTGCCTGGAAGCCGTGCGGATCTGGATGGGAAGTAACGGACTCAGGCTCAACCCGACCAAGACCGAGTGGCTGTGGTTTCCGGCTGCCCGATTCAACCAGATGATTCCATCTCTGGCCATAGGGGGCGAACATCTTGTCCCTGTGGATGGGGCACACAACTTGGGTGTCCTCCTGGATACCCGGCTGTCCATGGAAGATCAAGTGACAGCCGTGGCCAGGAGGGCGTTTTACCAGGTTCGCCTGGTACGCCAGTTGCGCCCCCTATTGGATCGGGACGCCCTTTGCACAGTCACTCATGCTCTCGTGACATCCCGACTGGATTATTGCAACTCTCTCTACATGGGGCTCCCCTTGAGGTGCACCTGGAGACTTCAGTTGGTCCAGAACGCAGCCGCGCGAGCAATTATGGGCACCTCCAGGTTCGCCCACGTTACACCGCTCTTGCGCGAGCTGCACTGGCTACCTGTCGTCTTCCGGGTGCGCTTCAAGGTGTTAGTTATCATCTTCAAAGCGCTCCATGGCTCGGGACCTAGTTACCTGCAGGATCGGATCCTGCCCCATACATCGTCCCGGCCGATTCGCTCCCACAGAGAGGGACTTCTCCGGGTGCCGTCCACTAGACTTTGTCAGCGGGCGACGCCCAGGGGAAGGGCCCTCTCTGTGGTGGGCCCAACCCTCTGGAACGACCTTCCCCCCGATATTAGGACAACTACGGACCTCCGCTCCTTCCGTCTGAAACTAAAGACACATCTTTTTTGCTTGGCCGGCCTAGGATAGGATAGTCTCTGTTAAGATTAAGGGATTTTATGAGGGATTTTAGCGCAGGGACATATGTTTAATCTATTTTTAACCTAGTTATTTAGTTATTTATTTATTTATATTTAAGGTTTTAATTCTGTATCTGTTTGGTTTTAGTTGCTTTTAATACCCTGTGCCCCGCCTCGAGTCCCCTCGGGGAGAGAGAGCGGGATATAAATAAAATTATTATTATTATTATTATTATTATTATTATTATTATTATTATTATTATTATTATTATTATTATTATTATTATTATTATTATTATTATTATTATTATTATTAAAATATTCTCCTATTAACAGGTCCAAATCAAAACTGATATCCATAGATTAAAATTTGGTTACCCATTCATTTAACAAATATCAATTGTGTATTTGTACCAAATTCAGTCACTCAAGCACTCGTGACATCCCGGCTTGACTACTGCAACGCTCTCTACATGGGGCTTCCCTTGAGGTGCACTCGAAAGCTACAGCTAGTCCAGAATGCGGCCGCGCGGGTAATAACGGGAGCTCCGAGATACTCCCATATAACACCTATCCTGCGCGAGCTGCACTGGCTTCCTGTGGTCTTTCGGGTGCGCTTCAAGGTTCTGATGGCCATCTTTAAATCGCTCCATGGCTCGGGGCCAAGTTACATGCGTGACCGTCTCCTGCCCCATACATCCCTATGGCCGATCCGCTCCCACAGAGAGGGCCTTCTCAGGGTGCCGTCGGCCGGGCAATGCCATCTGGCGACACCCAGGCAAAGAACCTTCTCTGTGGCAGGTCCTGCCCTTTGGAACGACCTCCCTCTTGAACTTCGTACCATCTCAGACCTCCGCCTCTTCCGCCAATGTCTAAAGACACATCTTTTTCAGCAAGCCAGCCTAGCCTAACCTCCCGCTGGGGCAATTTTAGATAGTTTTAAATTGGGGTTTTAATTTGGTTTTAGCATAGGATTGTCTAATTTAATATGCTTTTAAATTTTGTATATTTTGTTTTATATGTTTTTAAATTCCTGTGCGCCGCCCTGGGTCCCTCGTGGAGAAGGGCGGGATATAAATCGAATTTTAAAAAAATTCATTAAATCTCTATACAGGAAGATATAACTCAGTTAGAAGTATGTGATATAAATAAAATATATGGTGAAATTTCTTCAGATATTGATAGATGAGAGTCATTAAACTTTACTCTTTGGGGAAAGGTGAAGGCTCTCAAAATGAATGGTATTCCCATATTAAATTATATTCTGAGAGGAATTCCAGTTTATGTACTGGCAGATATTTTCAGAAAATAAATTCTTTGTTTAGAAAATTTCAATGAGGTTCTTTGATTCAAGGAATATATTTACATAAAATACATTACCAAATAATGAGGGGTGATTTTCCAAATTTGGAGATGTATCATATTAAATAGTGAAAGCCAACAATTGGTGCTAATTTTCCAATTTGGGAAACTTTGGAATATATATTTTATTGTATATAAGACTTTTATTGGATGGACAGTATTAGATACCAAATATGATACATCTCTAATATCTCTCAAAACAATTACATGAATTATAAATGTAATGTCTAAAAAAAGATTCAATTCTTTATCCCATGCCAATTTGACTTTATGAGGAAACACAATTTTGAAAATTGGGGAAAAGATGATATGGAAAAATTGGATAGAAGCAAGGATCTTGACCTTGGATGGTGGGGCAAATTTTGTCATATTATATGTGTTAAGAGATAAATATTATCTACCAGATGTAACACAATCACAATATTTATAATTTCATTAGTTAACATTATTTGGACCAGTAGCATTGGTTAACATCTTGACATGACCTGTAAAACTTAAAAAAAACCATATTATTTTGAGAGATATTTGTTATTGGTAAATCAATTTTATAAGCAGATGCTAAGAAGTGAGTGGAATAAAGAATTACAACCTTATGTTGCCTTGATAATGGAAGGCATTGACTATTGGTATTTTCTGTATCAATAGTGTGAATGGGTTTTAAACTATTGACTTAAGCAACAACAAAAATACGCACAATTTGTTGGATTCCATTTCAATATTTTGCATCAAAAAAGATTGTATATGACAGCATTTTGCTGGAAATATAATAAGAGTAATGCTTCACCATAACCTTGAACTACAGTATATTGTTGCTAAGGTACAATAGTTAGTCACATCCAGCTCATTGTGAACCAACTTACTTTATTTCACGTCCTCCTTGGAAGCTCATTCTTGTGTCATCAGTGATTGTCTCTAGCTATCATATCTTCTGTTGGACTCTTTTTAAATTATCCTAACTTTTCCAAGGTCTTGTCTTTCTATTTTTCTTTCAAACATTTAAGTCTTACCTTTATTATTAATATTCCCAACTGTATGGTCAAGCTGACCTTTAAAATGATTGCCCCAAAGGCCTTGCCCTTGGAAATGTTTGCAATACCTGAAATCCAGGTAAGAAAAATCTCTCTAAGGATGGTGTTTTCATTTTCACTATTTTACAGTGGGAAATCTAGGGCCTTGAAAAAGCATACGTTTGTTGTCAGTGTGATGTCTCTTGTAAAGTCTCAGAGATTTCCCATCAAATCCAGATAGACTTTAATATCTTTATTGACAAGTTTTCTTAATAATTCCAATTTACCCAGCTGTCAATATTGTTATGCAAAATATAACGTACCACTAAATAGGCAAACTTTTAGATGGCCCTTTCTATCAAAGTAATAAATACAATACACAATATCAAAGTAATGAAGTCCCTCCTTGATAGTTGTCATGAATCCTTGAACACATTATGAACACATAAGCTCAGGCTAATTAGCTTATTATTTTCAATTATTTCACCTCAAAGCTTCCTAGTTCCCAGTGTCTGTAGTTACTAAATTACTATAGTAACTAAATCCTTCAGAGTTCATGAATCAACCACATTCATTCTTGCATACAGCACTTCTCTTTTATAAATGCCTTAATGTGTTCAAGGTGAAATACAAATGAAGAACACATTTAGCAACTTTTACTTAAATTTATTTAAGGACTTTTTCAAGATTACATTGCAAATAAATCTTGTAAGAAATAGAAATAATAAAGTACATGATAAAACACACTTAAGAGCATATATTTGTTTCTGGCAATTCTGCATCCTTTATTGAAAAGATGTAACTGTGAAGGAAAAAGCTAAAGTTCTGTTAAGAGAGCAAAATACAGAACTAGAAAATAGAAAGAAAAAAGATAAAAAATATGCTCTTCTATTCCTTCAAGAGTCTAATCCCTCTGGCTTTCATTATCTCCTTCCTGGTATTTTCAATTGTATCCCCTTAGCTTGGCTTTACTCAACATTGGCTTCTTCAGACAACCATCTAGCATTGGGTCTTGAGCATTCAAAAAGAAGAAGCTACATGTGCTTGACACATAATCCAAAGCAAAATATATGAAAGTCTGTGCCATTGTCAGCTCTCAGTCATTATCCCATTAACCCTCTTTCTGACATTTTACAGATTCCAACAGTATCTTTCTATTTCAATAAACTTCATATTTTAATATATTTTTGTTCAGGAAATATAAACAAATCACCAGCAACCTTAATACAATTAATGTTGCCTTCTAGGAAGCAATTATTCCATAAAGGTCAAGGTTCACCTGCACATGCATGCTAGCCATTTCCAGCTCTAGGGGTGGTGCTCATTTCCATTTCTAAACCGAAGAGCCAGCATTGTCCAAAGATGTCTCTATGGTCATGTCAGACTGACTAAACGCCAAAGGCGCACAGAGTGCTGTTTCCTTCCCACCAAAGTGTTCCCTATTTTTCTACTTGCACTTTTTACGTACTTTTGAACTGCTAAGTTGGGACAAGTAATGGGAGCTCACTCTGTTACATGGCGCTAGGGATTCAAACCGCTGAACTGCCAAAGTTCTGTTCGACAAGCTCAGCGACTTAGCCACTGACTCACCTTATTACAATTATTCCATAATAAAACCTAAATCTAAGTATAGCTATTTACTTTTTATAACAATACTAAATACTTAATAGTTATTTACCAATAACCAATATCATAACATACCAACCAATATCATAACAGTTAACCAAACAGTGCTACATATGGTAATCTGAATAGATAGGATTTTCTACTGAGAAAGTTTTTAGAAGATTGATGAACCTATTTCCTCCCAGCAACAGTTCTCCATTCACTGCTATTTTACATGAAATAGAAGTTCTGAATGTCTCTGATCCTGAAAACTACAAGTTCAGTTGAATATCTTTCCAGGGGAATCTTACCTATAGAGGAATAAGCTCCCCTTTGCCCCAAACATGAGGAAATAGGGTGGAGCCAGCAGACTAAAATTACGGGAATGGAAATGTGAAGGTGCTCTCTCTCTCTCCCTCTCGCCGTCTTCCTCCTCCCCCTCATTTATATAGTAAAGATATGAAAACAATTTTCAGAAATCTGGAATCAAGTTTCTTTTATTGTTCCTGATATGTACTAGTGATTAAATACAGTATTCTATGCCAAAATCAAGAGAAAAAGCGTGCAACCCTACACAAGAAAATTAAATGTCAGGGAGAAAGATTCTACCACAACCTTCTGCTCCTTACTTGATAGTATTCTATATGTTGGAATAATGGAACCTCTCATCTTCACACTGAAGTGGTATAGCTGTGACACAAATTTACCACCACATTTTGATTGTAAGAACTAGGCCGTTGAGTAGCAGAAGGTGAAGTACATTGTGAAGATTCTTTTGTGTAGGGTGCAATTACCCTGAATTGAAAGTAAATAATATGAATTTTCAAGAACAAAAAAAAAATTAGTCCTTGGCTTTAGAAATAAATGGCATAAACTACATTATTGTACTCAGTATATATGCATGAATTGTTTTATGTGTTCAGTAAGCAAATCTAGCCAGTAATTCTTTTTGGGTTAAATCAATTTTATAACTTAAATTAATGTATTAAGTTCAGTGTTGCAGAACTTGTATATCTCCTACTAATTCATTGTGTCCTTCTGCACTCTGGTGCCCAAAGGGGAGCGTTGCTACAGGGTCCTCAGCTTGTTTCATTTTTAATATTTCTTTAATATTCCCTTCCTTTTTCCAGACACCTCCCTCCCCTTTTCATTTCTCTTTGCCAGGTTTGGTCATAGCACAAGGACATAGAGAAAGACAGCCTTTCAATTCTTAGGGCATTGTGGCTGACTGAAACAGAAAGCAAGACAAAGACAAAGAAGAAAAGCTTATTATGGGCAGCCTAGTTGGAAGAAAATGAATCACCTAAGCAGTTAGATTTCAATGATCTCAGCCAAGCTACTTTCTTTATTCCACATCTAATTGTTCCCGAAAATGTTTAGCTGCTGCATAATGTGATCCACAATGGTAGGTTACGTGAAATAACTAAAAAAAAAAGTTTATTCAAGAGTCTGCTTTTCAAAGTATAGCCATAAAGTTCTTCTTCCAACGGTTTAATAGAATTTCCTTTCACAGAAATTGGGTAGATAATAATTTCTCCTAAGGTGTATTTCGTGTTTTTTTTAATGAAATGTATGTTACCTAGAACACTTTCCTAACCGTCCAGCAAAACCTGCAAACATGATTTTCAAACAAGAAGAAATAGGAAAAAGAATCCCATTTTTAAAATAGTTATCTGGCTGGATTGCTAGGCTGTGGATAATTTGCATACTACGCAGTAGTTTGCCGATTGCATCTATCAGTTTTCCAAAGCAGGATTTTGATCATTGAAATTCAATCATAATATGTTCTGGTCTAGATCTTTGCAGACCATTTCCAAAATGTAAATGTTGACGTTGTCCCTGGTTTAATCACTCCTCCATGGATGAATTATGTTATCACTGATACTACCAAAGACCTTAAACTTTTTTTTAAATTAAAAGATTTTGTCTTGTGTAGAGAGAAAAAATGAAGAGTGGGAGGTTTGATTAAGTACTATCATATTGTAATTTCTAAGCACATGAACATATTCTGTTTGAAGGAGATTTATATCTAATCCCTTCAAATCAAATATCCCAATTAAATCAATGTAATTTGAGGCCTTCGTGCAAATTTCTGCATTAACAATTTGGCCTTTTTCTAAATCAAATGAATGCACCTTGATTGATTCAACATGACCAGCTGAAAGAAATCTATTACATCTATGTTTCAAACTAGATCATCATTTTGGGAAGATAAACACACCCTTAATAATTAATTTTAATGGTACTTAAAGAATAAAGTGAAGATAAGTAATAAAATGCAACCCTTTATTTGATTATGAATTTTTGGTTTTTTTCAATACAGTCAGTTGAAGTAAAGTTGGTGCTAACCAAACAGGATTAAATTACAGATTGCAGATGGGGAATGGAATTAAGAGTTAGAGTATAGTTCTTGAGAAAGCTTTTGGTTTAAGATAATAGTTTAACCAAGTCTAACTAGGTCAAATATTAGGGAAGGTGGAAGAGGGGAGAGAGAAAGAGCAGAGAGAGAGAAAAGAAGTAAGGCCGGCATTTGGAACCAGCAGGATAGTGGCTGTCTTTCCACAGCCTTGTAAAAAGGTTACTTGTGAGTAGGAGTTAAAAGAGAGAGAAAACCTTGAGGCCTTTCCTAACAGCACATGCCCTGTTAGACTTAAATTCCCTGTAGTTATAAGAGTGGACACAGTGGCAGATTAAGGCTGACTGGTGCCCTAAGCACTGACAAATTTTGGTGCCCCTCCTTTGTACATACTGAACAAATCTTCATTGGGTTTTTTTCTCTCTCTCTCAATTTTGTGGTGCACCCTTTGGGCCTGGTGCCCTAAACACATCTTGGTCTGCTTAATGGTTAATACACCACTGAGTGGACAGCTTGTGTGCATGTGTGTGCACATGTGCAAGGGAATCAATTCAGTTGGCAATTATGAGAAGGAAGCTGGAAATCTCCCCTATGAGAAGCTTGCTCCAATGAATCTTACTTACCAAGAGTGACTCTTGAATTGGAAATGCCAGAGGAAGAGAAACAGAGATAAGTGGATTGGAAATTCAGCCTAGGAAGGGAATGAGATTGTTACAAAATGTGCTGTACTGTCCTTTAAGGCAGGGGTCTCCAACCAGAAGTCTGGGAGCTGAAGTCCTTCAGACTTAAAGTTGCAAAGGTTGGAGACCCCTGCTTTAAGGAGATTGTTCAGGTTATTGTACGAGATGAGGAAACAAACAAACTTTTGCTCAGATTCAAAGCAATCCTTCTTGTACCTGGGCTACGGCTCAGGTGCCTATATATGGTTCCTAATGATATAAGTACAAGCTGAAAAATGTTCAAACTACAAATATGATTTTTTTTTTCCTTCTGGGTTCCCCTGGAAGAGACAAATTTACTCTTTAAAGGAAGGTTTGTCAGGAGGCTTTCATGAAAATAAAGCCTAGAAGAGCTAAAAGAGACCTTACTTGAGAAAATATTTGATGGGAGAGCAATTCTTGAATTCAGGACTGGCTTCTATGCAACACTTTTTCCTTAAACGGTTCCTTTTTGATAGAAACAAACACTAGGATATGTAAACTAATGCCAGGCAGAGAAATTCTAGTTGTACAAGTTGATGGGGAAAATGTATTAGAAATCATTTCAAAGATGAAGAGAAAATTAGAGAAATTCTCTTTCGTAAAGAGTGGGGTTTTTTCAGCTATCATACAGTCTGAGAGTATGAATGAATGTTTTGCTATACAATTGTCTCTCAAAGATCTTCATGAATTCCTACATTCCAATTTAATTCCAAGGGTATTCCTCTCAATGAGCTTTTTCAGTAATAAAGCTACTATCAACACCAGGGGGAAATCTTGCTTTGGATAAATTGAAGAATTTTCCTTGTCCTAGCATGGCAGCTTCCCTGTTCTACTCATTTTTGCTAGCCAATTTTGCACCATAGTATCTTCCTTAAGGTGCAGACTTTCATGTAGGCCAAATTCAAGAATCTGAATTAGTGTAATGCTCAATTCAGAACTGCAAAGTTATCTTTTGGCCTTTAAAATTGCAAGTCAAATTGTAAATGGATTCAGTATTGAAGTTAATGTGCTTTTTAGCAGTTTAGCAGTATTTCATAAGTACAGGAACGGCTGTTTCGTAAATTGCATCATGTTCTTTCTACAGACATCTTTGCCTCAAGAACCCCAGGAATCCTTGGAGGTAGGGGCAGTGTTATTTAAAACTTGAAAAGTGTTACATTCCCATACCCATACCCACTTCCAGCCACCTTCATATTACTTGTTATATCCAGTGCATAAATTGCTTTGTTATATCTTATGAGTTTTGTGAGAGTATGTTCATGATTGTGGCAGGGTATACATGTGATTAATAACATTAATTTAAAAGAAAAAGTATGATCACATTGTCACATGTAGTACACAACTAGTACTTGCAATAAATTCCTGCAGCTTCCGTAATGTTGCTGAGAGGCCTGTTGGTAGCCTCTCAGTGTAGTTCTTTTGTTTTTTCATCAATTTTGCAGGGACATCCATTTGGTAATGTCACTGTTGTGCCATATTTTCTTCACAGTGATGACTGTCTTCACTGGGTTCCATGGTATAGCCAATGCCTTCCTTATTTGTTTGTTTGTTTGTTTGTTTGTTTGTTTGTTTGTTTATTTATTTATTTATTTATTTATTTATTTGCATTCTTTTCCTAACTGATACCTTTTAACAATGAGATCCCTTTGAAGCCTTGTAAGCTCTTTGCAGGCCATGGCTTTTGCTATAAAAGGCAATTGAGTGAATTTTAGAAAAATCGTTCTAGAATGTCTGGACTTTTACGTGGACTTGATCAAAGTAACTTTAATTTAATTTATTCGATTTGTTAACCGCACCAATCTCCGTCGAGACAGACTCTGGGCGGTGCACAGGACATTAAAATTTACAATAAATAACAATATACAAAAGTTAAAAAGAAATTAAATAGAAAACCTGTGCTAAAATCCCATTAATAATTGATGACAAGTGTGCACTGACTGCTTTTTACCATAGCTGTTTGAATGTGATTGGTTAATTCTGAAACAGCCACATCCAGGGGTGAAATTCAGCAGGTTCTGACAGGTTCTGGAGAACCGGTAGCGGAAATTTTGAATAGTTCTGAGAACTGGCAAATACCACCTCTGGCTGCTCCAGAATGGGGTAGAAATGGCGATTTTGCAATAATCCTCTGCCACGCCCCCAAGCCATGTTCACAGAACCAGTAGTAAAAAATTCTGAATTTCCCCACTAGCCCCATCCCTACTAATAAAGAGTGTGTGCACTTATGCAACCACATTATTGTACCCTTTTTTGTTGTTATTTTTCTCTCTAAATTTTCTCAGTTTGTTTTTCAATTAAACTGTACAGCTTATGTACTTTAAAAGCAGAAAAAATTCTGAAGTGATTTATCTTCGTCTGATTTTTTACATCTCAAAAACCTGGCATTTTAACAGGACTGTGTAGACTTTTTTCCCCACATTGTAAGGAATTCTTGCTTTCTTCATTTGCCTGACTCCTGGGTCCAGTCATCCTACCAAGTGTTTTAAAGGAAAGGACCTTTACAGTTGAACTTTGGAATAAAATTGAGAAATCAGTTTTCTCCCCTTCGGGAGAGAGCAGGCAGACATGCAAATCATTTTCTCAGTTTAAATTTTTTTTAATTTTTTTGTGGAGGGTATTAATGACAACAATGAGGAGGCTATGGATGAAAGAACAGACTATCAATTCATCAATATTATTTTTCAATATCCAACATACTTGTGCACTTGATCCCACTTGTAGCCTGGGCAAATATGACTCTGTTCTCAGTGTTTGTTATGTGGTGACAAAGATGCGTACAAGGTGGGCCCTTGAAGAAAGCTTCTCCTCATCATTATGTTACACTTTTTTGTAGGAACCACACAGCATTTCAAGGTGAAGTGGTGGCAATCGGCTTTATTCTTCTTCTACCTTGTTTCACAGAAATCTTGATCTTGACCCTCTGCAGAAGCTTCTGCTCAGGTTGTGGCTTCCATTCTATCTGCCCCCGCCCGTTGCTGCTTCCCTCAGAAGGTCAATGAAATGCCTATTATCTCCAATCTGCCAGCAGCTCTAAGCTGGATCTCCTCCTATGCACTGAGACCTAGTGAAGCATGAACAAAAATAATTTTGCTCAGTCTCTTTGCTCTAATGCACACTTCCTCTCCGCCTATCTTTCCCACAACTCCCCACAATCTAAAGAAGAAGTCTATTCTACAATGAAAGCGCAACAAAGATAAACATCTGCAAGGTGCTGCCCTAAATGTGCTTCCAGCTTTCAATATACCATCCCACCATCACCCTTTTCAAATATCACCATAACACTATTTATCCTTTCTTTTTGGGAGGGGGGGGGTGTTAAAAGCACCAGACCTGTAAGATGATGATTACCCATGTTCTATATAATTGCCATGAAGGTTACAAAGAAGGCTTGATTAATTTCTCAGTATGAATTTATTGCAGCATTGCTGCCCCTTTTCTCTGAAGCTTTATTATGCATATTTCTTTAATATTTTAATCTGTTCCCTCATTTCTGAGAAAGCATCCTCCAGTGAATATCAGTTTAAAAAAGAACACACACACAATTGTGGCCCTTAATCTGCTATGAAGCACATATATGAAGCTTGTTTACTGTACTAAAAATACAAGGTCACTGCCGAATAATCCGGCAGCAACCATATTTTTTGAACAAAATAAAATTGTTTTACACACTGGCATAATGAAACAGGTAGTGCTTTAAATAGAATGTCTATGCAACATATGCAAAATAATATAGTTTATTTTTCTTATAGATTTAAATTGTAGCTTAACAACTGGTTTTGTTGGAACTCATAGAACATGAGATATAGACAAATGTACAGAGGTAAAATTTGCTTATATCTCCAGTCATAGACAAAGGAAATGACATGAAATGGCTAAATTGGTTTTAGTTTGTATCCCTTTCCATTTTTCTGCCAAAATTTTAAAATTGACCAAGTAAATAAGTTTTCCTTCTGGGATGAAAAATTATGGAAAAATATTAGGCATGGACTCCCTGGATAAGGGACAGTTGTCTTTGGCTTATGCAATCATAGTATCACATAGAATGGAGATTATTTGGCCAGTTGTGGAAGTATTTAATATATGTATATATATATGTTTACATTTATATAAACACACACACACATACATACATACATGTACATATGTATACATACCCAGAGGTGGTTGCTGCCAGTTCGGCTGTTCGGCTACTGGATCAGCCGAACCAGTAGTAGTGGTGCATGTCGCACATATGCGGGAGAGTGCCCAAACCAGTAGTAAAAAAATTGGCAACCCACCTCTGATACATACACATACATACAGTGTGTGTGTGTGTGTGTGTGTGTGTGTGTGTGTTGGGGAATAGCATACAGTACAGTACATTTTGCACTGTAGGTAATTACAATAACCTGATGTTTTTTATTTATTATTGATTGATGTGTATTTATTTTGTGCATGAAAAAAAGATTTTCTAGGATTGTTTATAAACATGACAGTCTACAACTTCAGATGTAGAATTTAGAAAATTCTACAAAAAAAAGAGAATGGAGAAAAAATGCACTTGTTTTATTACAGGTTTTTAAATTCTCAACTGGAATGGAACATTTAAAGAATGAAAAATAAAAATGGCTAGCCTCAAATTAAGCATTTACATTTATATTTTTTTTTTTTGCTTCTTTGTTATTTTTCAACTTGTATAGCCATCTCCACTAACGTCTCTGGGTGGCATACAATTGAAACAATATATTAGAATTAACACTAAATCATTTGAGAACAATAAAAACTATTGAAAGAAATACTTGGCTAGTTAGCAATAAAGGTAAGAAATAGGTTCCTTGACACATTCAGCACTTCAGGCTTGGGAACAAAGCCAGATTTTCTAGACTTGTGAGAGGGTAACAGGGTTGGGCCTATTCTGATCTCTGAAGGAAAGATGTTCCATAGAACAGGACCTACTGCAGAAAAAAAATCTAATTTTTAGACTTTACTAGCTGCTGTTTACTAGCAGAGCTGGCAGCAGAGTCAGACAGTGAGGAGATTGGGGAGGAGCATGAGCCAGTCCTGGACACTAGGAAAGGCCTGGATGAAGGCTCTGCATCGGAGGCAGAAATGGGGCCAAGGCCATCTGACAATGATTAGGTGCCTATGGAGCTAGACAGCAGTGAAGCAGAGGAACAGCTAGAGTTTGATTCCAGTTTGCATATGCACAGAGCTGCCAGAAGAAAATGGCAACTTAGAAATTAGGGCAGACTTGGGAGTAAAGTCACAGGTGGATGGTTATTGGCCCCTCCCTTAGGAAATAAAAGAGGAGCGAAAGGGCAGTGGGCTTTGCCAGGAAACAATTTGTTTGGTCAGTCATTAGATTCGTTTCAGGAGTGTGAAAATCTGTCCGTTAATCATAGAGACTCTGTGCCCAGTCTTTCCTTGCACAGCATCTCATTTGGAAAATATTTACATAGCAGCTTTCCAACATAGATAAGGTCTGTAGTCATAAATATTCCTTTGAAAGACTGTTTGCCAGGCCTTGCTGAATGTGAACAAGAGGAATTCACATTCATTTAATAAAGGATTTTGTCAGATGTGCCTATGCAGATGTGCCTATCTACAAGCTAATTATAAAGAAATCAGAGTGGTTAATGCAGCAGAAAACAGTACCATTCAAACTACCATGCAGAAAAAAACTACAATGATCACCCAAGCCATGACTAGTAATGTCTGGCACCATCCCAGTAATTTCCTGCTTCTTCACTTATGTTCAAATATAGTGGAAAAAGCTTAGCTTGGGCATTTGTTTTAACTATGTTTTAAATATCTGAGTAGGACACTGGGGAATATTGAGTTTTTAATAGCAAACAGAGAAGACTTCTGTTTCTTCCCTCTGTACAGATGTCCATCAGGCTACCACATACTTACATTAGTGTAAATCAAAGTAGAGCAGAACTATGCTACTGGTTTGCCATTCAGGCTTTTACACCTGGGTCCAACTGGTGAGTATTCTATTTCTTAAAATAGGAGGGAGGAGAGAAAGAAGGGAAAAGGGAGAGAGGGAGGGGAGGAAGGAGGAAAGAAGAAAAATGAGAGAGAGAGAGAGAGAGAGAGAGAGAGAGAGAGAGAGAGAGAGAGAGAGAGAGAGAGAGAGAGAGAGAAAGAAAGAAAGAAAGAAAGAAAGAAAGAAAGAAAGAAAGAAAGAAAGAAAGAAAGATGCCTAGTCACAGAATATGACTTGTTTGGACATTGGATCTCCACATAGAGAATCAACTTCTATGCAGATAGATAGATAGATAGATAGATGGTTAGATAGATAGATAGAGGGAGGCTTTTTGTTTATTTATTGTCTTTACTTCTGACTATCACCTGGACTAGTCCCTGCAATATTCTTGGCAATATTTCAGAGCTGATTTGTCATGGCCAACTTCCTACGGCTGAGAGATGCTGGTCCCAGATTACCCAGCTGACTTTGTGCCTAAAGTGGTACTAGAACTCACAGTCTCCCAATTTCTAGCCTGGTGCCTTAATTACAACACCAAATTGGTTCTCTATATATGCTGTAGTATAAGAGGGGGAAAGTATTAGAATCAGTTACAAAAAGCTATGCATGTGTCCCAGCACTCTCATTTTATGTTCCTTAATGATGAACCCACTTCAAATAGTTGAATCAGAAAGTGGGGATTTTGGTCTTGACTTGTTTGGACTTTGGATTAAAAGGATCCAAAAGGCTGATATGACCCTAAAGCTGTTTATTCCTGCTTTACAGTAAAGAATTGAAGGCTCAAGAAATTGTTTTAACTGGCACAACTGAACAGTTTTCATATCAACATGAAAAACTTAAATATCCCTTTTAATTGCAACAATATAATGTATGGCAGCAGAAAGAATTGTGTGTTTTACTAATAATGCAAAATAAATGGGAGTGGAAAGTTCTTGAAAATCTATTGAGCCATTACCTGGAGAGCTACAGCTGCATGTTCTCTTACCCTGCTTTATCACATAAAAATAAACTGGATTGAGTCCTGAGTTCAAATTTGCGCTCGGTTAAGAAGCTAATAACATGACAGTGAGTAAATCATAATCTCTTTGTCTACAGGGATCTTCCCAGCACAGCACAAAGCAATTGATTGCCAAATGTTCAGAGAAACCAGTTGAGATGTTGCATCACAGCCAGGTATTATTTATGCTTTTTGAAAGGAGGAGAACTCTAAAGAGCCAGAAGGAGATTATCATATCCCTCAGGGAGCTCCTTTGCTTAAAATAAAACTAAACCTAATGGAAGGATTACATACCCAAACATGGAACATTACATGAAGCAATAATTACCTCCTATTATTTCTCTGCATTCACCAAATAGCTATTTAGATAAACAAATGAGCAAAGAAAAAGAGAAACCACCACTGAAAGTTGTTTTATCTAATTTAATCCGTGCTTCTTTAATAAGTCAGTAATAGGATCACTTGGCATCAGGAAGAAGACAAAATGCCTGCACAAAACCTTTTTGTGAATGAAGTTTTAGTACCAGTCCACGATGAGACCATTCATTAGTGATATCTTGATTCTTCATTGCAAAGTGATGGCTCCTGAAACTGCTTAATCATTCATTGTGTTATTACTCTCTCTCTCTTTTCTTCACTAAATGGTCTTCAGAAAACGTGTGGGGAGTTATTCAAAGAAAGTTAATTGTAAGTCTCTTTGTAAACAGGGAGACTATCCTGTCAGCATAAGCCCCAAAGGCAGCAGTGTGTCTGCAGACACCAGTCTTAGTATTCACCAAGTTTTCAAACTACTGGGATTTTTAAAGAAAGTATATATTCTTTTAATTAAAAAGGGGGATGCTACAATCCAAAGTATCACCTCCAGCTACATCTTAATTTCCAATGGTACTTCTACAGTATATGAGCTTCACAAATCTTAGGAAATAAAAATTGTGGTCATTTGAATGCTTTATTTGGCAGTGTGCCCTTCTGACTATAAAAAAAGAAGGAGAAATAAGCAGATTGGATACAGTATTATGGAGAGCCTGCACTTCTCCAAAGTACCTGTGTGCAGGACAAGAAGTAATGGCTGGAAGATCATTAAAAGGAAATTCATCTTAGAATTAAAGATAAATTTACTGAGAGTGAGAACAATTAATCACTGGATTTACTTGGCTCCAGATGTTGTGGGTGCTCCATCATTGGAGGTTTTCAAGAACAAATTGGACAATCTTTTGTCTAGAATGATATAGAGCAGGGGTCTGCAAAGTTGGCTCTTTTAAGACTGGTGGACTTCAACTCCCAGAATTCCCCAGCCAGCTAGGATGGCTGGGGAATTCTGGGAGTTGAAGTCCTCCAGTCTTAAAAGAGCCAACTTTGCAGACCCCTGATATAGAGTCTCATGCTCAAACAGAAGGTTGGACTAGAAGACCTTCAAGGTCCTCTCAAACCCTGTTATTCTATGAGATAAACAAGGAAGGAGTAGGCAAACAACATCCCCAATTTTCCTTCTGGTTTTGTGACTGACTACATCTATCAAGGCAACATGTAAACAAGTCAGTCTTTTCATGGCAGCCATTTTGTCTTTTATTTCAGAATCCTTATAAAGAAATTAGAAAGTAATTTGAAAGCAGTTACTTGCAAAAACAGGGCAGGGTAAATAATTCAGGCTGAAACTCAAAAAGATATTCTATAATTTTAAGAGGTTTTCTTGAGATTATATTTCAGGCCTTTATCTCTTCAATAATGATCTATCTGTAGAAGATAGAAGGAGATTCATAACCTGGGTCAGGAAAGGAAAGGACTGGGATCTCTATCTGGGATTACCTCTGTAGAAATTCTCTAAGGTTCTTACTCATCCCTTTAGTAGAAAGTATTAAAGTACTACAAGAAAATGTACTAAGGAAATACAGTGCTGTATTTTTCCCTTCAAAAGCTGAATTCTACCAACAGTCCATGGCAATCTCTGTAAGTGTCCATCAAAAGAAAAAAATTAATATTAATGCCAAGTAAAATACCATCAGTGAAAATCACTCTGGTGTGACAAGCTCAATTTCTATCCTAAGGTATTCTTCAGTTCAACATATTAAAATTGGGCTGACCTTACTAACCTTATCTGTGAGATCTGCCAGGTTGGATGAATAATAAAAAAGCATTAGGGTCAGCCAGATTTTAGGGGTCATCAGTCCAGTATGGCTAGCAGCTTTTAAGGGGAGCATCAATTTCGATCTGCAACATGCTGCCTCATTAGGGTCTTCACGATTCCTGGACTATTTTTAAGTCTCTAACTTCCTGGGTAGTTTGCTGGCTTACCCATATATAAAATGCTACACATTTCAGCAAGTTATAAAAGTTACAAAAGAAACCTTGGGATAGGGAGATAATTCCCTATTCTAGATCTTAGCAAGGAAGAGAGTAAGCAAAGCACAAACTATTTAGTTTTAAGGAGACAGATAAGATTTTACAGAACAGTTTCAGAGAAGTACTTCATAGGAATAATAAATCAGAATGATTTGTTATTTCTCTGAATTTCTGTTTCTTTTTCGGATATTATGTATCTATACAATACAATAGCAGAGTTGGAAGGGACCTTGTAGGTCTTCTAGTCCAACCCCCTGCGTGGGCAGGAACCTTATACCATTTCAGACAAATGGCTATCTAACATCTTTTTAAAGACTTCCAGGGTTGGGGCATTCACAACTTCTGAAGGCAAGCTGTTCCAGAGGTTAATTGTTCTTACTGTCAGGAAATTTCTCCTTAGTTCTAAGTTGCTTCTCTCCTTGATTAGTTTCCACCCATTGCTTCTTGTCCTGCCCCCAGGTGCCTTGGAGAATAGTTTGACTCCCTCTTCTTTGTGGCACCCTCTGAGATATCGGAACACTGCTACCATGTCTCCCCTGGTCCTTCTCTTCATCAAGCTAGACATACCCAGCTCCTGCAACCGTTCTTCATATGTTTTAGCCTCCAGTCCCCTAATCATCTTGGTTGCTCTTCTCTGCACTCTTTCCAGAGTCTCCACGTCTTTTCTACATCGTGGCGACCAAAACTGTATGCAGTATTCCAAGTGTGGCCATCTATGATGGGTATACTGTATTGTAAACCCAAGATTTACCTGTGACCCAAGAACCTATTCATGGAAGGTTCCACTGATCTGGTTAACTACTTCTCTTATGATTAGTAAACCACATTTACTATCTGAAAGATATTAGGATCATGCTGCTCTTGATGCTATATGGCTTTTAGGTATTTTTTTCAAGTAATTCAGAGTTTCTTTCTTTGAATAAAATATTCTTAAAGAGTTGTTATGGCTGGTGGCACAGTCAGATGTTTAGATGGGATATGACATTTTTGTTCACTTATCAGGTCCATCCCAGGATTGGTGGTGATTTTGTTAATGTCAGTTATGGTCATATGGTGCGCCAGATGTTCTGGTTTGCACTCAAGGTGCCTAATGCTATTGGTACTAATCTTGCTTTCTTTTCCCACAGTTGTTCTACTTCTGTTTTCAGCTTTTTATATTTTCTTATTTTCTCTAGTTCTTTCCCTTGTACTGTATTCTGCTGTCTCCAGGCATTGCACTATCCACTATGCAGACTATTATTATTTCCATTTCAAGACCATGTTAATTTTTCTAGCTTCTCTATCCAATGGAATAAGAAATGGTTCAAAATAATCTCACTTCCTCCCCCCTCAATAATGGGATCTGAAGCTTGATGTCTCATAAAAACTTAACTAATTTGATTAGCCTCTAAGTTATAGGCTCAGGCAACAATTGTTAAGCGCGTTCAAGATTTGTGTAAAGATAAATAGAACTTAATTCTATTTAATTCTTACATAATAATGCATAAGTATTTTGTGGTGACACTTACTTTGTTGTATTTATTTTACTTATTACTGGAAGAGAGAGGGGGGTTGGTGGGAGGGAGGGAGGAAGACAGAGAGAGGGAGAGAAATATCTAGTATCTTCTTTAAATAAAATATATTATTTCATTACAAAACATAATTTTTGGTTCTTCAGTATTGGTATGCCATATAAGCCAAAGTAATACATATATTGATTTTTTACTAAAATTAACTATGATTAAATTGATACATACTCTGATAAATGAATCATTTGCTGCCTTTAAGTGTTGATCTCAACTATTGTTGTTACTATTGTTTTCACCTCTGTTTTAAAGTATTTAACTTATATGGGTCTATGCACATATATCTGATTATCACTCCACTTCTTGCTTAAGAAAGTTCAAGCCAAAGTCAATTTTTAATTTAATTCATGGAAAATCTTCTTTGATGTGAATAGCTTCCCTCTTTGATGTGAATAATGTATATGGCATTAAAATCTGTTAGAAAAATGAGAATCAGCCTTCGTTAGATTCTACTGGGAGTTTCAAGAGTTGAAGAAAGCATGGTTTGAAGTGGAAGCAATTCAAGCTGACCCAATTCAAGTTCTGAGGAAAAACAAACAAGCTAAAAGATCTATGCAAAGTCGTTAATGGGGAAATATTTTTTTTGTTTATTTTATATACCGCGTCCTCTCCCCTAGGGGACTCGGAGCGGTGCACAGGGAAAACTAAAACACATAAAATATATACATCCATAAATGCAAAAGATAAAAATAAATTAAACTAACTGTCCCTGCGCTAAAATACCCATTTAAAACTAACAAGCCCTAAAAACCCCAAGGAAGAGACTACCCTAGGCCGGCCAAGCAGAAAAAGTGTGTTTTTTATTTTTGACGGAAGGAGCGGAGCTCCGTGGTTGTTCTAATGTCGGGGGGAAGATTGTTCCAGAGGGCTGGGCCCGCCACAGAGAAGGCCCTTCCCCTGGGCGTCGCCCGCTGACAAAGTCTAGTGGACGGCACCCGGAGAAGTCCCTCTCTGTGGGAGCGAATCGGCCGTGAGGATGTATGGGGCAGAATCCGATCCCACAGATAGCTAGGTCCCGAGCCATGGAGCGCTTTAAAGATGACAACTAACACCTTGAAATATACTGTATTGTACTACTAAGGTGACCAGACATCCCGCTTTTGGCGGACAGACCCGCATTTCAAGCATCTGCCCCACGTCCCACGTCCTCTTAAAAATATCCCGCTTTTTGGTGGCGGGGGCCGGGCGAGCGGCGGGTGCTCTGCACATGCTCTGAGGTGCGGGGCATGGGCAGGAAGCAGCGGGCTGGCGGGCAGGCGGAAGGGGAGGGCCAGCGAGGGAGGAGCCAGGCTCAGGCAGGCAGCAGGTGGCAGAAGAGGAGGAACTTCTTTGCGCCGCACCGCGATGTGCTGAGAGCAGCCGGACGGAAGCCCCACCGCCACCGCCACCTCCTCCTCACCCAGCTCGTCAAGGCACCCATGGCAGAATGGGCGGGCGGCGATGGGGCTTCCAGCCCGCCGCTCTCAGCACATCGCGGCATGGCTTAAAGAAGTTCAGGGCCGTGCGGGCTCTGGCAGGCTGTCTTCCTCTTCTACTGCCTGCTGCCTGCCTAGGCCTGGTTCCTCCATCGCTGGCCCTCCCCTTCCACCTGCCCGCCAGCCTGCCGCTTCCATGCCTCTGAGCGCGTGCAGATTGCCCGCCGCCCTCCCAGCGCTGCTCCACCGCCCCACCAGATGCCTACCTGCAGGTGCCCTGCTCGGGGGGGGGGGGGAGGGAGGGAGGGGGTCGGCCTGCACATGCCCCGGCCAGCGAGGGAAGTGGGTGGCGAGGTTGGGAGCTCCCATCGATGGAGTCTCGCTTTGTGAGTTTGAAAATCTGGTCACCTTATGTATTACATATTATGCTATACTGCTGTTGTGTTTTAGATTTTGTACTTTTTAACTCAGTGTGCATGTGTTGTGTGTGTTGTGTAAGCCACTCAGTTTCATTTGGAATCAGTTTCGGTCAAAGTCATAAATAAGTCCTACAAATCAATAAATTTAAATATATATATATGCTTGTGTCACAACACCCTGTTAAGCCCCAATTAAGGGAGGAAGCATACTGCTTTCCTTTTCTGCCTTTCAGCTCATCACCAGAGACCATCTAGACAGAAAGCTATGAGTTCCATTGTGTACTTTTTTTTATACGTGTGTTTTATACGTATATTTATTTGTTTCCACAACACCCTGTTAAGACCCCAATTAAGGGAGGAAGCACACTGCTTTTCCTTTTCTTTATTTTATTTTATTCAATTTATATCCTGCCCTTCTCCAAAAGGACCCAGGGCGAAAGCGTACTGCTTTCCTTTTCTGCATTTCGGCTCATCACCAGAGACCATCTAGACAGAAAGCCAAGAATTCCGTTGTGTATTTTTTTTTTATATGTGTGTTACGTTTTTGAGCTGATCAATAAATAAGTCAGGGAGACTAGGATAGATCTATTTCGAGCTTGTTAGCTCTCATCAGCTAGCCAGGGTTCGAATCCCAGTGAGGGTATGGCTAGTTGATGAGAGCTAATAAGCTCAAAATAGATCTATCCTAGTCTCCCTGACTTATTTATTGATCAGCTCAAAAACATAACATATATATATAGTTGTAAAACATTGTCTCATTTAAGAGTCCTGTGAAAGGCTGATGTAATCAGGGGAAGCCGGATAGCTCAAGGCATAGAAAGGCTTGCCTGATATGCTGGAGAGTGCCAGTTCAAACCCCAGTAGAAGGAGTATGGCCAGCTGAAGAAGGCTAATAAGCCCCAAATGGATCCCTCCTGGTCTCTTATTTATTAATCAGCCCTTAAAATCCTAACACATATCTAAAAAATTCAACAGTAATCTCATGGCTCTCTGCCAAAGATGGTCTCTGGGATGAGCCGAATAGGCAGAGAAGGATGACAGTTTGTCTCCTCCCTTAAAGGGGCGTCAACAGGAGTTGTAAACATTGTCTCATTTATTTTCCCATGTATATAGCATGGAGATGTTATTGCAACATTTCGACAAGATCTCACTTGTCATCATCGGGCAGGCTTCTGTCTGTGACTGTGACTGCGGAGGCATCGCCCCTCTTTAAATCTTGGTGGGGGGTATATTTATTAATATACATACATACAGTACGCACACACATACAATAATATAACCTAATAATGCAATGTAATATCTAAATGGTGATGATGATGCCTGAACATTTTGTACCATAAACAGAACAATAACTGACAAAATTGCTTGAAAATATAATTTGTGCCATTTCCAAATAAATAAAGAGTGATTTACAATTCATGCTGGGCGGATCATAATAAAAGAGTCTGGGACATAGAAAGCAGTATTTATAAACTTTCCATTCCTCTATTCTTAACAACAGTAAGAATTTGAGTTAACACTTCCAAATTTTATCCTAGTATCCGCTTCATTCATTGTCAAATAAACATTGATTACCTTTACAGTCAGTCATGTTGTCCTGTTGATTTTTATTCCGCCTCCCTCTTGCATAAGGGGAAAGAATTGCAAGAGAGTAAAAATGCACATAAAAATATACACCAAAACAATACACTGGTACCAACAGCCACAAGTATGCTACACATAGGAGCTTGGTTTGGTTCCTCTCCCTTTGTTTTCTTGTTTATTTCAGCCCCAATAATGAGGATTCCAGCACAAAAGTATATCATTTTTATCAGTAAAATAGGACCGAACTTAAGTCTTGTAGCTGGCCATATTAAAGAAGTTAAATGCTGAAAAAGTAAACAAAGCTCAAAGCACAATTTAGCCTCGTCTCACCAAAAGAGTTCTGAAGATGGAGCATTTAGTGAACTGATGAAAGTCATTAATGAGTTATTCAACTCCATGTCACAACAATGAATCCTTTTTCAGTATTTGCTATGTGTGGAAAGGAAGTTGAAATGTTCTATATTGTCTGACAGACTCCACTCAGGACTCTTCTTATTTAACATCATTACTCTTTCTCTCTAGCAAATAAATATTAAATGTCCACCGAAAAAGTGCTAAGTTGAGGATTGCTGAGATATAAATGAAAAAACAAAAGAAATGTCTTGCAGAATTGTTGTTTATGAGATCCTGAAAGGAGTAAAATGTCAACAAAGAAGAAGAAAAATAGAACAGCTAAGATGTGTATTAGTTGAGTGATAGATATGAGTGGAAAAATGTCTCTGCTGCGCCTACATTCTTTCGGTTTTATAAGGTAGTGCCAATAGTCCATACTCACATAATATTGCTCTTCAAAACTCCCCAAAAAAGTTTTCCTAGCAAGCATTTCAGTGGAAGAAACCATACTTTACCCCCATCTTTTGGAGAAAAAAGAAGCTTGTTTATGTTTGATTGATATTGCATAGAGGCAAATGCCATTCTGTATTCCAATTGTGCTATCTGATACTGTTCCGCCACACCTTGAGGCAAAAGTAACATCAGAAGTTGTCAGGCACGAATTGGTATTCAATATATTATCCATATTACTATAAATGGATTTGGTATGAAGAGGGAACGGGGGGGGGGGGGGAACTTAGCCAAGGAAATAAGTAAGTGTTATGTCAAAGCACCTGATATGCCCAAATATGGGAGGGAGCATACTGCTTCCCTTTTGCCTTTCAGCGAAATTGACTATATTATTGATAAAAGGAAATAGAACAGGTCAGTAATAAGATGAAGATATGACCCAAGGCTGATCCTGAATTGCTCATGTGCAAGTTGTAAGCTAACCTACAGTAGAAGAACAAAACCAAACAGTTTTCATTATATGGTCTTGAGTACATACACTATTTTCAAAAACATCAAGAATCACTTTGAAGTTCTGTAAAATCAAAGAAATTGTAAAGTGAAAAGAGACTATTAAAGATTAAGAAAAAGACAAAAAGAAAACTTGATATTGGGGGGAGGATGGTGAAATTGATTAAGAATACAAGCCAAAGACAAAACTCCCAGGAAGGAACTTAACAAAGAATTTTAGAGGGCTGTTCAAAGATACAGAAGCAATATTAGAAACATCTGTACAACTTGAAAACAGACATGGAAGACATGGAATGTCTTCCAAAGATCTCTAAACTCAAAAAGAGGTTGCAATCTTGAATTGGCATGGTAAAGAATGCTACTGCACAGATTGTAACTGATTCAAAAAAGATCAAAGATGAAATATATGTATTTCAACACTAGAAATGTCAATATTTAAAATACTTTAGAAAATACTTCCTACTTACAAGAACATCTGGTAAAGAAGATACAGTTACATCAGCGTTCCAGTCATTACCAAGTGCAAGGAATTGATGGAATATCTAAAAATATAACAGTACAAGAGGATTCACTAAAGTTTCTAACTAGGCAATGCAAGCAAATCTGGAGAACAGCAGCGGCTAACAGTCTGGAAGAGAGCAATCTATTGTATAGTACACATATCATTCCCAAAGAAAAGAGTCTTAACAGTGTGCAAACTGTTATCTTTAGATTTCACATCTTAGCAAAATAATGCTTAGGATTATCCAACATAGATTAGAGCTCTATATGGAAAGAGGGTTACCAGATGTTCATGCTGGCTTTAGAAAAGACCAAGGAACAAGAGACTTTATTGCTGACACATGCTGGATAATTGAAAAAGCCAAAAATATCACACAGAACTTAGCATGTGTTTCTTTAACTATAGAAAAGCCTTGTATCAATCATTTGAAGCTGTGGAAATTGTTTAGGAAAATGGGAATTCTAATTAAAACCTCTAATTGCCTTTATGAAAAACCTGTACACTGATCAGGTCAGAGTATGAACAGAAACAAACTTGGCTGCAGGTTGGCAAAGGATTAAAAAAAAGCTGTATACTCTTCCCTTATTTATTCCATCTATATGGAGAACATACATATATTGAGGAAATATGGACTGGAAGAAGTTGAGTTTGGAAGAAGAAACAACATTAATCTATGCTATACTAATGACACTACTTTAATAGTTGAAAAGGCAAATGACCTGCAAATTCTTATAACAGAATTCAAGAAACACATGGGACTGAATTTAAAGATAAAATATAAAACTATTAACAATATATACAACTACTGTAGTCTTAGAAATAATAATATAAATATTTTTTTAAAAAAATAATCTTTATTAATATAAAATCAAACATTCAACAAGAATGGAAAAAAATACAAATCTGGCTTTTGGAAATAACAGGTATGAACTTCCCCCTTAAACCCGATCTGTATTTGCTAGGCATTAAACCAAGTGAAATTCAAAATCAGGATTGGTACTTCTTCTCACATATAATAACAGCGACTAGGATGGCTATTGCACAGCACTGGAAAGATACCAACCCACCATCGGAACACCTAATTATAGCCAAAATCTTCAACTGTGCAGAATCGGACAAATTAACATATATCTTAAAAAATAGACAAAACTCAACCTATGCCCAAAGCTGGAATAAATGGTATGCATGGTACAACAGGAGAATAATGGACACCAAGGAAATCAATTAGATAGAATACTTGATAAATAAATGTGAGGAATAAACAAGGTAATAGTAAATTTGAGAGAAAGAAAGAAAGAAAGAAAGAAAGAAAGAAAGAAAGAAAGATAGATAGATAGATAGATAGATAGATAGATAGATAGATAGATAGATAGATAGATAGATAGATAGATAGATAGATAGATAGATAGATAGATAGATAATTGTTTTCACAACTTCCTGCTAGGGCCCCATTAAAGGAGGAGACACACTGTTTCCCTCTCTGCCTTTCGGCTCATCACCAGAGACCATCTAGACAGAGAACCATGAAATTACGTTGTGTAATTTTTTTTAGATATGTGTGTGATCAGCTCATAAAACTATATATATATATATATATATATATATATATATATATATATATATATATATATATATGAGAATATTATAAATATAAATATACAATATAAATATTGAAGTAGTCAATAGCATCTGTTTTTAGGATTAACTATCAACAGTAAAGAACTCAGCAGTTAAGAAATACACTATACAGTATAGTAGGATTCGACAGAGTAGCATTGAAGAACATGGAAAAAATATTCAGATGCCAGTTTATGTCTGTATCTGCAAGATTCATGCAGTTAATGATTTTTCCTGTGATACTCAATGAAAATAAAAGTTGCACTTCGAAGAAGCTGGATAGAGAGGGAACATCCACTTGATGGCATACAATCAATAAATATTCACTTAACTGTGAATATTTCAGCTCACAAAATGTATAATGAGAATGCAACTATGGCAGCTTGCTAGCTATTATTTCTGACCTCCAAGCTATTCACATTTCAAGACAACATTGTCCCCCAAATTAGTCCTCTGTCTGATATGTAAAAGAGGTTATACAACCACCTTCATAAGTGAAAGTATTTAAGTTGGTAAATATTTAACTTTCCCTGAAAAGAGTATTTTATTATAAAATATGCATAAATGTTTGGTCCTTATATAGAGAGTAATATATTTTTGTTACATTATTATAGTTTTTTTTCTGTATATTTCTAGGGATTTGTCTCTGTTTTATTCCAATAATGTAAGGAAACTTAGTAGCTCATTTTTTTTTTCTGAGTTCTCATTTTTCCTTATTCTGAATCAGAGGTGGTATTCAGCAGGTTCTGACCAGTTTTGGAGAACTGGTAGCAGAAATATTGAGTAGTTCAGAGAACCAGTAAATATCATCTCTGACTGCCCCTGCCCCCATCTATTCTCTACCTCCCGAGTCCCAGCTGATCAGGAGGGAATGGGGATTTTGCAGTAACCTTCCCCTGGAGCGAGCTGGGAATGGAGATTTTACAGTATCCTTTCCCTCTTACATCCACCAAGCTACGTCCACCAAGCCATGCCATGCCCCCAAGCCATGCCACGCCCATAAAGCCATGCCCACAGAACCAGTAGTAAAAATTGTTTAATCCCACCACTGTTCTGGATACTATTGTATTTCACATATGGTTATCTTTATATTATCATCATTCTGTGCACTATTTCTATTTTTATAGTTTTAATCAATTTGATTCATTGTAATGACTTCCATTTTCAAGTCAGATGAAAACCTTTATTCTCAGCATCTTCTTTCAACTGTAGTATTCTCAATAGGACATCTGTTGCCCTGCTTCACTTGTTGAAATGACACAATTGGTAAAACTTTCCCTTCTTAAGGCTATGCTCCCACTGAATTTTCCTCTGCCCCAGAGCCTCCCTACATCCATCCAATATGCACACTTTTCACTTTTCTCCTTCAACTTGTTTCAACAAAGACTTTGCCAGTTCTTTCTTTCACCTCACTACTTTGTCCTACTTTCTCTTACGGAGCATTCAGACTCTATGTTAAGGTAATGGTGATTTAATAACTGACCAGCTACTGTAAGGCTGTAAACTGAGATGATGAAATGAAAATGAGTCAGTGGGGTCACTGCCACTTTAAGAAGATGACTATATAAGGGAGGCCCTGTGAGAGCTCGCTCTCTCTCTCTCTCTCTCTCTCTCTCTCTCTCTCTCTCTCTCTCTCTCTCTCTCTCTCTCTCTCTCTCTCTCTCTCTCTCTCTCTCTCTCTCTCTCTCTCTCTCTCTCTCTCTCTCTCTCTCTCTTGCCTAGTACATTTATGTATATATATATATGCCTTGTAGATAAACCACGGTTTGAAAGACAAAACCTCTGTGTACTGTATTTTGCTCCTTGGTTGTCTCAAAATAGTAGTCACACTGTGCACACTTTGGCACACTAAAACTCTGATCTTTTCTGTTTCTTGTTTCCTTTTACCCTCTCTGTTTTTTCTCTTCCTGTCCAACTACAACCAGAAAGTCATTCTGATAGTTCAATAAACAATAAGTCCTCCTAAGTGTCCTGTTATTTTTTAAATGCTTTCAGTTCTATATCCCAACCTTCTGCAAAGATAAGTCTTTCATGTGCCACTCTACATACTATTCTGGTGAAAGATGACTGGCCATTGATATTCAGTTAAGAAAAAGTTGCTTGGTTCATCTTATGAAATAAAAGGTCTTGAGTTGACTCGTATAAAATAGCTCTCTATCAAAAAAAAACACAATTGGTTTCTAAATTTGGCTTAGATATTCATATCACATTAAAACTATTCAAATTATGATCTCACAAGCTCACATTAAAAATTAATTAGTGTCCTGTGGCACCATGTGGAAACTTGCATTCACAAGGCTTACAAACACTGCGGTCTAATTACTATAACCATAATCCAATGCTGTTAAGGGGGACTAGATCAGAAAAGTCTGTCTAAGAAGCTTTTGGTGCTATGCCACCTTTTCAAGGCTACTTCTTCAAATACAGAAAGCAAAGTACATATTAATTGGTATAAATGCAGTAATATGTTATTTCTCAATAAAAGACACTTTTATAATGAAGGACATCCAGTAAATGAAGAATGTATACATTTAAATGGCAGGTTTTCTTCTATAATCCTCAACAAATGAACAATTCTTATATAAATACTATAGTAAGTATCTAAGTATCTAAATACTTAGAAAGGCTATGATCTCTTTTTACTTTCTTTTTTCTTTCTTTCTTTTGTTACGCTCTCGCTTAAAAAAAAGAAGATAGTCTATTTGAAGATAGCAGGCTACCTAGAGATTTAGAGTCCAAATTATTTGCCGCAGCCTAGCTTTTCCTCCTTAGCAAGCTTTTAAGATCTTACTGCTGAGAATCAAAAGCAATTATCTAAATTATGAAGGAATTATTTTACACCTTTTAAATTGAAACTAAAATAGCTATGTTGAAATCAAGTATGTTAAGATTGTTTAATTTGCCTATTAATATACATATTGAGAGGGAGTTTGGTGTAGTGATTAAGGCATCAGCCAGGAGATGGTGAGTTCTAGTCCTGCCTTAAAGCCATCTGGGTGACCTTGGGCTGGTAAATTTCTCAGCCTTTCCAATCCTATCACATCTAGTGATATCTCCATATCATTAGCATGGCCCCTGTGGCCTTGGAAAGTCTTTGTAATTTGCTCCATACAGGTAGTCCTCAACTTACGACCACAATTGAGCCCAGAATCTATGTTGCTAAGTGAGAAATTTAAGTGAGTTTTGCTCCATTTTATGACTTTTATTGCCACTGTTGTTAAGTGAATCATTGCAGTTGTTAAATTAGTAACACAAATTAGTTTCTCCATTGACTTTGCTTGTCAGAAGTTTGCAAAAGGTGATCACATGGCCTAAGGACATTGCAACCATCATAAATGTGAGTCAGTTGTCAAGCATCCGAATGTAAATCATGTGACCATGGGGATGTTGCAATGTTTATAAGTGTGAAAAATGGTCATAAGTCACTTTTTCCAGTGCCATTGTAACTTCAAACCATCATTAAGTGAACTGCTGTAAGTCGAGGACTACCTGGAGCTTGTGGATTGAGCTTTTGAGCATAATAACTGAAATGGACAAAACTATCTTTCTTCAGAGTGTGACAACTGACATCTGTGGGATTATTATTGAATTTTGGCATTTCATTGATTTGGATTACAAATAGCTGGCTTCAGGCTTCTCTGGGAAATATTTGTGCAAACCCATGTCCAATTCTCGGATACTGTCTGGACAAGCACCTGTCTGCATGGTGTTATTTCCCAACACAGTGTAGAATAATATAGAGCAGGGGTGTCAAACTCACATCCTGCCGGCAGGATGCGTCATGCGCTGGCCACACCCACATCTGGTTTAGCGAAGGGGCGAAAGCCATAAAGTCACATGAAGACTCAAGCTTGACACCCCTGGTATAGAGTATTCATAGTCTTTGGAATGTCTACTGAAATTTATGGGTTAGCGAAGTTCAGTATTTATTTCATTTGATATAAAAGGATAGAATTCTATCATTGTTTTATCTGATACATACAGTAAAACTGAGTTAAATATTTAAAATGCTCAACTCAAACTCCAATAAATTCATTAATTTTATTCCTGATTGCAGGTGGGAAAGATTACACAGATTCATTTCATTTAGAGAGTTTGAGCATTGCTAACAAAGCTCCTCTACAGCCTCTTCATAGTAGGGTCACTGCTGCCAATGGGCGAAAAAGCAGTAATGCAATGGAGATATCTAGTCTCTGTCTACCTTTTAACATCGGTGGATACTGTAGGAAAGCTGAATAGCAACATACTTAACAGATAAAAATGTTACTGTGCGATCACTATCATCTTTCCATTTAACATAGGCAGGAGTAATAATTTCACCAGCTGTTCCAAGGCAGTCGCTTCTCTCTTTGACAGAGTCAGCTTCAGTTCAGATGCACCCAGATGCATGATTCCTGACCTGCTGCCACAGGGCACTGCCATTACCTTCCCCTCTTGGTACAGCCACAAGATGGCATCAGAACACTTTGAGTCTCCGCAAGCAGAAGGGGTGGCAGCTGCTGCCTATTTTTCTGATAGGAACGGCCCATAGTCATTTCTGTAACAAGAAACTGGGTGTTACTGAAGTCTCCTGAACAAATGCCCAACAGCATTATATGGTAAACTTTGATACAACCAATTACTGCAGACAAGAAGCTTGACACAGATATCAATATCTGTTTGACAGCTTTGCAGAAGATAGTCATCAGGTTATCAACTGCAAGTATTTTATGATTTTCGTAGTGCTGTCTTAAAATATGTCTTGCATGTTCTCTTTTTTCTTTTTTCATTTCCTATGAAAAAGACTTCTTATTTTTCACCTGGGGAATTTCTTCTGAATTTACCTTAATGGTGTTTTTGAGTTTCTTTTGGAAACGATGAAGTTGCAATTGCTGGTTTTGTTTTCTGCTCCATGCCTATCACTTGGGCCTCTTTGATTGCCATACTTCTGACCTTGAATGAGCTCAGTGGAGCTATGGGCTGCTGAGTTCTTCTGGCGTTCTGACCCATGACATGCCTCAGTTCATTTGAGTTCCAAGGTGTTCCAAATGTTCTAGACCAGGGGTCTCCAACCTTTGCAACTTTAAGTCTGAAGGACTTCAGCTTCCAGACGTCACAGCCAGCTTTGATGGCTGGAGAAGTCTGGGAGCTGAAGTCATTCAGACTTAAAGTTGCAAAGGTTGGAGACCCCTGTTTTAGACTACTAAAGATTTAGAGAATATTCTATTTCTTTCCTCAAGTGGACTTTTGCAGCAAATATCATGTAGCACGTATGCAAATAGCTATGTTTGTGGTGTCCCATCTGGCACTATTCAAGTATGGTAGGGCTGCATCCTTGCCTGGGAATTTTAGAAGCTGAAGTCCCAATGCATCTTAAGATGGGAAGGACTATTAAACTTCACACCTTTGGGCAAATTAGGGACTTCTGTGGAAGATGTTTGGGTAGAGCATAAGAAAAAGCCTGGAATAGATCTGGAGGCAAAGGGAGCAGGGTTTTTTCCCCAGGAACCGAAGATGTTTCATCTACATCTTTGGAATCAATTCTACATGAAGAATTGATATGAAACTAGGTAGACTAGGTTTCCTAGGCTTTATTTCATTCACATCATCCAAATAAAGAGAACATTAACCATCTATTTATATAAGATACTAAAGAGGATGGTTATTATGCTCAGTAAATGTATCACTTTCCAAATTACCCAAACAAAGGACAGCTGAATAGTGGCTCAAACCATGCTTGGCATTGGATGTTACTATGCTTGTAAATAATGGCACACCAAAGCAAGAGGCTGGAATTACATCCCTCCAGACAGCTATTTGGTATAAGAGAGAATAAGGCACACAAGCTATAATGCCACACATTAAAAGCATTTAAATTGTTCAAAACTAGCATTAGAATAGTGCATAAACACTGCTCTTAGGCTCTCAATAGGACTCTGGAGTCCAAATAAGAATTGAAGCAAGAAAAAAGACCCATCACATTGTAATGTTTTATTTGAGATATGGAATAGTATTCCAGTATTATATTAAAAGTTATGGGAAGACATGTGCCTTTGTATGTTTCCTCTTTGCCAACCTGTTTCTATGAGAACGGATCATGCTATTTGCCTGGAAAAGCCAATGAAATATCCATAAAGCTATGTACTTTTAAAATGCTTATTGGTTAGATGGTCATAAATAAAATTCTGTCCTACTTTGAATTAAGAGTGGACCATTATTAAAAGTAGATGGAAAGGGGAGAGGGAGGAGGAAAGGAGGACAGGAAGGGAGGAGAAGGGAGGAGAGGAGAAGAGAGGAGGGGAGGGGAAGTGTGCAATTAGTGCAAACTATCACAACCTGCTTGTATAGAAAAACTTAGGAAAAACAGCAGCATATAAAATTGGGTGGAAGGAACTAAATAAATTGTATCTCACATTCTAAAAAAAAATATCACAAGGAAGAGGTCATATAATATGAAAATGAAAATAAATTAGGTGGTTCTCAATTGTCAGTTTATTATCTTCTGGATTCTCTTCCATGTGCTTGGTGCTTTATATAATTTCCTCTGTAGGAAGAAGTACTGTATATATCCAGTGTTTAACAGAAACATTTTTTATGTTAGTTGCACAGAAAAATAAATTGCTTGTCTGTGTTGACCAGGGAGAAGACTGCACAATCAATGTTAACTTCTTAAACTTGCACAGAATCAACCCCCTCCCTTAAAAAATAAAATCATGGTTTAGTTTTTTAAATGCTCAGATGTTGTATTTGTAATTTTGCTTTGAGGTGGTATTTTTAAGAAACAAACAAAGACCAGCTTCTGCAGAACTAACTAGCAAGCACATCTGAACCCTTGAGAAAAGTTCTGGGTACTCACAAAATAATTGCAATGGCACAGATTTCCCTGTTCAAAAAACACTGATTTCCTAGAAAACCACGTTAACATTTTCCCCAAGATGTTCTCACATCTCAGCATTTTGTATTTAGCTATTCTTTTTTAAGCAGCATTATTAATTTCTAGGAATGCTAATGGGACTTGTGTGAGGCCTGGAGGCATCTGTGGTAATAAAGATAATGCTATAAGCTGACTCTGATTGCAATACTACCGCTAATTATTAATTATTTTCTAATTTAAAAAATAGCAAAACAGGAGGTCAGATGGGCAGTAAGCTTAGTAAGAAAGTTGTAAGATGAAAAAGAGGCATGCTCTTTGCATATCTGAATTTCAAGGTAAGGATTTGAAAGAGAAGACGTGAACTTATGTCAATCTATACTTTCAAATGTATTTTTGTTCTTCCGTATTTTCTATGGTCATATTTTTTATTTATATTTTCTGGTCTCATTGGAAACTAAAAATATTTCCACCCCAATTTTTACCTTTTCAAGGTTCTGTATTTGATTTCATCTTTGCATAATTCTTGACTGCACAAAGTTGAAAAGTCTGTTTAAGCTCCAGGTTTAGGAGACAGAGTGAGCAGTTGCATTATCAGAAATCAAATTAATAATCTGCAGGTTCCAATGATAAACATACTGTTTTCAGCAGCCTAGAGTTTTGCAATCCCATCTTTATTTATTTTATTATATTTATATCCCGCCCTTCTCCACAGAGGACCCAGGGCGGTGCACAGGAATTTAAAAACATACAAAAAATAAATACATAATTTAAAATATATTAAACTATTCTAATCCTATGCTAAAACCAAATTTTAATGTACCCAATTTAAAACTCTCTAAAATAGTCCCCATGGGAGGTTAGGCTAGGCCGGCTTGTTGGAAAAGATATGTCTTTAGACATTGGCGGAAGAGGCGGAGGTCAGTGATGGTGCGTAATTCAGGGGGTAGGTCGTTCCAAAGGGCAGGGCCCACCACAGAGAAGGCTCTTCCCCTGGGTGTCGCCAGTCGGCATTGTCCGGCCGACGGCACCCTGAGAAGACCCTCTCTGTGGGAGCGGAGCGGCCGAAGGGATGTATGGGGCAGAAGGCGGTCTCGCATATAACTAGGCCCCGAGCCATCTCCCCCACTTTCCCTGAAGACTTGCCAAAGACAAGCAATTATGGGACATTGTGGTTGAAGATGCTGTGGTGGTATATTTTAACTGTAGAATACATCATTTATTGATTTTTCATTTTTAATATTATTAGCTATTTGATGTTATTAGAATACAATAAACTGTATTCAATTTGAAAATGACAACTACCTTCCATTTCAAGATGTATCACCCCATCTACAATCATCTTTTTTGTTTTGTTTTTCTTCCTTCCGTTTTATTCTTTCTAAATTTAGCTATATTGTGTGTCTGTATCTGTGTGTCTATGTCTCTCTGTGATTTCACATAAGCATTTGTGATTTTGCCTTTCAATCAGTTTTTATTAATTACTATGTCTATCAATGTAATAATTAAAAACTAATTAATATAATAACTAATGTAAAGAAAAGATGTGCATGAACTGAAGAAACTAAGGGCTGGGGCCAACTGTGATTATCCAGTTAAATGTATGTCTTTGGGTCAGGGTTGTCTTCTATTACCTACATGAACAAATCCATACAGTTGTCTTCAAGACTGCTTTTCATAGAAAAATAACAACAGTAGAGAAATCTAAATGCATTATTTCCACTTCTGAAACCAGTCTAACAGATTCCAAATTCCAAAACATGGGCAGAAACCAGGGTGCAAAATTGTAGTCAGAGAAAGCTAAGCATAGCAACTCTTGGAAACATTTAACTAAGCTAAGGAGTTTTCAGAGAGATAGATATGCTACTACTACCTTGCAGTAGCTATCCCAGTCATCTGTTTTAGAGTTAAGGGAGACATGGTCCAACACATCTGGAGGTCACAAGGATAGCATATGCATAATATTGCATTAGCAATTTCAAAATGGGATTGCAGGTGATGGCAGAATAATGGAATTGATTTTCCAATGTATTAGGTGCAGAATATTAAAATGATACAGAATACAACAAGTACAATTAATCAGTGAAATGACTTGCCTGCAGACATTGTGGGTGTTCCAACACTGGAGGAGAGATTGGACAACCATTTGTCTGAAACATTATAGGGTTTACTGCTTGAGCAGTGAATTGGACTAGAAGACCTCCAAAGGTTCCTTCCAACTCTGTTACTCTGTTACATGCTTACAGATTCAGATTATATATAATAGCAGTGAGGCATCATCCAAGGTCATCTTGGCTGATGAGGATTGAACACATATCTCCACAAGCCAGTCCAACACAACACATTCAGCCCTATACCAACTTCAAACTTGTAAAACAATATACAAAACATTATCTCTCCCCATTTATAAGCTGGAGAACAATCCAACCAAGGTCAAGCACTTTTTAAACATCACTGAATTCAACAAAAGAGAATCAAACATGCACATTGTTCTATCCCACTAAATCAATGGGATTATAGAATGCTTCAGCTTTGCCATTAGGCTCCATCTCTCTTGCTTTCCTTTTTATAAATATATATGTGAAAGGATTATTCAAATATATCTTTTCATACAGGGCTATACACAATCACATGCAACTTGAATGCTTTTATATGTCCTTCAGGACAAAGCAAAACCTTTTAAAGATTTGAAAAAGGTAGTTTCCACTTCCAAGGGAGGTTTTAGCTCCGCTTTTACTCTTCTGCCACTACACCTGTTCCGTTTCTTTCTTTTTGTTAGAATATTGCTGAATATCTTCAATGAAAAGTTCTGTTAAGGAAAGATTTAATTTAGGGAAATTGTTTTTAAAAGCAGTATTTGTTCCTCTAGAGCTTAAGAGGACCAAAAAATAAAAGATTAATATATATAATAATACTTTTGTTACTTTTTAAGTAAGTTTTTTTAAATGGTTTGAAAGGCTTTTCTCCATGTCTGAGCAAACTCTGGAAATTCCTAACACATTTTAAGCATTATATTTTATACTTATACACAGCTAATGGCATAGTTTGGCTGGATTATTACAAAGACTTCCTAAACTAAACAAAGCAGGATAGCACAAGATTACCAGGGAAAAAATATAGGTTAATATCTGAAAACACACATGTACACTTAGAAATTTCCCTTTTTCACCAACCAAGTACTTAAGAATGTTTGAAGATTTTACAGGCGTGAGTGGAAATAATTCATATCACTACAATGCTATTCATCTTTCAGATTTTGTGTTTTCTTTGTGGGCAAACCAGACAGGAAACACAACTAAATGAGCTAAATCTACTTCATTGTAAGGCTACATTACAAGTCTGAAGATACAAACTTCTCAATGCCACTTTTAACTGTCTGCTCTTATTGCTAAATGTATAAACCTTTGCTGAGATTTGAAACAGAAGAAGAACAAGTTTAAAAGTGTATGATAAAATGGGCTAAAAACTGATTATATACAGATGAATCAATGATACAGTTAAAAAGACTGGCATTGTGTTATAATTTAAAAGATAAGTTTTATAAAATGATTCACTTTGGTATACAACAGCAGAACATTTTTATAGAATGTTTAAAGGTACTTCGAATCGGTGTTGGAAATGTGGAAAACATTACAGGACATTTTATCATTCTTGGTGGTTTTGCCCCCCAAAAAGTTGGGGTATAAATTTTGAGTTCAAATACAGTAATACAAAGAATTTTAGAGACTAATATTCAACTGACACCAGAGGTTTCCTTGCTGGAGCTAATGGACATACAATTAGAATGGATGATTGCTTTTGTACAGGGGAACTGCAGCAAGATTCTTATAGGCACAAAGATGAAAAGAATCTGAAATACCTATAGTTCAGGAAGGATTGGTGAAGATGGCCGAACTTGCTGAGTTTGCCTATTGATCAGGGAAAAGACAACTATATTTGTCAGTGACTGGAAAACCTTTATGGACTTTTTCCTGAAAATAGGGGGAAAAATGAACTTGGGTATTCTTAATTTGATTATTACAAAAGGTAGACTATGAAGAAAAGAGAACTATTATATAATCTTACAGAGAGAGGATAAGATACAAATGTATTTATAACTGCTTTTAAAAAGACCGAATGCGACTTCTTAATATGCTTTTCTTTTTCTCTTTTTGTAATAATTATTTGTCCAATAATAATTTCTTTATCATTGATTCACTACTTTTCTTTTACTTTACTTTCTTCTTTTTGTTTTAAATATGAATTGGTTTTGTCTTGTAAATATCTGTTTTTGATGAAAATAATTACAAATGTGCACTTTCTGATATAGATATAAATATGTGCATATTAAAGCATTAATGTTTGTGGCAATATTCTTAATTAATGACGGCCATGGACCTGACCCAAGTAATTCAGGGCCCCACTCATGATGGAGGACACACACTGGATTTAGTTTTTGTCTCTGGCCAGTGGATGAGTGATCTAGGAGTAGGGGATTTAGCCACTGTACCCCTGTCATGGTCTGATCACTCTCTCCTCCAGCTTGACTTCCCAACCACTACACCCCACCGCGGGGAGGCGGAGTCAGAGATACCAAGATGGTTCCGCCCCAGGCACCTGATGGACCCAGAGAGGTTCCAGATGGAGCTTGGGCCACTACCTGCGACCTTGACCCGCGACTCGACTGAGGACCTAGTGGCCGCATGGTATAGCCCCACGGGGGCTTTGGACCGAGTCGCGCCCTTGCGGCCTCTCACGTGGCGTCGATCCACCCAGGCCCCTTGGTTCTCCGAGGAGCTGAGGGTGATGAAACGCCACAAGAGACGCCTAGAGAGCAAGTGGAGATCCACACGGTCTGAATCCAACCGAACACAGGAAAGATCCTATTTGAGGACATACCTAGTGGCGATAAGAGTGGCCAAATGCAATTATTGTGCCGCTCTTATCGCATCCACAGATAACCGCCCTGCCGCCCTGTTTGGGGTGACCTGCTCCCTCCTTCAACAGAGGCCACGGGAAGCCCCTTTGGAGGGCAGAGCAGAGGAATTTGGAGAGTATCTGCAGGATAAAATCGCTCAGATCCGGAACGAGTTGACACCCATGGAAAGTAGTCTAGAGGGACTATCCGAGGCAGGTATTGAGACAGTATTATGGGAGGAGTTTGACTTTGTTACTTCCTATGATATGGACAGGTTGCGGAGGTGACTGAGGGCCACCACATGTTTATTGGACCCGTGTTCCTCCTGGCTTGTACTGGCATCCTGGGAGGTTACACAAGGCTGGCTCCAGGTAATTGTGAACGCTTCCTTGAGGGAGGGGTCCCTGCCGACCATCTTGAAAGAGGCGGTGGTGAGGCCCCTCCTCAAGAAGCCTTCCCTGGACCCAGCATTGTTAATAAATTATCATCCGGTTTCCAACCTTCACTTTCTGGTGAAGGTTGTAGAGAGTGTGGTGGCACAGCAGTTCCCCCGTCACCTGGAGGAAATTGATTATCTGGACCAGCGCCAGTCCGGCTTCTGACCTGGGCACAGCACCGAGATGGCATTGGTCGCGTTGGTGGATAATCTCTGGAGAGCCTGGGATAGAGGTTGTTCCTCTATCCTGGTCCTATTAGACCTCTCAGCGGCTTTTGATACCATCGACCATGGTATCCTATTGCACCAACTGGAGGAGTTAGGGGTGAGAGGCACCGTCTTACGGTGGTTCTCCTCCTACCTCTCTGGTCGGTCGCAATTCGTGTTGGCAGGGGGGCAGAGGTCGACCTCGAGGCTCCTCATGTGTGGGGTACCCCAGGGGTCGGTCCTCTCGCCACTCCTGTTCAACACCTATATGAAGCCGCTGGGCGAGATCCAAACCACCCCAACGATGCCATTGAAGTGATGTTCTGGTGTCTGGAGGCCGTACGGGCATGGATGGGGAGTAACAAACTCCAACTCAACCCATCCAAGACCGAGTGGCTGTGGTTTCCGATGTCCTGGTACAGCCAGTTGACGCCATCACTGGCCATCGGGGGCAAACTATTAGCCCCCGTGGAAAGGGCCCGCAACCTCGGCATCCTCCTGGACTCCCGGCTATCCATGGAGGACTATGTGACGGCCGTGGCCAGGAGGGCTTTTTACCAGGTTCGCCTGGTACGCCAGTTGCGCCCCTTGCTTGACCAGGATGCCCTTCACACAGTCACTCAAGCACTCGTGATGTCCCATCTGGACCACTGCAATGCTCTCTACATGGGGCTCCCCTTGAGGTGCACCCGAAGACTAAAGCTAGTGCAAAATGTGGCTGTGCGGGGGATTTTGGGAACCTCACGGGTTTCCCATGTAACACCTCTCCTGCGCAAGCTGCACTGGCTGCCTGTGGTTTTTTGGGTGCGCTTCAAGGTGCTGATAACCATCTTTAAAACGCTCCATGGCATGGGGCCTAGTTATTTTCGAGACTGTCTCCTACCCCATACATCCCTCCGGCCGATTCGCTCGCATAGAGAGGGACTTTTCCGGGTGCCGTCTGCCGGGCAATGCCGGTTGGCGACCCCCAGAGGAAGGGCCTTCTCTGTGGCAGGCCCAGCCCTCTGGAACGACCTACCCCCCGAACTCCGGACCACCACGGACTTCCGCCTCTTCCGCCAACATTTAAAGACCTATTTCTTTCACCTAGCCAGCCTAGCCTAGCCCCCGAAAGTACCTCCACAGACTGAGTCTTAAATTGTCCTAAATTGATTTTAATTTGCGGGTAATTTTTAGGGAATTTTTTAGCACAGGACACTTTAATTTAATCAGATTTTATTGTTCGTAGTCTTATTTATTATATGTTTGCTTTTTACTTATCTGTTTGTATTTTCTCTTTTTAAACTCCTGTGCACCGCCCTGAGTCCCTTCGGGGAGATAGGCGCGGTATAAAAATAAAATAAAAATAAAATAAATAAAATAAATTCATCCACAAATGGGGCACAATGGACTTAATTTATAGTTATAAGGTACACCTTAGTCAAAATATTTATAGACATAAATGTGTGGTTCGATATATACATATACTCTGTATCAAATTAATCTGTTCTGTTGTTATTGTTGGTAGGAGGATATTTATTTAATTGAAATTCACAATTTTGAGTAAGAGTTGGGGTTGGGGTTTAAACACAACATTTAATACTCACATATTATGTTTTTGTAGGCAACCTTTTTAATCATACACTTCTTTTTATGATAACTTTTCAAAGTACACGCTCTGAATTTCAGAAATTGAATGGAAAAAGGAAGCAATTTTCACTGAAAAACAGGGAAAAAGGGAAGAAAAAGCAATCCTGAAGATGAATCATATAGCAAAACAGAAATCAGCAATATTAGAAATGTCTTTAGACAAAGGTGTCCTCTGCATTTTTCAGTTGTTCTCAGCTCAATCTATTCTATCCTTATACGTTTGCTTATAAGAATAAGTTAGAGAAGAAACTTGTTTACAAATGAAGGTGAAAATATCAGTGCAGACATACATCCATAGATGCGATGGTCTAGCTATAAAGCATACTTTCAGATATTTAATAGTTTAAGGTAATTTTAATTGCTTGTTTTAGTTAAAGGAACCTAAAAGAGCTGCCATCGAACCACCATTATATTTGTGATGCTAATTGCAAACTTTCTATTGTAATTAACATAAATCTTAAAGAACTTCTCTTTCCAAAGTAAAAATAGTCTTATGGGTCCCTTTAAGACTAACAAATTATTACCAGTGACTATCATAAGTGAAATGATTAGATTCTCTGTCATAATCACAATTTCTGTGCTTATATTAATAAGATTTTCCATGCACAAATAAATCCAAACTTAAAATAATGCCCCGATTTGTATAACCTGTTAAAACAATGACTGTGTTCCCATAATACAGTGAATTACTGTATTATGGGATGTGTAATGTGTAATGCATTATACAAACATCATGTAGTTTTCTGAAGAAGCCAAATATTATAATAAATGGCTATCCAACCTCTTAGGCAAGGAACTCTACATAGAACCAAAATTACAACTCTGAGTTCTGTGTGCTAATAGTCTTCCATAATGCAGAAACTCTATATAAAGTGATGCAGTATATAAACTCATTAATGCATCACTCATTAATTCCTTCCTAATGCCTTTACTAGTTCTAGCAACAGCAGGAATACCAAAATTCTTATACTCTACTTTTAGTTAACTAGAAACCAAGATACAAGATACAATAGCAGAGTTGGAAGGGACCTTGTAGGTCTTCTAGTCCAACCCCCTGCGTGGGCAGGAACCTTATACCATTTCAGACAAGTGGCTGTCTAACATCTTTTTAAAGACTTCCAGGGTTGGGGCATTCACAACTTCTGGAGGCAAGCTGTTCCAGAGGTTAATTGTTCCAACTGTCAGGAAATTTCTCCTTAGTTCTAAGTTGCTTCTCTCCTTGATTAGTTTCCACCCATTGCTTCTTGTCCTGCCCCCAGGTGCCTTGGAGAATAGTTTGACTCCCTCTTTGCACCTCTGCCCCCGGGTGCCTTGGAGAATAGTTTGACTCCCTCCCTCCAAATTTCTGCATTGTTTAGGACTTAGAGTTCAGCCACTGAAATCTCACTGGCTCCTACATTTTTTTGATGTTAATGCACAACAATGCCCCTCTCTCATGCTAAAAAAGAAGGAGAAGGAGTCAAGAAGAAAGGAGAAATATGTTGCCTATTAAATCTGCACTTTATATTTATTTTTTCCTTGCATACATTTCAAAATATTTCTTCCCGTTCTATATTCTTGTGTACTGCAATATTGTCTGATGAATGGAATGGTATTTTCAATACTTAAGGATTGGTGCCTTTTCAGATTTCAGAATAATAATAATTTCAGAAGACATGACAACAGGCAGAGCAATGACAATAGGCAAAGCAATGACCAGCAAATGTGTCCCACAGTATCCACTAAAATAATAAAAATCCAATAAAACACCACTATCTCTACTGATTTAGACTATTTTAAAAAAAAATTAAAAAATGACATTTCCTACGATCATCACATTGTGAGATTTTACTTGATAATATTCAACTTGCATCTCACAAGATTTAAAATTTATGAATAGGATTTTGTGAGATCTTAGACTGTGATTTAGCAATCTGGCTACGTTTGTATGATTTTCTGGGGAAAGCTTTTGTGAGATTTTGTTGAGATCATCTGATGCTGCCAGAGCTTTGAAAGTTGGATAAGTCTTAGAATAGTGTATACAACCCCAAATAGATAAATAAAACCTGGATATATCCCACTTTTGAGGTGACCATGAGCTTTTCCTTCCTTTTAGGAAATCCTTCTCTTGTTGAGATTAGAGATGAGTTAGCTCAGAAAAGAGAAGTGATTGCTATTATCACTGATTTTTGAATGAACATTCCACAAACAGTCTGCCAGAAAAGCATTTCTTTGCTGTCTAATATTATCTGCTTACCTATGGCTCTGTAATCTTAGATAAGAACCTAAAATCCTTTAAAAGTGGCTAGCCAGAAGTAACTGGGAATAAAACATGCTGAGTTCTAGAGGGAGATTTTTTGGGAAGGAGGAGTTGTTTTGGGATTTTGTTACACTTTAATAATACTTCGTTTAACACCTCCATTGTTTGGCGTTGAGAAATTCAGAACTCTAGCATAACTAAAGATCAAAGCAAGATGCTTGGGTTATTTTTTTTTTAAAGAACCAGACTGAATTCCGAAACTATGACCTATTAGCAAAATATATGCCATTCATGTGTGATGACATAAGAAACTAAGATCCAATTAATCACATAGTAAAGTTAGAGTGTTTCAGAATGAATGAATGTGGTTTTAAAAATCAGTGATGAACAGACTAAAAAATGAAATGGTTTGAAAGCATCTAATGGTTCAGTTAATGATATTTGACCACATTACAGGTTCTCCCAAAGTACAGACAGTGAAGTTTATACTTCCGTATAGTTCAATCCTACGCATGGTTTTTCTAAGGTAAATCTCATATATTTGTCTGGGCTTATTTATTGCTTAAAATTTATTAAATTTTAAATTATAATTAGATCACTCCAGGCCAGCAGTACAAAGCAAAACTTCGAGAACAAAACCAAAATCAGATTGATTTTCAGCTCTAGAATTCACATATACAGTAACATTCAACAACTGGGTGCACATAACAAGTCCAGAGCAGCTTAATGGTCCAAGACTTTTAAATGCTTACCTTTTCTAAAAGAGTCCAAATATGAGTTTGGGCTTAATTCCAAAGGTTTATCTTCCAGGAATGAAACAATTCTAGAAGAGTCCACTGACAAAAGTTCCATGAGTGAATTCCTGTATGGCCTGAAAAAACAGGACTTGACAAAAAATAATAATAATAATAATAATAATGCTAAAATGGAAATACATGTATCAGCATAATGGCATGCATGCATACATACATATGTAGAGACATGTCTAAATATCATCATTATGCACTCCTTGCAATGCATAAGGCGGCCCAAGAAATGGGTCTAGGACAATTTGCCATGGCCAACTTGCCACAGCCAACTCACTGTGGCCAACTTGCTATGGAACATCTCACCATGGCCACTTCACTGTGGGACAAGAGTTAAACTAATATCAAAGAAAAGGTGGAGCAGAAACATTAAAGAAAGAATGCCAAAGGAGGGACAAAATGAAATGTGAGTGACAAAAATTAAAACATTTGTAAAATTATTTTAGCTAATTAAATTGAATTATTGAATTGTACAACAGCGTTCTCCAGTGCCAAGTTTGCCGTGATGAGTTGTCAAGTGGCAAATTGTCTATGGCGAATTGGCTGTCGCAAGTTGGCCATGATGACTTGGCCATGGTGAGTTGGCAGCAGCAAGTTGTCCCATTCTGCCAAGAGATGGAGCTCTTCAGACTAGACCAACTACCAAGCAAAAATTTTATTGTGTTCAGTTGTGGGGGGGGGGGGGGAGAGATTTACTTTATTAGGGTTCATCATCATGAGGAAAACTGTTATGACAATCAACTAAATTGTATATGTATGTATCCTGATTGTAATACTCAGAGAGAGAGAGACAGACAGACAGACAGACATGCATTGCTGTATGCTGCTCATACTCACTTTTGTGAAAAGGGAGCCATGTAAATGAGATCAATAAATAAATATGAAACATACACATACATATTTCCAAGGGTCATCTATGAACTGTAAACTCTGAATGTTAATTTGATCTATGTTGTTTTTTTGTGATAAAGTTTTTTTATTTTTCCATTTTCATAACATACAATCAAATGTTTATTCTTACATGGCCAGTATCGTATTTTGTTATTCAATGTTTACAACAATTCACCTTACAATCACCTCTCGAAAAACGATTATTGGCTCTTCTGCTCTTCATACACCGTATTTGTACCTTATCCATCACTTTCCTCTTCCTTTCTCCTCCCTACCTCCTTTTTTCCCTTCTGTTCCTTTCTCTACTTCCCTTATCTCTCTATTCCACTCTCTCTCTTTCCACTCCTCCTTTCTCTCCTCCTCTTCCACCCTCCTTGCCCTCTCTCTCATCCCTCTCTCCTTCCCTTACCTCTCTCCTCTCTTCCACTCTCTCTCTTTCCACTCCTCCTTGCTGTCCTCCTCTTCCTCCCTCCTTGCCCTCTCTCCCATCCCTCTCTCCTTCTCTTCCCTCTCTCCTCTCTTCTACTCTCTCTTTCCACCTACTTTCTCTCCTCCTCTTCCCCCTCTTTGCCCTCTCTCCCATCCCTCTCTCCTTCCCTTACCTCTCTCCTCTCTTCCACTCTCTCTTCCACTCCTCCTTTCTCTCATCTTCCTCGCTCCTTGCCCTCTCTCCTATCCCTCTCTCCTTCACTATGTTGTTTTTATTTACACTGCTGATCCAGTTTATTAAAATGAAAATGCCCTTCCATATTTGAAAAGGGGAACAGAATCTAGTCCGATACACCATTTTTAGACTCTTAGCACACAAATGTTTTCAGACAAAACATAATCAAATGTACACTTTAAGCAATTTTTAAAGATTTTTCTTTATTTACCTTTATAAACAACTTAAGGGGTGAACATACCTAATACTTATTTCCCCCACAATAACAACTCTGTGAGTTCAGTTGGGCTAAGGCCAGGACTAGAATTTACAGTTTTCTAGCCTTATGCCTTAACCACTAGGGGTCTGCAAAGTTGGCTCTTTTAAAACTGGTGGACTTCAACTCCCAGAATTCCCCAACCAGCCATGCTGGCTGGGGAATTCTGGGAGTTGAAGTCCACCAGTCTTAAAAGAGCCAACTTTGCAGACCCCTGCGTGATTAGACCAAACTGGGTCTCTACACCAAGACCCCGGCACCAAACGTTTCAGTGTATAGATTGAAAATATCTAAAATATCTAAATGTCATAGATAACACAGTCATGTCCCTGGAAACAAATGTTGAATCATCCCTACCACCACCACCACCAACACATTTTTTTTGTTTGAAAAACTTTGCAGCAACTCAATGTACTTTTTAACTCACATAGATTCCTTCCATGGTTGATAGTTCTTTCAGATATTAGGGAGAAATGAATCCACACAAAAAATCAATCCGGATCTTCAAATCACTGAATCTCTTTTTGCTATTTATATTAAAAGAGAGAAAGGTATACATGAGACTTTTTATTATTGTATTATCTATCAAAAAGAGGAAGCGGTTCTCCATACTCTCAGGCAACCATATACAAACATATATATGATCAAGGAGAAGAATCTGTGGCCTAGTGGCAATTACAACTGCCTCATATGTAATACTTCCCAGGTTCAAATCCCAGTAAGGGTATGGCTAGCTGATGAGAGCTAAATAGCTTGAAATAAATCTATTCTAGTCTCCCTTTATTTATTTATCAGCACAAACGTAGCACAAATGTAACACACACACGCATATATTTAAAAGGTGATGGGGAGCTTGAATGCTACTTTTTGCATTTATTCTGTCATGAAAGATAGTCCTTCCTGAACTTGGTTCAACTCCCCCTTGAAGAAGGATGGTGATAAATAAATAAACAAATAAGCAAATAAATAATCCATCCTTCCTTGCAGAAAGTTAGAAGCTGTGATTTTGGGGAATATTCACACATACAAGCATGTGTGTGAATTTCAGCAGAATAATTTTGCCAGTGCTTTGAATAAGGACCCAGATAGAATACAAAAGCTCTGGGTTAAACATAGGAGAGATGCAATCTGCCTGGAGAAATTACCTCTAATCTTTAATGTAGAATAAACAGCTGTTTATATTCCTAAGAAATTGGAATCTATGGAACAAGACATTTATCCTAGATCCTGCCCCCTCATCCTAGAGGCAAGTATTTAAGAGTATTTCTATGTCAATCAGACTTTTATCTATCATTATTTACCTGTCCTCCAAACTCTGTTAACTGGAAGTCACACGGTATCCCAAGGATTAAATAAAGAACAATCTGAAATAAATAGATGTCTTACATGGAAGCAGTTAGATATTCTGGCATAGCTGCCTGACACAATTCTATTCTGGCAGCTTCTGAAGAATGTTAGAATGATTTACTTACCATTTCTAGGAACAAGACAGTTTGATATGACCGAGCCTTCCTGCAGCAGAGAATCTCAAACAATTTTCAGAGGGGGAAAAAGAGCTCAAGAGACAATTAGTATCAAAGGCTCAGGATTTTTCATGCAACCAAAGATAATCATAATGATTCAACTCAAGTGTGATTAAAAGTAGTAATTAAGCAAAACTGCCTTAGACAGGCATTTGTTGAAAAGTGGTGGTTTAAAAAGACTAATAAAATTAAACATGCAACAACATTTTAGTTTCCTTTAAAACCCTTTGGGTTCTCATGCAAATTTATGACTAAACCCCAGTGGCTGAAATGAAAATAGGTAGGATATGCCTTTGTATTAAATATTTCTTCTGCCAAAGTCGAGCACAAAATGATTCTATTTAAAGAGAACTATAAAACTAGCTGATGCAAATATTTCTGATTTCCAGAAGGGCATAGTAATTATCTTAATATTAATCGTATTATATGTTATGATTCTATATTAGTCAGAAAGAACAAAATATTCATCCCACAGTCAAGCAGTGAGCCGCTCAGATAACTGAATTAGAGGCCTTTCTGTCACATTACTTATTATTATATGCATGTTTGGAACATTTGCTAAATCTGTTTTTCAACACATGTAATGCTGCAAAATTGAGAAGGGCAGTCTGAAGCACTAGACACACACTATTTTATTTGAGATGAACCTCTAGCAAAAGCAACTGAGCACAATTCAGTAAAAACAGCTAAATAACAAGTATCTACTATTGCCTTAGAATAAGCAATATAAGATACTATATACTTACTTCTGATTGTCCGGTCATAGCATTTCATTTTATTTGATTTAAGTTTAAGATATTTCTGTAAGTCATGTAACAGAAATCTATGCATGCCACTCAAAATTAAGTCAATCTAGTTCGGTGGATTTCATGTGCTTAAATGGGGAATAGAACTGCATTGCATTGTTCAGAAAGATCAGGTTTTGGTAGGTTGCCTATTATTATTATTATAGTTGTTGCTGTTTAACTTGAACTACATCTTTCCATATGATATTCTAAGAAGACCAAATTCTTCCTTCCTACCTAACTCCCCACCTCTACTATCTTTGGCTAATAATCCAGTTACTTTAAAAAAAACATTTCCACCTGAATAAATCCTCAATAATCAAAAACTGGATAAAAGTTATTTAAAGCACTGCATATCTTCACCTAATATGTAGATAGCAACGATAAGTAGCACGATTGTACCCCTACAATGGTCTTGCTTCCTTGAAGATTGGCCATCTGCACAGCTGATAGGAAGAGAGAATTTGGCCTTGCTTTCTCAGAATGAATGCTTTTTACAAAGAGCAACCTGTATGCCAACCTTTTTTTTCATCATCCTTCCTCTAAAAATCGCCTATTGGTTTTAAAAACCAGATGGGTCCATTCTGTGTTATGAAAATCTAAGCTGGCCTTCTTTTTCTTTTATCCTGTAAAAGAAGAAAACAAAATAGTGTGTGTGTGACTGGAAAAAATAGGGGGGGGGTGTCTTCATTTTATTTGATTATTTGCTACAATAGATGTTGTAAGTTATAATACTACGCAATAACTACAGTACAAGTGTGCTGATACTGGCTTACATAAAAATAAAATTGATTGGGGGGGTTGTCAAGCGATAGTAGAATTGTGTACTTTATATTTTTGAATTAATTTTACAAATGTTCATAGTATTTTTGCATAAATTGCACGGTATGTATGTAAATGGTTTTACACATATTTTCCTTTAAAACATTTGATTACATAAATATATAACTATTTCTCTAAAAAAAAAACTCTTAAGAGAACTAGTACTGGTAAAGATGAAGTGTGTCACACGTACTGCATAAATGCATGTTTCTCTTGGCCGTGACTAACTCTCCCTATAGAATTTGTGTGTCTGTGTATGAGTGTGCGTGTGTTTGGTGTGTGTGTGTGTGTGTGTGTGTGTGTCCATCCCTTAGGACAGAAACCATCTTCTCTGCTTATTTCATCCCACGAGTTTTAATTTTGTTTTAGAGGGGGCTTCATTGCCTATTCCAGAAAAGTACATTGGTTGCTGAGCTTTAACAGAGCTAAGGAATATGTGCAAGGAGTGAGAAACTAAATTGATGGATGGATGGTTAAATGAATATAAATGAACTGATACCTTTACAGGAAAATAACATTTCTTTTCTTTCCCTTTCTTTTTTTATTCTATAGATCAGTAGGTTTTGTATCTGTAATTCTTTCATATCAGCAAACTCCCATGTAAATCATTTCCCCCCACCTGGAAGCATATTAAAACCATGCCGTTTTTTCGTTTAAACAGAGCCCCAGTTTCTCTCCTCCCACCCACCCATTTGCTTATCAGTTCATCCACCATTACATTTTAAATGAAATTGCAAGGGGGGGGGGCTCCCCTAAATTCGAGGTTGATGTAGGAAGTCAGAAGCCCTACTTTTCTTGCTTTAGAAAACTGACCTAGATTCAATTACAGATAGAGGAGAAGAGGAAGATGACACCTTGCCATTTCTCTTTCAAAAAATTACAAAAATGCCTTCCCCCCCACCCATATGCCAGATGCAGCAAGACACCCGTCCCTTTAAAAGGGCGGGTGGAGTGGGGTGGGGATCAAAAAAATTGGAGAGAAATTTGCTTAATTCGTGGTTGAGTTCTCGCCCCAACCCCAGCCCCCCCAAAAGTAACCCGCTGCTCTGTGGGGGAAGGGAAGGGATTTGTCCTCTCCCTCATGGAGGCGACTCCGCGCGGCATCATCCTGGGGGGGCGGGGAAATTGGGGGGGGGATACCAAAGCCATGATCTAAAGCAAAAATAAATAAAAATTGCAGAAGTCTCCAACTTAGCTTGCGGGGCAGGAATAAAAAAAATGCCTTCCAGATTTGGCAGACTGGACCACCCTTTTTAAAAGGGTGGTTGGGTTAGGTTAGGTTAGGTTAGGCTAGGCTTGGCTTGGCTTGGCTTGGCTTGGCTTTGGATCCAGCAGAACGTGGCTTTGAAGATGTGGCCGGGGATTTGCAAATTCTGCTTTTCCTTGCCGCCGCCCCCCCCCCCCACTTCCAACTCCCCTCCACGGCCCTCCTCCGAGGTTTCCCTTTTCCTGCAATATTTACAAGGGGGAGACAACGTGTGATCCTCCGCTTAGTCACTTTTATCACTAAATTAAGCATATAAATGACCTGCCCCGCGCGCTTCTTCTTTCCCTTTTCCCTGACCCCCCCCCCCTCCCATCCCCCTTCCCTCCCGCAGCCCTCCCCGCTCTGATCTCAGCCTGAAAGGAGCCTGGGCGAGATAAGGAGAGATTGGATTCCTCGCGCAGAGCGACCGGGCGGCTTCTAAGGAAAGAAACCAGCTGACAGCTCCTGCCTCCCGCGCTCGGCCGGGGCTCTCCGTTCCTGGGCTGGCCCCACAGGCCCCGGGGAAGATCCCCGGACGGTTGGTCCTCCCCTTAGTCCGGCCCTCTCTCTCTACATCCAGGGAAGGGTGCGGGTGCGCGAGAGTGAGAGAGGAGAGGTGGAAGGACCTTTCCTTGAGGAAGAGCCCCGAAGGCCGGTTCCACGTCGGGCAAGCGAGGCGGGCATCCAGGTCCTTCTGTCAGGCTCCCAAAAGAGAGGGAGACGGAATCGCTTCTTCATATTCAGATATTCACTGGGTGGAGGAGCCTCATCATTTCTAGCCACCCCGAGATAAGGCTCGGGAATAGCCGAATAATACTATTGTGTATGTGTGAGCGCTCGCTCTGTCTCTCTTTCCCCCCCCCCTTCCTTCTCCCTCTACTCCGTCGCCCCCCACCCTACCTCCTCCCCAGTATTGAATTGCACCTTGGGCAACAGTGCAGAGTCCAGAATCTTAACTTCGCCCGACATATGTTTCCAGCAGATAAGTAAACAATCTGGACGTGAAATGAAAATTTTAATTAAGGCAGTAATGCTATTACACCTCAAGTGTGCAAATCCCATTGCATCGCAGTGTGACAATGGGTGGTGGAAAGCGCGCGGCGGGGGAGGGTGGGCCCTGGGACCACAAAGCCCCGGCGAGGGAGCCGCCGCCAAGCCGGGCGGTCGAACGGCACCAGCTGGACGCAGCCCCAGCCTCTCCGCGGCCTTCCCACTTCTGGCGGGAGGGCTCCTTCGGAGGCTCTCGCCCTTCCTCGGTCCGCCGAAATCCCCCGCGGAAGCGGTTCTCCTCCTCTTCGATTCCCAGACGCGGCTTTGGGTCTCTCTTCGGCGGATCTGAACGTTTCTTCTTTAGGAGGTTCCGTGAAAGCGTGTTGGGCTCTATTGAAATAGAAAGCGTTTTTGTCCGAATAAATCATGCCCGTGAAAACACACACACACACACACACACACACACACACACACACACACACACACACACACACACACACTACAGCTGTCAAACTTAAACAGAACCCTGCCCTGCCTTTGATGTGCTTACAAAACACTCAAACTGCAACGGGGGCAGTTCAAACACAACGAAAGTGTTTTTATTGGGGGATGAAAGTTGGGGAGCGAGGCAACCCGTGAAAAGGCTGGGAAAGTTAAGCGACGAGAAACGAAGGAAGCCGAAAACTACCGAGGGACATCAAAAGACCTTCCGTGAGTGGCGGGGCCGGGATCTGGCTTTCAAAAGGCTACTTGAAAAGAGAGTAAGAAAAATGCGCCCTTCTAGCTTCCCTGTCCTCTTTTTTTCCTGGCGTCCTTGTTTTCTCCGGAATGGTTCCCCTTTGTAATAGCTGCCTCCAGTATATGACACCTCTGCCCCAGTCGGTGACTTTTGCGCTTGCTTCATTCCGATTCCTCTTCAACCCTCCCTTTGGTTTGTCTGTCTTCTCTGCGCTCCCCCGTCCGCCCGCCCGCCTGCCTTCGCCTCCGGTCCTGCTCTCAGAACATAGGAGAGTCAGGAGGAGTGGGCTTCCCTAGAACCGCCTGGTGGGAACGTCCTTTGAGTGAGCTGAAGCGCCCCTGGTCAGGTGCTAGGCGGTTTCAGCTCCAGGTGGGCGCGCAGGAGGGGACGCGACCGCCCAGTCCCACCCTTCGCCCTAGAATTCGAAACAGGTGTGGAGCTGCTCGCGAAAACGCGATCCTCGCGCGACCCGCCGCCTGGAAGAGAGTTTGCCCTTTTAACAGATCGCTTGGAGACAGAAGCTCCAGAAGGGAATCGGCGTCGATCCCCGGACAGTTCCGCCTCTGGGGACGTGTTTTTACCTGTGCACCTTTCCCCCACCCCTTTGAAGATGCGCCGCCAGATGTCTAATGCAAAGACGCAACTAGATCGACGCAGTTCTCTGCGCCTCCCGAGCTGACAGCTCCAGACGCCCCTTTTTTCCCTCATTTCAAGGAGTGGCTCAAATTGCCTTCAGTCTCCCGCTCCGTCTTCTTCTTTCTTTCTTTGTCTGTCTGTCTGTCTGTTGCTCGTTCTTGCTCTCGGTTTTTCTTTTCCAGGAAGACACACACACCCCTCTCATTTTGTTATTTTAAAATGTCTTTTTAGTAACGACACCTTTAGCCTCGGGTAGAGAATTAAGACGCTATTCTTGATCCCCGGCTTCTTTTCACTCAGAATTGTTCAAACTGTGCGATCCAGAAAAAAAGCTGTACAAAACAAAAGCACAACCATGAATCGTTTGCAACGTCCAGCTAACTTTCTGAATAGTTTTGATAGAGACCAATTTACCCCCTTCGATATCAATGGCAGGCAGAAATAACGATTGCCAAGATTTCTTCACGTGGCCTGAAAAGTTTCTGGCTAAACGCTCTGCTGCCTTGATCTCCTGCTCAGAAGCAGCAAAGGTTAGCCAAGAACTGCGCAATTTTTCATCTGGGACCAAGCGAGGGGGCGACTGGCTATGTATCCCCGGCCAAACTTCTTAGAAAAGATGAGAAAGCGTCAATGGATGGGAATGGGGGGGTCACACCTCAATAATACCGCGATTATGTCTTTCTAGGAATCCCTTTCTTCCTAAGGAAAGATGAAGGGAGAAAGAGGGGAGAGGGAAGAGAGAGAGCCTCTATCTTTGTTGTTATTGTTATTGGGGGTGGCTTTTCTTTTCTGCTCTTCTTTGGTCTTTTTTTCTCCCCTGTTCTCCAGATTTCCCTTTTCTCCATTGAAAGAATTATTTGAAATCCTGTGTGTGTGGACAAGAAGGACACCTGCTGCAGGACATTTGCGCTTCAACTGATGTACGACGCTATTTGTCACCCGGCCACTGTGTAATTATTTTGTCCCTGATTGCAATGAATCGTAGGTTGTAATCTGGGGATGTAATCTTCAGCATTTTGCTTTCTCGGAAGTAAATCTATCTGCGTCGAATGGATTTATTCGTGGGTAAGATTTACAACCAGTTTGTCTTTTACAAGGCAACCAATTCGAATCTGAGGGCCATTCCCATCCATGACGCTCAGCCTTCCCACTTCCACTGGCCGCCGATTTCAGTGAAAGCTCTTTCGAGAAACGAGGGATCTTCTTTTGGGTCAGGGTGGCTGTGGGTGGAACCCAACAGGTTTGAAGGGACTCCTTTTAACGGAGACTGGCACCTTCCAAGCCAAAGCTGCATTAGAAGACTAGCACCCCCACCGCCTCTTAATCCATTTCAACTCCCACCACCCGCTAGTCATTTTCTCCACTTCAAAGAAAGCTCCCCCCTGGCCTAATCTCCAAATCTCCTCTTGCGAAATTCTATCAACTCTGAGGTTCCACCTCCAGCTTTCCCAGATATCCCCCTGCCAGGTAAGGTCAGGGAAGCTGATTCCCCCACGCCTCCTAGATAGCCCAAAATCCCAGCTAAGAATAAACGAGGGAGGGAGAAAAAGAGAGCAAGCAAAGAAAGGGCTGGTTCTTTAGGGCGCCACTTCTCACCCGCCCCTCCTCTGGCAGGTGTGGTGCTCCTCCTAACCCCCGTCTTTTGTTTAATGATTTTATGGAGGGAAAGGAGACAGTTGTGGATAAACAGGTTTGACAGGGACCCTCTTGAGTTCACTCTTTCTCTTTCCTGCCTGTTTAGTTAATATCTTCTTTCACTCTCTCACCTCTCCTCTCCCCCCCGCCGATTTTATGACATCAAAGTCAGTAATCTGTTCATTTCAGTGTCAAAGCATATGTGGATGTGTACACGCAGAGAGACGCCTGCATGCATAAAAACAGCTGTACACCTGCAACGAAGAATCCTATTGGAAGACGGTACTTGGGAAGAAATAAAAAAAATGGGGGGAGGCAGAAGGGGGGCTGATGGGGTGGACAGTAAAAATACTGAAGCTCCTTCCGTGTTTAATGCCAACCTTCAGTATTTTTTATTTAAATCAACTATAAAGAAAATAATACATCTGCACATTTTTAGCACTTTAAAAGTGCCCGGTTCCGAAGCCTAAAGGATTTTATGAAGCTCTTCAACAAAGTCATCTGAACCGCCTATCTTTTGGTATTAAATAAGCAATAAACTCCGTAATAGGAGCATTGTTAGTACTTCAGTGAAATTAAGCTTATCTCGCCAAACAACACTTCCTGACAAAATGGCTTTGACTTGGCCACCGCAAGTTATTGGTGAAGACAGTTTTTCTCAGAAGAGTGTTGAGAATTGGTTGCTTTTTCGCCATTCCTCATGAAGAATGTTGTGTAGCTAAACAAACCTGCATGCTTTTCTTCAAAGCACAAATGGCTCCGAGGAGGAGGGGGGAGGAGGAGGAGGAGGAGGAGGAGGAGGAGGAGGAGGAGGAGGAGGAGGAGGAGGAGGAGGAGGAGGAGGAGGAGGAAGAAGAAGAAGAGGAAGAGGAAGAGGAGGAGGAAGAAGAAGAAGAGGAAGAGGAAGAGGAAGAGGAAGAGGAAGAGGAAGAGGAAGAAGAAGAAGAAGAAGAAGAAGAAGAAGAAGAAGAAGAAGAAGAAGAAGAAGAAGAAGAAGAAGAAGAAGAAGAAGAAGAAGAAGAAGAAGAAGAAGAAGAAGAAGAAGAAGAAGAAAGAAGACTGGACGTTCTCTCCAGCAAATCACAACAAACGGCTACGTAAAACGAACCCTGCCTCATAGAACGTTAGATGACCACAGATAATGAACTGGCCGGATTGAAGAAAAGCTCTTGGTGGCCAAACGCGTTTCAGGGCATTGGACGCAAGGAAGTGGGAACCACCCCCGTCGAACGGGCCAGGAGAAAAGCAGAGGCGCGGCCAAAACCGAGGCAGAGAGAAGCGAAGAGCGACCGGGCCCCTGGGAGAGGAGGGGCGGGCAGGTGGGGGAGCCTCCCAGGGGCTTCACGAAGGCCCTCTTCAACTGCTCCGCCCTTCGGACTCTCCATTCCCGATCTCCGGAGCGGAGAAGACCGCGAACGGTCGTCAGCCGCCTTCACTCGAGGCTTCGCCTGAGACCTAATCTCGATAGATGTTAAAGGACACTGAGCTATGAACGTTATCACAGGTCCTGACAGCTACTGTCAACTGGGGTTAAATCAGGCAGCCCGCCCGCCCGCCAGCCAGCCCAACCGGCTCGCCTGAGCAGCTCCCTTGGTCTCCCTGGCCGCGCGTCAACGTCGGAGGGTCCCACCAGCCTGTTTCGGGGCTTCCTCCGACCTGGTCTTTTCCTCTGCGGAGGTCGCGCCAGATCTTAATTGCGCCCGTTTTGTAAGCGGGCTTCTGCTCCCCCCCCCCCCCGCTTTTTTTTTGTCATGCTAAACAAGCGTGGTCCAGCCATCCTAACCTCGCTTTTCAAAGCCTCCCTCTTCGGTTCTTTTGTTTACCTCCGCCCGATCTCTCAGTTATTTATCTGTCTATTCTTCAGGCTGCTTACCCTGCCATTCAGGTGCCGTGTATGTTAATTGTGTTGTGCCATTTAATTCTAACCGCGGTCTCCAAAGAGCACTTAATGAGAAAAACATCTACAACACGGATCCCTCGCGCTATTCAACTCAGCCAGATGGACAACTGCGACCCTCTCTCGTCGCTCTTCCTCCCCCTTCCCCTCCTTTTAATGAAAACCCTTTTCGGTAATAAAAGGAGAGAGACCTGATGAATAGAAGCGCCAAACGCCGCTAATTGTTTGGGACAAGATGCTAATCTGTCCAGCTCCAGGTTTCTTCCGACTGTCAGAGATTCTCCCTCCCGCCCTCTTCTTTGGGATTTTGGGGAAATCTCAGCTGAAACCGGGAAAGGATGGGAGCAAGTGGAAAGTTGTTGTAAAGCAGGATTCTGACTTGAGACAAGAGGAGAAGAAGAGTTTGCAAAAGGGCAAACTCACTAAAAGTCACTAAACTGAGGTTCCCCGAGGTCTCAACCAGCTTTCCCAGTATGGGAGTTTTTGAATGAGTTGGGCTATATTTCCCATTATCCAAGGTTGCAATGGCTGACAGCCAACCACGTTCCTGCAGGCATATATTGGATTAGGGAAAGTTATCCCGCACTGAGTAGAAACCATGACTGAGAGAAATTAAGGCGGCAGACCCATAACTAAAGCACAAAAAATTCCTGCTGCTTGCCTGATAAATGCTTCCAATTAAACAAAACTACCTATGATCTTCCTTGGAAGCGCATAAGCATGCATCTAATCCTGAGAGATGTGACATCAAAAACGTATTTTGCACATCCGCAGAAGTGTTCCCATCCAGCACAGCTGTGGCTAAAGTGACCCTTACCGGGGCACCAAATTCACCCCTAACTTTGCCTTCTTTGCAGCAATCTCTACTTTCCCAGAAACCTTTAACTTTTTCTCACATTGGCAGCTGTCTCAGTTTGTGAACAAGTACAAATGTGCTAGTGGCAGCACCTGGCTGGCAGGTCAGGAATAGAAAACTAAGCAGAAACAATTCAACCAGGAAAGGGAATTTTAGGGCTTTAGGCCAGAGTGGGAAGTTAAAAAACCAACCCACCCCCCCCCCAAAAGGCCACGACAAACTATTGCCACAAAATATCATGAAAGCTATTGTAAATGGATGGATTCATGAAGTCACTAGTCATCTAGCTTGACTCAGGAATATTGTATCCTTTATCTTAAAAAAAACATGCATTATTTATTTTACTTTCTGGTGTGCTGGAAACATTTCAAGAATCTTTCCATGGAGAGGGAGGGAGGGAGGGGGAGAGGGAGGGAGAATATGAATGAAACTTGGACCATAGCAAGTGATTTTCTACTCCCTTTCCCCACTTCTGCTAAGTCATCAGTTTTCTACACAGATACCTAAGGGTAAGTCTCACTGAATTTAATGGAACTTACCTCTGATTAAAGATAACTCTCAAGCTTTTAAAGCAGATTTGGCCTCTTGTAAATCAGTTTTACTGAGACTAACACCCCAAAAATGTGCTGTCATTTTGAGCATACTTACTTTAGAATAAAATCTCCTGTACACAATAGGGTAGATTGGGGAGGGTGCCATTAAAACATGTAGGGTTCCTAGGACACAATATATCTATGCACAATTATTTAGAAATAAGGCCCACTTTCTCCTAGGAAAAAGTGTTTTAGTGTAATCCCTGTATGACAGATCCCAAAACGTGGAGATGCAGGACTCATCTGACATTTCCTGGATACTGAAAATATATACTCAAAGGACTTATACCAAGGAATGAAATAGAGACTTGCACTTAAGTGAGTCACACCTTCTGGCTCATCCTCTATTCCCCCTTCTGGAATACAGGAAAATATGGTGAAGAAGAACAAAGTTAACCTTAGAAATAACTGGCCACAAAAGTGTATGCACATACTCATGCAAGTATATGTGCATGCTCGCACAGCGCATGTGCCACAAGAAACAGATTTTAGCCAGGTGAGCAGAATTCACCCAGAGGTTCTCCATCACTGACATTGATTCAGCCACCAGTTAGCTCAATTCAGTATAACTGCAGGAGAAATTGCCCAGTGGATTATGCCCAGATTTAAAAACTCTGCAATCCTGTTTTAGGTTCTTGATGTTTCCTTACTTTTGTGTAGAGCTACTGTTAAGAGGGACCAATAGCCCGAGACCTTGGCAAGTCAAAGGAAACCTTGAAGTTTTCAACTTCTTTGCAGTCCATAAAGCTTTTATGTGAAACTTCATAAGAACTGGAATGGGATTCACACAACATAGTTGACCGGGTTGCACGACAGATTGTCTTTATTCAAAATGCCTTTTTTTTTTGTTCAACAAATGAACAGAACTGACGAGGTAAAATCCTTTTGGATACATTGTCTCCCCAATACACTTTAAACCATATTTAGTTTATCACCATGTTACTCTTTTTTAAAATTATTTTTATTCTCTTTTTGTTAAAAAAAAACCTACAGTCTGACGTCATAGCTGACATTCTGTCTAAAGTAAACTTAGGCCTACTTGCACTTATTCACACAAATCGAAGGACTATCTGTTTAAAATTAAACAAATACTATCATATCATGTTTGAAATATAAAACTTTTAACCTCCCTTTAATAACTCTAAAGAGCTGTTGTGTTATTTTAATCTTTCTGACATGAAAAGCAATGTTATCTATTAGTGCTGGATGATAAAATATAGATATATAGAATATATATATATAACACAGCTAAGTCTTGATTTTAATGTGCAAAGGAAAAAAGGTAGGGTATCGTTAGTTTCGAGGTTTTAAAAATTAAAGTCCGAATAACATTCAATCATACAAACTCAGTAACATTAATAAATTAAAAAAAATCAAAAGGATCGCTGTTGACCTTCAGCCAAAAGGGCAGTTAAAAGTTTGACACATATACAAGTTGTACAAGTTTTGGGCCAATCTGTGCCCCAAGTGCAGAAAGCAAGGAAAGAAAGTTTTCTGTAAAGACTGAGAGTTTTTTTGGATTTTGGATTCTAAGGTTTTGGTGTCCCCACCACCACCACGACCACCCCACCGGAAGAGTCTCAGAGTCTTTGCCCAGGTGGAAGAGATTCCCCAGGGCATCTTTCCACGCTCAAGTGGCGGATTTCGGTTAGGCGGATTGTTTGTTTCTGGAGTTCGGTATGGTACATGCACAACGATCGGCTTCCGATTTCTTCCTTTGGCCAGTCTCGCTGGCCCCATACAGATTCCAGTCGCCTGCAATGTGTGGGACTGCCAGTGGGAGTTTGGTTTGTGGGTTACATGGCTGCAGCGTGCGCTGAAGAATAGGGGTCTATTCCAGTCTTGGCCATGCCCGGGAATAATATGTAGGCAACAGGAGGCTGCAAACTGGACGCAGACCAAGCCGTACAGTTACAAGGCACCACGTAGCCTGGGTTGGTTGGCGACGGGTGAGTGTGGGTGTGCTGGCTCGGGCAACTCAAGGTGCCAAAAGCCCCATTCTGGTATCCCAAGGTTGAGGCGTAGGGCAGAGTGCTGGTAGCTAAGGTGTGGGGCACCTCGGTCATCTTCTGGATGGCGCTTGAGCTGAACTGGCTGGGGTCAAGTAAAGAGTAAGGTGCGGAGGTGGGGGGCAAGAAGGCCCTCGCCTTCTCCGGGGAGCCGAGCAAAGAGTCTGTGGCTGCCACGGGGAGCCCTGCCGCCTTGAGGGGGTCGGTATCCCCGAGGTAAGGCAAAGGGAAGACATACCTGTCCTTCTTGAGCAAGTTCTTAGGCTTGCGGCGGGGCCGGTACTTGTAGTCGGGATGCTCCTTCATGTGCTGGGCGCGCAGCCTCTTGGCTTCGTCTATGTACGGGCGTTTCTCGGCCTCGGACAAGAGCTTCCACTCGGCCCCGAGGCGCTTGCTAATCTCCGAATTGTGCATTTTAGGGTTCTCCTGGGCCATCTTCCGACGCTGCCCCCGGGACCAAACCATGAAGGCGTTCATGGGGCGCTTGATGTGATCCGAAGGCTTGGACATGGTGCTGAGCGGGACCGTCTGGCGCCTCCAGGAGCAGCCGTCGCCCGCAGGTACGCCGTACGCTCGCCGGCTCCGCTTCCCCGCCTGCCTTCCAGCCAAGGCCGCCGACGCCGCCTCCCTCTCAGCTGATCATACCAGTTCTCCCAGCAATCCAGTCCCCGCCGAGGTGCCCCGAGGGACGGCGAGCCCAAGTCGGAGGCGGGCAGCGAACGGAGTGGCCGGGGGGCCTCGCCCGGAGTGGCGCGCGCTCTCCCCGAGGCTCCCGCTGGGGATCCCCCTCGACGTTTGGCAGAAGCTCCGGTGCCGCGACGGCGGGGCGCGAAAGGCGGACGACCGAGAAAGGCAAGCGGAGGACCGCGGAGGAGTGGAAACCGAAAGCCGACGCTGGGAAGGCGAGCCCGCTTCGGACGGCGCGCAAGCTGACAGAGCTGCGAGCGGGGCGTTCACTCTCTCTGCCCACCCGGTGGCCCAATCAGCGGCCGGCAATCGGGAGCTGGGGGGGGAGGTGGGGAAGGGGACCTTCGGAAAGGCGAGGAGCGAAAAAGAGGCGGGGGTGGGAGAGAGGGAGGGAATCGGGGGGCGAAGGGAGAAGAAATCACTAAAGACTCGGGATTAAAGGAGCCGCTTTTGTTCGACGGCGCACTAATAGCGGCAGCCAATAAAACGCCTCACGCCCCCTCGTTTGGGGGCGGAGTAGGAGGGGAGCAACGCCGGTGCTGCGAGAAGGGGCGGAGGGAGACGAAAGGGCTGGGTTCTAATCCTCTCTTTTCTTGCGGAGGGAGGGGGGAGAGCAAAGCTAGCCGTTTTATCAATGGGGGCAGCGCACGAGTCAAGGGCAAAGACTTTTCCGCCTCGTCCTCTTTCTCCCCGGACGCAGCCGGGCTGAAAGGGGTGTGTGTGTGTGTGTGTGTGTGTGTGTGTGTGTGTGTGTGAAACGCAGAGTCTAAGTGCCTGTCAACTGGCCGACCACAGAAAGCACGCGGGGCGTCGAAAGTGAGAGCGAACCAAGAGGAGCCAGCAGCCCCCCCCCTTCTCCTTCCTTCTCTCTCTCTCTCTCTCTCTCTCTCTCTCTCTCTCTCTCTCTCTCTCTCTCTCTCTCTCTCTCTCTCTCTCCCTCCCTCCCTCCCTCCCTCCCTCTCTCTCTCTCCCTCCCGGAGCCACCTAGAGTTCGGCCGGACGGAACCTGGCCAACGTGATAGACCAGGCTGGGCTGGATGGGAATCAAAGGCGGTGACTCTTCCTGCGGAGAGCTCTAACAAACGGCAAGAGGAGAGAGAACGGGGGAGGGGCTATGCTTCCCCCCCCCCTCCTCTTCACGCTCCTTCCGAATTTGTTTCCAAGGAAGGCCAAGAAGGGAACCCCCAAGAAATCCAGTCCCCCTCAAAGGAAGGCTGCGAAAAGGAGGAAGATGCTTCTGTGGCGGGTTTCTTCTAAGTTGCCCCCATTTCAAGAGCTGACCCTTCCCCCCCTCTTCCCCGTCCTAGGGTTTTATTGTTATTTTCAAGCTATTAAAGATCGGCTTCTAAGAAAAAAAACGAAATCCCCATAGGAGCCCTTTCTCCCTTCCACGCCTGTTTTCTTTGAATAATTGCTGCCTAACGCAAAATGCCCTTTGGGCTTGCGGGGCAAAATATTTATTAAATGGAAACCATTTCCCTTGGAATCCCCGAAGAGGCTGGGTTCTTTTAAGGGCGTATTTGGCTTTGTGCACCTGCTTAGTTTTAAACTGGTCCTCTTTTTGCCCTTAAAGGGATTCTTTCCAATAAGTCATCCGAACACAGGCTCTCTCGGGTTTGTTTGTTTTTTTATAGACGGCTTTGTATCCCTCCCCCCCCTTTACCCCCTCCCCCCCAAAGATGGGTTAAAAAAGAGGCGACTTGCTGTCCTTTTTCGCAAGGCGACGCTGCATTTCCCAATTAAAAGAGAAGAGGGGTTGAGTAGATATTTGATGAATTGAGCCATCTCCGCATCCTTTATTTCGATTAATTTTGGTGCGCAACATAGACAACTCAGACTCAGTATACTCGATGTCCATATACGCTCCTAGCTTCCTACATACGGTTGTAAGGAAACCTTGGGATCAGGGTAGCAGGTAAGGAAAGAGGTGGCTAGTCTGCTTTCCTTTGCTTTGCTTTCCTTTTGATCATCAGCGGGGAAGGAACCCAATTTTGCGGTTTCTCCCCGCTTTCCTAACCTCCCCTGCCTCCGACCTTCACCAGATCTCGGACCCCTGGATTTGGCAGGACTTGGGCGCTCTCGAACGGAAGCTGAGCTTTTTCTTCTGAGTCGGGATCCAGCCCGACACCCCCAGGCGCCGCCTGCCAAAAAAAAAAAAAAAAAAACCCAGCTGCTTCTCCAACTCCTTTCGGGAACCCCGCAGTCCCGCCAGGGCCGCCGGCTTTCTCTCGTCTTCTTTGAAGTTCTGGTCTTAAGACAACCCAAATTCCCGTTTAGGGGCCCGGCAAATAAGAGCTGCGGGTCGTTCTCGGCGCTTGGCAGCCCGAGAAGGTAAATAGATTGATTGGAAAGAGTTGCAAACCACTAGTCATTTTTCAGCCCGATGCATTTTCCGACTCTGCCCGGGGCGCTCAGTGCTGGCTCCCCAAGGTATATTTAGAGGTTACATACATACGCCAGACAAACGCCTGGTTCATGCATATGAAAAGAAGTCGCGCTTTGCAAGGTGTAGCGGTATGTATAGAAGCGGTGGTGCCTGTGCCCCTCCAACAGAATCGCTTCGGTTCATTTTCATCTCGGCTGCGTCTCCAAGTGGGTGGAGTGGAGGGTAGTATTCCTGCCTCAAACAATAACATCCCCAATTTTGATTTGACCCCCCAAGGACGGATGTCGATTGTGTACCTGGATGTCCCTGGAACTGAATTCTCTGGATAGGGCAACTTAACAATGTTAAAAGATGGCTTTCTTTTCGCTTCTATGCCTGTTTTGAGTGCGTGTTAGGAACTACGGGGTTTGTGTGTGTGTGTGCGTGCGTGAGTGCGTTTTTTTTCTAAATGCAAGTGGGAACCTGGCTTGAAATTCTTGCCTCCAAACCGGAAAAGCTTCGTCTTGTCTCCCTGTAGCGATACACGCCCATACATACATTTTCCAAACACACCATAAAGCTCCCGCCCCGCGCCTAAAGAGAAGCACAAAAGGTCTGTATGAGACGCGTTTCTCCTTCTCCTGTGCGCGCCCTTCTTCACAGGCGCCAAGAGCTGCAAGCGCGCAAAGCATCTTTTACTTATGAAACTGGGTTGATGGCAAAAACCTCGCCCAGCAGCCCCATTCGGAGCGTTTTCTCCAATAAAGAAAGCGACCTGTGGTCCGTTAGAAAAAATCCGAGCAGGGGGTCAAAAGCGTCCGGTTTTGAATTGATCTAACTCAACTCAAATGCGCGTACACGCGCATTCATCTGGCGCGCGCGTGGTCCCTTGGCCGACTTAAACTTCTGGTTTGGGAGATAATGGTAGAGATCCCCGACATTCATTTTTAGGGTTTTCACTACCGCTGACATTGTAAAACCCCGAATAAAGGCGGAATACACGATGTTATAGTAGCCTTAACTGAGACATAGTGTGTATGTGGGGGTGGGGGGTTCGTGTGTGTGTGTGTGTGTGTGTGTGTGTGTGAACATTAACCAGATCGGGAAAAGAATCACAGTTCTAATGATTTCCGGAAGAGTTTTGGAACGGGGGTTCCAGTACGTAGCAGCCTTGGAAGGGCGGGGAGGGGGAGAAGCGCTCACCTGTTTGAAACAGCACAGAGTGAGACGCGCGCATCTCTTGTTTGTCTTGCCTTTAACCACATTTTAAGAAACATTTTAAGTGAGGTGTCGAGGAGGGGAAAAAAATCATTTGAGAAATTCAGAGTTGTTATCCCAATAGGACATTTCAAAAAGAGTTGCTCAGAAAGCTTTAGCTGCCCGATTACTCCGCCTGGCTTGAAAGCTTGGCTGGTTTTCCTTGCCGAAAACTTCTCCGCGTCCATTCCACCCAGGCACCAAAGTACTGTTGCCGACCCGAAACCGAGCACCCTTCCCCTCTACGATTTAAGAATCCCGATAGGTGGAGTCATTCCAGAGCCCCCGTAACTCTGGTTGGCAGCTGCCTTCTGGTTTCAGGAATCCAAGCTGACACTGTGCGAACTCCCGGTGTCAAACCGAATATTGCTGTCTCGGCAAATCTCTCACTCTGCCTTAATTTCCTCGTCGCTAGAAGAGGCGATAAATTCTGAGATGCCTTATGGAAGAAAACCAAGGCAGCCTTTTGGCAAACAGAAATGAAAACGGCCTTATTCGTGAGCAGAGTTAAAGGGTTGAATGACTGGCCAGAGGGGCTATGCTGAGATAAGCAGACTTCTTAGCGGGGGGCCCCGCTCCCTTCCCCTTCTCCCGATCTCCCAAGGTGTATTGCCCCTTCCTCTTCCAAATCTTCAAGCCCCTTCGGGATCTCTCCAGCCGCTGAGGCTCAGTGCTTGCGCCCGTTGTTTTTTTTGTGTTTTTTTTTTTGTTTGTTTGTTTGCTTTTTCGGGGATCAAAGAGGAGATCGGGACTTTTAAGAGGCTGGCCACTGTGGGAACCGGATATAATTTTTGGGAATTGGAGGCTCGCTCAAGATCGGACACCCTCGTCATTGGAGAAGATCTCGCTCCTTCTTTCCCAGACCCCTCTTCCCGTTTACCAAAGTATCTTCTCATCAAAATGCTAAGCATCGCTATCGGCGGAGGGAGCTTCCAGTTGGGACCGTAAATGCAGCTGGGGCCATTTTGCCCCAGGACAAGAAAAGTCCGGCCTCTGTTTTAAGAGCCATCTCGATTAACGGAGCGTCAGGGCGACCGATCGTTTTGGGAAAGAAAGCCGTGCTTTGTTAAGTATTTCGTCGGGCTCCGGAAGAGAAGCTCCATCAGATAGCTCCCATCGCTGTTTTGGAACTATCGACGGAGCGAGGTGAAAACTCCCGGGCAGACGGAGGAATTCAACGTCCAAGTCATAAGAGCACATGCTCGCCACGTACACTCCTCTCCTCCCTCCCCCTTCTCTATTTCTCTTTTAGAGACACTCTTCAGAGGTGACATATAATACCTCTGGCTGTGGGACACCTATACCTGCTGCCAGACGTGAGAGGATGGAAGTCCGGGGGAGGGGAGAGGGTGGTAAAATATTTCAAATTATAGTCCCAAGTTATTGCAGGGTTCCTTAAAATGCGCTCCTGAATAACTTTCAAGAAGGATATCCCAAAACAAGTGCCAGAAATTGAAGAGAACCCAAACACACCAGGGATCTTAAGAGGTGAGGCTCAACAAATGCCAAACCTGATCAGTCACTGCCCAAGTCCTCATGTGAAGACAGTCAACAAGTTGGTTAAAACTCACCAGCCAAATGGTCAAATGTCAATCAGAATTCTTAACATTTGATTCCACCTCACCACTACCACCACCACCCTGACAAAGATTAGGACAGGAATAGCCCAAACGATCTGGCAGCAAAATGAAGTACCATGAAAAGAAGCAGCCAATTTCCTCTCTGTCTCAGGTATCACCCGTATGCTGGGACAGATTGGTTTTTCTCCCAGACTGATTTAATTACTTCAAGTTGCCTTTTCAGAACAAGGACACAAGTGCCTGAAAGTTGCTGGTACTGAGAGATGGACAACTTTGTTGTAATGCTGGGACTGAATGGGATTCAATAGAAACCCAAACATGTGCTTTATTATTGCATGAAGGGCCACAGACAAGGATGCTCATGCATTTTCAAGCAGGTTTGGTTGTTTCAATATCACTCTCCTTTCAAAATGCTGCATCAGTAGCTTTGTAAATGTGAGAGCTATTGAAGAATTTCAAAGAAACACTGTGTACAAATAGTATTATCCCTCCCTCTCTCCCTCCCTCTCTCCCTCTATTCCATCCATTCCTTGCATCCATCCATCCATCCATCCATCCATCCATCCATCCATCCATCATAACTCAACAGCTAAAAGGAATAATGCAGTGGCAAACGATCCAGAAAATGTAAACTTTTGGTTTAACTGGAAAAAGAATAAGTAGCACTCAGAAACTACACTGGAAAAACTATTTGAATGATTGCAATTTTAGTTCTTATTTGCATAAATAAAAAAAATAGTGGAGCTTCTAAAGAAGACATGTCCAACCTACAGCCCCAAGTGCTACATGCAGCCTTACTAGACAGCTAGTAGTCTCCAAAGATGATAACATTTTAACATTATTATCTAATTTATATACATTAATTAGATATGTTTATATATGACTTGACAACTACTCTTCACTCATTGTAGCCCAGGCAAGCCAAAAGTTTGGATACCCATGTTCTAAGGGAACATGCCAAGTAGGTTTATATACAGTATCTCTGTCTGTCACCCTCATTTGCCAAATAAACCTATAAGCAAATTCATAGGTAGTCTAGCATTCCGTTCTTCCACTAATTGGATCTGTTTTTAACTTGTATGCCACTTGGAGTCATCATGAGTAAGGCAGACTATAAATGTGATTGACTGAAAAATAAATAAGTAAATAAATGAATGAAGAAGCCAGCTTTTGTAACATTTTTTCTAGGCAGTCTGTTTTTCATAGATTTTTATTTACTCCCTCATTCAGGATCAGTGGATGTAAATGAACAATTGTCTTTGGAAGGCCACAGGTTAACCTCCAAAATTAAATTTTCTGAAGCTAACTTGGTCTTCAGTTTGATCTACTTTTTTGCCATTCACAGATGGAGTATTCACAGACATTTATTCAACTGATACAAATAACATTGGACTTTAAGAATATACTGGAGTTCATTTTCATTTATTAAATTTATACCCCGCCCTTCTCCAAATGGACCCAGTTAGTACCAACAATTAACTAAATACAATTTTTCTTACAAAGCTGGCCTAGAATTCTATAATATGATCGCCAGTAATCCATAACTCCCAAGCAAGGTATTTCAATATCTGCATAAACTTTGAACTATGGCAACCTTTGTACAAAAATCTAAGTTGTACAATGTGTATCCATCCTTGCTCTATTTGATCTCTCTGTAGCTTTCAGTACCATTAACCATGGTTTGCTTTTGGATCAGCCTAAAGAATTGGGCCTGGCGGGATGATTTTGTGCTCATTTGCTGACATTTTGATAGTATGTCAATGTGGTGGATTTTTAACCAATAATATAGCCAGGACTATAATTTTCCAGAGACTTGGTCCCATTAAACTGAGTTAAGTTTAATTCCAGGACTGTGAATGTATACAGGAGTCTACTAGAAAAAAAGCATTTAATTTATTTAGAAGTAACTTATGCCCTGTTGATATCATATTTATTAGTAGTTTTTTTGCTGTCACTAATCATGAAATCTTGACATCACAAATAAATTTTACATGATAGTTTGTGGCCATAAAAAATGTAGTTAGTGTCATTTCCTATGAAAAATTCAAATAACTTCACTCAAGATGTAATTCTGCTTCAAACACATTGTATTTTTCCAGTAGTATACTAATTACAATGTTTTGATTCTTGGGAAACTATGATTCTCTTAAATAGCATGCTTGCAGGAGTGCACAGGAATCTATGCCAATTGTATTTTCTTGTTCTCCATCCCAAGCTTTAAATTTATTTAAAAATATATGTATGATGATTTATCATGTTTTAAAATAAGAGATATTTAGAGAACTTATGCAAAAAGTAGACTGTGCTTCAAACTTACCAAGCTTATCAAGATGATCAGCAACCTGGTTAACTAAGATCTTAAATAAGTCCATAGTAAGTTAGCCTTGTATCAATTACCAGAAACAAAGAGATAATTTCAACTTTAGAGCTAGGACAGAATCCTGACAGATAACCTGTGTGAAACAAAATGAAATTAAATCATTTAATCACTGATCAGCCTTGTTCTCCTTTAGAAGAATACTTTGATTATATAAAGGAAACTGCAAGAGATCAAGGCACTACGTCCACAAGAAAAACTACTAACCATTAACTGTAAGTAAAGAATATGCAAATTAAAGTAGGTCTAGTTAGAGAATAATTAATATCACTTAGAAGCAGGAAATGTTTGTATGGTCTAACTGACTATGAATCATCTAACTGATTTGGGGTTCAGTTCTCATGGTTGCCGGCAAATATCAGTAGGAATTGTGAACCATGAGTCCAGCAGCATCTTTCCTTTTGTTTCCTAGAAAGTGGCACTGAGAGTCCTATTCCTCCTGTTACTGAAGGTAATGTGTAGCAGTCATGATTAATAGTCACAATAACCTTATCCTTCATGTTTATGTCTAGAGGGACACAATTCAGCAGAAATAGCAGTTATTCAAAGAAAAAGTTAAAGCCAGTTTGATAAGCTTTCAAACGAATGCCTTTTCTAAATCATGTGTTGCTGTTCTTGTTGTTTTCAACTCATTTAAACCATTTAAGAAGGAAACTGATTAACTACTATAAGAAGAAAGGTATTGTCAAGAAAATGGTCTCTTGATTGTATTCATATTTTTGGAGGGTTCCATTTAAGATGAGTCTCTAGAGACAATCATAATAGATGAGTGGTTGGGCAAAGACAGTCTTTTCCATGTAGCTTCAAACATATCCAAAGTCAATACAATTTCAAAACATATCCTATAATATTTATACTAATTGTAGCTGCGAAATGTTGGCAGAGCAATCTTAGACATCTTCCTTATAAGCCATTGTTGCTTCAAATATCTTCAAAATGCTAAATGAGCACAAAGGGTTAACTAGACCTACACTATACATGTTTTGGGAAGAAAGGAGATAATGTTTGGGGGCAGTTTTTCTTTATCTTCCCCGCTCTGTAAAACAGCCAATAAGAAAACTTAAATGATGTTCTATAATTAAGATATGTTTGCAGGTAGGATAGCATGAAAGCTTCTCTTATTTGATTTATTAGAAATCACATTTCTGTCTTCATATGACAATTGCAGTCTTATCAAGTAAATGATGGTCAATAATTTAAAATAACAACTCTGATAGACACTCGGGGACTCTGTGGATAGAATATCAAGTGTCAACTATTATTGATAATATTCCTTATCAAACTATTTTCATTGCAACTGTTTTAGCTTCAAATGTTTGGAAATAAATTCAATTACATTATTAGCTTTCATGCCTAACTATATTATGAACTATCTTACAGTTTGGAAAAATTGGTTTTTGATGATAATCAGTTCATGCTTTGAGATTATCAGATAAAATACTTCTCTAAGTCCTTCTATTATAGGACACATAATATGTTACAAGGGTATACATATAAATATGTATGTGTATGGCTGCATGGGGTCATACACACATATGCCATGGCCCCATTTATGAAATTACCCTTTTTGCAAAAATAATAATAATAATAATAATAATAATAATAATAATAATAATAATAATAATAATAATAATAATAATAATAATAATAATAATAATAATAATAATAATAATAATAATAATAATAATAATAATAATAATAATAATAATAATAATAATAATAATAATTGTCTGGTTTAAAATTTCAAAAACTTTCAACTGCAACACTTTTCCTTTTAATTTGTCGTCTGTTTTAAGTGGTCATTTGCTAGTCCCCCCTATCTATGCTAGGATTTCTATTAACTTTATGTGAACCTTTTGCTTTTATAATTTTGTTTTATATAATTATTGTACTTTCCATTTCTGTATCAACTCATTTTGGTCAGTCTGGGATCTAGACGAATAAAAGATGGACATAAGGATATTTTTTTTAAAAGCAAATAAAAATCCCTTGATACCTTTCTCCATTTGCTTAAGGCTGTTGCATATTATTATCCTTCTTCCATTCTGCCATCCTTGCTTGGCTATAAAACCCAAAGTTGGGGATTAGGGGTTTCTCATTTAAGAGCTTATTCCATAATCCTACTGCTCAGAAAATATCTTTGCTATTTCTAGCTTTTCTATTAATATTCCATGATACTTAGAACATAAAATTTTATTTAATATATTGGAAGCATTATGATATGGACAGTGAAAATGAATAAAAACATGCTGATGTGTCACTAGCCATGCTGCTGGATTCTTCAGAGCTAAATAGAAATATATGGGTGACATATTACCAGTATTTACTAGAACAGAACATCCACAAGAAATTGCTGAGCACCACATAGATGACAAGTGGTAGCCTCCCTACTTGGATATTTTTGAATTTTTAGTATCTTTATAATAATCCATGGGGGAAATCTGTCACACAGCTACAAGATGTTGGTGTTACTAGATTTATTTTATGACTTAATCTCTGTTACTTGGGTTCAGCCAAGGTTATCTTTCCTTTTTTTAAAAAAAAAATACTTTAAGGTTCTTTTTAATGTTATTTCACAATAACAGAATAATAGTGCTAGAAAGGACCTTGGATGTCTTCTAGTCCAACCCTCTGCTTCAGCAGGAAACCTTAAGTCATTTCAGATAAATGGTTGTCCAATCTCCTCTTTAAAACTTCAATTGTTGTAGAACCAGTGGTGGGAATCAGCCAGTTTGCACCTATTCGGGAGAACTGGTTGAGAACTGGGAGAACCGGTTGTTAACTTTCGAAGCAGGTTGGAGAACAGTTGTTGTAAGAAATCTTATTTTGTTTTCCCCCCACTTTACAGAGCTAATTCTGTAGGGAAGGCAGGAAGGAAACATTATGGTGTTTCTGGGCCTAATCTTTATTGCCCTGTTTACAGAAATTGCCTCTCCGGTTAACCCTTATTACATTGTAACAACTAAGACGAAGCACCCATTGACCTGAGTGACATTGAGTTGGCCACAGCCATATGGTCACATGACCACTGAGCCATGCCTACTCAGCTGGTCATTAGGACAAAGAACCGATTATTAAATTATTTGAATCCCACCACTGTGTAGCATCCACAACTTCTGGTGCATTGGCTCCCTCTTCTTTAGGCAACCCCTTAGATCAGTGGTAGTCAACCTGGTCCCTACCGCCCACTAGTGGGCGTTCCAGTTTTCATGGTGGGTGGTAGGCATTTTGTCTGATATTGAAGCACTTCCCCCTTTTTTAATTTAATTGACTTCCCTATTTTATAAATCACCATTACTGTGGAACTGGTAGGCGGGTAGAAAATTTTACTACAAACAGAGATACAAAAGTGGGTGGTAGGTATAAAAAGGTTGACTACCCCTGCCTTAGATAGTGGAACACTGCTATCATGTCACCCCAGTCCCATCTTTTCATTAAACTAGACATACTTAACCCCATCAAACGTTCTTTATATGTTTTAGCCTCCAATCCCATAATCATCTTTGTTGCTCTTCTCTGTACTCTTTCTAGAGGCAAAACATCCTTTTTATATTGCGGCAATCAAAACAGGATGCAGTGTTCCAAGTGTTGCCTTACCAAGGGATTACAGAGGTATTAACACTTTATGTGATCTTGGTTCTATCCCTCTGTTAATGTTGTATAGGACTGTGTTGGCTTTTTTGGCAGCTGCAGCACACTGCTGGCTCATATTTAAGTGATATGCAATTACTACTATTGAGCCAGGTTCCACCTATACTATACCTGTGCATTTGTTTTTTTTATTACCTACATGTAGAACCTTACATTTTTCACCATTGAATTTCATTTTATTAGATAAAGTCCAACGTTCCATTCTGTCAAGATCCTTCCATATCTTAAACCCATCTTCTGGGGTATTGGCTATTCCTGCCAGCTTGGTGTCATGTGCAAATTTGATGAGTTCTACGTTTCATTCGACATTCTGTGGATGTTTCAATTTGTGTCCATAGTGTCAATTTATTTTCTACATTTCCTCAGTTCTTAGTTTGTGGAATTTATCGTTAATAAGAGATAGAAATTATTAGAACTCACCCACTGTCCTGAATTTTTCTACCAAACTTTTCTTGTGCACAGTATTTTTTATCCTGTCTATCAGATAACAGTCCTCCTTTGATCTATTATTTTTCTTGCTCTAGTTATATAAATTATGATATATTTATTACTTCACTTTTTGGTTGTGATCACTTTTTTATCCCTTTGTGTTCATACACATTCTTGGGATACACCTGAAGACAACATATATTGCCAAGTTTGGATTCAGATTATCTCTGAATAAGCTAAAACCTGGTTTCAGTAGCTAGTGAAATGTCCACACATATTTACTGTTGATATTAGCTATAAACAATTGCACCAATAAATACCGTTTTTGTCATTCACTTTATAGAAGTAATTTTATTTTTGCTTTTATTGCTATTATTATTTGTGTTCAACCTTAGTCAGCAATACTGGAATTTCCTGGAGGTCTCCTGCTCAAGTCCTCATCCAACCCAACCTGTTTAGACTTGTGATCCAAAGAGGTCCACTAAATGCTGCCATGACAGAAATATTTTCCTCTGCTTCAGAACAATTGATATTTTTCAGTGTTCTCATTGTTTTGGTGCTGTGCAACATCTCATACAGAAAGAGAAACTTGTCTTGCCACAATCGTGTTTTGGCCAGCTTGCACCTTGAATAAACTCTCCATAGTGCAATCCCAGATTTATTGCATACCTAATGGGCCACCATACATGGCTTGTTAGCTTCATTCAGCTTGGCAGGTCACAAGTTGTACAAGCCTGTGCTAAATGACCCTTATAGTTATTTCTGGAATGGCTAATTAAGAAATAAACACTCCAAGTGTATAATTAGGATTTATTCTTAGTATTATTTTGGCATGCTATTTCCTCTGTCATTGTTCTCAGTTTGGAAACATGAGTTAACCCTATGGTAGGTTGGTTAAATAGAAGCAAGATGGAGGAACTTCCTAGTTGCATGATATATATATATTCGAGCTTTTTAGCTCTTATCAGCTAGCCATACCCTTACTGGGATTCGAAGCTAGCTGATGAGAGCTAAAATGCTCGAAATAGATCTATACTAGTCTTTCTGATTTATTTATTGATCAGCTCATAAAACTAACACACATATAAAAAAATTACACAATGGAACTCATGGCTTTCTGTCTAGATGGTCTCTGGTCATGAGCCGAAAGGCAGAAAAGGAAACAGTATGTCTCCTCCCTTAATTGGGGCCCTAACAGGGTGTTGTGGAACAATTATGGATATCTGTCTGTCTGTCTGTCTGTCTGTGTGTGTGTTACGTTTTTGAGCTGATCAATAAATAAGTCAGGAAGACTAGAATAGATCTATTTTGAGCTTTTTAAAGCTCTCATTAGCTAGCCATACCCTTACTGGGATTCGTAACATACATATACGTAACACACAAAAACGTAACACACATATTAAAAAATTACACAACGGAACTCATGGCTTTCTGTCTAGATGGTCTCTGGTGATGAGCCGAAAGGCAGAAAAGGAAACAGTATGTCTTCTCCTTAATTGGGGCCTAACAGGGTGTTGTGGAACAAAGTATATATGTGTGTGTGTGTGTGTGTGTGTGTGTGTGTGTGTGTTAGTTTTATGAGCTGATCATATTTAAAAATCATTTTAATCATATTAAAAAAACACATGTTTAAAAAATCACACAACAGAATTCATGGCTTTCTGTCTAGATAGTCTCTGGTGATGAGCCATAAGGCAGAAAAGGAAACAGTATGTCTCCTCCCTTAATTGGGGCCCTAACAGGGTGTTGTGGAATAATTATATATATATATATATATCATCAACCTCCCCTAACGATGCCCTTTGGATGTATTTGGTATAACAGCTTGTACAATGGCAAGAAACTTGGAGAAACTATCGTACATCCATCCGGATGGATTTCCAAGTATAATGTTCTGCCTCAAAATCTGTAAGATTCATTAACAATATGAATAACTTGTAATGAGTTTGAGCTATCTCAAAGCAGCTTCACTGGGCAAATCACAATTCAAGGTTAATCAACTCCTTGTGGAACTGAATCTGCAATGCTATACATACATGTAGAATTGGACACAAATCTGAATTCTTACTGTTTTCTACTCCATCAAATTGAACTCATTATTATTGTTCTGAACATTGAACTGTGAACTTTCAGAAGTCAATCAGACAATGACTGATGGCAGTCTATATTAAGAATGTGCAAATTATTTAAATTATCTTCACATTAGTATTGCTGGCATGTTAATATTATTATTAGTTCCATGCCAGTACTGCTGGCATAATAATCCATTATTTTTGAAATGAAAGGCTAGAAATGTTGTGTTAATTATATTTGTAAGCTGCCTAGAATATATGTAATAGAAGGCATACAAATATTTGTATAATACACAATTTATCATCATGTTGATTTTCTTACAGCATGGAATCTTGCGTAAAATGCCTGTAGGAGATGTCTAGGCTGAGCCTGAAAGAGGGGACAGACATATCATCAGTCATGAGACCCTTCATGTATATGTATGTATATGTATGCGTCTGTATATCTGTCTGTCTTCTCTGTCTTTTATTAGTGAGACAAAAAAGCAACTATAGAAATACACTAGTGATTATGCAGTATAAAAATATTACATACACCACCGTGCTGGCATGATATTGTCCCGTGATTGTGAACATATGACACGTGACGCACAGGTGGCATGCGGAACCATATTTGCCAGAATGCCAGCCCTCAGCTCTGGCGTGCATGTGCATGCCAGCCAGCTGATTTTCATCCTTCTAGAGGTCTAGGTTTTTTTTGTAAAGGCGTGCCAAAATTGTGTGCCCAGACCTACAATGGAATGCACCCCACCCACCTGTTTCATGCGCATATGACCCCTGCACATGCACGGGACACCCCCACCCCTATGGGGGGAGTTTTCACCCTCCTCAGGCTCCAGAGGCTTTCCTAAAGCCTGGGAGGGTGAAAATGGGCTCTCCCAGTTCCCTGGAGGCCCTCTGGAAAGCAGAAATGGATCATTTTCAAATGTCTGGTTGACCCATTGGACCTGTTTTTCGTCCTCCCCAGGTGCCAAAGGCTTTCCTGAATCCTGGCCGGGTGTGTGTGTTTAAAAACAGACCCAACAGGCCAACCAGAAGTTCGAAAATGCTCCTTTTCTGCCTTCTGGGGGGCCTCCGAGATGCAGGGTGAGGCCAATTTCACCCTCCCCAGGCTTCAGGAAAGCCTCTGATGCCTGGGGAGGATGAAAACTCCTCTCACATGGGTGGGGGTTGTCCCATGCATGTGAGGGGTTCATGTGCACATGCGCAGGAGGGTGGCATGCATTCCATTGTGGGTCTGGGCACACAATTTTGGCACGCCTTTACAAAAAGGTTAGCCAAAATTGATACAGTTGATAGCTGGCATAATATAGTTTATTATCAATAATAATATGAGATTAATTCAAACCTCAAATCTTTAGAATAGAGGAACATATAGAAACAGATAACAAACATATCTAAAATTCATTCCTTAACTGGGGGGAATCAGTTTTCCTCCTGCTTATGTAAAAATTAACTTCTTTGCTAAGTCTCTGACTTGATGATGCCAAAATTCTTAATCAACTAACAAATTCCATATGTTGACAATATAATTTAATATCACACAACTCTGATGTATTTCTTTCCAAAAATGTATTAACATATGCTATAACTAAAACCAAAAGGGTAAAGCTGGACAAGAGCAAATAACATAAGTTAAAGTACCCTTATAGTTCTTGCTATACTGCTAGAGCAGTGTGGTAGCCAAGAGGTGAAAACGCTCACCTCCCAAAATTCAATCCTATGCAGGGACAGCTGTTTATCAGGTGGCCAAGAGAAAATAACTACTGTGAACTCCACGTAGGAGTCAGGAAGGGCATCCTGCCATAAATGGTCAGTTTCATTCAGTTGTCTTGACCCCACCCCAAAGCAAGTGATTATAGAGTCATAAAAAGAAAATATAGTTCTTACTATGTTAACAATATGGCATTGAGTGAAACTTAAATAAGATTCTGTAACATGAAAACTACAACAATACAAAGAAAACTACAGCAAATTTACAACATGATAAAGACAGCATTTCAAAGCTTCTCTACAAAGCACCATGGTGCAAATGTGATAGAAATAATTACCCATATGCTACTATACTGTAATTTTTATAAGGCCATTTCAACAGTTTTATACAAACATGTTAAAAGATAAGAGAAAAACCTTGCAAAGATTATTTTACAAGGTTTGAAACCTTCTATAAACTACTTAGTGACTAGCTTTTATGCTGCCACAATGGAAGTAAGTCAAAAGCTGGAACAGGTATAAATTTAATTGACTTTTTTCTGTACCATAGTGCTACAGTTATATTGCTAAATTACTATATTTTTTTGTTTTTAGAAATATCTTATAAGGGTTTTAATTTCATTATACTTTAATCTTACAAATTATAATTTAATGTTAAACTTCTTGAAAATTAATTTGGTCTTAGAAACATAGTTCAAGGTCATAATATATTATTATGCTACTTCTCCTTCCTGCTTGAGATGGTTTGGGGCAGGGGTTGTCAATCTATATTTTGTCTGTCCCCCGACTGTTAATTTTGTGCTTTTGTTAGTTACGAAGTTGTGTCCGACCCATCACGACTCCATGGACAACATGTCTTCCTGTCCTCTACCATCCCCCGGAGTCCATTTAAGGTCACACCTACTGTTTTAGTTATTCAATCCAGCTACCTCATTCTTTGTCATCCCTTTCTTCTTTTGCCCTCAATCTTTCCCAGCATTAGGCTCTTCTCCAGTGAGTCCTTCCTTCTCATTAGGTGACCAAAGTATTTGAGTTTCATCTTCAGGATCTGGCCTTCTAAAGAGAAGTCAGGGTTGGTCTCCTTTAGGACTGACTGGTTTGATCACCTTGCAGTCCAAGGGACTCTCAGGAGTCTTTTCCAACACCATAGTTCAAAGGCCTCAATTCTTTGGCGCTCAGCCTTTCTTGTTTTGTGCTAGTCACTGAATAAAAATTACTTGAGTCTTGAGTAGAATGAAAGCAATTAAATACCCAATTCCTACATTTAAAAATATAGGATTAGTTCTGCTCTCTAATCATTTTATTATTTTATGATAGCTAGAAATGGTGATGATGTCCCACCTTTCCACCAAGTGCTCAAGATGTATACATAACACTTTCTCTTTCATTTTTCCTTCCCATAACAACCACCCAGTGAGGTAAATTTCATTAGAAATTACTGACAGGCCCCAACTCATGTATTCAGCGTGCCAGTCTAACAATGGTCTTCAGGCCTATTTTTAGTTGAACACCTTTACAGAGACCACATACTTTTTTTCTCCAAATGCCTTGGTTCGATTCTTAATTTGCTTTGTTCTAAATCTATTGATAATCAGTAAGCCCCTTCTGAGCAGAATGGTGATTCATAGCTATGATGATTGCATAAATAAGCTAACATAAACTAACACCAACATAATAGATCTACTCAACTATCACTAAAAAGGCAGATAATCTCTATGGATGTTATGTCTGACAACAATGACTGGCTGTGTATTTTAGAACTAAAGAAAGAAGGAGAAGCCATGTAAATGAGTCAAGTAATCTTTTATCCAATGCACATTTGCACCGTGATGCAATTATCGTCCAAACAAAAGGTCAATTGTTTTTAGAATGTGATGCAAATAATATCATGTTTCAAGGGGATGCATTTTTTTAAAAAAAAAAACACCCTCAGAATTATTTTCTTTAGACATCAATTTGCAACAAAACTGGAAGGAAGGAGATAGGTTGATTCTCTACCAGGCAAAGGCAGAAAGGAGTGGGAAAAGGAACAACACTCCATTAATCAAATTTTCTATGTGAGCTCAGAATTTCTAGGTAATCATAATATCAAAATTATAACAAAAAACTTTCTTAAGGAAGACTAGCTGTTAATGCCAAGTTCTCAACTTTCTTGTCACTCAAACAAAATTGGAACTTTTAAAAAAAAGAAAATGCATAGCTTAAAACAATGTTGCTGGAATGTTCCTGCATTAATTTATATGAATGTTAACAAAAAGTATCCCATTCAGTATAATTTATGGGATCCAAATTTGCCTATAGTTTGCAACCCAATATGTTATAGACATTTATGCTTTTCTACATTAACATTCAAGATTCAAACCATTATTGTCAATGCACAACATGTGTACAATGAGATTGGCTGAGCCTCCCTTAGTGCACCCCCAACCCAAATACATATCAATAACTCAGTGAAAGAAAGAAAATCGCCAACCTGGTAAATCATACTAACAAACACACCAGCCTCTATACATATACATATACTGTATGTGCGTAATGTTACATTATAATATATTGCACCAATTTGATCATGTTGCATGTTGCACTGGCCCTGCATACTACATACTTATGATGTTACATTACATTCAGGAATCTAATAGCGTAATTAAAATTATTTTATGCTCTTGAAAAAAAAAAGAGTTTACAGCAGCTTGAAAGCACATTTCTGAACTCCTCATATCCTCTGCATACATCTCAATGATGCTATAATATTGCCTCTACGACCATTGCAACAAGGCAAAGATGTACTCTATCTATTGGCACTTGAATAACCTTACTGCCACTTCTCTTTCTGCCCCCACAAAGGGCTCTGAAATTCAGATTGCGGTATAGATCTTTCCCAGCAAAAGTTACACAGAACAAGCTACTGAAACTTCAGTACTTGATTGTCAAATGCCCAAGTACAGTGATTCTCATGAGACTTTTTTTCTGTATACTGAAAAACTGCGCCCTTACTCACAACTTTCCTCTGGCATAATTAGTTAGCAACCCTGTGGCCACACTGATCCCCGTCCTTGTCAGCCATTATTGATAGATGGATTGTATAAGTATCCTGCCTTCTCTCTGGGCACTCAAGGCACTACCTTGGCAATTTTTGGGTCTGAATGAAATAGAAAAAGACAATCATAATCCACTGCATGGATCAAAGCCTCTGTATTCTTCCCATCAGACTTCCAGGCAGAAATGTGATTTTTTTTAAAGGGACAGATGCACTGAAGTCTAAGATGAGAACAATACGAACTGCTTGTCATATTGCTCCATTTTACCATTTCTGAGGCAGGAAGACACCCATGTTGCTGAGGAAGATTTTAGGCTTCTGTTGCAACAAAGGAAGATGAGGAAGCAATACAATGAAACTTTTAGTTTACTCAGGAAGTCCTCAGTTTGAGTCTAATTATTGTGTGTCCCTCCTAACTTTGATAACAGCAATTACCCTTTACTTTAAAAGGCAAATCACTCTGAAGCAACAAGAAAGAAAGAAGAAAGCATGAATGCTTTTAAGATAGTGAGCTAAACCAGAACGTAAGTCAAAGAAATATATCAAAGTGTAGGGACCACACAAAGGCAAAAGTTCCACTATCATTTTTGAAGATCTTCTCATTCAAAATAAAACTTTCTGCAGTTCCTATTTGCATAATATTGATTTCCCCCCTCAATCCTTTTTTTTTTTTTACTTAAAGAGAAATTCATGCTGAGATGAAATGGCTATTAAGTTTTATAGGAACATTAATATAATACAAACTAATATGTTTTTAAAATGTACCTTCCATGGGGCATCTATCATCTGAAATTCTGTAGCTGGACAAGATAGAAAGAAGGAAAGGTGATATACTGTAACAAGTATCCACAATTAATTCAATTATCCTGGTCTGACATCATAGAGCTGAAAGGTATCATTAGATCAGGCTTCTCAGCCTTGGCTACTTGAAGACATGTGGACTTCAATTTGCTCAGTTGGCTACACTGGCATTAATGGACATTGGCACAGCAATGCATTCAGTTACTGTTTATTGATTTAATTGGTTTATATATAGCTGTCCAAATAATGTACAAGTCAAGGTAGTGTGCATAGTTAAAAACCGCAAATAATCACTCTCCCTCTTAACAGAATAACAAAGTTGAAAGGAACCTTGGAGGTCTTCTAATCCAACCCCCTATTCAGGCAAGAAGCCTTATACCATTTCAGACAAATGATTGTCTGAAACTTAAGAACTTCTTTAAAACTTCCAGTGTTGGAGTATTCACAACTTCTAGAGGCAAGTTGTTCCACTGATTGTTCTAACTGTCAGGAAATTTTTCTCCTTAGTTTTAGGTTGCTTTTCTCCTTGATTAGTTTCCATCCATTGCTTCTTGCCCTGCTTAAAACCATCAAAACCAGTCAAGACAGCACAAAGCCTCCTCACCAAGTGCCTGGGGAAAACTCAGATATTCAGTGCCTTCAAAAAAGCAGTTATTTGCCTGTATATGTATACTCCGATTCTTCAAGTCTTTCTAGACTTACGGTAGGTTCTTTAACAGTTTCAGTAAAGGAAGCAGCAGAAAACTCAAAATGGCTTGATGAGAGACAACAGGCAAGTTAGATTTGCATATGATTGAGCCGTATCTTCTGATTTCAGTCTCAATTCCAGTAAGATTATGCAGGGATTATTTCTAGGGTAGAAAAGCAAACCTGAATTTTTCCTGCCTCAGTCATCATCAGCTACAATATAAACTTCCTAAGGCCAAATTAAGTTGTCAGTTAAATCTTTACAAACATAGTGTTTCCCAATTACGGCCCTTCAGTAAATTTGCAAAAGGATTATAATTTAATAAAGGGTTCCCTTGAGGCAAGAGAAGGAATGGGATTCTGCAGTTGTTCATGTCTCAGCTGTCACAACTGTGTGAAAAACTAACGAGAGAAATAGAGAGAAAGAGAGAGAGAGAGAGAGAGAGAGAGAGAGAGAGAGAGAGAGAGAGAGAGAGAGAGAGAGAGAGAGAGAGAGAGAGAGAGAGATGGGGGGGAGAGAGAAATATTTACTTTTTCTTCAGATGAGATCTACATGGACTGATGAGATTTTTGTTTTCCAACCACTAGATGACTCTCTGAGCTGCATCTACTTTAAAACAATTCCAGAATAACATGGAAGTTTGTCTTTCATGTTTCTTTTAACAGTGTGTCTTTTGTCAAAAAAAAAAGCAGGAGAATTGTTAGCCTGGTTAAGTTGGGCAGCTCTAGAAACTGAATGAATGAATGAATAAAATAAATAAAAATAATACACTGTCATAAGGTAAAATATAGGTTACTGAAGCAATAATGAATTCTGACTTTGGCAACAATTAATATGTCTGACAGGAATTTTTTAAAATATATTTTTATCATGTGATCAGACAGCTTCTAAATGCATGTTTGGAAAAAAAGTGGGAAATTTTCCATGCTGCCGTTTAAGTGGGTGGCAGTCTTACAATGTTAAACTACCATAGGAGTACTTAGTTGTCTGCAGTGGATTGCTGTACCTGATGTGTGAATAAAGGCACCTTAGCTTCAGTTCCAAGGAAAGGAGATTCTGAATGTCAAAATAGCTATATTTCTATTTAGAAATTTGAAATGATTTAGATTTAGATTTTCAAAATGTGCCTGTTTAATTTAGGAGCATCTTTTTAATAACCATACATTAGTCTGAAATAGGAATTAAACTAATGACAAGCAGAATCTGAGGCCACTGGAAAAAATGATGGGCACATGTATAGAACTGGTGTTTCTAAAGGAGAGGGAGGGAGGGAGGGAGAGGGAGAGGGAGAGGGGGGGCAGTCATGAACTAAAGACTCCTATTCTTCAACAGAAGAAGTCTTTGGGGTAACCATATTAATCAACCACTGAACCAATAAAAAATGATCTCATAGCATTGTGAAGGGGTGAGTTGATTTATTGTTAGATTTATATACCTCCTTTCCTCCAAGAGGTCCTTATGATCACCACTGCCACCAGGCTTGGTCTTACCCAGTAGATTTCTATTACTAAGTGTTATCATTAAACTAGATTCTGCCAATCTTAGTTCAATTGTTTTAGTTAATACACCACACAGGCTCTCAGTTATTGTGGCACAAATTGTTGCAGTCCAGAACCTATTTGATTAGCATATCATCCCAGCATTATTCCCATAAAATGAGAGAACTGGGCTGATGAAAAGAAAATTAACAAACAAGAACTAAAACAGTTATTGGTCATGTTCTATTTATGGCACTTACTGAATCATGGCACTTACTGAAAAGAATGCCAGACGTATTTTGCATAATGCTATTTTATGTTTTGAAGGTACTGTGACTGGCTGATTTCAAAACTGTCCTAATCTAAGTGTTTTTCAGTTAAGAATAGAGAAGAAGAATGTAGTTAGGTTTTCTTTTCTTTCCCCAAACCTACATCACGATGCCTCCACTATGAATCCACATCTTTAGTGAAACAAAGTCATTCTTTTACTGGGATGTATGTAAAGGTTTATCAAAAATATCATTTCTATTTTCTAGGTTGTAGTGATCCCATATATTTTTCATTTATCTTTAATCTACTAGACTACAATTATTTCTCCAAATATATCACAACAAAACCACTCAAATCTAATCTCTAGACATTAAATTACAACTGTGCTAAATGGAAAAGAATTATAAAGTGATTCTTACATTAGCCACACAGATGAACACAATAAATCATGTATGAGTTTCCAAGAACATTTTGTGGCACTACTGTGAGTTCGTTCTCATTTACAAAAGGGCTGCCACATTGGGAATAGCCAATCAGAAACTGTGTTCTTCTTGTCTCTGGTAGCCCTTAAAGAGTTTTCCTGCAGTTCCTAGAATATTTTTGCCTTTCTTATATTCATGATAGAGAACTTCTTATCCTTATGGTGAAGAGACAGAAGAGAATACCTAACCATTCACCTGCCAATGTTTTTATTTGTTTTCTTAACTTATTATTGGACTCTAGAGCTGTGATTGCAATAGCAATTTTTCAGATCTTTTTTATAGCAAGAAAACAAGAGAAAAGATTAAGAACTTCCCTCCCTGGTGTCCCTTCCAAAGTATATTTTGAGATGACATATCAAGAGAAACATTACACATCATTGTATTTGGATTCCTTGGTGATCTCCTTCCTTAGCTTTCAGACACTACCTGACTAAATAACATCATCAGTACTATTGGTAATATCATCAGTGATGTTACCACTGCTGATGATTAGTAGTAGCATGACTGATGATATTAGACATGTAGAGCGCATCAAAGATTCCACAGTTCAAATATGACCTATATGTGTTGTCTTCTATTGTAATATTTTTGTATTATGTTTTTCTTGATTATATTACTTATTATATTATTTTTATTAGACAAATATCCTTTCATTGATTTTTGAAATATACAGTACAATAAAGTATGAGATTAAAATGCATTTTGTATTTTTCTTGATAAATTCTTGATAAAGGATGCAAGAATTAAATAGATGTTCAGTCTTAAGTTGAGATGGTAACCTAAAAACACCTTTCAGAAAAAAGGTATGCCCAGAAGGGGTCTAGCTAATATTTAAATCTGAAATATAAAATGATGTCCTGATCATGTATACCAAACATTCAGTTGGATATGGAGACTCTGGAAAGAATGCAGAGAAGAGCAACCAAGATGATTAGGGGACTGGAGACTAAAACATATGAAGAGTGGTTGCAGGAGCTGGGTATGTCTAGTTTGATGAAGAGAAGGACCAGGGGAGACATGATAGCAGTGTTCCGATATCTCAGAGGGTGCCACAAAGAAGAGGGAGTCAAACTATTCTCCAAGGCACCTGGGGGGAGGACAAGAAGCAATGGGTGGAAACTAATCAAGGAGAGAAGCAACTTAGAACTAAGGAGAAATTTCCTGACAGTTCGAACAATTAACCAGTGGAACAGCTTGCCTCCAGAAGTTGTGAATGCCCCAACCCTGGAAGTCTTTAAGAAGATGTTGGCTAGCCATTTGTCTGAAATGGTATAAGCTTCCTGCCTATGCAAGGGGTTGGACTAGAAGACCTACAAGGTCCTTCCAACTCTGCTCTTGTATTGTATTGTATACAATATCACAATATGCAATAAAGTTGTGCTACTACAGAATTCCGACTATATACATTAAAATAACCCATTTTGCTTGGCTAAAGTACAAAATAAACATAACACTATGATAGTCCTTTCCTGTACTTTTTCTATCATTAACAAATTGAATGGTGATATTATTGGAAATGCAATGAAGATAGTAATGAACACCCTCCTTAATCTTTCCTTATTTCTTCTACCTTTTCTGTTGATCTAGTTCTTTCATTAGTAGACTGCTTCAATGGTGGGATTCAAAAAATTTTACTACTGGTTCTGTGGGCATGGCTTGGTGGATGTAGCAGGAGAAGGATACTGTAAAATCTCCATTGCCTCCCACTCCAGGGAAAGCTTACTGCAAAATACCCATTTCATCCCGATCAGCTGGGACTCAGGAAGCAGAGAATAGATGGGCGCAGAGCCAGTCAGAGAAGGTATTTACCGGTTCTCCAAACTACTCACAATTTCTGCTACTGGTTCTCCAGAACTGGTCAGAACCTGCAGAATATCACCTCTGGGCTGCTTTCATTATTAAAGCCACAAAGGGAAAAATAATTTTGGAGGAACTGATTGACACAAAGTAATATCCAGGAAGAAGTCAGTACTAAAACTGGGGATTCCCATCTCTATAGTACACTATCAAATTATCTAGTATTACAGTATAAACAGTAATTTATAACATGACATACAAAGAAATATCAACTATAAGAAAAAAAAGTGCATAGCTACAATAAAATGCCCAGAGTAACTCACAACCTAATACATTAACAATACACTCATAATAAATCAAAACCCAAGATAATAATCGCAGGACAAATTGAAACAATGTAAAATATTGATGGCAAATAATCACAGCTCTAAAGCCTTCTGAAAATATTTGCTCTTCACTCTGCCATTGGAACCCTTCCAGTTCACTAACATATCTGAAAATAATAACTATTTGTCTTGTATCCTGATTCACTGCTAGAGAAAATAATCCGACCTATCGGTGCTGAATGTTGAAACCTTAATTAAGAAACTTAAATCTCTATATTTTAACAAACTGCTACAATATTTTTCTATTTTTCTATTACAATTATAACATAGTAATACAGCTTAATTAGGAAACTAAGGCAGAAATTCGGATATGTAGAGTATTCAGTGTGTTCCCTCTCCTCTTCCTCTTTTTTTGTGTTGATATTTATTTCTTCATGGAATTTCTTCATATACTGCCATCCTGGGAAGATCAGATTTGCTAAATTTCAGATTAAAGGGCTGAGAGAATTTTGTCCAGCAACATTTATATTTTGCAGTTTTCCACTAATGTTTATTTTATTTTGTGCGCAACTATTATAAAAATAACAGACAGCATAATGGTTGTTTAGCTAACACCTAAGCAAAGTTAAAGAAAATAATGGCCATCAAACCTCTGTATAATTTGAAAATAATTGAAAAGTCATTTGCATTTTGGGCAAATAAGGACAAAATTAAATTGTTATTCAAGGAAACAACCTCCAATTCCCATTCCATTCCTCCCCTTCCCTCCCCACGTCAATGGAAGCTATTGGAAAACAGGTGATTCATTCCTCCTGTTTTGCCCCATGATTTTCTTCAGAAATGAAAGGAAAAATAATACATTGCACACATACCAGCAGTGGTATTCAGCAGGTTCTGACCAACTGAAGAACCGGTAGTGGAAATTTCCAGTAGTTCAGAGAACCAGTAAATTACGTCTCTGACTGGCTCCGCCCCATCTATTCTCTACCTCACAGGTCCCAGCTGATTGGGAGGGAATGGAAATTTTACAGTATCCTTCCCCTGCCACATCCACCATGCCATGCCCACCAAGCCACATCATGCCCACTAAGCCAAGCCCACGGAACCGGTAGTAAACATTTTTGAATCCCACCACTGATACATATCCCTATGCAAAAAATTCAGATGTGTCTACATGAATGTTTTAAAAGTTTAAACTTGGAGGAGGGCATTGTATTGTTTTCTGCTCAGCAGACATTAAAATTTTTGAAATTGCAGCAGAACAGACTGGAGCAAATGCTCAGATGCAGAAGAACTTGAAATCTAGTACTTTCCTACACTTTTTCAGATTCTCCAAACACTGGCAAATCTGTTTTAACATTCCCACTCTTGGATCTTTGCTAGTGCTGTTATATACAGTATAACTTCAATATTACTTCAACGTTCTCCTTTCAAAGCACTAAGATTGGACAGCCTTATTAAAATCATTCACTATAAAGAGAAGGTAGAGTTTCAGTCATAGAATTATATGCCTTCGCACTCTTCCAATCATAGCTTTTGCCTTAAAAGCTTGGCAGATAAAGACCGCTCAGGATTTTAAGCAAGTGTCTTCACCTGTATTACCTGGAAATACCTGGAAATGAGCCCAAGATCTTTGGTTACTAGGATGTTTCAAGAACATGTAACTTCCGTGAACTTTCCTATTAAGAATGGCTGTAAGAAAAAATAGTACAGCATGCAGCCTCGATAGTTTTGAAGACATACACAAAAAAATTATTATATTAGGATCTTGAATCTTAGTTCTGTTTCAAGGCTAGAAAATTATTCAGACAAGATATCTGTGTTATTTATCAAACAAAAGAAAATATGCTAAAAGAAAATGATATCTGGTGAAGTAAAAGAGCTTGTAGTAAGACAGCATTCCATCTGTATTTATTTGATTTATTTATTTATTTTATTTTATTAAATTTATACCCCGCCCTTCTCCTTGTTAGGACCCAGGGCGGCGCACAGGCATTATATAAAACCATAAATACAATATACATCAATTAAAAATATATTAAATTAATTCACCCGTGCTAAAACCCGTTATTAAAACCGTAACCAAATTATAATTTATATTTAAAAGTCAGACACGGGGGGCTATCCTAGGCCGGCTATTTGGAATAAGTACGTCTTAAGACGTTGGGGGAAGAGGGGGAGGTCCGAGGTAGTGCGAAGGTCGGGGGGTAGGTCGTTCCAGAGGGCCGGGCCCGCCACAGAGAAGGCTCTTCCCCTGGGTGTCACCAGCCGGCATTGCCCGGCCGACGGCACCCGGAGTAGGCCCGCTCTGTGGGAGCGGACCGGACGAAGGGATGTATGGGGCAGGAGGCGGTCTCGTATATAGCTAGGCCCCGAGCCATGGAGCGATTTAAAGATGGTGGTCAACACCTTGAAGCGCACAAGCAGCCAGTGCAGCTCGCACAGGAGAGGTGTTACGTGGGCTTGCCTTGAGGCACCCATAACCACCCGCGCGGCCGCATTCTGCACTAACTGCAGCTTTCGAGTGCACCTCAAGGGGAGCCCCATGTAGAGAGCGTTACAGTAATCCAGCCGAGATGTTACGAGCGCTTGAGTGACTGTGCGAAGGGCCCCCCGGTCTAGTAAGGGGCGCAACTGGCGTATCAGGCGAACCTGATAGAACGCCCCCCTGGCCACGGCCGCCACATGGTCCTCCATGGACAGCCGGGAATCCAGAAGGACGCCCAAGTTGCGCGCCCTCTCCACGGGGGCAAGATGTTCGCCCCCAATGGCCAGTGTTGGATTTATCTGGCTAAACCGGGGTGCCGGAAACCACAGCCACTCGGTCTTGGACGGGTTGAGTTTGAGTTTGTTACTACCCATCCAGATCCGTACGGCCTCCAGACACTGGGACAGCACCTCGACGGCATCGTTGGGGTGGTTTGGGGTGGATATGTACAGCTGAGTATCATCAGCGTACAGATGGTACTCCACCCCAAAACCACGGATGATCTCACCCAGTGGCTTCATGTAGGTGTTGAACAGAAGTGGCGAGAGGACCGACCCCTGAGGAACCCCACATGTGAGGGGCCTTGGGGCCGACCTCTGCCCTCCTGCCAACACCCATTGCGACCGACCAGAGAGGTAGGATGAGAACCACCGTAAAACGGTGCCTCTCAGCCCCAACCCCCCCAATCGGTGCAATAAGATACCATGGTCGATGGTATCGAAAGCCGCTGAGAGATCTAACAGGACCAGGATAGAGGAGCAACCCCTATCCCGAGCCCTCCAGAGATCATCCACCAACGCGACCAATGCCGTCTCGGTACTGTGACCGGGCCGGAAGCCGGACTGGCGCGGGTCTAGATAATCAACTTCCTCCAGATGTCGAGGGAACTGTTGAGCCACCACACTCTCAACAACCTTCACTAAAAAGTGAAGGTTGGAGACGGGACGATAGTTCTCTAATAAAGCCGGGTCCAGGGATGGCTTCTTGAGGAGGGGCCTCACCACCGCCTCTTTCAAGACGGCAGGCAAGAACCCCTCACTCAGAGATGAATTCACAATACCCTGGAGCCAGCCTCGTGTCACCTCCCAGGATGCCAGTACAAGTCAGGAGGGGCACGGGTCCAATAAACATGTGGTGGCTCTAAGGTTCCTCCGCAACCTGTCCATATCCTCGGTAGTAACAAAGTCGAACTCCTCCCAAGGTGTTATCTCAAGACCAGCACCGGGCACCTCGACCGGACCACTAGTGGAGGGCAGCTCGTTCCGAATCTGAGTGATTTTGTCCTGCAGGAAAACTCCAAATTCCTCTGCTCGACCCTGCAAAGGGGCTTCCCGCGGCCTCAAATGAAGGAGGGAGCGGGTCACCCCAAACAGGGCGGCAGGGCGGTTTTCCGCGGACGCGATAAGGGTGGCACAATACTCACGTTTGGCCACTCTTAGCGCCACTAAGTAAGTCCTAATATGGTCTCTCACTAGTGTTTGGTCAGCTTCGGATCGAGAAGATCTCCACCTACTCTCTAGGCGTCTCTTGCGGCGTTTCATCTCCCGAAGCTCCTCGGTAAACCAAGGAGCCTGGGTGACTCAACGCCGCATGAGAGGCCGCAAGGGCGCGACTCGGTCCAAGGCCCCCGTGGCCGCACTATACCATGCGGCCACTAGGTCCTCAGTCGAGCCGCGGGGCAGGGATACAGGTACTGGCCCAAGCTCCCTCTGGAACCTTTCCGGGTCCATCAGGCGCCTGGGGCGGAACCAACTTGGTGTTTCCGGTTCCGCCTCCCCGCGGTGGGGTGTGACGGTTGGAAAGTCTATCCGAAGGAGAGAGTGATCTGTCCATGACAAGGGTAAGATGACTAAATTCCCTGTTCCGAGATCACTAATCCAGTGTCCAGAGACAAAAATCAGATCCAGCGTGTGTCCTCCCTCGTGAGTGGGGCCCTGAACTACTTGGGTCAGGTCCATGGCCGTCATGGAAGCCATGAACTCCCGAGCCGCCTCGGATGTTTCACCCACCGATGGCAGGTTAAAGTCCCCCATGACTATAAGTCTGGGGGTCTCCACCACCATCGCGGCGATCACCTCGAGTAGCTCGGGCAGGGCTGCTGTTACATAGCGGGGAGCCAGGTATACAATCAGCAAGCCCAACTGCCTCCCTAGGCCCCACTTCACGAAGAGGGACTCACAGCCGGTCGTCTGAGGCACAGTGGTCTCCTTCGGCTCCAGACTTTCCTTAACAATAACCGCCACCCCCCCACCCCTGCCAAGGGCCCTAGGCCGATGAAATGCACGGTAGCCTGGTGGGCACATTTCCACGAGGGGTACACCCCCCTCGAGGCCCAACCAGGTTTCCGTAATTCCCACCAGGTCCGGGTCCCCCTCTGATGAGCTCAGAGCAATATTTTTAACTATATGAGTGGCTGACGAAACACAAGCTTCAAGGCTGGTGATCTTTAACAAAATGATTAATACTATGTAACAACACAGAAGCCTTTTTGTATGGACTTATGAGAAATTGTAAGTTTTATTTATTTATTATTTATTTATTTATTAGTCAAATTTATATAACCGCACCCTCTCCCCGAAGGGACCCGGGGCGGTGCACAGGAAGTTAAAACAAACAATACAAAATATAAATAATTAATATCAAATTAAATAGGTTATCCCCGTGCTAAAATTTAAAAAGTTAAAACATAATCCATTAAAAACCCAATTAAAACAATTTATAATACAGACTGAAGGCTAGGTAAATAACTTAGGCCAAACCGGCCTGATGGAACAGGAGTGTGTTTAATTTCTGGCGGAAGGTGCGGAGGTCCATGGTTGTTCTGAGATCGGGGGGGTAGGTCGTTCCAGAGGGTTGGGCCCACCACAGAGAAGGCCCTTCCCCTGGGCGTCGCCCGCTGGCATTGCCTGGTGGATGGCACCCGGAGAAGTCCCTCTCTGTGGGAGCAGATTGGCCGCAGGGATGTATGAGGTAGGATGCGGTCTAGCAGGTAGCTAGGTCCCGTGCCATGGAGCGCTTTAAAGATGGTGATCAACACCTTGAAGCGCACCAGAAAGACCACAGGTAACCAGTGCAGCTCGCGCAGGAGCGGTGTTACATGGGAATACCTAGACGTTCCCAAGATCGCCCACGCGGCCGCATTCTAGACCAGCTGTAGCCTTCGGGTGCATCCCAAGGGGAGCCCCAGTTAATTTTGGTATTAATGAATAATATTTTCAATTAAAATGTAACTATTTTCCATCTCTCTGCAAGAAATGGTAGATATGGGAAGATGATTTCTATCAGAGAAACACAGCAAAGACATTAATAATTCCCTCCTTCGCAATATCACAATTTTGATTCTAGTCATCTTTCTCAGAGGTTACCTTTATAAAGGATAAAAAGGCAGGAAGTCTGTGGGCTCTCATGTGGATTGTGAAAAAGTCAAATTATATGTTAAAAGTCATTAAAAATGAACTTCCAATATTATCATGCCTTTAAGCCACTGTTCAGCATTATGTATGCTATAAAGTATGTATTTGCCACACATGAAAAAAATATAGTAATGCTTAAAAGATTGCCAAAACAACCTAGGGTTAGGGCAGTTCTGCTACAAGAAAAAACTTGATATCTGGAAGTAAACATAGATGATAGTTGCAATATAATTTTACACACACACACACTTTGATTTACACTAAATTGAAACAGTATATAAATGATCTGAGAAATTTGCCACCAGAAAATGTAGTAATGGTGAGACAGCTGTAAAAGTCCAAAATAAGCATATTCATTCTATTATTATTTGCTTAATTGATTCATTGATTGATTATATGCCACAAGTGTTGTCAACTCTTAATCGCCACATAATTTTTGTCAATAATTTTGTATTTTCTATCCATGTGATTTTTTAAAAAAATACAAAAGTAGTGTGCCATTGACGTCTTTCACCCAGTATGAATTGATGCATTTTCCATTGTCACTAAAAAGATCCTCTGCCTCCAGCATCTTCCTATATCACTGCTACCCGAAACAGGTGATTGATTGCTTTAGCTGGGATGACCTTCACACTTTGGGTGACCCTGCTGGGAATTTATAATCTTGGCATATACACCCAGCATTCTTTGTTCAGTTCTTCCAGGAACACCCCTGTGCCACAGTGAGGCTGCCCAGTAAGACCTGTTAGGGTGTAGATATATTATCTCCTATAATTCATTTTCTTTATTAAACAAATAAACACAATTCCAGATGGCCCAGAGCAATAAAGAACCATAATTCAATCCCCCTAAAAGTCCATCCCCCTGTGGCAGCAACTAACTCAATCAAGTAAGCCACTTAATCACCTCAGGGGTCTCTAAGTTCCCCAATTCAGTCACATAACTATGTCTTAAGGTATTTTGGAAAAATAACAAGGTGGGGACAATCTTATCTCTAAAGAAATTATGTGCCAAATGAAAGGAGCCACTACAGAGAAGACACTTTTTCTTGGTTCCACTTTATATGCCTTGCCTTCTTGCTCTGGTGGGCCAAACAGATGTACCTGGGGAGAGATGGTCTTTCCAATGACTTGGTCCCAAGACTTATAGGTTTAAAGGTGATAATCAGCATCTTGAATTCTACTGAAAAACAAATCGGCAATTGATGCAGCTCCATCAAAAGATATGGCACATGTATAAATTTTGGATTACCCAAAACTATGTGGGTCATTGCATTTTGAGCATACTGAAAATTCTGAATACTTTTCAACATCAGTTCTATGTAGAGCTTATTGCAATATCCAAATGGGTGGTGATCAGGAAGTAGGTGACTGTGAGAAGGATGTGTTGGTCCAGGAACAGGTGTAACAGGTACACAACATGAAATTGTGCAAAGGCCCTCAGGACCATGAGCAGGAGCTGTGAATCCAGAAGAACTCCAGATTATGAACTGGGTCTGCCTGCTGGCAATTTCCTAAGAATCAAGGAGTCCTGCATCAAAGCCAAACTCTGTCAATCTAGGGTTCAATTTTAACCTGTTGGTTCCCATCCAAAGTATTGGCATCTTAATCCATGATGATGGATTAAGTAGTTTCATGTAAATCACCCAGTAGTTTCATGTAAATGTTAGGACCATGTGATGGACATGTGGACTCTGACATGTTAAACAGGAGAGGCAAGAATATTGACCCTTGTGGGGCCACCGCAAAGCAGGGCCCAAAATTTAGACCTCTCACTCCTAATTAACATCAATTGGAAACAATGTTGAAGGAAGGAGGACAACACTGTGTCCTTCCCCACTCCCTGTCCCAAAGCTGTTTGACATGGTCAATGTATAGAAAGCCTCTGAGAGATCAAGTAGAGAAAGAAGGAATGCACTGCTTCTGACCCTCTCTCACCAGAGATCTTCAAGAATGTGACCAGTGATATTTCTATCACATATCCAGGCCTGAATCCTGTCTGAAAAGGGTCCAGATGCTCCACTTCTTCCAGGATCCTTTGGAGCTACAGCATGACTGCCTCTTGTGGTCTTTTCCAGAAAGGAAAGGTTGGAAATAGGATGAAAACTGTCCCTCAGGGTGGGATCGAGCATGGAATAACAGTATGTCTCTTGATACACGTTGCTGAGGAAAATCAAGGAAGGGTGCTATTGCTTTCGTCTACTGTTTGCTTCCCGTAGATATTGCTTGGTCACCGTGAGAGGTATATAGTGGATTAAATGAATCGATTGGCCTTCTTATTGAATATTCTGCTACTAATGATATGATTTTTGTTATGATTACCCCTCCAGAAGAATAAATATTTTGGGAAATATTAAAAAAAGGTAGAATATTACATTCCCCCAAAGGGAGAAATGGAGTTGATATCACAGCTGCTTGTAATGTAGCATTTCAGAGGTATAGAATCAGGATATGACTACTAGCAGACAGTATGAATCAGTGGGAATGGATCAGGGGTGGGTTTCTGTAGGCTCGCACCTACTCGCGAGAGCCGGTTGGTGAAATTTAGAGAACCGGTGAGAGGGGGTTCCACCGGCATACCTGGAAGTAAATCTGGCCTGCCGCTGCCAACAGGAAGGAAAGGAAAGGAAAGGAAGGAAGGAAAGAAAGAAAGAAAGAAAGAAAGAAAGAAAGAAAGAAAGAAAGAAAGAAAGAAAGAAAGAAAGAAAGAAAGAATTTATCATCACAATTGAGTCCAAAATTTGGGTTGCTAAGCAAGAGCAAGAGTTGTTAAATGAGTTTCACCACATTTTAAAAGGTGGTCATTCCCACCCTGTCACATGACTACCAAGCCACGCCCACAAAATAGGCCACACCTACAGAGTAGGTTCTAAAAAATTTGAAACCAACCACTGGAATGGATTCAAGTGTGCTGCTAAACAATGGGGTGGCCCTGGTGGGCTTGACTTTGGTTGAGGCCTTTGTTTCAAGATGGGACCTGTGGGAGAGCCAAGAAGTAGAAGAGCATGGAGGAATGTAATACGTGAAAAGGAAGCAGCAAGGCAGGAGTTAAAAGGTTCAAATATCCTCCCATCTGGAATTAAAAAGGGGGCCCACCTCTGGCTCCCCTTCTTTTTCCGGCCTACATTAGCATTGTTCTGCTAGAAAACCCTCTGTTTGTGAAAACGTTCTAGCCTTCAGGACAGAAGCCAAAATCAAAGCACAGCCTTTTATTCGGAGGTTTATCAGTAGTTATTGTCCTTATCAAACAAAGCCCTTTCATCAGGGCTTCTTTAACACACTTTATTTCTCTTTTATTTTGCTTTGAAATAAGCTGGGCAACAATTAATTTCAGAGAGAGAGAGAGAGAAAAAGAGAATTCAACAAGGATCTATTACTACTCTCGGCTTCTATTGCTGTAATGAAAATCTATTTCCTTTCCCTTTTGTGTCCCATATAATTTAATGCCCATTTTATTAATGGTCTGAAATAATTACGGAACCTTTTGTGATTCTCAAGTATGTTTCATTTAATTGTGCAATAAACGCCTAATCTCTTCCTCCATCTGAAGCTATTATGGCATTAAAATTAACAATTATGCAGCAGCGCACCCGGGTCCATAGAAATCACTCCAGATAACTAGACATATATAAATCATTCATGAGTACAATTTCTGAAAAGAGACGAAGGGCGGAGGGGGGGGGGGAAGACTGTGTAAAGAATGACATTGGGAAGCCAAGGGCCTGCTCTGAAGGAAGATAGCAACACCTTACAAAAATCTTTTTCCCGCTTTCCTTTTTTTTCTTTGTTATTATTATTTTACTAATTGTGTTATGTGGCACGTGGTCTGCCCCCACCCCCACTTTTATTAGCCTGACAGATATTTTCAGAATTAATTAACCGTTAGCTCAGAGGATAAATTTTCATTATCAATTTTCTCCCCTTCTTTCCTTTTATAGTTTGTCTTTCTCTTTCAGGCCAACAATTATACTCTCCGCTTCCGCTGGCAGGGCCTGTTCAGTAGGAGGCAATCCAAATGAGGAAAGTGCTTTTCTTTGGGACCCATTCACTTTCTGTCTTCTTCCTTTTGTGGGATTTAATAGCCAAGGCTGAGAGGTGCATTGTGGACAGAGAGGTTAAGTTTGTTGTCTCAGCACTTTGTTGATAGGAGACAGTGCAAAAATCTAGGAACCTTTCATGGTGAAGGCGCTGGGAAGGTCTTACAGCTTGACGAAAGATATTTTTGGTTTGCATCTGGGATATGGTTGTATTCCACCTGAAAATAAGCTTTTGTTAACTTCACTAGAATCAGATCATTGCCAGTTCATTAGCAATGGCTTTTGCCACATGTTACAGTATTACAGCCCTCAATTCCTCTAATAAGTCAATAATAAGGGATGCTGGGAATTGTAGTTTGGTATTTGGAAGGATACACTAGACAGCTTTAAGTCAATCACTTAGTCCCTCTTTTTCATAATGCTGGAAGAAAAGAGAGGGAAAATCCATGTTTGCTTTCATTTGGAATATAAACACTGAAAAGCATACATAAATAAATGAGTTAAACCTCGTCTGTATACTTTCCATTCTCTCTTATAGTGTTAATTCCCATGTACAGTAGAAACTAAGAGAAAAGACTGATGTCAGGCAACTGGTACATTAAATATAAATTTCTAACCCACAAATCTTCTAAGTCATATTGTTCTACGATTTTCTCCAGCAAAAAAGACTTTTTTTCTTTTGCTTTCTTGAGATATTTTAGCATTTGCTTACATCAATTTTTTTATATGTTTGATTTACTCTATTGATTGGAAATAAAAGAATGTCTTTTTTTTCTTTATCTGTCCCTTGCTTTGCATCCTTCTAGGCTGCTATTACTTCCTGATCTGAAAATGTAAAACCTCAGAATGCAGATGGATGGATGGCCTGATATATCCCTCTCACTAATATCCCATTATGCCAGTAACACTCACAGTCCAACATTCAAAAATCTGAACCTCAGGAATTGGATGAGTCCATGTAAGATAAAGACCTGGGTGAGATCCAAGGATATAATAGAGGAAAAGCTAAAGGTGCAAAAGCAAGGAAAATAGGGAGGAATGGTGAGAGGTGCAGATGTATCTTTGTTTACTAATATTATTTTCTAATGGAAAATTAAGGAAGCTGGAGAGGTGAGTAGTAGACCTTTTTTTTTACAATTATTTGTTTTTTTAATAAGTGAAATATTTTAAAAGTCACAGCTTAAAATAATTGCAAAAAGAAATCACTCTGTTAAATGAGGGATCTAAGACTGAAAAGTAAACTTTTGCAACCAGTTGATGGCCCTAGTGTGTGAGTGTGTACGCACTTTAATGTATTGATATTTTGTTTTATATATAGGCGGCATTTCAAAATACTCCAGTTTTTTACTCATTTTTAAAATGAAAAGAGAGAAGTCTGCAGAGGGATGCACTACAATCAGGGGTTTCCAAACTTGGCAACTTGAAGACTTGTAGACTTCAACTCCCAGAATTCTCCAGCAGAGCTGGCTGGAGAATTCTGGGAGTTGAAGTCCACAAGTCTTCAAGTTGCCAAGTTTGGGAACCCCTGTACTATATGGCTTTCTTGAACATATCAATCAGCTATAAGTAGCTGCGAGGTTGAGGCAGGGGATAAAGTGACAACAAGGTAATTTTCTGCCTTCCTACTACTGTGCATCCCAGGTCTCCACTGCTGCTCTAGATTTAAAGAAATGCTGCATTTGCCATACCAGAGAAAGATGCTTTACAATAATAATATCTTCGCTCTTGACATTCCACCTCTCTTTATGGTGCATTGGAATGCAAGTGAAGATGGAATCTGGCTGATCAATGATATTGACGTGACATTAATTTCAACAGGGTACTGCAGTGACTAAATATTGGTGAGGTAGCAAAGAGTGGCACTTTCCAGGCCTGGTATGGAATTACAGCAGATTGTCATAGAAAGAAACTGTATTGGTAGCCCTTGGTTAACAATGGCATTGAGGACTGACGATGCAGTTATGAAGTGCTTTGTCACATTCTGGCAGTCCCTATTGCTATTGTTAAGTGAATCACCCACAGTTCGTTAAACAAGGCTCTTACATGGCTGCCATTTGCCTCTAGCCTGCTTCCCATTGACTTTGCTCGTTGGAAACCAGAAAGGAAGGTTGCAAATGGTAACCACGTGACTGTGGGGTGCTGTAATATTGTAATTGCAAGTTAAGCACAGAACACCCTGATCAACTGCATAAGGACACTTTAGTTGTCAGTTTTAACTATCACTCATTCATTTAGTGCCATCACAACTTTGAACAGTTGCTGAAGGACTGCTTGTTAATTGAGAACCACTTGTATCAGGACTGGAAATAATCAGGAAAAATATAAATAAGAAGTATGCATTTATTTTGCCTCCTTTTTAAGTGTACTGGCAAGTAATGACAATATTACGCACTGAAGTGGAAAAATTACAGTTGTGAAGGTCATTCATCTAACAATGATTTTAACTTCAGATCTGCCATCTACAGTTCATTTTACACAGATTACATGGAAGTTTAAGTTAAGCACAAGAAATGTGAAATTCAGGAAATGAAAGAGATCACGAAGAGAGAGAGATATCTTTTAGAAGAAAACTATTAAAAAAAATATGAGAAGCATTATGTACTGAATCAGGACACCTAATACCAACATCCGATATACCAGGTATATCTCCATGCTAATTCAAAGTGAGCTGAATGACGAACAAGGCATTATCACCCAGGAAAAAAAAGAAAATATTTGCCCAAATATACTAAAATAAATTTCCTGTTCAGTTTCTACTATTTTTTTCTCCTTTCAGTTCAGCCTGAAATCATGCAACCAATGTAAGCTGCCGTGTGTGTGTGTGATGTATATACAACATACATACACACACACATTTACAGTATATATGTTTTATATATATAAAACGTGTGTGTGTATGTGTGTTGTAAAGAATGAGTTAAAATTGTATGCCCGGGGCAAATGTTTCATCATGTTAAAAGTGCATTTGAACCCATTGCATCTCTGATGTGCTTTTCCTGGGCAACTCTGAGCTAAGCTGAAACCGCACTACAGATGAGATATGATTTGCCATCCTTCCTCACCATTTTTCCATTACAAATTTGCTCCAGCTGCAATTTGCATGCAAGAAGTAATAAGATAAATGCCTGCTTTGGTTTTTAATGCTCCAAAAAGGGTAGTGATTCAATGGAATGTCCGCTAGCCTATTTTCTTTCTGCTTAGAGGAACTATGTTGGTACAGATCAAATTAAGTTCTTATTAAGAATAAGAAGCAGGACAGTGTGATATATACACACAGGAAACAAGACCTCCACAGCCAGCAGGTATTGCTTACTACATCTCAAACTGGATGATTTAAACTTGCGCTGTCTCTAACCACTATTGATCTCATGAAAAATTATGTTCCCATAACTCTTTTTGCTAAGCTAAATCTCCTTAGGTTTCATGTTACAATGAACCCCTCAAGCAGGGATAGACTCTCTCTCTCTCTCTCTCTCTCTCTCTCTCTCTCTCTCTCTCTCTCTCTCTCTCTCTCACACACACACACACACACACACACACACACACACACACACACACGCCTTTTTATTAGGCTGGCTATTTGCAATATCCTACTCAATGATGAAGGAACAACAGAACTCAAATGCCCCAAAGCTGACGCTGATGAACCTTCTCACCGACTTACTCCCTAATATGTCACCTCTGAACCTTTTCCAACACTTCAGTTAGAACTAAAACTGCAGAAACAGCAATAGCATTTAGGCTTAATAGTGTTTACAGCAAGAGTTCCCAATCTTCAGTTCACAGCCTGGTACTGGGCTATTGTCCATTGGAAGCCAGGCTGAAAAAGCAACGGATGAGTATGTGAAGTTCCATGCATGCATTATCTTTCCCCACCACCACCACATTGCCACTACTGCAGCTGCTGCCAGTCTATGGAGCCCAAAAGGTTGGGGACCGCTGCTTTATAGCAATCTGTGCAATTTACAATACAAGCATTGTTTGCATAGTGCACCCCACAATCTGGTTCCTCATTTTACCGATCTCTGAAGGATAGAAAGCTGAGTCAACATTGAGACTGTCAGGATCAAACTTCAGGTGGTGGGCAGAGGTTGCCTGCAATATTACAATTTAACCACTGCACAACCAGGGTCCCTATATAGGAAACAATAATAATAGTATAATCTAAATGCCAAACAACTTGAATAGTGTGGCAGCATAAGACTTTATAGCCATGCTGCTTAGAAATAATGAGTTTGTGTGTATATTGCAAGTTTGCTGGACTTTGGTAGGACTGGTTATCCAAATGGTAAAGAGAAGCTATCTTTATAATCTCCCATCGTAATATTCCATGATCAGATATCCAAACAATCTAGAGTTTTGATTCCAAACTGGCTATATTCTTCCTCAACCTAGACTTGGTATTGTATTGCTAGTTGGGGGTACAGCAAGGTTTGCTCCTCTTTCAAAGAAAATTACTATTGTTGTTATATAATATTTGTTTGTAATTAAATGGTAAATATACATACTGAACATTGTCCGAGATACAACTTTATGCACCATTTAGTGTTTTCACTTTGGTAACCCAAAATCCTTTCAAGGTCCACACTCAGTTTGGTCTTTGCACCAGCCTTTGTCTTTATCAAAATTCATTCTGAAATCTCTGTTATTCTGTTTATAAACAGAATGGAGGATTACTTTTCCTTAAGAGGAATGTCTTCCTTTTGCCCTTTTCAAACTATTTCTCAGCCTTTTATACACCTTTTCTTGTGCTAGCTTAAAAGGTCTTATGGATGTGACAAAGGTCTTACGGGTGTTGGATTTATGGAAAAATCCTGTTATTTCAAACAAGTCAATGAAATCATGCATAGACAGTGGATATGAATGGCTACATTTAAAAAGTGCTGATTTCAACTCTGTTTCATTGTTACGATTTCAAGAAAATAATCATTTCTCAAAATATAGTTTATAAACAATATTAGGTTTGGGTTACCTGTTACCTATTGGCTTAATTGACAAATATACCTAGATAGCTAACAGTACGCATCAGTCATCGCCACATGTTTAAAAAGAGGATGGGGGAAGTCTGGACCACAGCTGAAGCCTTGCCAGCTATAAAACCTAGCACAACTCGCATAGGAAAGAAGTCTTTCTTTATTTGGTTATTCATCGTGGATTTGAAGAGCACTGTCATGTCCTTCCTTAGCCTTTTATCTTCCAGGCCATGCTAAATATGTACAATAAATCACATTTGTTCAACCTTTTTTCTATATCAGATAATCAGTGCATGAAAATATGCTCCATAGCTCATGCCTATCTATTCTTCGACATATATAATGATATGATACAAATGGCTAGAAAGACAATGGAGATTTAAGTTTGAAACCACAAATTCCCAGGGTTAAAATGTGACATTGTCCATTGAGTCATATGGCTTCTCATTCAAAGTCCATTTAACTCAAATGCCTGTTCTCCTATTATGACAGCCATTTATTTATTTTCTGCTGCATGTTGCAGCTTGTTTTTTGAAAAACGATTCAACCTCACCATGGAGACTGCCCTGTATGTAAGACTATTAAGATAAAGTCCTGCATAAGTGGCCTTAATAAAAGGAATTTATCACCAGACATGTAGAGGAAGTGTCTCTCATTCATAAAGTGAATAAGACCGAGGATTGTCAATGCAGATTCACAGAGCTAGAAATGATCATTCATTCTCCAAATTACCAGCCACACTAAAATTATTAAATGGTGCATTATCACTCCTTCTCAGTATGGGAAAATCTTTGTTATATATTTGATTACAAATGGCTAACCATATGATTATCACTAATAAATCAGAAATAAAATACCACTTGGCCTGACTAGGACAGCTCTGATAGGACTGGAAAGTCAAAAGGCTTCTGTGACATATTGGTAAGGTATTTCCACGTTTCCTCCTAACGTTCTTCAATGCACTACAATGTATACGCATACATAGATCAATGGGGCCACAATAACCCCATTAGGCTGCAATACAGCTTTTTCACTGCAACTCAGTATAGCATTGGTCACTGTATCTGGCACTTTGATGACACAAAATATTTCAATACATTTGGACAACAGCTGGCAGAGCAAACAAAAAGGTTAGAAAAGTGTAACTAATTTATTTGGATCAGGGAATCAATTGTCTCATACTCATTTCAGACTTTCACTATGCTGGAAAGATTTCTCAGGTGGGAAAGCAGTAAATAGGCTATACTTTTTCTCACTAAATAGACATCAAAGTGATATGTGGCCATTGTCTTCAGATAAAGGCCTAGTGATTATATCCAGTCTATATTAATCATGCTTTAATTCTACTGATTTTAAATGTACTAAAGCACAGCTAATTACATCTGGATCCAAATCGAATCTTATTTGTCCTTTTTCTCTTTTTAGAAACAAGATTTCTTGAGGAGATCTAACAAATTACTTCACATCTAGATATAAAATAATATCTGTTATTGGATCATGACTATCAGTACAGCTTATAAATCTGTTCAGTATATTTTCTTCTATTGCCAGTATTGATAACTATGTCATCAGTTGCAGGTTTTCATAATGTGTGATTTGATCAGGTACCGTCATGGAATAGGAAGCTTTCAGATTTGGCATGATGTGCCAACATGGCTCTCTTAATAAATTGGAATTTTGAACAATTCTTTGTCTTGGACTCTGATTTACTTTTGGATGCTATTTGGAACCCTGGGTTCATATCTCACTCTTCTTCACTACCTGTTTCTTTCAATAGATATAGGAAAAGAAAAATGGTGAAGAGGAATGGGTGATCCAATCTTGTCTGAAGTGTTCAATAGGTGCTGTGTTGATCCAATCCTCTGTGGGTCATCTGATTGTGAAGCCAATTCAATTACTCGCAATTTCTAAATACAGCATTAACTCTTTTCCACACAGAATGATAATAGCAAATCTTTCCCTATATCTCTTGATACCACATATATTTTAATGTTAATTTTATCTGGATGAAGTTGCAAGTCACACATATTTTCTATAGCTTCTAATGCAATTACATCCAGATGTAATAAAATAGTTAATATTTAACTATGTTGTGTGATGTGTTCTAAATTTTGGTACCAAGCATTCATAGTTATCCATGACACATGTTATCAGAATATAATAATAATAATAATAATCTTTATGGTCATTGTACTAAAATTACAATGAAATTGGTTCAGTGAAATAACAGCTTGTTTTCAAATCCAGCCACTTTCATGCTGTCAGTGACTGACAAGACAATGGTTCCTAAAAAGATTAGAACTTGAGAAGTTCCACAAGGCATCTTAATGATTGGGAAAAAATAATTCCACTTGTCACTGACCCTGATAAAAGAATTAGAAAAATACATTTTGATCCAATTAATTTTTTTAAAAATCACAATTGGACAAAAAGTGGTCCAAAAATATCTGTAATTACGTTGTGACTAGAAAATTCTGGAGGATGCCTCTTTACCTACTTCTATATCAAAGGTGGCCAACCTGCAGCTCTTTAACATATGTCTGCTCCTAAGGACATTCTCAGAGTTCCTCAGTATTGAATGGCTGAAACTGAGTAACAAAACATGTGACTTAAAGTAACATAAAGGTTTGCTTGATTTTGGATGAACTAAGCATAGATGTGTTAACTAAAGTGTCAGTCCTCTCCTCCTCTACTTAGTGGCATCATCATTTAATCCTGGAGGCCTTCAGAGGTCAAAATAATGAAATAAGTAATGTGTGGCTGCTCAACTAGTTGCCAGTCCCTGCAATAAGCTAGTAAGATTGCCTCCATTTAATTTAAAGGATGTAGCTGATTGAAATTATGAATTATTTATACAGCCTTACCAACTGATTATTGTGAGTACTTTTAAGATGGATATGAGGACTGTTTAGTAGTAGACATGGATATGTAGACCGTTTAGCAGAAGAAGCATCCATCTACTGGGTTCTCGGCAAGCTTCAGTTCTTTTCCGATCCCTATATATATTTCCATTTCATTGAGAAAGCTCAGCTGGAGGGAAAGGGGCAGCTTTCTGAGTCAGTGGAAATTGTTACCGTTCATCTGCATACAAAAGGCTGAATAGAGAGGCACTGAGGTGAAAGAGGTCATACACCCAGATGGATTTTTAATTCCAAGAGGAAAATAACACCACACTCTCTAGTGATAACTGAGGCTTTCTTCTCAATTCTGACCAAAATATGATTTTCTTCCTCTTTCGTGCAGTGAAAGAGAAGCAAATTATACAGAACTGCATTCTGCAGAATAATAAAGTTTCAAACTCCCAGAAGCCAGTGTAATTACTAAAAAGCAGGAAATACAGTTTTGGTTTGTATCTAATCACAATGCCATTTAGAGTACAATAGAAGAGGATCTTGAGGTCTTGGGATGTGAGCTGGCCTTTGCTGACAGCCTCAACTCTCAGCAGGACTTAAGCATTCACAAAGAGAACTGGTGGTTCTTTTTAGCTGTTGACTTTTATACTAGATCTAGAAATCAATCCAAAAGAATCTGTCTGTGTTTTCAAAACTGAACTTTATGACACATAATTCTCACCCCTGACCTGTTGTTTTCACCAGCAGATGTTTTGGTGGCTTGCCTAAGCTGCCCTGACTTTTTCCTTTTCTTTCAAATAAAAGCCTAACTTCCTTTCACTGGAATAAGCCCATTTGGAAGGAGTTAGTAAATATTAGTCGTAGAAGGCCATGAATTCATATAAAGTTCAAGATTTTTTTTAAAATTGCTTTCCTAGAACTGTAAGATTGCTAGTTTATGAAATACAGAAGAAAACTATATATTTCTTTGAGCTAACCTTCCCATGACATTCTGAAACCAAACAAAGCATCTTTAGCTTCTTAAAGATTATTATTACAGTCCACTTCATTGGGTTCATGGTGGAGTCAAATATGTTTTTATTATTTCTTTGATTCCTAGAGCTACCTACCTCAACAAATAACACGGTAACTTCAAATGTTTACACAAATTGTTGTAAATTAAGGACTACCTATATTACCTTTCCATCTTCAAGCAGGGAATATTAAATCATGTAACTAAAAATTCATTCTGCTGGCCCATCCAGTTTCCTAAATATAAAAAACTATTATTATTTTTATTGAACATGGGGAAAATTCATGCTTGCCTTACACTGATACCCAGAGAGGTTTGCTCAATGACAATTTTGAAGGTCTCTTGCTGATTTGGCATTGCCGTCTTTATTTTTATTTTTCATGGTTTAATACTGTATTTCTGGGAGGAGGGAGATTGAACTACGGCTATTGCATTTTTTCTATGTAAGCCACCAAAACTCTTTTGATTGTGGGGGCATAGAAATAAATTTAATAAACAAATAATAGTACAATATACGATTACACCAACATAAATTAATCTTAATATACTTAATACGTCGCACCAACTCAGCCAAAAAGTTCCTCAGGTTTGAAAGTTGTCACTCCCGCTCAGATGTTATTAGGAGACTTTAATTTAAACTAGGACTCTGATTGAAATACTCCTAGCGGGCCTTTATGATCACTTGATTAATGATAATTTATAATTAACAAATTCCCAAGGGAGCTATTCTCAGTTTGGTCATCTAGCTCCTACCTGAGGGGGAAAAAAACCAATCTGCTCAGTTCCAAAATGAGCAAAGAAGGCCACTTGACCATTTTTACATGCAAATACATGAGAATATAATTAGTAACATGAGAAACATCTGGGAGGCATCTGGCCTTTGAGTCATCAGATCCTTTGGTGACTGGAAATCACTCTTGTTCACAGGTCTCATTCTCGGTTTGGTTCGCCTCTGGCACTTAACCACTTTAAACTAAGTGCAACTGTTTTGTCCTAAGCAGGAGCTGAGAGGATTCGGCTGGTCCAATCAGCACAACTAAAGCATGAAATGAGAAAACCGAATGAGAGAGAAAGAAAAGCAATGCTCTCCCCCAGTCCTCTCCTGGAAAGCCTCTGCATTAATATGTGCTTAGTTAGACCCACAAACACTTTGTTTGTATCTCTCTTCACAACTCCCCTCCCTTCTTCAATGCCCCTCTTCCTCCTCCTCCTCCTCCTCCTTCCTCCTTGCAGACAAAGTTCTTGAATCAGCAGATTGTGAGCTCAAGAGAAGTAAAGAGCTATCGAGGGACAGACTCTGATAGCATTACAGGCATACGTGGAGCCATTTTCTGTGGCGAATCGTTGAGTTCTACCTGGTTATCTCCTGCCTTGCACATCACTTCCAAATGACATGCTCTCAGTTTGGGCAAAAATGAGACTTTTTAAAAATAGCTGGGATTTCAATAATATGTGACGAAAGAATGAGATTACTTTCTGAGAGGAGAGAAGGAGGGGGGGGGAGGGAGAAAGAGGGAATAAGGAGAAGAAGACTAAATTCTCTGCTCTTTCTGGAGTTCCCTGAGCAAGAATTCTGTTAAAGGCAGAAACTCCTAAAATTCTAAAAGAAACAAAGTTGAGTTGCTTTTCAAGTTGCCTTTTAGTTGTACTTCAAAGTGAGCCAAAAGGCCTGTTCTTGTTGCATTACTCTAAAGCAGGGGTCTGCAAAGTCGGCTCTTTTAAGACTGGTGGACTTCAACTCCCAGAATTCCCCAGCCCCAGTTCTCTGGCTGGGGAACTCTGGGAATTGAAGTCCACCAGTCTTAAAAGAGCCGACTTTGCAGACCCCTGCTCTAAAGGAAGATCCAAGGAGGTCCAAAAAAAGATTGGTTTTAGCAATAGCAATATCATTTCTTCTTTTTTAAACTCTCAAGCCCCAACACTAGATGGTCCTTGTAACTTAGTTTTCTGTTTTGCTTTGTTTTTTGTTCCAATGCCTTAGGTTTCCAAAAGTGGGTTAATATATATCAATTATTTTAAATCAAAACATCAAAAGTAAACATCATGACCTCAGCTAATACATTGCCACATTCCCTTTCTATAATCCTTGAGTTGTTCTGTCCCTAAAATTAAAAGCACATCTCCCCATCATATTACGCACAAAATAGATCTTTAAAATGTAGCATAAAAACTAAAATAAGTATATCAAGAAAAATGTAAAAAGAAAGAAAACTTTCCCAATATTTCCTGAAACCCATCCTATGAAGAGTGGCCCCCAACTTTGAGGTCCTCAACTTTTCAAAATTATTAAAGGTGGCTTTTGCTAAGCAATGTATATGCCATTTTTATTTGTCCATACAAACAGTATATTACATAGGACTGTTCCTTATCCAAGAAAGGATGTAGAAAATAAAGTTCAAAGTAATTTTAGTGGTGGGAGTGAGTCCTAAGTTGGGAGAATGTCTTCAGCAGATTCCAGGAACAACATTATAGTTCTCTGTCAAGAAAAGTACAGTGTTAGGAACAGCTAAGATAATGTACAGAACCTTTATTTATTTATTTATTATTTATTTATTAATTAGACTTATTAACCCCCCCCCCTCTCCCTGAAGGGACTCGGGACGGTGCACAGGAAATTTAAAAAACATATAAATATAACAATAATAAATAATTAAAACTATATTAAATACTAACACCCTGTGCTAAAATATACCCCTTCAACCCCCAAGTCTCTAGTAGAGGAATTGAAATTGAGGAATACACATACTACCCATTGGGTGAGAGGGGACACACACATACATAAAGAGAGAGAGACAGACAGAGAGAGAGAGAGAGAATTTGGAATTGTCACCTGACAAGTACAACATGATCTTGATTTGGTTGCTATTTCCCATCTTGTTATGATATGAGGTAAAAAGTATTGACCACAGTCCCAGGTTCATCATGGAATCTATTCCAATTTCCATCTCGAAAACAGGGCTACCAATCAACTCAATCATCCTATCTGCTCTTAAGTCTGAATGAATCATTTGGAAAGGTGCTTCAGTTTGGCAGCAATCCGAATGGTGTGTATACTAGGTGTGGCACAGTGGTTAGAGTGCAGTACAGCAAGCTACTTCAGCTTTCTGCTAGCTGCAGTTCGGCAGTTTAAATCTCACTGGCTCAAGATTGACTTAGTCTTCCATACTTCCGAGGTGGGTAAAATGAGGACCCAGATTGTTGGGGGAAATATGCTGTCTCTGTAAACCGCTTAGAGAGGGCTGTAAAAAGCACTATGAAGCAGTATATAAGTCTAAGTGCTGTTCTGAAACAAGCATGTCAAGCCTTGGTGGATAAGATTATCATAGCTTTCCAAACAGGGAATACAGAGGGACAACTTTGTCATTCCCTTAATAATTAGCTTATGTCTGTGTGATGCCAATCTGTGATACATCATTTGGGGAACAACACTGGAGGGCCATTTTTTTTTTCTCCTTTCAGCCCCAAACTGAAAAGGCTGCATATGTATATATGTGTGTGCTCTTTTTGATAGCATGCTTAATAACATCTCTGTTCCTGCATCCCAATATCTAGGAAAGAAGGAACAGAGACAGCAGGTGAGAGAGAATGAAAACAGCCTCTCTCAAGAGTCAGATGCAATCACCCATTTTCCACAGTGAGTTGCCTGCTGTCTGTGTCAGGGAACAATCTGACGAAGTGCGCTAGATGAAATTTTGCTGGCTTCTGTCTTTAGATAAGAATGCTATCACTGACTCAACATATTTTATGTATAACATACCAGCTGCAAAGAGCACTCAGTCATCAGGCTTCTTTAAATATAGTTGATGGTATCTGAAAAACCAGTTAACATGTTGCAGCTCGATGCAGGACATTTTCACATCCAATCACCATGTTATGAAGGCCACCATGCCTTTCATCATCAGATAGATCTGTCCACAGATCTGCCCATCCAAAGTATATGTAGCACTAAAAGAATGTGGACAAGAATACACATTTTAAATTCATACACATGTACAAATATCACTTCTTGAATTTCAGATATAGAATACTAAAATATTTCCTTTTGGATTAGTTATGCAAAGCTTTCTATTTATATTAGTTACAGAAAGTTACTGTATTGCTTTTCAGTATTTCTGATTGACCCTTGACATTGTTTTAGTTAATACTGCTGTTGCTAACCAACATTTCATATGCAAGGAACTAGAACATTAGACAAAAAGCATAGATCCAAGAGTTTATAAATAATCAAATTTACTGTATAGAAAAAATACTTTTAGGAATTATTGCTGAACTATTTCCCCCCTACATTTTTTTAACTGATACTATTACCAATTGCTTTATTTTCCACTCAGCCAAAAGGAATATGCATAATAGTTTTTTGTCATGTAGCCAAGAATCCTACATTCTATCTTTGTAACATTTTCCCTCCTGATTTGAATAAATATTTTTTGCATCTTACTTTTCCTATGAAGCAGTAATGGTATTCTATTTTCTTCACTACTGGTTCATAGCGGGAACGCATGCATGTCTGGGCATGTGCAGAAGGTCTTTGATGATGTCTGGGTGGGTGGAGCCTTGGGCCGTCGCCACTACCGGTTCACCCAAACCGGTATGAACCGGCAGTATACCACCCCTGCCATGAAGATAATGTAAATGGATAATATTTCATGTATCTGATGCTGGATTAGAATAATCCAAAACAGAGTACTGTGCATTAACTTTCCTTTAAAGTTTTTGCTCAATTTAAGAATTTTAGTAGAAATGGAGAAGGGTTTAGTGGTTACCTAAAGTGCATAGGAGTACAGAAGAAGACAGTAATCTATAGGAAGAAGATGGCATATTTGCAATCAAATAAATGAAAACAATTGTGGTATCTTTCTGGATACAAGTCTGGAATGTTTTGTAAATTCAGTAGGATTCTGCAGTCCTGAAGACAAAAGACAATTTCAATTGATCTGTGATAAAGCAAACAAACAAATGAATACAATTCTATTTAAATGTCCATCTAAAGCAAATTAAAATTAAGTGACTGGGTCTTTGTACAACCTATGGACAGTTGAGTGGTCAAATAAAATATTATAGTCATTATCATGTTGTTTTTATACTAGGAATAATTTTTTTTCTTCGGTTTATATTTTCTGCAGATGTGGCAACCTCAAAGTATGATCAGGGAAAGCCCCAAGCTTCAGTTGAGATCAAGTCTCAACTGTACTCTTTTATGTTGTCATATTTAAAAAGGGTCTAATCATGAACTTTCAGACAAAATTGCTGCATAAAGGTTAATTAAGGTGGTATCTCTAACCATTTTTCTTTTTAAATTAAGATTTTGTACCAAGCTAAGCTAAGAAACAAAAAGAGACAAAAGCTTTCTGTAATACAAACAAAAGTGAGAACGAATGGAGAGGACTCTGAAGTTGGAACCTGCAATGCTGGTGGGTGAAAACAAATTGGCACATACTTGCAGCAAATGCAAGGTATATAAAGAAAAAGTCAAGAGGATTGGAGCAGTGAGCATACTTCAACTGATGAGAACTGGGGTATAACTGCCTCCATGAGGGTGTCCTCAAACAAAGGAAATGTGGCAGTGAAAATTGACAGGTTTTCAAGCTTCTTGGCATTGCTTAAAAGAACCTCTGTAGTTCTTGACCCTGAGAGATGCGCTAGCTAGTTTAGTTGCCATGTAGAGTATGTAGATTTTTAACCGCTTTGTCAGGAGAAGCACGTCTACACACACGGCAACTAAACCAGATATTGCACCTCTTATGGTCAAGAACTTTAGAAGTTCTTTTAAGAAATGCCATATAATAAATAAAAAACAATGAGAAAATATAAAGTTTTGTAACTTCAAACAAAGGAAATGCTTCCCACAGGGATTCAGCCTTTTTGGCATTCTTCTCACATCCAGCTTGATGAAACATGTAGACCCTCCACCAAACCATTTGTACAAGGCGTAGCTTCACATCATCACCACCATCCATCCTATCTCCAGTTTGCTGGTGAAGCAGCTTGAAGCTGCTGATAGGTACTGGCATACAGATAGAGTTATCCTGGCTATTTTGGTAAAAGACCTTTCATTCAAACATATTTGGACAGATGAGTGGTGTGCAGGGGTCAGCACACCATCTGGCTTTCCCACTGAACCCCCATTCTCTGCAGTCCTGGCCATCTTGCTGAAGTGGTGAAAAAGACTAAGTATCTCATGTGTGCAGCCTAGTTCTTCTTAATTTTTGCAGTTTAAACATGGAGATATTGACTGAATGTGGGTGTTTAAAGAGATCAGTATTTCCACCGGGACCTAAAAATAAGAGCTCCAGGGGATTTGTGAGGTCATTTACCACCTTCAATGTGTACAAGTTCCATTATGGTTCTATGGCTAATATTCCTATGGCTAGAACTTTTTAAAAATAATTTAATGATTTCGAGCTCATGGAAAAAGAAGGACTATTCCAGCATCAAATCTCCTTAATTTTAAGGAAATTTTCAGTTATAGATCTGCTTCTTCCAAAATTAGTTTTGGAAAAGGGAAAGCCATATGGGAAGACAGATTGCCTGCTCCCTAAGTGACATGTCTGGCCTCTCATGGTAACATGGGGCATTCCCAGATGATGCAGGAGCTTCTGGTTTGGGCAAAATTAAAGGCCCACTCGTAAAGGAAGGCAGAATTAAGAAAATAATGGAAATGAGAGCTCGAGCTACTGCACCATATGTTCAGGAGATTGACTGGTAGACAGCTTTCCTGCTTTGAGATTACTATGAGTTGGAAGGGGAGAGGTGGCAGGCAAGCTACCAATTTCTGTCTCAAAACTACCTTACATTCCACTGTGTGAGACCACTATTGACCCCCTTGAAGTCACCAGGTTCAATTAGGAATAAAATAAAATAAAAGGCAATAAAAAAACATATCCACTGTTAAATGAGGAAAGCCAGCTATCTGGCAGCATTAAAAAGGATGGTTGACTGTTTTATTGCTTTGAAGTTAAATAACACTGGACTGGCTGGACAAATTATAACACAATGTAATCACTTCATTTGTTTATTTGTTGATTTTTCCCATCAACCAATTGAAGAAAATAGAATAGTATTTTTTTTTAATCTGCTGCATTTCAAAGCAGCAACTCCTTGCATTCTAGGCTCTTAGCCACTGTGCTTTTCAATGGTAAAGGAAAAACCTAGAAGTTGCAACAGAGTAAAACATTCTAGCTAGCAAGAAAGAAGTTGTTATTTTAAAAGTTGTTGATATGTGTGATTACATATATGTTACTTTTGATGCTATACCTATATATATAAAACTGCAGATTTCCTTAATGTTGAGGAGCTCTGACACTTGAATAACCAATTTTTGATTTAAAAAATCAATTGGGGAAGCTAGATTCATGTAATGACCACAGTGCTTCATTAAACAACTACCTGTATGTTAAAAAATATCCATGCTTTCCAATACATCCAAATGAACAAACCTGGGGAAACTATAGACATATTTGTATCGAAATATGTGTAGGAAAAAAACAAAGTAATAGCACTGCTGGTGTCTACTATAGCCAACACAGCCAAGAAGAAAATATGGATTATGCTTTTCAAAAGCAAATTGCAATTCTTTCAATGATTCCAAAATCTGTTAAGAGAGATATTGTCCAGTCCTTCAAGGAAGTTCCTAACTAATCTTACTGACAACTCTCAGAGTTGCAAAACTCTCAGCAAAAGGATCATTTATCCTTGACATGACATTTATCAGTTAGATCAGAGGTTCCCAAACTTGGCAACTTTTAAGACTTGTAGACTTCAACTCCTAGAAATCTCCAGCCAGCTCTGCTGGCTGGAGAATTCTGGGAGTTGAAGTCCACAAGTCTTAAAGTTGCCAAGTTTGGGAACCTCTGATTTAGATCAAAGAAACTGAAGTAGTAGAAGTATAGGTGAAGGTGACCCTTAATTATGAGTTCTTGATTTTAAAAATTTTAAAGAAAAGTTGAGTATATCTCAGATTTAAAATAAACCAATAAACTGGAGGATTAACTTCTGGAAAAATGCTCTGCTACATTCACAGGGGTTAAACTGGCATGGTCCAGAAGAGGAATGAGATGTTCTAGAATTCTTTAGAATGTTTATTCTGTGAAGAGACTACTTAAGAGCATTACATTATAGAACAAGTAATGGGGAAAGCAATTCACAGTGGGTGCAATATCTTTTAAAAGAAGATACTGAAAAGAAAACTGCAAACAATTCCAGTAGGAAAAAATGAAGACAGGAAAAAAGACAGTATGGCCATGCAAAAGAAAGTGTAGTGCAGATATGCAAACAAATAAAAAAGGATGCACAAAAGAGATGGAATGATGATTAACTCACCAATGAGGAGTACTTACAGATTATTCAGATCTGTAGAGAAGGTGTCAAGAAAACTTAAACTCAGAATCAACTAAGCATGGTGGAGGATGCTTAAAATAACAATATGGGCTTTTTAAAATAAGTGGTTTTTATTTTTTTTAAAAAAGAGTTGCTTACTTTCTGAAGATACAAATACTAACAAATAAAAAGAAAAGGCAGAGTTACTCATCTCCTACTTCATCAGACATTAGTAATTGGATTTGTTCAGATCCAATATTATTTTTTGACTAGGTAACTTTGTCAGTAAATTGTGGTCATGGTGGATACATGTCCTCACTTCAGCAAAGCATTTGACAATATTTCTCATAATATTAATAAGATAAATAATTGGGCCAGATGGTATAGTAATTCAAGTGGATACATGACTGGTTTAGAAATCATTCTCAAACAATATTCTAAATTAATTTTTCTCAAACCGGAATGAAGCATTAAATGAGCTGACATAAGGTCCAATCTTAAGTCCTGTTCTCTTCAATATTTTAATTAATTTTCTTTTAAGAGGAAAGCATAATACTTTTTAACTCTACAAAAGATACAAAATTGATTAGGACAGTTATTGTTTGCCACCTAGAGTACTTTGTGTGAGATGGGCATTCATATAAATTAGACAAATACATGAAATGCTGGGAAACAAATAGAAACAAATAAAATAGAAAATTGGTTGCAAATAACAATGACATTTAACAGAGTTGAATGCAAAATTCTTCATTAGAAAAAAGAAACAAAGGCACAAGTATAGAATAGAATATAGCCTGGAAAGATTATTAGGCTGGTAATAGCACTTGTAAAATTATCTTGAAGTAGTAATTGATTACAAACTGTAAATAAACCAGCAGTCCGATATGACTTCAAAAAGACAATTACAGCTTTAGACATATCAACAGAACTATAAATTCCATATCATAGGAAGCAATTGTTCCACTTTTTGTTTTCATTACATTCCTTGAAATTATATAGTAATACATTTTCTGTAAAAATCATGGTTCAAAACAGTTAGTGATGAATTTTGTTCTGGATGCCTGCAAGTCTAAGGCTTTTCCATATGATCAGTCAAAATATGATTCCATTACATTTATTTTTATGTGAGCCTAAAGTTTGGAATAGCATGAATGGGCAGCCTGATAATCACTAAAGAAACTCAAAGGAAGCCATCCATTGACTCTTAGTCCTAGCTTTTAATGGAAGATCCCAATGAGAATAATCAGAGTACCATATATCAGGACACTGCTAAAAAAACCTGTTAGTCTCTTAGAATATCATATACTGTCCCTGTAATAAGCATTCCATACAATAATAGAGGGGGAAAGTCTGTATCCTAAAAATACCAAAAAGCAAACATAACTATCTAGAAAATAGAACCTCTTTACTAGAGTTACGCAACAATAAAGCAGTGCAAATATTACCAGCATTAATAGAAGGATGGTAATATTACCAGCATTAATAGAAGGATGGTAGGCTATGACAGGTGAGAAGAAAAGTTCTGTAGAATTCATTAGTCTTTGGAGGCAGATGGGCCTATCTGACACATTCCGAATATCCATGAATACTTAGAGAAAGTGGTTGCTTCTGTACACAAGAGTAGTTACAAATCATCAACTCATTAGAAGGCAAATTAGAATATTCTATGTAACATTCTCTAGCCTGTAAGAATACATTCCAGCTTACCTTTAAATTTCTTTTGAGCAGCTGGTCATATTTGAATAAAAGCATTTAACTGGAACATTTCTATTCCAAGACCACCTGTGGACCCAATGTGGCATATATGATCATTCTTGGCAATAAAGGTGGGTCTGGAGATTGCTGCTTTGCAGCATCTTACCTTCCTTTTATTAATTCTTTTATTCATATCGTTTTAAATAAAAACAATGCTTTCTAAATTTAAAAAGTGGAGAGAATTAAATGATCTGGTAGAAATGAATGGAGGTGCCTCCTGTGCCAATGGTGGGCATAGGATCATCTAGCCCTAAAGGACATGAAATATATTAAATCAGACACTCTTGTTCTCTAGAATTTATCCTAATAGAATATAGGAGGACTGTTTTCTCCCAGTTCTTTTTCTTTCCCACTATCTGCCCCTGAAAGGCCATTCAAGATAACTACCTCTTGGACTAAAAAGAACCCCAGCCATTGTGGTTAAAAGAAGGGAGGAGTGAAAATGTTCATCAAACTCTTTTTTCATCTCAGATTTTCCTACTCACTCCTAGAGTTTGTTCTGCATCTTTGCCTCAGCCTGCCTCTATTTTTAGCCTTTATTTCTCTGACCTATAGTGCTTGTACAGAATCCAGACTTAAATGTCCATGTTGATAAAAGATACGGAAATAATTTCTTTATTGCTCATATATTACAATTTAGTAATCTTTGGTATCTGTGTGGATGCTATGAGAGAGGGAATGTTGTGGGAGATCTGCCCAAGTTCATTCTCTTGTCAAGAGGATAGTGCAGAAATAGAAGGTTGCACAAGCCTAACTTGATCCAGGAAAGCAAATCTTGGTATTTACATTTATTGATGGTCTTTCTGAGTTGCTACACATCAATTAAAGTTCAAAATCAAATGGATAGTATGACATCTGTTACTGTATTGTGTTCTTCTTCATCCACCCACTTCAAAACAAAACAAAGTAAGTTTCTCTTTAAACAAAGGAGGTTAAGAAGACACAGCATGAGAATAAAGTTGCTTCATATTTTGCAGGAATTAACCATTCAATTGAAATTAATTCCAAGGTGTGGGTTAAATTTTTCCTTTGGAGTGAAATTTTTGAAAGATGACAAAGTGATATGCCAACAGGGGCAAATACTCAGTAATCCTTCAAACTATTTGATTTCATATTTGTTGATATAATTGTACAAACATTCCCCTAGAAAGGCATGAATTCAAGACTTTGTGTTATATGGTATATTCTTTATCTAAAAATTTACATTTCAAGGAAAGCTGCTTGGTGTTCAACAAGAAAATACCTTGTCATTCCTCCAATCTTTCAATGCTTTTCTCAGGAAGTAAACAATAGTACTCTGCACACATTTAAAGGGAATCTTTCATGTTCACCTTAGTATGGGGATAGAAGAAAGTGATTGGTCACAACTAACCCCCCATGAATTATATGTGGAGAGGGCGCGCAATTTGGGTGTCCTCCTGGATTCCCGGCTGTCCATGGAGGACCATGTTGCGCCCCTTACTGGACCGGGATGCCCTTCGCACAGTCACTCAAGCTCTCGTGACGTCCCGACTCGACTACTGTAATGCTCTCTACATGGGGCTTCCCTTGAGGTGCACCCGAAAGCTACAGCTAGTCCAAAACGCAGCCGCGCGGGTGATTATGGGAGCCACCAGATGCTCCCACATAACACCGATCCTGCGCGAGCTGCATTGGCTTCCTGTGGCCTTTCGGGTGCGCTTCAAGGTTCTGACGACCATCTTTAAAATGCTCCATGGCTCGGGGCCTAGTTATATGTGAGACCGTCTCCTGCCCCATACATCCCTTAGACCGATACGCTCCCACAGAGAGGGCCTCCTCAGGGTGCCGTCGGCCGGACAATGCTGACTGGCGACACCCAGGGGAAGAGCCTTCTCTGTGGCGGGCCCAGCCCTCTGGAATGACCTACCCCCTGAACTACGCACCATCACCGACCTCCGCCTCTTCCGCCAATGTCTAAAGACATATTTGTTCCATCAAGCCGGCCTAGCCTAACCTCCCATGGGGACTTTTAGGAAGTTTTTAAATTGGGTTTTAAATTTGGTTTTAGCACAGGTGGGAGTGTTTAATATTTATTTTAAATTATATATTTATTTTTTGTACTTCATATGTTTTTTAAATTTCCTGTGCGCCGCCCTGGGTCCTCCATGGAGAAGGGCGGGATATAAATTCGAATATAAATAAATAAATAAATATAAAATATGGATGTAATTCCCAACCATGCCAATGGAGCTTACTTCCATGTTGGGCATTCTGGATCTAAATGCTAATGCTGAATCATACACAGAGACTCGGAGAATCTTCATTGTTTCTTTGAAGAAGCGATTGTATTTAACCACAATATTAATACTAATAATTAAAGAGCAGATCTTTGCTCTGTAGGGGCAGCTGTGCTATGCCAGGAAGGGACGTATGTGTGAAAGGACAAGGGATGGGGGTGGGGAGATGGATGCTTTTATAAAGATCAGCAGTTCTCTGTGCTTTTATCCCAGCAAAGATTACATTTCACTCCCAGGGGCCTCTGCTGCCTCAGATCCTTTTCAGACTCTGTTGCTGTGGCACAGTAGATAGTTTTGGGTGTCCTTTCATTTTTTTTTCTTGACAGTATTAAATATATGCCCCAGTGAGCCATAAATCAGCAGTTTATCAGAAAATAAATCATATCTGTAATAAGGGACCACTTCCTTTTAATTGGACAGTGCATTAAATTAAACAGATATACTTCCTCAAAGAATACAAAAATGTGTCAGCTAGACTTCTTTAGTGAATTTTAATTTTCAACCACCATTTCTTTCAAAGAAAGGCTTCTTCCAATTGCCAACCATGTCCAGCAAAAAAATATATTCCAACTGAATTATTTGCTGACTTTTATAGGTTATTGTATTCCCTCTGCTTTATCTTTTTCCTTGTTCTATAACATAGCTAGTCCTTTCTCTAGGTTTTGAATTCATTTCTGTGCAAATGATTCTCTTTGTGTACAAGTATTTCTGTGACCAAATTCATGTGTTCACATGAAATGGAAATATTTGTAGCCAGGCTGTGTGTAATTATATGTTTGTGATAGAAACTGTGGGAAGACTATGGGATCATAACACATATGTGGAGCATAAAACAGCCACTCTACTTAGCATATAAAGATTCACGTCAGCCAGATAGCTAGTTACAGTATTCCCAATCATGCATTAATGTAATTTCCCCTGTATTATTTTAATGGAAATTTAAATATGCAAAAGGCTTTGCAGCTTTCTAGCTTAACCTGTGTAATTTCTGCCCCCATTTCCAGCACTATTGTTTCAGAAGGAATGAAAGAGCTAAGGCTGTGACTTGTCTGAAGCTCCCATTGTAAGTCTGCTGAGTAACAATGTGAAACTATCTGTTTTAAATCAGGTCTAACATTTGAGAGCTGCTTCATGATTTATTATGAACACACACGTGTGAATCTCAGGCTGAGGTACTCTTCTCTACTGACTTCTGCTACCCTTCTTCTCACTTGAGGTCTAAGTATTAAAAGCTATTGCCTGTACAAAACCATAATGCTTCATTTCCTTTCATTTATTTTATTGACTTACAAAGACATTTAAATGAGAGAAACTGCTTTGTGCAAACCACAGTTAAATTAAACCAGGCCGGTGTTTAATCTTAGCTTGATATTCTAACTTGTTATCTATTTTGTATCCCAACTGCAATCTCCTATACATATAAAATACAAATTTGACTTTTTAATGGAAGCGTTTGACAGCTATGTTTTTAAATAATGGAAAAACAGGTTTTACTCATTTTACTTGCATGGTAAACTTACAGAATAAAATTTTTAAAAAGGTGATGGCAGATGCATTTACGTTGACATTTTGAAATTAAGACCACTAGTTTCACTATATTATTGTTCAGTTATCTTCTATTATTAGCACAGCTCAACTCCTTTTTATTGATCATTTCTTTGAGATGTTGAAAAAATGCTGAGGAAGCTCACTATTATTAAGAGGGAGGTGGAATTATTCTAGAAAATCATTTCTCCTGACATTTTCTAAAGATTGCTCTCCCCGCCCCCAATGAAATCCTTGTGTTGGGATGTATAAATAAGAATTAAAAGCTTGGTGTTTGCCTTGACCATTTGTAACAGGCTTCCCCAATTTGTGACCTTCCAGATACAGTGACACTCCCATGGAGACCCGAAATTCTAGGGACTGATTCATTTATTTATTTATTAAATTTTTATACCGCCCTTCTCCCTTCCAGGACTCAGGGCGGTGTACAGGCGACAATAAAAATCAGTGGTAAAATATAAAATACATAAAATACGTTTAAAAATATATTAAAAGGTTGGCCTGATTCTAAAACCTTAATAAAACCCTACTAAAAACCATTTAAAAACAACGCCAGGCTGGCCGCACAAAATAAATGGGTCCTCAAGGCCCGATGGAAGAGGCGCAGGTCCGTGGTCATGCGTAGGTCGGTGGGTAGGTCATTCCAGAGGGCAGATTGAGGAAAGTTAAATTAGTGAAAATGAAACTGGCATTGAATGAACATATACAGGTTTACTATCCTATCACTCTCTTTCCTTTCAAGGAACAACCTCCCCTGTTTCCCCAAATAAACCAGCAAGAGATTTCTAAGGACATTAAGGAGAATCTGGTCCTGAACAAGAGCAGAAAAAATTCAGAAATGGCACCTCAATAATTTTTTTTTACGTTTCCTCAAAGACAAGTGTTTAATGGTAAAGATTCTTGCTAATTTATTATTAATTTATTAAGGCTTATGTGATTTACAGTATAACAAGAAAGACTTTGAGTGGTTTATATACCACTCCAGAGCAAGAAGGTTAAAAACAGTAAATCATAGCAAAATTTTAAAAAATTCAAAAATCCAATAGACATTTCCAGTAAACGTTTGTGCCAGAGGATTTAACCAAACACAAAACACATCTCACAAATAGGAAGGGATGTCCACTCATAGCAAAATCATTTTGAGGTTGATAATGATAAACAAAGAACCCCATTCCCCACACACGTAGGACATGATACCACCTACTGCATGTATTTAACTTCCCAAGAAATGATATGCAATTCCCAGATATTCAAAGATTGCACACTCTTAAATTTGTGTTTCCAATTGTGGCTATACAGATACTTCAGGAAATCTCACAAGCAAAGCATGAAAACATCTCCCCATAATTCCTTTTTATGTGTTTCCTACAGTCCCTTAAACTCCTCTATGTGTTGTTTCCTTCCTGAAACTAGTGCATCGCTCTAAAATTTTCTGCTTGGCTGTTTCCATAAGCAATGCTAATAGACCTACGTTTCTTCTCAGCTATTTTTGCAGCTCAGCAGAATGGGCTAGGGATGTTCTGTGTGAAATGGGTGGGAGGGGGTGTCTCAGTTTGATAAAGGAAATACGTGTGGAGTGGCTGAAAAGAGGACTTTAGCCTAACTTAAGATGAGGCGTAGCATCCAGAAATTTTGCCAACCCCCACCCCACATGAATTACTCATTTACTATCACAGCACCTCATGCTTTTGAGACAAGCCAAAAAATGAAGGAAACCAAATATATACCAGCATCAATTGTCAGGGTTATAAGGATTTTAAGCAATATGCGTTTTGCCTTCTCCATATATCAATTTCTGGATATTCACTACTTCCTGCTTTACTGCAGTCTCTGTAGTACTGTCTTTACCAAAACGCTTTCTTTGTCCTACCCACTTTATTTTTTCTCTTCCCTGCAAATGCTTGCTTTTCTGCCCACTTCTTCCTTTTTCATTCGCTCTTAATTTTAAATTAATTTGGTACACAGCTAAGCAGAAGCCACAATGAGAGCAACTTGCTTTCCTTAGAGTAGCTCTAAGTTTTTTGTTTAAAGCCTCTCAAAGACTGGGTGGTGGCTGGCTTCTTGCAAATACAGAGGAAAAAATAGATACCATTATCAGCATTTGGCACTAAGAGACTACAGGTTCACTGCACACCTAACAGAACTTCTGGAGATTGCTTATTTTATTAGGTCTAGTCTTCTCTTTATGGAAAAAAAAAAGAGTTACTGCCAGTAAGCTTCAAAAGATACCTTTACTGGGCAGGGGTCCTGTGATCCTTTTTATACTGCTGGGTTTCTATTCCTTTCAGTCCCACCCAATATAATCCCATTCCTACCATTTTATTTTGTGTAGTGCCAGTGTAGTCCCGGTTCCCAGTGGTTTATAACAGTAAGGTAACAATATACAATAAAAGTAAAAAATATAAACATAAAACACAAGAGGTACATCCGTTACATTAAAAATCCATCATTAAATAATGGAGCCATACAAAAGACCATGGTTTCACTGTAAATACAGATCGATAGCATTGGCCTCATTCTTTTCTGAATGCTTTCCAGAAGAGCACAAACTTTTAGAAGGTTTCCCCAAAGGAGCCTAGACTTGTTCCTAAGGGGCTTCTATTCTGCAAAAAAAAACTGGATCCCCCCCCCCCCCCCAAAAAAATATTCTGGCCTTCACCCTTCCATTTCCTTTATGAAAGTAGGATCCCTAACAGTTTTCCTAGGGCAGGGGTCTGCAAAGTTGGCTCTTTTAAGACTGGTGGACTTCAACTCTGGGAGTTGAAGATCCCTGTCCTAGGGTGACTATTGAATGTGTCTGTTCCAGCTGGAAACCTGAAATGAAAGCCATATATAATTTCATGTAGTAAAACAAGTACTTTGAATATACATAGAACCCTATTGGCAAATGCTGCAGGATTGGAGGTACAACTTTAATATGCAAAGAAGATCACTACACATATCCCAAATGCCATTTCTGAGGATATTTCAAAAGCAGCTGCATGTAAAGTATACTGCAGTGGTCCAAGCAAGTAGTAGATTAACCACTGTAAGATCTTCCTGCTGCAGGAAGGGCTCTACTGGCCATGGCTTCCACTTGCCTATCCAGCAGTAACTTTAACTCCAAGATAATCACAATTCATGGACCTGTTCCCTTACAGATAATCCTTCTCCATCAGGTGTTAACATTTTAGCTAACAAAGAAGCAGAATAAACAAACAGCAACTTTGTCTTGTTAGAGTTTGTTCCAGCCAGGACTCAATAGCCTCCAAACTTAGGGCAACACTTCACCTGACTTCACATGACTCAAGTGGTATGGTATTATCCAGTATGCTTGAGATTATTACACTCTGAATTGATGGGCTGCTTCTCCAGTGATTTCATGCAAATACTAATAAGTAGCATCAAACTCCATGACAGATTCAGAAGTATACAATGGTTGATGGCATTGAGATATCTAATAAGATTATGAAGGATAAAGGTAAAAGGTAAAGGTTCCCCTCACACATAAGTGCTAGTCTTTCCGAGGGTGGTGGTCATTTCTGTTTCAAAGCAGAAGAGCCAGCACTGTCCAAAGACATCTCCAAGGTCATGTGGCTGGCTTGACTAAATGCCGAAGGTGCATGAAATGCTGTTACCTTCTCACCAAAGGTGGCTGCTGTTTTCTACTTGCATTTTTACATGCTTTCAAGCTGCTAGGTTGGCAGAAGCTGGGACAAGTAATGGGAGCTCTTATGGCGCTGGGGATTTGGACCACTAAACTGCCAACCGTTCTTATCGACAAGCTCAGCATCTTAACCACTGAGCCACCACATCCCTCTGTGCAGAATACACTACCCCATCTAGATTTCTATAAAGATCATTCAACAGGCAACTAGTTGTGTCCCATGATATAAACACACACCTGAACACTAACTGAAAAGGGTATAGATAATCAACTTCTAGAATATTAGGAAGCTGGACATTGAGCAATAATTGTCAAGTATAACCTATTCAAGGAGGACTTCTTTAAAAACTAAATATTACAATCAATCATACTCACCTATAGTCCCAGGTTGCAGAAGTCATGCTAGAAAGCAGTGTGTCCAATTCACCAAAGTCCACAGTCCAGACAAAGGGTCAGATAACATGGTAAAATGCTATTCCACTCATCCCAACCTCTGAAAAAATAAGAGTTGAATCTCAATTACATTAATGCAGTGCAAAATAGTCATAATGACTATGTGGAAATCTACTTGTTCATTCTTCCCCAAAAGGAATTTGGTCACACTTTGAACAAACCCATAAACTGACCAGTCTACTTCTACAATAATGAAAAGAGATATTGCTGCTTCTGTGACTTTACCTACCAAAGTGTAGCCTCAAATCTGGATCTATACTTGCCATTAGACAAGTTAATATTTTACTTTCTGTACCAGTACTTTAGGTATTCCTCCCATAACTTCATCTTCTAATGATCCTCAGTAAACCAAAGAGATACGATTAGCCAAGCGAGAGAGACAGCCTGGGAACAATCAGATTAAGAGCCCAAGTCACCCAAGTAAAAAATGCTAGTGGAGACTTCCTTCCGGTTTCCCGGAGGCGACGGTCGAGTCTTGGACTCGTCCGCCGTTTTGTTTCTTTTACTGCCCCCAAAGGGGCAGGGAATTCCTTCCAAAGGAATCCTGCCGTACGGTCAGCTTGCTGGGATTCCCCCGTCCTGACAGCGGTCAGGGGGGTCCTTGTCTTTGACCCAGGAGTAAGAGAACATGCTGCGGGGGGCTTGGTTCCCTTCGCTGACGGAGGATCGGAATATTTAATGCTTCGAGAGAGAGCTGATTTGTTGGAGTCGGAGGCTTGGCTGAGACTCTTGGCTTCAAAGTGGATTGTGAGTGACTTTCTCCTTTTGCTTGCAACTTTTGCTTAACAAGGTGATGGAGGGGGGAGTTTTTGAAACCCTCCCTCGGAACGGAAGACAAGCGGCGTTTTGAATTTACTTCTCCGGCTGGAGAACGCATAGAAACCTGCATTCAAATTTTTTCTAACGATGAGTTAAAGTCCTTCTGGAACGATTGTGATACATTGACTCGAAGTCTGGCAACTAAGAAACAACTTTTCACTTTGTTGATTCCCGGTGGCTCCCAGATGAGCAGGGAAGATGGCGTTCCTTTGTTCTTCTGAGACACTAATTACGGATGATTGCTGACATTCTCCTGTGAACGGGACTGCCTCTCCTTTCTTTTACTTATGATTGTTTTTAATTGATTAATTGATCCTTTCCCTAAAGTGCCTTCTTTTTTTTTACATGATTGTTACAATTTGGATTCTCTCAGGACTTTGATTCGGTAACAACAACACCTTTGTTTATTGGACCTTGCTCTTTCCTGCTCCGCTAACACCTCTCCAGCAGGCGCCATCTTACTGACACAGACATACACTTTTCACCATGGCTTCGAAAAAGCAAACCCACCAGCCTAAAATTACTTCGATATCTGAAAAACCTGATACAGATGCTAGACTAACAGCTGTCGAAGAAACTCTTGCAACCTTGATGAGAGAAATTAAAGAAATGAGGCAGGATCAAATCAGTTCTAAATTAGAACTTTTGGAGGTACAGAAGAAATTAATGGAAAATTCACAAAAGACTGATGTGCTGGAGGTGGGGTTGGATGGGGCAAAGGGGGAGCTTAAAAGTATTAATAATGAAATTGGTGATTTGACTGGTTTCAGAACATTCCTGAGGAGAGTGGGGAAGATTTACTTGATTTATGTATGAAGACTCGGAGGGAGTCAACGACCTCGACAAAAAAGTTCTCAAAATGTCTTTTCACAACTTACCCTTTACCTTATTTGTAAAAAATTTATAAAACCCAATAAAACTTTTTTCATTAAAAAAAATGCTAGTGGAAAATTCTCCAATAACCTTCAAAACCCATTCACTTCCATAAGAAAATTGAGATGGATCAACCTTATAAACCTATTAATGCTATAGAGATCATGGGTGGCAATTAATTTTATATGGGTCACAAATGATCTAACCACAGCAAACAACAAGGTATGATTCCCTCCATAGCAAGATTTGCTCCAAGACCAAAATCAATCCAACATATGGCCACCAAGGAATATATAGTCAGAGGTTACCTGAAATAACCTCTCTAGCTATGCATTCTGGTACTTTCTGGTCCTTTCCACAGGGCATAAAGATTGAAGTTATCTGCCCCAAAAGTTAAGGCAATTTTCACATGAGCCCCAAGCCACATGAAGTAATCCCATGGCTTCAGGATAGCCAGGTTACCAGCGTGATCCCCAACTGCCCTTTTAGGTTAGGATTTTAATACGGAGACACTCATATGTGTTCCGATATCTCAGAGGGTGCCACAAAGAAGAGGGAGTCAAACTATTCTCCAAGGCACCTGGGGGCAGGACAAGAAGCAATGGGTGGAAACTAATCAAGGAGAGAAGCAACTTAGAACTAAGGAGAAATTTCCTGACAGTTAGAACAATTAACCTCTGGAACAGCTTGCCTCCAGCAGTTGTGAATGCCCCAACCCTGGAAGTCTTTAAAAAGATGTTAGATAGCCATTTGTCTGAAATGGTATAAAGTTCCTGCCCATGCAGGGGGTTGGACTAGAAGACCTACAAGGTCCCTTCCAACTCTGCTATTGTATTGTATTGTATATCTTTCATCTTAAAAATGGAGCCCTGCTCATATATTAAATATCCTTGAACATCAACACCTCCCTTAATTGATACTGATGTTGGTGTAGGACCCCAAATTTTGGATTGAGAAATCTCTGAGGGTAATATTGCCAATTTCATCTGAACAAGTTTTGGAATTATACACCAGGCTTGTTCAGATACCATGTGGTCATGGTTTAATGAGGTCTTATTACACGTAGGCTGGCATTATTTGTATTGCAGTTACTCAAAAGACTATAGAATCCTCATTTGTGTTATATACTTGGATGGTATAGAAATACTTTATACATATTTGCCCATGTGAAGTGGCAATAAGTTGATGGCTCTACATTGATAGGTTGCTCATATAAAAGAGATTTTATCATTTACAACTGTCTCTGAAGATAAAACCATACAGCAGATTAATAATCTATCCCATTCATCTGGAAAAAGCCTTGTGTTTACTCATCCATCCGCACCTTGTCAGATAAATTTATGTAATGTACTTTTATATTCCATTTAGGCAGCTCTGAAGACAAGTAGGAAATCCATGAAATGAACTATTTTCTTTCTTACTTTTTAAGTGAAAAATGGCCTTGATTTCTGCTCTTCTAGACTTCTTTCTCAGATTCTTCAGCCATTGTCAACAAGCATAGTTAACAAGCAAAACCAAATCGTCATTTCCCCACCACCACACACACACACAAAATACCTTATTCCCAAATTCCCAATTTCAGCATAGGTTATAGAAGTGATAACCTTTGACTAAGCACTTACAGACCTGATATCATTTTAGAGCTACGTCTGACTGCAAATGCACGGAATTGCTGACATCACCCATGGGTTTCCAGACTTCCAACTTTTCCATCTCACAATCTGTCTATATGTTTTGGGATTATTTCCTTCTGTTCTCAATGGCAATTTTCCAAGCAAAATCTCACTGGATTGTGTTCAGTCTCTGAGTCTAATCTTTTCTATTCCCTATGGATGATTTATCGCGCCTGACTGGTACTGCCCTTGGTGACGGAAGCTGATAACTGTTGATTTGCTGCAAGAAAGGGTGGCATTTTTGTCTTTGTGTTCAGAGCCCTGTGTTCAGACACATTTCCATTTGTTTTATGTAGTGTACCTGTTTATTTATTTATTGGATTTCTGTGCCGCCTTTCTGTCCTTACACCCGTTCACAACAATCTAATACAATATACAATTAATAGAACAAGTGATAAGTGGAATTGTATAGGTTTCTTTCAGCAGAGACAGGTCAGAGAAAGTAGACTCAGTAGATGGAAAATAAAATATATTAATAGAGACAAAAACTATATATTAAGCTATATCCTCAGAAAGAAAAAAAGCTCTCAGAAGTATTATTATATACATACCGGTAATCATTGAATATATTTTTATAAATACACATAGATCTTATTCTGCATTTACTGATTTTGATTTTGTAAATCCCCTGACTTATTGGTTTCAAGTGGTATAGCTTATCTGAAACCATTTTTTTTTTAAAAAGTGGGGATGGATTGCTTACTTGTATTTAAATTAATCTGCATTTTTACAGTTGCTTACGTTTTAAAAATAATATCTGAAAAGAAGATAAACTTACATTTAAGTCAGTCCAAAATGATAGGATCTATGCCAAACATTTTTTTAAAAAATGTACTTAAGGGAAACCACTGTAAGCTAACACATTACATTTGCATCTGTTGTATAAGTGTAAGTTTCTGGAACTCTAAACTGGGTGAAAATGGTTTTCAGGAGCTAGATTGTTTTATCTGGTGGACCATTCCTACCTCAACAGCTCCTGGTGTATGAGTGGATGCACATCATACCACAAGCATGTTTAGAAGAAGATGCAACTAGGGGCTAATATATTAAGATAGCGGACAAAGATAGCAGAGAAGGTTTCAGACTACTTTCTTTCCTCTTTTTAGATCAAAGAAGCATTTACCTATCACTGATCTGAATCTTGTTCTCACTAATCATTCTGTAAAATCAATGCACATCTAATAGCTAAAGCACATATAAGTTTTCAAGTACTATTAAGGCTGCTGCATATGATTCCACATGTCTACATATAATTGAATAAAATTTAAATTACTGAAAATTTGAATACAGTAGAAAAAATGATAGTGTCTTCTTGCATTTAGTATTCTCAAGAAAACTGAAAGCTCCCATTTGTCTCACGTTTAGGATCTGTTCTGGGACAGAAGATCTATTCGTAATCATCTTTACTAGTTGTAAAAAGTGTAAAAAGTCTAAGGAACATACCAGCAGGCAATTTGAGTGGCTAAAAATAAGAATAAAAAGCATGGAATTATGCAGCAACTAATCATGTTACTTTGCTCACTATTGGTCTTTTCTACCCAAGCTTTGGCTAGGCTTTTATCTAAAGAACAAAACATCACAGACAGAGCAAGCGCACATTTGCGTTTGGACAATACAGTGTACAGAATTGGGATTAATGCTCATTGAGGATTATGCAAAACAGAGAGAGCACCTAAACATGCTTAACTGTAATGTAGAATGTTAAAAAGTTTTGCTACATATGTTTGCTGCTATCTCTCTGCTTTTAATACACTTTCAAAGCTTCTTTTTCTGTTTCTGCACCAATCTCTAAATCCTGATCAGATAGCAGGTGATAAGGAATCAAAGCCAAATGGACAACCAGCCTAATCATGCTCCCAAGGGAACTGTACAACATAAAGTAGTTAGAAGTAATCTATCTCTCTGTCTCTTTCTCTCTCTCTCTTCATCCTTTATTACATAACATGCAATTGAAGTAGATATCTATGTATATACAATGTGGACACTGTGGCCTTTCTCAAATTCTCCATATTTGTGCATAGACAAATTCCCCTATGAACTATGTCCATAGTTCATAGTGCATTAGGAGTTGCACATGTAGAGGGGACCATTCAAATGAAATAGTACCCTTACCTTGAATGACACCATGCTGCTCCCTCCCATCCCTAAGTATATAGCCCAACAATGTTTGGAATGCAAAATGCCACTTGGCTATAGGCTAAGGAACTCTTCTCATATAACATGATGGTCTTTGAATGTATTTGAAACAGTAAGAAAAGAGGACAGTTCCTAGCACTGGATTTTCCACTTTCTTGCTCTCTCTTCCTTTTTCTCAGTTTCTCTTACTCTCTCTCTTTTATTACAAAAATAAAAGAGACTTTGAAATATTAAGAGATAGTGGGATTAGAGCCCTTTCCTGCTAGACCTAGTACTTCCTCCCTGTTAATTTCCACTTGATTAGAATTCTTTTTGAAGTATTTAAATATGGACAATAGGAAAACGGGAGGGTGAAGTTATTGAATATCAGTTAAACTGTATTAATATAAGCTCAGTTCCTGCTTTTATATAGATACCTCATATATATGTATGGTCTCCACTGGTATAAAGTAAACCCAGTCCTCTTCCTCTACCTCAATCATTCTTTTATAAATCCCCAGCTTAAAATTTAAATGCTTGAAAAAGTTTTCAAACTGTGAAAATTTGATTTTACTTCACTTTTTAAAAAAACATAAAAGACACATTGCTAATGCTCAATTTGTGAAGCAGCAAGTATTACACAATTGCCCTCCCATTGCCCTGAAGGAAATTTTGATGGAAAATATGAAGCCAAGAGGTTATCAAGGCGTTTTAGGGCATCTGCTTGTAGAAGGGAAGAGGGAGATGTTTACATATCTTAATTGAGGATACAGGTGGAAGCAATTGTTGCCAGAAAATAACACTACTATTCTCTTTACCTCTAATACAGGACCACAAAGCATTTTTTTTCCCTTCAATGACTGCTAAAGCTTTGTGTATACAGTTGATCAGCACAAAATCCTGGCTCTTTTTCTTCTTCATCTTTTGACAGACAGCAACAGGCATCCTTGTCAAGGCCATTTTGCATGTCCTATGGATCATCTGCTGTGATTGAAGCCATTCTATTGGAAGCTTTCTGTAAAAATAAGTTCTTTAATAAACCAGATTTAGATGTGTCCACTCAGATATATAAATCCATTCTATAAAGAGAGAGAGAGAGAGAGAGAAACACACAGTAAGCACTGCATTTTGATTTACAATGCGTGACTTTTAGCATCAGATTGAACTATATAACTGAGTCCAGAAATCTTTGATTGACTTAGATGTCAGGAAATAGACTTCTGATGTTTATATATTAAAACGCTCATTTTCATTTTAGGATTATAGCAAACTGATTTAGACAAGATAGCTCAGAGGCCCTGTCACTTTTTTGGAGGGGCTTTTATTGATCCAACATGCAAAAATATGTATTTATTTTTGGCAGTTATTTCATCAACTTTTCTGTATTCCATTTTTAAATAATATTTTGATTTACCAAGAAGCTCTAGCAGTGTCATTTGGTTTCATTAAACTATTACCAGGTTAGCAAGCTGTGATTATGTCATGGGATAAATAATGCAAAGAAGAGCGTCATTATTATAATCAGCTTTCCTGGTTTTCCTTTGGCTTCCCCAAGCATAACATTATCCTGGCAGTGATAATCATATGCTTGTGTTTGTAGTTTTATTCATATGACACATAATATTCATTACAAGTCAATATGCAATCTTAGAATCAGAGAATTAGTAAATAAGAAAAAAATCAATTTGTTGTGTTCCCTTCAATGATCTTCACATATCCTATTATCCTTGGCAACTATTTAACGAAAACCTTCACTAGGGTCAAAATGCAACTCTGGTTATACTATAGCAGAGAATGAAAGAGTTAAGCTTTACACTTCCTATAGGCCACTAAATAAAAATTAAGCATAACATGGAGATTGGCTATTGGATTTTTCAATTCACTTAATTATTTCATATTTCCTCCATCCATTTCTCTATAGTTTTAGTGGTGAGCATTTACATACATAGAATCTTACGCTGTCCAAAAATGTGAAATACATTATGTTGAACAAATTTATTTCACTTTATGGTTGCAACAATACAGGGGAAAAAATCTGAAAAAGATATACACCTTGACTGTTTTTTCATAGATAGAGAGACAGACGGACAGGCAGACAGACAGATTTGCATAGCTCAATCTTCCACACCTTAGCTTTTCCAGATGTGTTGCAATACAACTGACAATTACGGGAGCCACAGTCCAGCACATATTAATCAAAAATACTTTCAGGCAGAGAAATTATTCTACTCTTTTTCCATCAGTTCAATTTAGATTCAGTTCAATCTAAATACACTTTAGAAAGACTTTCAAAGGATAATAGGATTTAGGGGGGGAAAGTCTTATGAGTGCAGTAAGTATTATTGTCATGTTTTTCTATTTAATTCTTTCACTTAATGTTCTAGGTCAGGGGTCTGCAAAGTCGGCTCTTTTAAGACTGGTGGACTTCAACTCCCAGAGTTCCCCAGCCAGCATAGCTGGCTGGGGAATTCTGGGAGTTGAAGTCCATCAGTCTTAAAAGAGCCGACTTTGCAGACCCCTGTTAGTATTCAAATCCAAAATATGTGTGTTATTCTAGATAAATATGTTTCAAAAGGAGATGTATACTTACTTTGTTTTCTATTACAATCTTGGGATCCACCAATGAAAATCTGGTGCCAAGACTTTGTTTTAAATACTAGAACTGAACCCAGTTCATTCTTTCACAGCACTGTACATTTTGTTACAACAAGATACCTTTATTACACTTTAGGGATGGAAATAATTTGTTGTTCAGTCACTTCTGGCTCTTCATAGCATGATAAGCACCATTGTTTTCAGGCAGAAAACAATGCTCTGATCAAAGCACCACCAAGGAAAAGAATCATCACCAAACGGGCAGAGCAAGCTGCTATAATATAAACAGGTAGCAAATCTCACACTCACTTGGATTTATAAAACAAATATTATTTTATTTTTTAAAAATTGAATAGAAAGCCAGCATACTTCAAGGCAAATCATCAGATAATTTTTATTCCATAATTTGACTCCTATAACCATTCTTAGAAAAGTAGATAGGGTCTAAGAGGATAGTTGCAGTTTTGGTAATGGGTGTTTGTGATTGGCTTTCCCCACCATTGGAATTATTGTATGAGTAGGCAAATCTCCTGTGTCAGTCATTTTGTGAGCATACTAACCGTATATTTTCAAATGTTCCTTAGCCCCAAAGGAGTTCCCACATGGCTGGAAGTATATTGGTGGGACAGTCTGTTTGTTTTTTTTAATGTACAATCCAACCAAAACCAGTCCAAAAAGACTGGTGAAGAAAGAAAGAAAAAGACAGGAAGGAAGGAAGGAAGGAAGGAAGGAAGGAAGGAAGGAAGGAAGGAAGGAAGGAAGGAAGGAAGGAAGGAAATAGAAAGAAAATAAGTAAGAAAGACATGAAAAAGAGAGAAAAAGAAAGAGAGAGAAAAAAGAAATGCATGAAAAAGAGAAAGGAAGGAAGAGAAAAAAGAAAGGAAGGAAGGAAGGAAGGGCAGGAGGGAAAGGAAGGAAGGAAGGAAGAAAAAAGAAAGAAATGCATAAAAAAGAGAAAGAAGAGAGAAAGAAAGAAAGAAAGAAAGAAAGAAAGAAAGAAAGAAAATGAGCAAAAGAAAGGCATGAAAAAGAGAGAGAGAGAAAGGGAAGGAAGGAAGGAAGGAAGGAAAGAAAGAAAGAAAGAAAGAAAGAAAGAAAGAAAGAAAGAAAGAAAGAAAGAAAGAAAGAAAGAAAGAAAAAGAAAGAAAGAAAGTTAGGTAGCTATTAAGGATGCCATATAGCCACAGGCAAACTCTCCTCGCCTCCTTTTGGAAGCTATTTTTAAAGCAGAGATTGCTCTGGCAGTTCAAGGTGCTTCTGAGCTCCAAACAGGGACAATTACAAGACTCCAGTTGGAGTGTCTGAGGCAATGCTTGCATCTGATAAGGTTGAAGGGGAATAATAGGAAGGAGGGAAATGATAATGGGTTGCTGAATGCATGGGATGAGGTATCATTGCCAAAGTGCCTGGAGACAGAAGCAGCTGCTAATGCAAGTAGGATTTTCTCTCTCTCCCCCCCCCCCCATTTCTTTCCCATTTCCTTGCATAAAAAATACACATGCAGACACACACAGTTCAAAAATTATTCTTTTTCTAGCTCCAAGCTATAGTGGTAATAGAGCTTGCCAACAAATTTGATAACAGCAGAGAGCCTCTAGGAGGGCCCTCTCATTCTAAGCCCTCCTAGAACAGGTGGATAACAAACCTTATTTTATTATTACCTCCCTTCCATTTATTTAAACATTTCTAAAGAAAATTTATGTAACACAAATACTGCATGTTAGCGAAGGAAAGGGAGGTATATGACTTCAGTGAAATTCCGAGACCTTTGTTAGACCTTAGATCAGTGTTCACTTAATACCAGGAAGTTATTTTGCAGAGGGAGAAAAAAATCCTGAAATCTGAAGGTGAGGAGCAGAATCAAGAAAGATGGAGCCAGAGGGTCTTCTTTCCCAGCTGGTTCTATGTTTTTGCCACTGTAATATCTGATTAATTAATTAAAAGAGAGCCAATTTGATGTAGTGGTTAAGGCACCAAGCTAGAAAATGGGAGATCGTGAGTTCAAGAGCTACCTTAGCTATTAAAGCCAACATTAAAGTGGGTCAGGTCTAAATATTCTCAAAATATGAAGTTAACGGTGGCATCGGAAAAAATTAAGTGTAGGAAAAGACTCTGCAAAATAAAAGACCTAATGCAAGTGATCTGGTTCATCACTTTTTGAAGTATATAAAATTATCTACATCACCATATAAAACAACTTTTACCAACCTAGTGTCAGATATGCCCTTCTGCCCTCATATTCCTATTGGCCATGCCGTTAAAAATAAAAGTTTGATGGATGGATGAAAGCATGTTGTTTATGATCATGGTAAGGTTCTAAGTTACAATGGGTCAGGTCAATTCATGCAACGCCTGTCCAGATGTTTGGGAACTGCAATTCCTACCACGGCCTCCAGTGAAGATGAATTCTGAGAGACTTTATAGAGATGTCAGGTTGAAGAGAATTAGAAAATTAGAATGGGAATGCCTTTCGAAAAGAGTTAGAATAAAGTTAGTGAAAAGTTATTGGAGGTGGAGCAATATAAAGTTAGATATTGTTTGTGTCCTAATTCTACTTAAAATGCTTCAATGACGTTCAGTCAGTCACTTGAGGAGATGGGACTAAAGAAAATAACAGTTGATTTTCCTTCCCAGCCATGAAAGTGAATCTATTTGGTACAGAACTGAAAGAAGAGAGCTTGTAAGTAACTGGGGAAAGTGTTTACTCAGTGAATTAGTTCAGCTTCCATTGTGCACAGCGGATTAGGGCCACAGCAGTGGATCAAGCTCCATTTCAAGCTGAAGTGGCTCTCTTAGCTTTCTCCAGGGCAGGACTAATTATCATAGGGCTTAGGCCATTAAAGGGCTTTAACTAGCCATGCTCTCTCTTCCTAGAGCTGGATTAACTCTTTGCCTCGGGCAAACTTCCTAGATATCAAAGCAGACCATTAGGAAGATTTTTTCCCCTGCTTCCTCCTCTCTGCCTTTAAAAAGGTAAAGATATCCTGTGGTTGAGCTCCCTGGTGATTATATGGCCTTGGCCTTACACTGGATCTTCATTTCTGTACTGGCCAAACATTAGTAGCTTTCCTAACCCTTACTGCAGGTTTTTTTTTAACATTATCTCAGAAAGAAACACAAAGGGATCATCTTCTTTTGAGAAAGTAATGTCTGTTCACTTATAGCTTTGTGTATTAAGTTCCATAATTTACTAAAATAAATGCAGATTCCAGGCTTGCTTCATTCTTTCTAAAGGATTGTATATTACCATCTTTCCAGATGCCTACCATAAATCTCCAATCCAGATCCCTTGAAAAAACAATCTATAGCAGTGGTTCTCAACCTTTTTTTGGCCACCTAAGCATCTCTAAAATCCTGATACCACCACGACCCTTGACATATAATTCATACTTTACTCAAAAAGTGAGAAAGCCTAAAAGACCATTAACTTGATTAAACAAGGTTCAAATTTCCCCCATTAAAAATCAAATTGCTGAGGCTTCCGGTTCCGGCTCCTGCGGCGACGGGCGAGCCTAGCGCTCGCTCGCCGCTTTGTTTCTCTTTCTGCCCCCCCACGGGGGCGAGACTCCTCTTGTTTGAGGGTCTCCCGTAAAGCCGGCTCATCGGGGGGCGCCCCCCCCCACGGCGGTGGAGGAAGTGGCCCCTGGCGCGGCTTAGGTGAGGGAGAACATGCTGCGGGGGGTTCTCCCTTCACCTAAGGAAGACGGCGCCATCTACAACAATGAAGAGGGCTGATCGGCTCAGTCGGAAGGTCTCCCGAGGCTTCAGCTGCGAGGGGAGAGTGAGTTTTTAAAAAAACTTTTTTTTTCTGCTGCCAGCCAGGCTGAACGGACTGGGAGGGGGGTGTTTGTTTCCAAAAAAAACCCCTTGGACTTAAGCGGCACTTGGAAATGGCTTCTCTGGAAGAGAAAGCGGAAATCTTAAATCCGGACTGTCTCTAACAAGGGAAAGTGGTATGCGGCTACTTGCAACATTGTTTCTAGGTCTGGCTGGGTAAAAAAAATTATTTTTCTACTCTCTCCTCTGGGCTCTGAGATGGGCGGTGGAAAGTGGCTTTTCTTTGTCCCTGCCTGACTATTTTAACTATGGAAAATTCCCAGCATCTCTTTACAATTGGGACTCTCTCTGGATATTAATGAAGAATTTTTTCTTGTTGGATTTGTGGTTCCTTTCTGGATTACCTTCGCTATTATAACTATTGAGCTGGAAAATTGTCTCTCTCTTGGTTCCTGAATTTTACAACGTTTCAACCTTGATCTGAACTTTTGGCTCCCGGTTAGTCTCACCAACCCCACCCTGAAAACGTCATTTTGGTGGCACTGACTCTAACAGTTAAGATGGCTCTGGAAACAGCACTGACAAGTTTAGAACAACGGATGGCTTCTCTTGAAACTGTTATACAAACTTTGGTTCAAGAAATTCAGGCCCAGAGGGCAGAAAACATCATTTTCAAGAAGGAGCTATTGGACACACGGAACCAAATGCTGGAAATCACACAGAAGACTGAAGAATTGGAAGGGGGGCTGGTGGGGGTTAAGGGAGAGATTAAAAATGTTACTAAAGAGGTTGAGGAAACAAGTGGGCATGTGTCTAGGATTGATATGGAAAGAATGACATATTTTTTGAGATTTCAGAATGTTTTTGAGCAACCTGGTGAATGCCTCCCTGATCTTATGAGCACAATTTTAGCAGACTATTTACAAAAACCTAAAGATGAGATCAGGGGGGACATTGACCTAGCCTATAGAATTAACTCAGCGTATGCCAGGATAAATGAAGTGCCTAGAGAGATACATGTGAAATTTGTTAGAAGGTCAACCAGAGAGGAAATCTTGAAAGCGCAGAGAGGAAACCCTTTAATTTACCAACAAAAAATGGTCACTATCTTGAAGCAGATTCCTAGAAAGATTCGAGAAGCAAGGAGGAAATTTTCCTTCTTGTCTAAAATTTTATTTGATCATGGGATTTGGTTCAAGTGGGTGACACCCGAAGGGATGCTGGTGTTCTGGGAAGGAGGAAGAGTGAGGATTAAAACAGTTGCTGAGGCGGAAGCCTTTCTTAAAAAACATTCCTCTGCCCTGGGGGAAGATCCAGGGGGGACGGAGGGGGCCACGCCCCCGCCCGCTGGGGGCCAGGGAGGAGAAAAAGAAGATACAATAGCCAAGAGACTTAGATCGAAAAAATAACTTTGCCTTGATTTTCCTGAACAATTTTGCATAATATTTTCTGGATTTATTGTAAATGTCTGACAGCATGGAACTGAGAATTTAGGTATATGTACTTGCTTTTACCTTGTAGTGTTATGAAAAATGCTTTTTTTTGTTATTTTTTTATTGTGTATTTTGAGGTCTCGGAAGGGCCGATGACTCTGACGTGAATGCTCTCAAAATTTCTTTGTATCCCTTACCCTACCCTATAGAAAAAATGTAAAACCAATAAAACTTTTTCAATATAAAAAATCAAATTGCCCCCCTGTGGGGCATGGGAACCACTGATGGGAACCACTGATGGGAACCACTGATGGGAACCACGTTGGGACCACTGATCTATAGTCAATATACATTCAGAATCATGTATTTTTAAAAATACAAACAGCTCAGTGACATATAGACCAATAAGTGCTGCAACAATTAACTATTAATCCTTATTTTCTAAAAAATGAGAATAAATGTTTTAAATGTTTTAATTTTAAATGACTTAACACTAGGATTGTTCACAAGAACTTCCCTTCGTACTTAAAATATTTGATATTTCAAAAACTTCCAAAAATAGTTTCATAGAAGTTTCAAAAAAATATTTGAATACTATGTATACTCTGCTTTTCTGCATTAGAGGTCATACAAAAGAAAATGAAAAATATTGTACAATAGTGTGCCAGTAACAACAACTCAACATAGCAATAAGCATAAAAGCATATAAGCAGACAGCAAATAAAGCAGGCCAAAAAGCATGGAGAAGTAAGTCCACATGTACCATCACTACTTTCACATGAGAGTTCTTTTCAGTTCTATTGCCAAGTTTGCATATTAATTAGAAGGGTGCTACGTGGATCCTACACATTTGAGTAGCTATGTATTATATTACCATAACATTTTGAAATTGAAATAAGGCTTATTTAATAAGTACCCAACTTCATCAAAAGCCTTTCATCTCTATCTACCATTCTATTATGTTAATTAATCAGAAGTCTTGATTCAAGTCTTCTGAACGGTTAAAGTTCTGCAGTAGAATAGTAGGAGCAGAGCTTGTTTAGTGGTGGAATTGATTCTGCAAGCAAGTGCTCTCTGATAAGAAGGTTCCCCTTAGTGAAGGCTACCTAGCCGTTCATAGTGCTGGCAGGGAACCTAGGTAGTCCAACACAAGATATATTTCAGCACCTCTGACAGATAAACTTTGAAGAGGAACTCACCACTTTGTGGGGCAGCCTTTTCAACTTATTGACAGCACATACAGTATGGTCAAGATGTTCCTTCCCAACATGTTCCTTGTAAATTGAGCCCACAATTTCTCATCCTCAGGGGCAAATGGAATGTTCTCATATTTACCCTTGTCTGTCCATTGTGTAGATGAAACATATTCTGATCTTTTAACAATTCCTCAAGCCTTGACCATCCTGGTAGCGTGCTCCAATTCATTACTGTGCCTTTTGAATGGCAATGCCCAGAGCTGGACAATTGCTGTACTGTAGAGTACAATAATTATTTCTTGGAATCAGTACTCTTCAGACCATACAGATTTTAAGATAGCTTTCACAAATGGATAAAACTGTTCTGAAAGGATTATCTAAGGATGCATATTGGATTCTGTCAAACTCCAAATCCTAGAGCAGAATAACAAGAGGAAGAAGGGTTTGAATCAGCCTGGTTTTCATTCTGAGCCTCAGTATGGTTCCAATTCTGTTTCTGCAGTGCACCAAGGCATTATAACAACAGCCAGAGCAAAGCAAGCAGACAAAACAAAACAAAGAAAACAACCTTCCATTCTATACATACAATGCCTTGAAAAGAAAAGGCTATGAAGTTTGCACCCTTAAATCACGGTTGCTCTTGCCATCTGACTATCATTGGTCACTCCAGACACAGCATCATGAAGAACTAAAATATTTTAACAATTGAGAGTACTATATGGTTTTTTCAAACCATGCCTATTACATCTTTATGCCTCATTACCACCAAACTATTGTCTTGAATAATTAGTGGGATTTTTTTAGCTGTATTAGCTAGTTGATCTGATCCTTTTGACAAAACAAAGCAAAAGCCATTTTTTCTGATACTTGGCAGAGAAATCTTATCCCACAAGGTAATATTGCTTCCAGTTCCAACAAATGTTCTGTCCAAAAGGCAACCAAATTCAAGATTCTCTTTAAAATCTGGTTTTAAAGAGGGTAAATTCTTACACTGAATTTTATTATATTTAATGTGTGTTATTCCTCACAGACTGCCTGAAAAAGTGATCTTATTCTCCTGAACAATGAGAATTGCTTTTCACTCTCTGAAAAACCATGCTTAGCAATGAAAAGAGAGCTCCCCTTTTTTTCATACTTACTTCAGAGAAACGTGGATTAGATCAGAACATTTTGGAACATTTGAATAAAGTCGAGTTCTTTTTCTGCATCCCTACTAATTTGTTTTTCTTTTTTTCTGTATTACCCACTTGTTTCCACTTTTTAAATATAAAATATTTTTTTTCATGATTTTCTCATGGATTCTCCTGATCTGATTGTTTATTTAACTACAATAGGTTGGTTTGACCTTATTTATACATCTTGTCCCTTGATCTAATCTATTAGTCTTTGGTATAATGCAAAATACTGCCTCATCAGCCTCAAAATAACCACTAGTCCTGTTTCTGTATCAGTGGTGGGTTTCAAATTTTTTTAGAACCTACTCTCTAGGTGTGGCCTATTTTGTGGGCGTGGCTTGGCAGTCATGTGACAGGGTGGGAGTGGCCAACTTGTAAAATGTGGTGAAACTCATTTAACAACGCTCTTGCTTAGCAACCAAAATTTTGGGCTCAATTGTGATGATAAATTTTTTCTTTCTTTCTTTCTTTCTTTCTTTCTTTCTTTCTTTCTTTCTTTCTTCCTTCCTTCCTTCCTTCTTTCCTTTCCTTTCCTTTCCTTCCTTTCTTACTTTCTGCCTTCCTTTCCTTTCCTTCCCATTGGGTTACTGGCAGCGGCAGGCCAGACGTACTTCTGGGTCCGCCGGTGGAACCCCCTCTCACCGGTTCTCTAAATTTCACCATCCGGCTCTTGCGAATAGGTGCGAGCCTGCAGAAACCCACCACTGTTCTGTATTTACAGTTAGGGATATGCCAATTATCCTTTGACTCAGGGAATCAAAACCTTTGCTTAGCTTTAACCAGATATTTATCAATAACCCCCAGATAATTCCACACTTGGAATTACCCTCCTGTTTTTTTCTTTTACCATTCTCATTCAATCTGACAGAAAATAAATTGATTTCATTTGTTATTTTTTTTAATGATGCTGCATTCTTGCTTCTCCCTTTGTTACAAAGTGCTGAGATATATGTAAGTATGAATGTCCTATTTTCATTATACATTCATAATTTTTCCCTTATATCAGGAAGAATGAGTGGCAAGGAATGATGGGAAATCACCACTTCTACTGTATGGAGATATCACAATATAATTTCTAAAGCACCTTGAGAATGAATGAAACAAAAGTTTGTCTTATTTGCCTCATCAGAGAATAAAATTTTGTGCAGACCTTTCGTGATCTCCTTTTGCAGTCATTTCTTCTAGCATCTGTTCTCTACATATAGAAATGTCTTCTTCTTAAATATTGCCACCAAATTTCATGCACACATCCTGTGGGCCTTCCTAAGTAGCCTAGGTGAAAAGAAAGCAACTTTAGGCAGAGAAGTTATTACACAAAGGACACCATTTGGATGAGGGGAGGGGAGGAGAGGAGGGGTGAGGAGAGAGGAGAGGATAGCCCAGTAAAGAACCACCTACTCTCTTCTTTAAATATCTGATCCTTTGTGAAACCAATTAAAGCTGTATTACAATTTCTCAATAGTCAGTAATATCATGGGACCATTTTAAAATAAGCAAAACAGTGTTGGGTGAAAACAGGATGAGGTAAGATGGAGACTCTAAAAGGGTGACAATCTTCATTTTCTTACTGGGCTTTATTTTTTGAAGTCTCGTTGGTTTTTTAAATAGGAGACATTAGAAATAGAACTTGGGTTATACAGTATGTTTGTCTTTTTGACACCAGCAGTTCCAGAATCAAAGTCAGCTTTACTGAGGTTTGATCTACCCTTATGGCAGTCAATGGTACATCATTATCAACCTGCTCATCCTCCCTTCTCCTATTCATTGTCTCTGTAAAAAACACAAAGGCGATTCATGTGTTAAAGGATAACCTCTGCACAGAGGGCTTAGATGCAAATGTGTTCTTTTGGTCATTCTATAATGACCTAATTTTATTGCCTCTGGCCTATTTGCTGTAAAACCTGGGGCTTTCTTCTCCCTTTTGTATCGACTTCTTCCTCCTCTAACATGTGGAACAAATAACTCTTTAGACCATGATTAGGCAACTCAGAGAGGTTGGCAGAAATGCTGGACTCAGGACTAGTTTTATTTTCCATTGAATCTTGATAGAAACGCATACGCAGCAAGTTGGACCCCCATCCCTTTTTCCTTTGCATGCACGCTCTCTCTCACCCCCCCTTTTTTTTTTATTTCTTCCAGGAGTGCTGATGATAAGGAAAGCAATGTCTAAATCTTCTTAATGGTGTTTATGCAAGCAGTTTTGCTTAGCTGCAGTCTCTACCACCCCCTCCCCTCCCATCTCCCTGCTAATATCGCTGCTTCATTCCTTTCCCTGTTGGCTATTACTATGGACTACAGTGAATCTAAAACTAAATAATCCCCTTAGTGTCAAGTTTTCTGGGCTGAGCAAATAAATCTAACCAAATGCATTATCTAGGTAGAGGAGGCTGTTCTATGGGAGGGGGAGAGAGATAAAAGCTTTACTTTAAAGCAAAAGACTAAAAAAGTCATTTTCCCCTACGTTCACAATATACTTTATAAAGTTTTAAAAAAAAAACTTTGGCTGCATCTATTCTGTCCAAACTCACATCAGTTGTCCAATTAAAGCAATGAAAAGTGCTACTTATTCTAATGCTTAATGAAAGACCCCAGATAAGGTGTTACTTAAATTCACCTTCTCGACAGGTAATTCTGATCAGGCAGTAAAGTCTAAATAAATAAAAACTACCCACCATCTATTTCCAGTGGGTTGGGAGGAAGGATATTAAAAAACTCATTTACAAGGACAGAGCATACTATAGATTTGCATTGGGGTCATCTGATTGAAAGATCTGCCATGTTTAGTGATGCCTTGCATTTGTGAGTTGCCTTTTCTAGATAGGAAGACAGTTGTCTGTCGAGGGAAACCAGCGTTTCATCATGACTGAAAATCAAACCTTATTAATATCCCTGACCTAATCATTTGCAGAGCATTATAAATATATGATTGCAGCACATCAATGCTTCTTGAAGTGATGGTGTGCTAACATGATATGCATGCTATCATAGCATCAGAGTAGTCATTTCAGAAAATACTGAGGATATTGTTTCCTAAATTGTTGGCAGCCAGGTCATTATTTTCCCCCAAAATAGAATGGGAAGCAAGTTCATTTGGAAAAACAATGGATGCATCTTGCAGCAGCTGCATTTTGCTTTCCACTTGGTCAGGTAATGCATTTGCATCTTGCCATTCATTCATTTCTTTGTTTATTTCATTTATATCCTGCTGTCTTGGAAAGAACTGTCCATAGCTTGCACACCACAATCATTTTAAAACAATAAATAACAAGAATTAAAATACAGTAGATAGAAGAGATTGAAAAGAGGAACCACACCAGTAGCATGCATTAGTCCATCTCTAAATATTTATGAAGAGAGGTAGGACTTTGCTGCTTTCCTAAATGTTACAAGGTGAAACATCCAGATGGGGTGGGGATGGAGATGCTTTTGAGAACACCTGTCTTTAAATCCTGCCCTCTAACATCCAGAAAGGAGGGGAGCTGCCACTTTTACCCTCTGTTTGCCTTCCTCTTTGCTAACTGAGGGATGGTGTTGTGTTTTGGGGGGAATCAGAGATATCTCTAGAATTCTCTCTCACTCCATCTACAGCATCCCATCAGGGAATCCCAGTGCAGCTTCATTCTCAGCATGGTGTTACCTTCCATCTTTTGTCACAGACAGATTAGAAGTGCTATGTCAAACCTCCTAGCCCCATAGGGCAAAAACTGAATAATGTGGTGCTTTTCACACAATAGCTTACATTTTGAAAGCACCATTAAAAAAAAAAAAAAAATAGCAGGCTGTATAGAAATTATAAGCAGAACAAATTATAAATTCTGGCCATAAAAATTATATTCAAAGTTTTTCTTTTAAAAATAAATTCTAGGACTAAATAGGAAAAAAAACCTACAAATATAGTGTTACCAGTTTCATGAACATGGTCTATTTCTAGCAGAAGCAGATGTCCAGGTGTTGTTTGAGAAAAGAAGCCTGAAGATAAATGCTCAGCCAGAAAATATAATGTAAACATAGAAAAAGAACTTTGCTAGGCCCAATTTAAACTGCAGAATGTTCGCTATCTCTATAAAATAGATATACAATGGCATTTTCTTCCTTACCTTGTTAAGTATATGAAGTCTTTGGGGGGCAGGGAAACATTATTTTTGGCTTACTGTATTTTTTGGAAGGGAACCTGATGAAGATAGAAGTAGCCATTTGAAGGCTAGATCATTTTAAAATGAACAGCAAAATAGACTTTAATTTTTTATAAGAAAATTCATTTTATCAATTATTTTTTTTGTTATACAGTGATAATAAAAATATTAATAACTCATTTTACTTGTTTTTTGCATATGAGACAGCAAAACAAAATGAAAACATTTTATATTTTGTATATAGCATACAGATTTTGATTTAATAATTTATATAATATAAATGAAAAAGTTACAGGTTTGTTAATGCTCTTTCAAGTTTTCTTGAATTTGATATATAGTATATTGTTACATCTCTGTCCAAGATGATTACTAGATTCACATACATTCCCCTATAAGTGAATTTCTTTTCTTCTTTTCTTTTCTTACCACCTTTGTATTCTAGATAATATTCTAGGTGACCAACAACATTTTAACACTGAATATAGCATATAAAAATGAAAACAAAATTAAAAATTAATTCTAATGTTGATACTCCTATCAAAAAACGTTCAAAAGCCTGGTAAAGCACATTGCCTTTGTAAATTTTATAAATGCCAAGAGATTGGGAGGCAAATGCAGTGTCAGAAAGAACGCATTTCCAGGCCTGGTTGAAATATACAAGAAGAGCCTCTCCTATGGGCCTTTCATTGTGGAGCATCTTTCAAGAGCTTCTCCTGAATGATTTATCCAAGTAGTTACTAAATTTCAATTTCAATTCAATTTATTCGAATTTGTATATAGCCCTTTCTCCCTTGCAGGACTCAGGGCAGTGAACAGGCAATGATAAAGTCAGTTATCTGCCCCTGATAAAGAGAGAGGCAGTCCCAGTTAGGGTCCTTAATGTTAAACCTGCAGTTGATATTGCCCCATAAACAATTGCAATCAGTGTGGACTTTTGGACAGACACTAAGTGATCTCAAAAGTGATCCCACTTTTGTGGTCATTAGTCAAGGTAGAAACTAACTAAGGTGTGGATAACCTTTGCAAATCTGAAACAACTCAGATGGCACTCTAGGTACTTCTTTCCATACTTGCAATAAGTGACACTGAAGATTTGAGGAGCACTCCAAGATTAGATTTGCAGTTTTGTAAGGAATTCAACTCTTCCAATGAGGCTGAACCTCAATCCAATTTCTACATATAGTGCCAACAGCATCTTGAACTTTCTCTAGATTTAATTTCAATTTGATCAGTCTTGTCAAACCCATTACCAATGTTAGATAACATTTAAAGATATAGATTACTTCCTTGAAATTGCATAGTAAGGAATGAAAGAGTTAATGCAGGTGATAGTCCACTCCTGAATTTCAGATAATCTCAATCAGGTTATTTCACATAGATGTTGAACAGGATGAGAAAAAAGGAAGAACATTGGTGATTCCATGGGTAAACAACCGTTTGAATGTGGCCTGCCAGGAAGATCTGCAAACACTGTAAAACAAGATCAATTACACCAAACAATTAAAAAAACAATCCATCATTATTGATCAAAAGAGATCCAAAGTAGCTAGTATAACTAAGCCATACTCCCCATTAGCTTTTCCCCATGTAAGTCATCTAACTACATAATCAAACTGGTGATTTCTACCTAAAACTACATGAAACTAACATATTCTGGCTAAAAGCTCAGCTGAAATGGCCACAAAAAAACAATGGCTTTCAGATATATTTGAAGCTGCAAGATCACCATCTTCTCAATTAAGTGTCCTAGAAATGGAACAATTGTATAGCTTCCTTGATCAAGGAAGTTTTACTTCAGAAATGGCCTTACTACTATCTCCCTCCTGTATGTGGTATGGGAAATCACTTTTCCAAATCCTATGGAGACAAGTTAGGACTGGCTCTAAAGCTTAATGTTTCACATTTAAGGGTAAGATAAGAGTAGGAGAGACAACTACATAGGGACATGATCCGTCTCCCTCCAGGAATCAGATTTGGGGCAGGGGTTGGTTGAGGGAAACATTGATTTAGATCAATAAACTAGTTCATTATTCCTAATGACCTGTTTTCCATATTGGCAGATGGAAATCTAGTCTATTTCCTAAATGCTTCTATTTGTTCCATGCAGATATATAAAAGACTATAGAACTTTAGTTGTCAGTGAATAATGAGTTTCTTGTTCACTTGCATTCTGAGCGTTCTTTAGGTTAAGGCAGAGGTGGGTTCCTACCAGTTCGGCCCAGTTCGGCCAAACCAGTAGTGATTTGGTGGCCTGGGTCACTGGAACAGGCAGTGACCAAGGCCTACCACACCCCCAAACTGGTTCTCCTATGGAACTGCCATCTTGATTTTCTGTTCTGCGCATGCACAGAACAATTGTAATTGCACAAATGAATTTTTTTTCCTTTTTTAATGTTTTGCACATGCACAGACTTATTTTTGTGCAAATGTGCATGTGTGCAGAGCGCATGTCTGGCGTGGTGTGAGCAAAGTATGTATGTACACGCAAAATTTTTGAGTTACCGAACCGGCAGTAATGCCGGGAGCAACCCTCCCCTGGGTTAAGGATATTAAATATGATCTCCGTATTCAATTTTGGTCAAGGAGCAGTAGCCCAAAACGATGCAAATAGTCAAATGTGTGATATGATGATTTATTGTTAAGTAGGGACAGTCAGGTTTTCATGGATCCTGAGCCATAAAAGATCACTAAATTGTTTTGGACTTATTATCTCAGCACAATCTACTTCAGAGGGTTGTTGTAGCATGGAAAAGAAGACTGAAAAGCATTATGACAGAGGGGAATGCTACTATCCACATTTGATTTCGCTTGTCATGGAGCCTTGGCATTTGGATGAGTAAATTCACTTCTAGAACCCATAGAAGAGAAATATCATTGGGGGTGCAGACATTGCAGAGGAAAAGGACGGGTAAAGAAAGAGTTAATATTCCTCACTGCTTCCCTGATGAAAAAGAGCTTTCTTGAGGCTGTTATTCCTTACTACATGGGTTGGTACAATTTTTCTCGTGCTGTGTGGATAATGACAATTTTTAAAATATAATTAAAGCCAAGTTTTCACAAAAATCATCAAATCTTGCAAAATTTAAGCAGTTTCTCTGATGCAATCTTACACATTGTAATGTCCCCTCTTGAAACCTCAAGTATTTTTCTCTCAGTCCACTCACCTCACAGGGTTGTTGCTCTGAGGAAAATTTGAGGAGGAGGAAGTATTGTGAGTATATGCCGCCTTGCATTATTTATAAAATTAATAAAGGTGGGACATAAGAAAACAAACAAACAAACAAATAAATGCTTTGTCTTACATCTGAAAAACAGCTGTCAGCCATCCCACTCAAAAATCCCTTTGAGTACATTCATATACCCAAAGCAGAACATGCAAGAGTAGCTTTTCTGTTTCTGAGGTGAAACAGACATCTGTTTAGGATCTCTATTAGGATCCGTATTAATCACCTGTGGCATTGGCATATATGCTTGTCCATTAGCTGAACAAAAATAGGGAAGTTAACACATTTTCCTGTGAACTGAAGATCTCTTCCTCATCTTCAGCCAGCTGGATGGGATTATGCTGGCTGACAATTTGGACTGCAGGTTTGGGGTGAGATGCCCTCAGCAGGCCCATCTCCTGATTATGCTACAGCTCTTGATTTGCTTAGCCAATCACCACAGTTGTTAAGAGAAGAAAAATAGGATGAGAAGAAGATGCTGCTTTTTTTCCCCTTGCTTCTGTTCCCCTTGTTTGCTTAGACTTAGGGAAAAGCGGAGAACTGGCAGCAGTGACTGATAAAAGAATAAGCAGGACCAGAAGACTGAAGGACTTAGTGTCCCCTGCTGGGATGAAGGGAAGGGGGGGGAGAGTTGGATGGAAATGCCCAGTGACACTAAGCTTTGGTGCCAGACCCGTGGTTTGTGTAAAAAAGATTAAAACAAGGCAAAGTCTGTGCAGAAAGAAAAGTTAAAGCAGGGCAAGCTGGATTCAAGAGAAAAAAAGGCAGTATTTTTTAGGGTGCTGATTTAGGGGGCTATTATGAATGCTGCCCACATAGCCTTTTAACCCTCAAAGATATCAGATAACTTTTTCCCCCCTATTGCAAGATGAAGTGGCTGTCATTATCTGAGAAGGTCTGTATCATATTGGAATCTGTCAGCGCAGGTCAGGGAGTCCATGGTGCTCTGGTCCCAGCATCACCACTGAATTACATTTCCGCGGCACAATGGCTGCAGAATGGGTGGGTGCTTTGTCATTTAAACTGCATAAAGAGGCAGAAATTGATTTTTATTGTGGATCTTCATATCTAATAAAGCTCTGAGGGGCTCTTTTCTTCTCCGATTGAATGGCCATTGAATGCTTTCAATCTAGTTCTGTGTTTCATGCCTAAACTGAATAGTGGCAGGAGGAAAATAGATGGCGGCAGAAGAGGCCAAGTCACTTTCCAGATTGAAAAGGATACAGCAGAGAAAGAAATAAATAAAAAAAATAAAGTAAAATGAATCAGAAAAGCATTTAAGTGGAAAGGGGAACTTTTCTGATGCGGAGGAAAAATTGCTTTTCGAGGTTGCTGTTATGTGGCTGCGTGAGGAAGGGCAATATGCATTTAATGCTTTTACAAGCTTGTGTGCTGATGGAGAAAGATGGGCTGCAGCTGGAATTGTGACCACAGAAACCTTGGGATGATCCAGCCACATCTTCCCATCCTCATTTCCAATGCAGAAAAATAACTACTAATCGCCTCCGTCTCTTCTACCTATGTAAGCCATTTTACCAAAGAGGACATTTCTTTCTATTAACTAGCACTGAATCACATTTCATTTAGATTAATGCCTTCCTAATATTCATCAGCTTGACTTCTCAGAAAAAGATTTTCCATGACAATATGGCTGGTTCAGAAAATTGGCAGATGCAGGGATGCACACCAGGTACACCCCAAACACTGAAGGGATCCACATAATTTATTACAAGTGGCCACAATTTGTGTGGTGCAATCTTGAGCATGTTAACTGGAATTTAATGGAGATTATTCCCCTAATGAAAGGGTAGTCAACAATTTCGTGCCTGGGGCAGGCTAAGGGCTGCAGTGAACGAAACACATATGAGTAGGCAGAGATGTTTTGTTTTCTGAAGTATTATGGGGAAATAGACTTTCTTTGTGTGTTAACTGAATTTCAGGCTATTTTAGAGTTTACCATTGTGTTTCATGTCTCAAAATATCAGAAACAAGTAGTTATGGTTTATTTGTGAAACAGGCTGAGAGAATTATTTTTCACATTTTCTGTGAATAGCTTTACAATGCCAGACTAATTGTTTATTCCCCCACCCCAGCCATTTTCTAGAAAGCAAAAAGAGTTACAAAAGACACCCACCCACCCTCATATGAATCCTCTTCAAAGGAAGAAGGGCTGCATGAGAAACATGGGGTCTTAGATTTGGTGGGGATTCCATGGCAGAACTGAAGACATCCATTTCTTTTGACATAGAGATACCTGAAGTGGAAGATCAACCCATATCCACAAAAGAGCCAGAACTGCTGGCCAAAGAAGCTCAACGTTTCAAGATCAGGCTTCCTGAGACTGAAGAGTTATTTGGTAACTTCTGAGTATACTATCTAGCTCAGTGGGCTATATCCTCCACAACTTTCCATGTGTATATAAACTCTAAGCAGACTGTTTCTGAACAGAATATTTGTTTTACACCTCTTGTTTTTCTGATTTGTTCTATCCACAGAGGTCATGTCACAATTCACTTTTTTTCAATGCCATTGTAACTGAATTGAAGACTACCATGTTTTCCCGAAAATAACACAGGGTCTTATTTTCTTTTGACCCCCGAAATAAGCACTTGGCCTCATTTTCGGGGAGGTCTTATTATTTTTGAGCTGCAGGAGGTGGCGAGCGTGGTCACCTCATGGCGGCTGCTGTGTTGCAATATTTTAGGGGGAGGTCTTATTTTAGTGCATGCGCTCAAAAGCCCTATTGGGCTTATTTTCAGGGAAACAGGTATCTGTACATGACTTTGAACCTCTTGGACAGAACAATGTATTCCCAATGTCCTTGCTTGCTTTCTGATAGTGACTATATTGTGCAACCTCATGCATGGAACACTCATGCATCTATTCTAAGTAGATGAAGAAACAATCAAAAAGAGAATAGTATTTTTATTTTTTATTTATATTAGATTTCTATCCCGCCCTATCTCCCAAAAAGGGACTCAGGGCGGCGCACAGGAATTTAAAAATCTAAAATACAGACGATACAAAGTTCTACAAAAGTGAAAACTAATATTAAATAATTTAGCCTGTGCTAAAAAACAATTTAATTTAAAACCCAACTCTAAAAATAGCATAGCAATAGCAGCTCTGCCAGGCTGGCCATATGGAAGAAATATGTTTTCAGTGTCCGGCGGAAGAGGCAAAGGTCGGTGATAGTACAAAGGTCTGGGGGGAGATCATTCCAGAGGGCGGGGCCTGCCACAGAGAAGGCTCTTCCCCTGGGTGTCGCCAGCCGGCATTGTCCAGCACACGGCACCCTAAGGAGGCCCTCCCTGTGGGAGCGGACAGGTTGAATGGAGGTATGTGGTAGTAGGCGGTCCTGCAAATAACCAGGCCCGCTGCCATGGAGCGCTTTAAAGATGGTCACTAAAACCTTGAAACGCACCCGGAAGGCTACCGGCAGCCAGTGCAGCTCGCGCAGGAGAGGTGTTACATGGGAGTATTTTGAGACTCCCAGAATCCCCCACGCGGCCGCATTCTGCACCAACTGGAGCCTCCGGATGCATCTCAAGGGAAGCCCCATGTAGAGAGCATTGCAATAGTCCAGGTGAGAAATGAAAAGTAGTAGTTGGTGGGAGAAGGAAAAAGAAAGCAGTCAAAAGAATAAACAATAGCCCTGAAAAGAAGTGAGACATTCTATGAAAATATGTGGGATTATTTGCAATATAAGAGGAAATGAACTTGGTGGGTAGACGCATACTACTTCTTGCATTTCCTTTTACATTGGAAGTAGTCTAGTGGAATAATGCAATGGACACAGCTTTAGGGTCATTTCCCACTATAGGATTGAAATGCTATCCACTCATCAATGGAAAAAAAATATCAGCATGAATTTTAATGTCCTCAATGTCAGGTGAAAGTAATCAGAACCCCTCATGAATAGGCCCAATTAGATATTTTATTGCTGATCACCCATATTACAAAAATCTTGCTAAACTGTCAGCCTTTCCTTGGGAAACAGCATATAGTGGGAGCTTGGGTCACAACTATAATCCTTTTCAGGACTTCAGTCAGCACTTGATTTGGTCATGACCGGAAGCAAGACTGACTGCACATGTGCGCATACACACCAAAAAAGGCGTAAAAGGAAAAATCACTGCGGCAGTGAAAATCGTTGTGTTCATGCAGAGTGAAACATTTAGCGGATTTTTTGGTCAGCACCTGATTTGCTTGTGGCCAGGACCATTCATGATCTGATGTCCCACTGTATATAGTCCTAAGAATTTGACCTCAGACATTTCTTCCCTCAAATAGACTCCAGGCTGCAATATGTCTTTATTCCAGAAGGGCCCCTTCTCCTTCAGCTGGTTAATCCACAACACTCATGTTTATCCATATCCTGTTTCCCTTGTCCTGTCATGGCAATATTTTGACTTCCTCTTCAGGTAACAGAGCCTAACAAATATTATAGCCCTTGAGACTGCTCTTGGATGGGTCAGAAACAAGGTGAAAACACTATAATACAGATAGCAACACAGCCTGTCTTAGTGATAGACTGGGGACACATTAAATGTGATGAGGACACTGCAAAACAAAGAGGTTAGCAGGATATATTTGTGCCATATTTATTGCAGGTGAGAAAGCTCTAGTTGTGATCCAGCATAGTTCTTCTTAAATTCTTAACTCAATAATAGAGATTTTTTTTAATTTATTTATTAAATTTACATAGCCACCCATCTTATAAAAGGCATCTCTGGATGATGCACAGCAATAGATAAAACAGAAAAAAATATAAAAAGAGCAATGACAAATATAGTATAAATATTTTAAAAATCCAACACACAAACTATAAGAGGAGGGGGAATAAGAAATGCCCCCCTCAACAATGGAGCCATCTAGAAAATACTTTGATTCCATGGGAGATCCAGGCTTGGTCACATAACCAGGTCTTGGTGACCTTGCAGAATATCAAAATAGATGGGAAGTAATCTGATTTTGGGAATAAGATGGGTGCCATGGCAAAGAAGGCACATCTGGGACCACTAAATGTATATCTTCATGCAGGGTACCCTCAGCATGCCTCCTCTATAGGAACAGATGGGGCAAGCTAATATAAGTGGGGAGGGTGATCCCTCAGATAGCCCAGTCCCATCCCATGAAGAGCTTTAAAGGTTAAAACCTGGATCCTGAATTGGAAGAAAACTAGCTGGAAGAAAATTGGAAGAAAACTAGCAACAAATGCAGCTCATGAGCAGAAAGATAACACTGTTCTAGAAGCACTTGTTGCTATCCACATTGCTGCATTTGTGTATCAGTTGAAGCTTAGCTTCCAAATGCTCTTAATTAACAGTCCCATGTTGTAGAGCAAATTGCAGTAATCCAATCTGGAGGTGTCTAGGACATAAGTAAGTGTAGCAGGGCCTGTAGCTCCAGGAGTGGGCACAACTGGCACCCAAGACAAAGCTGTGCAAAGCCCTTCCTAACCGTGACTGCTACAGAATTCCAGACCTTGGAGTCAGTTCCTAATGACATACAACCTGGAAACTGGGATCCAGCAGCAAGAAACCGGAATAATGCTTCCCTCAATTAGGATTACCAGACATCCAGCAAAAGGGAGGATTTGTCCTCATGACCTCCATCTTGCAGACATAGTCTTAAAATAAAATAATGTGAGCTTTCTGAGTATCTACAAGCAACCTCATCCTGAGCAGCCTTTCTCATGCAGCAGTTACTTATAAAGTGCTAAAATTTAGTAAACTGGGCTCTGTGAACTTACTGTCATTAATTCAATAGTATAACTGGCACTGCTAGCTGAAATTGACAAGACATTAATCAGTTACACACTGAAGGCTTTGGTCTCCTAACCAGTTCTGGAACATTCCTGCCACCGGATGGATAGATAGATAGATAGATAGATAGATAGATAGATAGATAGATAGATAGATAGATAGATAGATAGATAGATAGATAGATAGATAGATAGATAGATAGATAGATAGATAGATAGATAGATAGATAGATAGATAGATAGATAACAATAATCAATGCTTAAGAAGGAAAGCATACCTTCTTTCTTTCAATGTTACTGAAAGTCAGTAACATTGCAGCCTATTCTAATTAACTGACATTTCTTCCCCATACAGCTCAATAAATAAATAGTTCAGATTAATTAAAAGCTTCTATTTTAACAAAGATACATACTTGATGAAGTTGCTCAAATTCGAATAGCCTGCAATACCTCTTATTGGAACTGTGAAGGCCAGCACTGGTTTTATTATAAAAATAACTTAACCTTCCAAATATGCAGTTACAAACAAGTCAGAGGTGTTTCAGGAAGATAAATGCATAGAGAATCAGGTATATATTCCACAGTAAGATGAAAATCAGATATATTGGTAAGAAAATATATTGTGAAGTATTATTACACTGAAAATAAGCTAGGTGGCACTAAAGTATACTGGCTGCAATGCTGCAGTGGAAGTAGAGTAGAATTTTCCTGGTTAAAAATTTCCTGGAAAAAGGTCATTATTGATTCTTACTTTTTCCTAGTCGTATTTATGTCAAAGCAATAGCACAAAATGTGCCCTGTAGTTTACACAAGGGAACACATGACTAAAAGGGATTTTTCAGAATAGCATTCACTACACAAACATGCCCTGGATATCTTTTTTTTCCTGCCATGTCCCATGATGCTCTCATACCCAGCCCATGAGTGACACAGGCTTAAACCCTGTATTGTTAAGGTAGTCTTTCTTTTCCTCCATGCCAACATCATTCAGGGTTTGCCTCAAGTTATATAAAACCTGTCATTACCCATTATCTGCCAGGGAAGTCAGGTGACTGCAGGGACAAGATACAAAGGCAATGGAGGAAGAGGTGGGGAGGGACAGACAATTTCATGCTAGTATAGTTTTCTGCTGACTTGAGGGTGGCTGAATAACACTTCAGCTCAGCAGCAGGAAAAGACCCTAAAGATATCCACTCTTTCTCTAGTATACCCATACGCCAGATATCTAAATGCTGCTTCTTTCGGAGCATGCTTCTTTCCGATTTATTGGAGACCAAATCTTCTGAGGAGGATTTCAAAAGCCAAACAGAACTCATCAAAGGCCAGAGGGAACTCAGAATTGGAAGTGAAGTCCTTAGTCACCTGGGCATACACATCCCTTGGCTTCATTGCTCAACATGAGTACAGTCCCTTTCAGTGGTGGGTTTCTGCAGACTCGCACCTACTCGCGAGAGCTGGATGGTGAAATTTAGAGAACCGGTGAAAGGGGCTTCCACCGGCGGACCCAGAAGTAAGTCTGCCCCACGGCTGCCGGTGACCCAACAGGAAGGAAAGGAAAGGAAGGAAGAAAGTAAGAAAGGAAAGAGAGAGAGAGAGAGAGAGAGAGAGAGAGAGAGAGAGAGAGAGAGAGAGAGAGAGAGAGAGAGAGAGAGAAAGAAAGAAAGAAAGAAAGAAAGAAAGAAAGAAAGAAAGAAAGAGAAAGAAAGAAAGAATTTATCATCACAATTGAGCCCAAAATTTTGGTTGCTAAGCAAGAGCGTTGTTAAATGAGTTTCACCGCATTTTACAAATTGGCCACTCCAACCTTGTCACATGACTGCCAAACCACGCCCACAAAATAGGCCATAGGTTCTAAAAAAAATTGAAACCCACCACTGGTCCCTTTCCTCCATAGCAGCAATAATCTCAAATCCTTGAAACAAAACAGATATATCAGAATGTTACAGGCTATGGCTATTTCAAGAAAATGAATAATTATTGAGAGTTTAGATGTGTACAAGGACCCCAAAAGTACTCAAAAGCCATTGACAATTTCAACAACAGGCAATCAGTGACAGTTAACAACATACAATGAGAGAAAAACCCTGCCAGAATTCCATTCATTTTGTCAGGTTCTGCAGTTATGCCTGGGATTTTCTCTGCATTCATCTCTTCTTCGGCACAACTTTATTTGGGATGCTGTTGATATGCGTCACTCAGGTTGGATGGATTTGTCTAACTTCCTGTCAAAGTGATATTTTCACCCTTCTCCTCCACAGAAATCCATGGTATTTTTTCCTGTGGGTTTTCTTACCATCAAGTTGCTGAATTAAGGGTCCTGTCCATACCAGCAGATGATTTAATCCCATTAACCTCATGCAATCTTCAATATATTATTGAAAAGCTATTTACATTCTTACCCAGATAATTCAAAATGAAATTTCCTTTTCTCTGATGGTAAAACAGAATAGCTGTGTGTTAGTCTCCTTGGCAATATTCAGTGTGCAGTTTTTGACCTATTAAAAACACACACACACACACGCATCCCATTTCTTAAGCACATATGGGCTTGTAAAAAATCAGATACCATACAACATACAGATTGTATAAAGTTGGATGATACCATTTTGACCAGTGTTCTTTAAACTTGCAATGTTTGTGTTTTGTGAAGTCCACAAGATGTGTGGACTTCAGTTGCCAAAATTCCTCAGCCAGCCATGCACCGATTTAGGCCGTCAAATCTAATCCCACTGAGAGAGCTGAGTTAACATACATTTTGCTTAGGAAAAACACACATATTTTGTATCTGAAACATTGAGCATCCTTCTGATGTAATGTATCTAATTTACCAATGGTCAATTCATGGTCTCTCATCAATGTCTATTTCAGGGTGGCTGAATTTATTTGCACACAATCCTGTCCTTCATAAGTGACTCAGAAAAAGAAGGCTTTAAATTCAAATATTTGAGAGAGTCTTTTTAACTATATAATATATGAAAATGCCTTCTTCTGCTCCTTGACTTCTGGTAAAAGGTATATTTTCCAAAGTAATCCTACAAGGAACAAAATGTGCAGCAAATTGCAGTTTTTTCCTTATCTGCATCCAATGTAAGCTAAATTTTGTTGTAAATCTCCCATGCCACTTTGCTAGCAAAATGCAAAAATAGAGCACACTGAAGTTGTTCTTTCCACCCGGAACCCTTACTAATTAAATACAGTTGATATACCTGAAGCCATTTACACCAATTCTCTGCAGCATTTCCTCCTGATACCAGGTTGCCCAGGGATGGAAGAGAGGCAATGTAAAGCTCACTCACTTCTGGCACCATGTAGCATTTGCTGGCTCATTACCACTTCATTGTTCTACCTTCAATAGAACACAACTGAGTTCCTCCCTTCAGAGGGCAAACAAGTCCTTTGAGTCACAGAAAGATAGCCAAACATAGACAGCAACCTCACACATGACACAATAATACACACTCCCAGAAAGGGATACTGTCAATACAAATAATCTAAATGAGAACTTATTACGGCCAACTCTCACTAACAGCTATCCTTAAAGGCATCATATGTGGCCAGGAAACTTTTCCACAACTCCAGCTGGTGTGCCAGTTGCATCCTTTCCTAGATCAGGAGCTCATCAACTAGTCTCTCATGCCCAAATCACCCAATTGACTGCTGCGATGTACTCTACATAGGTCTGGCCTTGAGGACCATACAGAAGCTTCAATTGGTTCAGAACACAGTGGTATATGAAATAATGGACATGTCTCAACATGCCCATGCAACACTTTTCTTTTTGACTTTCAATGGCTGCTAGTTTGTTTCCAGGTATGATTCAAGGTGCTGGTTATTACCTATACAGTATGGCTTACGTGCTGTTTACATATGCTCATCCAATTTAATTCTGCAAAATTGACACTTCAGGTGCCTTCAATTAAACCAGTGGTAGTCAACCTGGTTTGGTAGTCAACCCTACCACCCACTAGTGGACGTTCCAGCTTTCATGGTGGGCAGTAGGGGTTTTTGTCGGATACTGAAGCACTTTCCTTTTTTTAATTTAATTGACTTCCCTACTTTATAAATCAACCGGTGGGCGGTTAGAATATTTTACTACTAACAGAGATACAAAAGTGGGCGGTAGGTATAAAAAGGTTGACTAACCCTGAATTAAACAATGCCAACGCCATCTATAGGACTCATGAAGTACATCCTCTCTGTAAAAGTGTCTGGAGCAAGGTTCCACCTGAGATCTGGATGGCCCACATTCTGCTGTTTTTGTTTGAAAGATCCATGAAGACCTGGCTGTTCACTCAGGGCTTTTTGTGAGGAGGAGTGAGACTCCTCACTTCATCGTGTTTGTCATCCTTTATTTTTATTTTTTATGTTTTATTGGTTTGATTGCAATTTCTTCATTGTGAATTGCTTCATATAGTAGTACCGTAGTTTTCGGACTATAAGGTGCAACGGTGTATAAGACACACCAAGGTTTCGAAGAGGTAAGTAAGAAAAAATGTTTTTGTCTTCCCTCAGGAGCATTCTGCAGACTTCAGTAGGGCTGGGGAAAGGCAAAAACAGCCCTGTTTTTCACAAAAATGGGATGCAGGGCGGGGCTTCAGGAGGCCAAAAATGGGTGTATTCAGTGTATAAGATGCACCAACATTTCCACGCTCTTTTAGGGGGGGAAAGGTGCATCTTATACTCCGAAAAATATGGTAGTTGAGAGTCGTGACATACAACATAATATATCATTATTATTGTTGGTTGCAAAGTCACCCAGACATCTAGATTGGATTTGCCATTTTTATCCATTTATTCAATACTTCCCAGGGATCTAGGATAGGGTGGTGGTGGTGATGGTGATGATATAAACAAAACATAAATGGTCTACTTGAACTGTCCTGGTAAGTATCATTGGTCTGATTCAGTATAAAACAACCTCCTATTTTCTATCATGGACATCAATAATCATGAGTTTAATGGATTATTCATTTAGTCAACCACTCTCCATAAATACATATATAAATATACCTATAAAGAACAAGATCAAATCAGTTAATAGCCACTATCTTGATTAAGTTAGGTGAAAAATAGAATTTCCATATTTCTGGGGTGAAATGGGAAGAAGGGTCTAAAACTATTCTTGCATGGGGTCCTGCTGGTGAGTTTCCCAAAGCTAGATCATCTCTTCTGGAGACAGAAGAGCTGTGCTGTCTTCCATTTATTTATTTCTTGTGAGAGTTCCATGGGGCTAGGCACAAAGATTAGGCAGAATGGTGAGTTGGAAAGCTCAGCATTCAGCTCTGCATGTCTCTGTGCCTATAAAGCCTTTAGATCAGAGGAGGATCTCAAATGAAATCCCATATATGCAAAGCACAATCTTTTAATGCCATTAAGCAGGTAGCAACATTAATGCAGTAATTCTAAACCTACTGTAGTGGGGACGATAAGTAGTTTTCATATTATTTTCATTATGTTTGCCTGTGACAATTCTTTGCCTGTTGTTACATGTTCTTTGAAATAAACTGCCATATCCATTTGGGATTATGCTCTACTAATATCAAAGAGCACTTCTCAAAGCCCTAGAAGTCAGCATGGTCATTATTCCATTCCCATCCTTGCGAAGCAGTTACAGCTGCAGCAACCGGCTGAGCCCGAGAAGCAAACATTTTCATAGCTCCATCACTCTGTCACAGATCTTGTTCAGAGCAAGCATGTTTAGCATCTAATGCTAGCCCTCCTTTCTATTTAAAAATATTCAAAAATCATCTGAACAGAGGGGGGGGATGGAGGTAATTACAATTTGTTCTCATTTTCACTAGCATTTCTTTTTTAACAAATCTACATTAATCCAGTATTAAAGCAAGGTGGGATTATAGGATTTCGATCATCTAGAGCTTTGAGCAAAGGAATGTACATAATGCAACCACCTCTATTCATCTGACACATGAAATCTACCATACTTTGTAGCATCCCCTGCCTTTTCTTGAAACATCACTTTCTATTACATGCAGTGGGCCTGGCATTTCTGAGCAACTATGCAGAACTGAGGACATGCATTAAAGATCTGGAGAGAAGGGGAACATTGCAACTGATTGGAGATGCTTCACTATTTATGCTATGTGATAGGTATGGGAGGATTACCACTCATAGAAGCACTGCAAAATATTCATATGGACGGATTCATAAATGAGTAATAATGAAGAAAACAACAATTAATGCCAACAATATGATATATGAAACACATTGCCTAACCTGATCCAAGAAATGCATGTCGCCGCCCTGGGTCCTCTGTGGAGAAGGGCGGGATATAAATATAAATAAATAATAAATAAATAAATAAATAAAAATAAATAAAATGTGTTAGATTACCCTGGGTGACAGAACTTACTGCTTGGCCTGCTGATATATTTTTTCATGATGCGTAACTTAAGGATCAGTTTTTATCCTATGGATTGAACATTAGAAAAGATTTTGTGACAGGAATTTCATAGAAATTTCTGGGTAGTCCTTTACTACAACTGGGATTGAGCCCAAAATTTCTGTTTCTGAGTTATAAAGTGAGTTTTGCCCCATTTTACAACCTTCCTTGCCACAGTTGTCACATGGATTGCTGCAATTGTTAAATTTGGCTTTCCTATTGACAGGTTACACACAAAACACTTGCATTAATATGGAAAAGAGCACAATGAAGCAGAAGGACATTGGTTTATGCTCATGTGAAATGACATTTTATCCCCTTTTGCAAGTGTTGCAGGAGGCTGAATAATGCCTTAAGCTTATATGGGGCAAGTATTGGGCCTTTATATGATGCTTTAGGTGCCACCTTTTGAGATTATGGGCAGAAAATGCAAGAGCTGGTTATGCTGTGCCTAGTTGAGGAAGTGATATTACTACTTATCTCAAACTGGGTAGTCTGTGTACATTACTTTTCAGTGTGAGGATTAGTGGATCCAGTTCCATGTATCAGCCATCCTTTGACTTTATACAGTATTTTACTTCCTGGCAAATGAGCCCCAACCTTTAACTATCCAATTTCAATTGTAGCTAACCTTTATATGGAAAATCTAGTGCAGGGTAGCCATTGTGTGTAAAGCAAACTTGCAAAGAAGTTTAGAACTATTCTAGTCTCATGAAAATTTAGGCCTAAAATCTAGAATCTTACTATCACACAGCATTAACTCAAACAGTACCTGTTAGAAATTCTGTTAATAGGCCTACAGAACAAACAGTGCACAGTCTACATGTGCTTTTCTGCTTAATTGCCAGAAGGAAGCAGCAAACATTATACAGAGAAAAGACATAGAGTATACCATAGATGCAACTACAAACTTATAAACACTGCCATCTGCTGATTAAATACTGCTGTAGTAGTTGTACTAAATACATGAGCATTGTATTCCAACATCATTCCAGTATTTTCCTATTTTGCAAATAAGTGTTTTTTTTTTATAAGAGGTTCAAACTAAAAACATCCATATTATGAGTACAATAGAATGGAAGATTATTTCTGTTCAGGCAGATATTTTTGCAGGGAGATGAAGTACAGAAATGATGGATTAATTGAAACAAGTGTATAGAATAAAAGGCAAAAAAGAGCTTGCAGCTTAATTGGTACAGACAATGCTGATCTTTGCAATTACCGTATACCTTAGTAATGGAGCTCCTAGGGTTTACAAGCAGAGCACTTTGAGATCTCTGAATCAGAATGCATCTATGCAGAATAAAAGGTGTATAGAGTTATGCAATAGTTTTGAAGTCACACCATGCTGCTTCACTGTGCTCTCAGGTGAAGGTCCAAAAAAAGGGAGATGCTTAGGACTCAGTCCAGGCTATTAATGAAACACTGTAAGAAGGAAGATAAATACTGGCTACAGATCTTACGCTTTATCAGAAATTTTCCCCTCTCTGCCTAAGAACATATTAAATCATGGGTCTTATGCTCCTTCATGTATGCACAGTCCTGCTGCAAACCTTCATAAATAGCAAAAGGTAATAGGTTTCCAAGGACTTCCAGGGAACAGAATGGAGGTGGAGTAGGCTGCTCACAACCTGGAGAGAAAGGTACATCCACGTGGTGACCAGTTTTGGTCACCATGATGTAGAAAAGATGTGGAGGCTCTAGAAAGATTGCAGAGAAGAGCAACAAAGATGATTAGGGGACTGGAGACTAAAACACATGAAGAACGGTTGCAGGAACTGGGTATGTCTAGTTTAATAAAAAGAAGGACTAGGGGAGACATGATAGCAGTGTTCCAATATCTCAGGGGTTGCTACAAAGAAGAGGGAGTCAAACTATTCTCCAGGGCACCTGAGGGCAGAACAAGAAGCAATGGGTGGAAACTAATCAAGGAGAGAAGCAACTTAGAACTGAGGAGAAATTTCCTGACAGTTAGAACAATTAATCAGTGGAACAGCTTGCCTCCAGAAGTTGTGAATGCCCCAACACTGCAAGTCTTTAAGAAGGTGTTGGATAGCCATTTGTCTGAAATGGTATAGGGCTTCCTGCCTGGGCAAGGAGTTGGACTAGATGACCTCCAAGGTCCCTTCCAACTCTGCTATTGTATATCTGTTTACAATGGCCAATAAATGCAAGGCTGATGCCACTTTCTATGACCATCTGACTATATTACCAATAGAAAGGATAACACAGCAGGTCAGCTATCAGCTTAGGAGGGCAAATAGTAATGTAACATACATACAGGTAAGGAGGCCTTATGCCTAATTCTCTTGTGGGCTGGAGGTGAAATGAAAGTAATATTGTGGAAACTCAGCATAAAAATATGTTGTGGGACATATTTTGTTCCCTGTTAAGGAATAATGGAGAAAGGTCAATATTCTGACACTTAAATCACTTTGGCCTTGTATTATCTGTAACATATTGTGACAAAAACTAAAGCAAAATAAAGCAAAAATAAAGTAAAGTAAAATAAAATAAAGTAAAGTAAAATCTGTGGAATTTGGAATTGCTATTATCAAACATTCCAGGTAATAAGCATAAAAAATAACACTAGAAAGTAGCACAATAAGCTATGACACAAAGTACATAATCATATATATTTCATTCTTTTGTTATTAATCTATCTTACTCTATCTATATGTTCACAGTATGTGTTTCCCCAGATGGTAAATGGAAACTGTTTCACATTGCCACCAAAACTGATCTTGTAGGAATATATTCCATCTCATTTTTATTTCCCCTATTCTATATTTCTACTTAGTACAATCAAGATGGTAACAATAAACCAAAACCTAGTGATTGGAGGTATTGGGTTTCCCATTTTCTTCAACAATAGCATTTATTGTTTTGATTATCGGTTCTGGACTTTACAAGGAGACTCTGTGACCAGAATGAAACAGAAGATAAAGGCCTGTGTAATTCAAATCTATTTTCTTTTTCCATTTCAGTTTCTTAATTGCTTTAAATTTGAGGCACTTGGCTATCTCATCTGGACAGGTCTAAATGAACTATAACTGAATCAATAATAGCTTGCCCAGACTATGGTTTGATCTCTGAGATACATGGATAGTGACCAGCAGAGCAAACCGCAGGTGTAAGAAAGAATTCCCTCTCTATACTGCATCTTAAGTAGCCTTGTTTTAGAAAAATCCTTCATAGTTATAGTTTATTAAATTTGTATACCGCCCTTCTCCCTTGTGGGACTCAGGGCGGTGAACAGGCATCAATAAAACAACAAAGAACATCAATATATAAAATACTTTAAAATGGCAATTAAATTGGGGTCCTGTTCTAAAATCCAAATAAAACTGCTAAATAAAATCAATTAAAATCGATTAAAAACTACGCCGCATGGAATAAATGCGTTTTCAAGGCCCGACGGAAGAGGCGTAGGTCAGTGGTCGTACATAGGTCGGGGGGGTAGGTCATTCCAGAGGCTGCCACAGAGAAGGCTCTCCCCCTGGGGGTCGCCAGCCGACATTGTGTGTGCATACAGGATAATTGTTAGTGCATACAGGAAAATCTAAATATATTACAATATTTTGAACGATCAACCTAAGAAAAACACTTTGTTATAGATCCTGTGTGTTTTCTTGTTCTACAAGGTCCACATGCAAAGTAAGCATCCTTCTACAATCTCTGAGGACTTGGTTATGGCTTAAAACAGAAAGAGGCAGCTTGGTGTTTTCCAGAAATGTTTGGTCTACAGCCCTAACAATATTACCTCTGTGTGCATGTGTGTGTGTACACACACGCATGTGTGCATGTCATGTATTTATATGTTACGTATGCATTCATTTACACACATAGTGTTAAACTAATCAACAACAAAAAATACAAGAGCATTAAATAACACACTCTTAAAAATGAGAAGCCTATTTATTAATAGAAGGGGGAAAGAAAAAAAGATTTTGGGAATTGTTGGGTTATTACCTGACTCCACTGAAATCCTGGAAACTATTGAACTTCTGGTTTGTGCAGGCTCAGTTTCAATACTTTCATTTAGTGCTGAAGAATATCCTTAGAAATGCTGGGTTGCAAATATAATTTTAAATTATTTACTAATGGTAAACTTATTCTGTGGATAAATGATTAGAAAATTCAGCAACAGTTGGTTTTGTTTCAGCTAGGCAACAGTTTGTACCATTGCTAATCTCCATGGTTCTTATTTTATTTTGCAACTCTCAATTAAAGAAGTTAAACTTAAGGATACTAGAATGTTATCTCTAATATGCCCATGTCACTAACTGGTTCTAAATTAAAGAGACCTAATTTGCAGATATCCCTGTCAAATAAAAGTTGCTGCTACTGCAGATCCCTCTCCATCTTTATACAGAGAGGTTGAGTGTTTTCAACTTTAGCAAGAACTTTCCTACAGAACAGCAGCATTAAGTTTGTTCACAAGCTTTAAACTGAGTAAATTTTCTCATAGAGTAACAGAGAAGAAGCGCAACAGAGAAGATGAAGAAGCATTCTTTTAAATATGACCATCTTGGAAATAGAATTGCTCTGTGTTACCTTCATTTTAATGTGATACTGCCTACAACTGATAGCAAGCCACAGAGACCTTTGCTATAATGATTGGTAGTTCAAAACAAATTCCTATTTTGTTTTGGTTACTTAAGGAGCCCTCTGATAAACAGGGATGCAGATGAATGCTGACTTAAATAGATGAGGCTCCTTATGTCCACAGTCGGTGCCAACTTGCTGGGCAAAATATGCCATCTGCATAGGGTGCTATTAAGCAAATTAATGTTGTGGATTTTTTTTCCTTTTGGGGTCAATAATTACTGTAGAACGCAAACAAGGAATCCATTTTCCATACAATGACAATTGGCAAGAAAAATGGTAGCAATCACCCAGCTCCCAAGCCATTTATCATCTACGCCATTGTATCACCAAGTTTTCTCTGTTTCCACTTCTGTTCAAAGACCACTGTGCACTATGAGATATTCCTCTTTGGAAGCAGATGTTTATGAGTTGATTGAGTTCTTTGCCTAGAAGAAGAAAAGTGCCCAAGATGTGTCTAGGAAAGGTTTGTTATAGGATGGATGTGCATGCTCAAGTCCTGTTCCTTAAACAATTGCCATTTTGCAGTCCTCAGAAGTGTAACTTTTCTGTTGCTGCATATGCCCTATGGAACACCTTTCCTCTTCATTTCTAGCAGCCCCCATCCTTTTAACTATCCATAAAGTACTTAAAATCTGGCTTTTCCTCCAAGCACAGTGATAGTATGGAATCAGAGGGAAACGAGAGTGTTTTGCATGGGGAGGTTTGGCTTGGCATCTGGCTTTTCTGGTTTTGGTTCTCTCCCCCCTCCCATCCTATTTTTACTGGTTGTACATATTAGATACAGATACAGATTAACATAGTTGGAAGGGACCTTGCAGGGATCTAGTCCAACCCGCTGCCTAAGCAGAGACCCTACATCTGCCTCTACTTAGGATTGAACTCATAACCGCCTTGCTTTGTCCTTTGGTTGTGAGATGCCCAGAGTTCAGTTTTAAGACAAGTTGCCATAAAGTGTTTTAACTAAATAAATAAAATGAAGAAATTATTCACTTTGGAGCTCAGGAATTTGAAAATAAGAGCCCATCGACTCTTCTATTTGACACATTAAATACTGTATTATGTTTATATCTTCATGAAAATAATAGTTTTCCGGTTAGGATTATAGAGGGTGGAGACACACACTTTCCAAACATGAATATCTGTGGCTTAATGGTGAACTGCTGGCTCATTCCAACTGACCCATTCCATCAGACCATTTACTGAATGCAAAAAAACCAAAGTCCACACAAAAAAGTTATTATCACATATATATTTACTCCGCCCGAACTCTGCAGGAGTCCAATGAGAAAGATTAATTCTCAATGAATGCCACATACAACACTATATCAGCTGAAGCACCATAAATATATGGAAGTTATCAGAATTCCTTGCTGGGTTTAATGAAAGCATTCTCGCTACCAGTATTCAGCTCTTTGTTTTTTTCTTCCCCTGAGTAAGTAACACCTGCTTCAGGATTATAATTTTCTAATAGCACTAATGACATCGTTTATACAATTAGGTTGATATAATAAGTACTGATGTAACAGATACTGTATACAGGCACTTTGCTAATCCTGAGGTCTTTAAACTAGATCCTGGTGGTCAAAAGATTCTTCTATGGCACAGAATGAACCCACACCCAAAAAGGAACAGTATTTCCCTGGTAATTCCATAAGCCAAAATTGCAGGGGAAAGACAATATGGGTGGATTTAGATTCTCCCAATAAACAACAAGTAGCAAGTTGAAAATCACCAAAAGTAAACATCACAATCATGTGATGTGGCCTAGAGGTGGAGCTTTCGCCTCCCAATCAGGAGGTTGTGAGTTCAATCCTAGGTAGAGGCAGATGTAGGGTCTCCTGCTTGGTCAGGGGGTTGGACTAGATGACCTGCAAGGTTCCTTCCAACTCTGTTAATCTGATTATCTGATTAATACAGTGACTTGGAGATCATCGGAGAATACAGAGCCATGGTGGCACAGTGTTTAGAATGCAATATTGCAGGCTAATTTTGCTCACTGCTGACTGCTGACTGTGAGCAGTTCTGCAGTCTGATCCTCACCGGCTCAAGGTTGACTCAGCCTTCCATCCTTCCGAGGTAGGTAAAATGAGAAACAAGTTGTTTGAGGACAAACTGGTGACTCTGTAAATCGCTTAGAGAGAGCTGTAAAGCACTGCGAAGCAATGTATAAGTCTAAGTGTTATTGCTATTTATTTTGCATTTTCAGATACTAGTTGATATGAATAAATAGAAATTTAGAAATCTTCTCTCACAGTTCAAACAGAAACACAATACATCTCATTTTAGTGGTGAAGACTGTGATCTGCTGACCTATGTGCCTGCTCAATCTGCTGTGCGGCTGCGGTTTATAGGCAGCTTCAAGGTCTCAGCCACTCAACTGCATAGTCTCATTGTTCTTGGTAACAGCTCTTCAAAAAAAGATAAAACAGGAGAACAAGAAGGTAGTTGTGACACTATTCCTATACTTTAGGGTAATTTTAAATTGATGATCCAGGATTCCAGAATTTAGTGATTAGGTAAAAGAAACTATTTGTTCCCTCTCACCTCAAATCAAATTCCTAAAATGAAAAAAGCAGGGAGTTACAAAGACCAATTTCTTTGTGGGGAAAGACTAGAAATATTGTCATTCCTATACTGAAAAAAAGATGAGTCACCACATCAAATTCTTGAGTTTAAAGTGCATGTCTTTTGTCTGGAACTCTAGTTGAGAGTTTCCATACAAAGATTCCATGCTCTTGAAGCCCGATCAACTTGACACAGAGGAAGGTTTCATAGGGGAGTGACAGAATGGGTCACATATGGCTAATATGTGACTGTTTGCAGCTTTCTTATGTAATAATAGTCCATGCTCAGTCTTTTCCTGAAAGGTCTTTTTTAATTCTTCCTGGTTCCCTCTTTTCTGAGAGTAAGCCTTGCTTTTGTAAGGCAAAAAGAAAAGAAAAGAAACTGGACAAGCTATGTTCACTATGAATGGATTGCCAATAATGGATGGATGGAAAAAAGAAAGGAAAGAAGAAAGGAAAGAAGGAAGGGAGCGAGGGAGGGAGGTCATACAGACAAACAGACAGATGCTATACTTTAAAATGAAATTCCAAAGCAAATATGCACACAATTGCAGTTTAGGGAGTGATTTTAAAAAATTAAATAACACTAGCATTTGCTTTTTCATGGCTTTCTATTACCTTTCTCATTATTTATAAAAGAAAAACACTTTGAAGATTAAAAATAATGCTCCTTTCCCTATTGATTTTTTCCCTTTACTAGAAAAGAAAAACTATTATATTTTCTCTATTATTGATAACTCCCTCATGATTGCAGTTGTGTCTGGTTTGTTGGTTTGTTTGTTTGTTCGTTCTTTTATTTGTATCATTGGCTTGGGCATCTCTGCTCCATGATGTGGTGATGCTATGGATAGAATGAGCTTCTAAAGGCATGTTTTTATATCGGTGACTGATTTGTGTTCCTGGTTAAGTTCTAAGTCTTTGTGCCTATATTTCTTCTATATCATGTAACTGTAACTGGGATAGAATCAAGATCACGTGAAGTGTTAATACCACTTTATAATGCCTTGGTAAGGCCACACTTGGAATACTGCATTCAGTTTAAGTCACCACGATTTGGAAAAGATGTGGAGACTCTAGAAAGAGTGCAGAGAAGAGCAACAAAGATGATTAGGGGACTGGAGGCTAAAACATATGAAGAACGGTTGCAGGAGCTGGGTAGGTCTAGTTTAATAAAAAGAAGGATTAGGGGAAACATGATAGCAGTGTTCCAATATCTCAGGGGTTGCCACAAAGAAGAGGGAGTCAAACTATTCTCCAAAGCACCTGAGGGCAGAACAAGAAGCAATGGGTGGAAACTAATCAAGGAGAGAAGCAACTTAGAACTGAGGAAAAATTTCCTGACAGTTAGGACAATTAATCAGTGGAACAGCTTGTCTTCAGAAGTTGTGAATGCCCCAACACTGCAAGTCTTCAAGAAGATGTTGGATAGCCATTTGTCTGAAATGGTATAGGGTTTCCTGCCTAGACAGGGAGTTGGACTAGATGACCTCCCAGGTCCCTTCCAACTCTGCTATTGTATTGTATTGTAATTCTATAATATGCATGCTTTTATTGAGCATTTATATGTCCACAAAATCTCTTTCACACAAATAGTTTTGTTTTTTTCTATGTCAAAATGATAAAGTATAACTGTAGAGATAGCATGACTTTGTCACATGAATGTCACTTTGAATACATGCAATCTAAGTCATGGATATGGGAAAGAATCTTGGTAATTACTAAGATATTGTCAGGTTTTTCTTCCAGAAAACTTTCATAAATATCTTTGGTCAGATTTAAATAGAAGAATCCAGGCTTTAGGAAATTATTTCATTACAAATACTGTAACATACTAATAGTATGGGGGGTGGATACAATATAGAATAATAAGTCCAGATTTATCATTTCTCAATAATAAATCTTTATTTTCCTGAAAGCAAATGGACAAAATGATTAGTGAAGAGATAATAAATATCTGCCACTCATAGGAAACACCTTATTTGTTTCAATATCTACAATACAATAAGTAGTATAGTTTAAAAGAAATTACAAAAACAAGGTGAAACACTCAGAGATTTCATTTAATTTTAAATGCTTTTAACATAAAAACCAAAACAATGAGGGGACTTATTTGTAAGGTTTACTAAAGTATGATTAATATACAAGTCAAAGGTTACATGATTAAACGGATTCAGAATTAAAACTAGATAGTAAATATGCAACAATGGGCATATCAATGGGACTGAAATATAAAATATACTGTGAAATTGAATTTTTCATTCAAGGAAAACAAGCTACCTTTCACTGGTTTATTAGCCTAGCGTTGGTTGCCAAAATACTGTAGCTAATTCAAATTAAAGATATTGGTGGAAGTGAAAAAATCAGATTACATCATTTTTAATGGTGGCATGATCATAAAGCTCAACAATTCTGGAAGGCAATTCACTTCAGAATGAAACAGATTTTAAATATCAACTTTTCTTTCTTTTTTCCCCCCATTAGGTATTATTAAGCCTTTAAAGTATACAGAGTTGTTCCCGTACATGATATGAGTTGTTAGGATACTCTATTTTTCTGTCAGGAAATTGCACATAATACCTTCTTTAGAAAAATGGCAAACTAAACTATTGCAGTAGGCATCGATGTCAAGAATAACTCTGAATTACTTTTAAAAAAATGTGGTTTAATTTAATGTCTATAATTCTGTAAGTCAAGTTGTACTATATCTGAAGTTCATGGTTCTTTTAATATAAGCCTTAAATACTAGAATGAATTTGTTTTAAGAACATGCTTTTTCAATTTAGATAAAAACTAATATTGGTTGTTTATTCTGATTGATGATTCTTATTATATTGGCTGCCTTTACTAATAATTTATTACTGATTTGTTTTTGGCAATGGTTTCAAAGTGCTAAATTGATATAAGATCATATTTATATGGAGTACTAATCTAAGTTTTGAAAATTCTTATCCATTTTATAGAGCTTTAAAAGTGATTTAAAGCTGCATAAAATGGATAAAAATTTGCAGACCTTAGATTAGTACTACATAGTACTCTTTTTTGTTACTTTGTTTTTTCTTTTTCTTAGTTGTACTTTGAAATATCTATTAAAGTAAAACCAATTATCATGAAAAAATAGTAATTGTTAGAGATTTTTTTCTGTAAAATGAACATGTGAATCATCCTCAGATATTCAGAGTTAATTACCATATTATTTGTTGGGGTATTAGAAAACTAATATACTATTCTCAGTATTCTTTCATAACATTCTCATTCTTTCTTTCATACCAGCTGGTCAATAGAATGGACTTAATACAAGACAAATCATTAATTAATCATGTTTGTGAAATCATAGTGAAATATATTGCTGTAACTAGAGAACAAGAGATGGCACAGTAATCAGAATGTTAGCCAAAGACCAGGAAGATACAAGTTCCCAATCAGCCATAAAATTTATTAAGTAATTTTCTTTTTGTCTATTTGTCTATTTCTCTTTCTGTCCTTTCACATCCTCCTCCTCCTCCTTCTCTATCTTTTTCTCTCTGTCTTGTTGTCCTAATTTAGCTGATAGAATTATTGTGAGGATGAATTTTAGGTTAGAATCTTATGCATATCCTTATTATTCATGGAAGGAAGACTATAGCTAAACATACAAAGTGTTTATTTGATAGTGTTTTTTTAAAGATAAATGGTTTGACCATGCCAACTGAAAGTTGTATGTGTAAGCAGAATTTGAGGTGATTCATCCATGAAAATTGCATTATCTGTCTTTGAGCAGCCCTGTGGTAATTGTAAAGACTGACATGAGTAGAGCACTTTTTCCAAAAAGGCTAATTTTCTCACTTGGTTTTTGGGATTTCTTGTGTCCTGTGTGATCAAGGTATAACAGTGAATCAATAGAGGAAATTAAGACATCCCTGGATAATAACCCCAATCGGGCTTTTGAGCACATGCACTAAAATAAGTCTTCCCACAAAAATAAGCCCTTGCTGAAAATATTGCAACAGAGCAGCATCCATGAGGTGAGACTCTTGCCACCTCCTGCACCTCAAAAATAATAAGACCTCTCCCAAAGAAGGCCACGCACTTATTTCGGGGGTCAAAAGAAAATAAGACCCTGTTTTATTTTTGGGGAAACACGTTATATATATTCATACATTTTTATGGGTACAAGTATGCAGGTCTTGGCATATTTGGGTTTTTCCCAGTGTAAGATTGATAGTATCTTGGCAACATTTTGATGAGGTCCCACTCACCATCGTCAGGCTGGTGCCTTTGGCGTCGTGCTTGTGCGAGCAAAGCATGATTGGAGCTGCCGTCTCTAGAGAGATCATGCTTGACTCGTACAAGCACGAAGCCGAAGGCACCAGCCTGAAGATGGCGAGTGGGACCCCATCGAAATGTCGCCAAGATACTATCAATCTTCAATCTTACACGGGAAAAAACCCAAATACACCAAGACCTGTGTGTGTGTGTGTGTGAGAGAGAGAGAGAGAGAGAGAGAGAGGTTTTTGTGCTGATAAATAAATAAATAAATAAATAAGGGAGACTAGTATTGATCTATTTCAAGCTATTTAGCTCTCATCAGCTAGCCATATCCTTACTGGGTGTGTGTGTGTGTGTGTGTGTGTATAAATGTTCCACAACACCCTGTTAGGGCCCCAATTAAGGGAGGAGACATACTGTTTCCTTTTCTGCCTTTCGGCTCATCACCAGAAACCATCTAGACAGAAAGCCATGAATTCCATTGTGTGATTTTTTAAATATGTGTGTTAGTTTTATGAGCTGATCAATACATAATAAATAAATCTATCCTAGTCTCTCTGATTTATTTATTAATCAGCTCATAAAACTAACACACACATATATATATATACTGTGTGTGTGTGTGTGTGTGTTAGGTTTCTGTCTAGATGGTCTCTGGTGATGAGCCGAAAGGCAGAAATATATATATGCTGGTCTTTGTTGTATTTGGGTCTGTTTCGGCGAGGTCTCACTCGCCATCTTCAGGCTGGCATCTGAGACCAAGATGGCAAGTGAGACCTCGCCGAAACATTGCAAAGACAAACTCAATCTAACATGGGAAAAGACCTAAATACAACAAGACCGGCATACCGACACACATGAAAATCTACGAAAACACAAACACACACATACACACATACACATACACATATATATCATCCTGCAAATTTACCAATCTCGTCTCATCTCTTCCCTTTTCAACATTGGCTTCTTCCAAGTGGCATTTGAGTTCCTTCAAACCTTACAGATCTAGACTTTCCTTGAGTTTTTTTCTTCTAAGAAACAGTATTTACTGTGAATTTCTTCACATTAGAGTTCTCTGCATCACTTAACAGGCTCAGAATGCTTTTATAGCTGTGAAAGCACAACTCACTCAGTTGAACTGCTGCATCTGATGCAATGGAACCAATTATTTAAGAGGAAAACTACCAGCAGCCCAGTGACTCTGGATGCATAATGCACAAATCTCTCTTTTTTATATTCTCACAATTTTTCACAGCATTCAGTTTGGATGTGAAATAGGTGTTTTGTAGCTACACATATATGTAGAGGCTGCAGTGAAATTTCCTCCCATCTTAACCTGCTTAAGTCTTCCACTAGTACTGTCCTTTTACCATATTAATAGAAATGTTTAACACCGTAAGCCTTAATAATGTAACTATAATGAATCATTAGAAATAACATTTGCTAATATCTTGTTTGTTCTTGTAGGGACTCAATGTAAGCAGTCCTTGAATCCTCCGTCAAAATTACATACAGAGGAAACCAAAGCAACTTAATTCCACTGCCCCCCCTCCCCAGCAATTTACCAATTGTACATCCTTAACATGCTTCTCAGAAATAAGGTCACAGGACTTATTCTCAGGCTTGCAAGGTACCTTCCAGGTAAATAGTTATAGAGCAGGATTCTTAGTGTCCCTTTGAATGCTAAGATTGATTGAGTAATCCTATAGTTGTCTGTTATCCATAGCCTTACTATGTAACCTACTCCTCGATAGGTGGGTATAGGACTCCAACCAGTCTAAAGTACACAACAGAACAAATAACCATTCATTAAATGCAGCAGGGCTTGCTTTTGAATAAATGTAGTTAACAATTACCACATAAAATGGCATTCTTCAAAACAATGAAAGAACATTGGAGCAATACGCTGACAATAGTGAATGGATGAGGAGAAAAAGGAATGATGGTGTAGTCTAAGCCACAAAATATAGAGAACAGCCTTATATTTATCCAGATCATTGCTACATACAGCTCAATATTGTCTTCACTTGAATATATTGTGCTATTTAAAGCATTTGGCTGATGGAACTACAACAATTTCACTTCTCATTTCCTACTGAGCTGTTGGTATGTGTGGTCATCAACAAATTTTTGGCATCAGGAACACGGAAGCCTAAAGTAACACTGCTGAAAGGGGTTGGAAGCCCCATGATTCCCATATCTGACATCTCTGTTGCAGAGTGCAACCTTCATCCTTTTTTCACAAGAGTTACAGTGCTACTCACCCATTCTTGAATTGGCACAAAAAAAACAACAATCCAGGATAATATTTGTAGATCATTGTTCATCTATATCCTACCTCATCTATTGTGAGTCACTATCAAGTGTGTTATGCTGGTATGCCAGTCATTATTGGCAAGATGATCCATTCTCTTCTTTGACCTTTCAGCATCTCACATTCATATGTGAAGGTAATTCAAGAATGAGAATTCAGTTCCTGCATGCTGTTTGTCAGTTCAGACCACATTTGTGCATTTCCTAAGCTGAACAAAAATGTGGGGGGGGGGGGAAATAAAAATAGGAAAATACTGGTCTTCTGGAATGGGGGAAGAGTTAGAGTTAAAACAATAGGAGAGGCGGAGGCTTTTTTTAAGAAACACTCCCTACTCCTAGGGCAGGGATATCCAAACTTGGGAACTTTAAGACTTGTGGACTTCAACTCCCAGAATTCCCCAGCCTGTCCTAGGGGACAAAGAAGAGGGAATGGGAGGGGCCATGGCCCCACCCATTGGCGGGAAAGAGGAAGAAGAAACAATAGCAAAGAGACTCAGATCTCAAAAATGAACTTACTTTGAAACTATTACTGTAACTTGTGAAAAGTAATGGTAAGAAAAAACAAATGATTGAATGTATGAATTATGAAATGTGATATACATGTATCTTTTGACACTTGCTTTCTTTTTACATTGTATTTGTATGAAGTATCGGAGGTGACCACCACTCTTCTACCTGGAAGCCACTAAAATGTTATTTTATATCCTATAAACCTTTTTCCCACATATATTGTAAAAACCAATAAAATGGGTGTTTTTTTTAAAAAAAAAAGGAAAACACCATAAATAATGTCAAAAGAAGAAAAAAAAAAGACAGACTGTGCTATGACTATGGAACTATCCGGTCCTACAGACCAGGAGAACCTAAACCAGTGATGGCGAACCTATGGCACGGGTGCCACAAGTGCACACGGAGCCATTTCTTAGGGCACGCAAGGTGTTGCCCTGTCAGCTCCAGCGTGCATGTGTGTGCTGGCCAGCTGATTTAGGCCTTCTTTTGAGGCCTTTTTTTGCCCTCTGAAGGCTTCAGGGAAGCTCCTGAAGCCTCTGGAGGTGGGAAGGGGAGGTTGTTTTGACCCTCCCCCGGCTCCTAGAAAGCCTCTGGAGCCTGGAGAGGGTGAAAAAAGTGTGCCAAAAGCAGGGGGTCGTGCACATAGCATTATGGGTGTGGCACGCCCATGTACGACCCCCCTGCGCTCCCCCCGCTTTTGGCACGCGAACCAAAAAAGGTTAGCCATCACTGACCTTAACTATTACCTGCTGACCTGGGACTATTCACCAGAACTATAGGATGTAAAGAGTGACTAAAACTGATGAATACAGAAAACTGGCAAATCTGCAAATAAGCAACAAAAGCCAGTGTAAATCCCACGTTATTTTCAGGACATTACAAGCTTGCTGCCATCTAATTGTAAAGATCTATTTAAAAATATAATTAAAGTGGGAAAATACAAAAATGTTGCTTTTCGTTCTCCAGGAGGCCCTGTCATTTCAGAATACAGTTAAAATGGAATGGGGCTTGTTTTTTCATACATGATCACTGCAGCAAGATTATTGTATGCACAAAGATGGAAAGATTCAGTATTACCTACAATGGAGGAATGGTTGTTGAAGATGAGAGCACTTACTGAAATGGCTAAATTGACTCTGGTCAGAGAAAAGACAATATTTAGATATAATGCTGACTAAAAAATCCCCTATTGCCATTTTTGCGTAAAATAAAAAAAATGAATGTATAATTTATGGTTTTGATAATTAGACAAGATAAATTATAGAAAGAAGAGAGTTACGGTGTTACCATAAAGTAAAAGGTAAATTAAGGATTGTAATTAATAGCTACTATAAAGAAGATCAGAAGCTACTTCTTTCAATCTCTTTTTTCATTCTTTTATATTTTTCTTTTTCTTTTCACCTTTTCTGGCACTTTTAGCTTTTTCTTTGATTATTTTTCTTTTCTTTTTATAACATATATTAGTTTGTATTAGTCTATCATTCTTTTTATAAACCCTCAAAGAAAATTACATTAAAAATGGAATGAACTCATAATCACTCTTGTTCCTCAAATAAAATAAAATAGCTCTGTTCTATTGTCTTCTACTTTGTTGGAAATCTAGAGAGAAGATAGTCATTGACAGAGGTGATAGATATGAAAGGCATTTAAGTATTAAAGCACTAATGGATAAAGCAATTGCTCAGAGAGAAATGGCTCACTGACAGGGGAAGCGATTCAGCACAGTTAGACACGAGCTCAAAAATAGCCCAGTTGATAGTAACAGACATTGAGAAGCAAGAATTCCCTCATGCTTCCTTCCATACCTTCCTCCCTGCCTGGCCTCTTAAATATTTATTTGTTTCCAATAAAGGAGAATAGTTGTAGCTCAGGGTTCAAATCAGTGGTGTTACCTAGTTAATAAAATTAAGAAAACAACCAAGTTCAGAAAGCACCAAGGAGCTGTCATTTGTTTGCTTGTTTGTTTATTAATCAAATGTATGTAACCACCCATCTCACTGAAAAAGTAATCAGAGAAATGAGAAAATTCTCTCCTCTTGACATACACCGTACACACCTTCTTCCCTACCACCTGTCACTTGGACCACAGGAGAGGTGGCCAAATTTCCCATCTAAAACATCCATCACCATAAGGAGAGCAACTGGCAGTTGGTTTTTCTGCTGGCAGGTTACGCTTGGTGGGTGAAGAAATGAAGCTAAGGGATTTCATCAATCTCTCTACTTAACTTGACTCAAAATAAATATGGACAGCACAATATACTGGGTCCAGTAGTGTGGCAGAATAGGGATTGGCAAAGGGATGAGCCTATATTGACATACTTTTCACCGACTAAAGGGCTGGTGGATAGCTTTCTAACTTGCCCATCAGAGCTCTCTGAGAGGAGCAATATCTCATCAATGAAAGCCAGTGAAGAGCAACAGAACTGTGCATGAATAACTATGCAGCACAAAAACATATTTATTTATTTCCAATTTATACCCCGCCCTTCTCCTAAAAAAGGACCCAGGGCGGCGATATGACATCCCATTGTGGGACTTTTGAGGCAGCAAAGGGAAATAAAACATTGGGATCTTTTGCACACTTGGAAAGATATGGGAAGCAACAAGTTCATCTGTAGTTAGCTGAAAATATTCATCCAAAGCGGACTTCTTTATCTCTCAGCATAGGCAATACTTTATTAGCATCTTCCACAGTAATCTCAGCCGAAGTGAAGGGGGAGAAGTGTCAGATCAAAAAACGGAGTTTGAAAGAAAGGGGTTAAGCAGGTTGCTGGGATTCTAATGATTGCTTTCCTCATTCTCTGGGTGTCACACACAACATCTCTAAGCTCCGGAGAGACCATAAGCCACACAAATAGCCATATTTGTTAACATTCATATGACTCTTTCGTCTGAGATGTATTTCCTTGAGTAGATCACAATGAAGAATTTCTTTTAATGGGGATCAACAGGGGAAAAAACAACTATAGGGACTCTCTCTCTCTCACTCACTCACTCGCACTCCCTCTCCCTTTCTCCTTCTAAACCTTTTACACTGCAGTTGAACAAGCCTCTGGATAAAGACTTTATCCCAAAAAAAAACCCTCTTTAAAGTTATTTCAAATTTCTCTGCAAGGCTTTCAGAAATCTGTTTGTTTGAGGGCAGAATTAGATGTGACCGGCGTTTTATTGTGACATAAAACCATATTTCTTCCCTGGAAGATTAAAAAATAAAATCGGTTAATAAGAAAAGCTGTCAGCAACAGAAAATGGCTGACATAATCCGTTTATCCTCCGAGCAATAAAGATATTGGTCCTTGGGAGTCTATCCTCTCTCTCATGTTATTTCGCCCAAAACATTATCTTCCCAGCATTCTGATGGATTAAGAAGTCATATGGGAGATAGCAGGGAAATGACAGATACAAAAAAAAATAATATCCTTTCATTTCCCCTCCTCCCTGCTCTCTCTCTTTTTCTTTCTAACCTCTCCTTCCCCTCATCTCTCTCTCTCCCTCTCTCTTTCCATGTCCCTTTGGAAAAGTGGTGAATCTATTTATTCCCAGAATTCCAAAGCCCTGTAATAATCCTTATGGTTTAAACCCAAAGTACCATAGCAACTGTTGTGTGCCTTATGTGCAGTCACAGAAGACTGACACAGTACAGCCAGATAGAGGTTTAACAACTCATATGTGTAATTAAACAGTGCATTTAAAAATGTTCAGGTTTATCCATCCCTTTTCAAGAAACTACCACTACCCATGTTTCTAAAAAGCAGAATAAAATAAGGTATTTTTAAAAAGAAAATGCCCCTTTTTTCCTAACCAAAAAAGCAATAAATGATGGATGCAAGAAATATTTTTTTTAGGATTAGATTTACTAGCATTTGTGTACAGCATTTAGGGAAAAGACTCTGTTGAAGGTGTAAAGTTGTCTTTTGTTCTGAGAAAATTGGATTTATTGCATGTTATTTGTTGCCAGCTCTTGACTTCATCGCTATTCTACAGAAATTGTTCTAGTTAACATGTTCTTCAGTTCCATTGTGATTTCTGTTCCTGTGGAACTTATGACTGTAAAGATACTTGACATTCATTATCATCACAATTAGCAATATATTTAGATTAACAATAGCAAGAACATTAAAGGGATCTTACATGAAAGTACAGCAGGGTCCTTTCTGGTTTGAAAACGTTTAGCACACAGCCCTTCTTCAAAAACATACATTGAAGAATGCATCATCTCCTGTTTTTAGAGATACCTATTGAGAAATAAGACCCGTAAGGTCCTCTCTTTTTGGCTTTGTCTTCTCACTTTTCCAGTGCAATGGACTGGACACCTACTGTACCTTGTGCATTACAATATCATAGATATGGTGGTTATATCCAGCTTTAAATGGGATGAGGTTATTATAGCCATATTCCATCAATTCCATATTGATACTTTCATTTGGAAACCATGAGTTCCTGAACCTCTGCCTTGATAAAAACCAAAATGCTGTTATTAACACCAGCAAAGTATTTTGGAGAAATCTGTTTAGGATAATGTCCCAAAGGTGCTTTTTTTCAAGAGGTAATTGGACACTCTTGTTTAGTTGCCTCTTGAAAAAATCACCTTGCAACAATCTTAACCTGGATGGTTAAGAATCTCCATAGAGATTTAGAATTATGTCAAGATCTCAAGATTCAAGTGTAATAATCTTCAACTAATTTCTCATCTTAAGGAGTGCTATGGTTCAGACTGCTTCCATTAAGCAAGAAAACACTTTCAGGTCTGCACATATCTCTGTGATGCCAGTCTCACTAAGGTCATGCATGGACCAGTGTAATTTACTATTTGGTAGCTTCACTTTAAACCAATCAGCAACTTTAGGCAGTACAGAATATTTAGAAATACGGTTGATCTGAAAGCTTCCAAAATCCTGTTATGTCATCTTCATGCTTCAGGACTTTGTGCCTTGTCTTGTTCTCGGATATATGCTTCAAATTTTAACTGACTGAACATAAAGCTCTTTATGACTTGGTTCTGTATAATTGGCTGATTATCTTACACCTACCTTGTGTCTTGCACATGAAATCTGGTGCAGTTATAAGAGGAACATGCTATGGTTATACATGGCACTAGCTAGAGTGTGCAGAAGTTTGGACCTTCTCAATGGCAAGTCCAGGCTAGAGAATTCTTTCCCCCTAGGAAGCTATGAAATTTCTCACAGTTGTTCATTTGAAGTGTCCGTTAAGACATATTTAAACATACTTATTATGTAATGTTATGTTCTTTTTAATGTCATTATTGCACTTAGTTATTTTATTATTCAGTTTTAGTTGTGAAATGTCTAAACCCATGAAAGATTGGTTGTTATAGAAATATCTAAATAAAAATAAATAAATAAGGTTATTTAAAATTTGCAATTAGCTAACAGTGACCAAACAGGAAGACAGTTGTCTGGTAGTTATACTTGCAGGTTTTTTCATCATTAATAATCACTTCCATGTCATGTGGCCAGAATATCTAAACATCAAGGTACACGGAATGCTGTTTCCTTCCTCTTTATCTATTTACCTATAGAAGAGCAACAAAGATGATTAGGGGGATTGGAGGCTAAAACATATAAAGAACAGTTTCTGGAATTAGGTATGTATAGTTTAATAAGAAGGACTAGGGGTGACATGATAGTAGTGTTCCAAGGGGCTGCCACAGAGAAGAGGGGGTCAAACTATTCTCCAGAGTACCTGAGGGAAGGACAAGAAGCAATGGATGGAAACTAATCAAGGAGAGAAGCAACGTGGAACTAAGGAGAAATTTCCTGACAGAACAATTAATCAGTGGAACAACTTTCCTCCAGAAGTTGTAAATGCTCCAACACTGGAGGTTTTTAAGAAGAGATTGGCTAATCATTTGTCTGAAATGGTATAGGGTTTCCTGCCTAAGCAGGGGGTTGGACTAGAAGACCTCCAAGGTCCCTTCCAACTCTGTTAGTCTATATTCTATAATAAGTATAAAATATAGGAAGTCCCTAAAATTGTCAATCTTAGAATAGTCATAATTTGCAAACCAATAAAAAAGTTTTAATCTCACTCTTAATCATAGTTCTTTGTATTAAACAAGCCTTGTGCTAGCAGTAAAATAAAACAGTCCTAGCCTGTTAAATTTATTTTATTTATTTATTATTTCAATTTATATACTGCCCTATTCTCTCTGGTGGGACTCAGGGTAGTGCACAGAAAGATAAAAACCCACAACACATACAAAATATAAAATAGCATTAAATCATTAGATCTGTGCTAAAATAGTTAAAACCAAATTAGTAGTTAAAACAATTAAATATCAAAGATTTAAAATTATACCCTTAGTCTATGCCAGGCCGGCCAGTTGGAAGAAATGTGTTTTTAACATCCGACGGAAGAGGCGTAGGTCCGTGATGGTGCGAATATCAGGGGACAAGTTGTTCCAGAGGGCCAGGCCCACCACAGAGAAGGCCCTTCCCCTGGGAGTCGCCAGCCGGCATTGACCCGCAGACGGCACCCTGAGGAGGCCCTCTCTGTGGGAGCGGACAGGTCGAAGGGAGGTATGTGGCAGGAGGCAGTCTCACAGATAGCCAGGACCCATGCCATGGAGCGCTTTAAAGATGGTTACTAGCACCTTGAAGCGCACCCGGAAGACCACAGTGCAGCTCGCGCAGGAGAGGTGTTATATGGGAATACTGAGAGACTCCCAGAATCCCCCGCGCGGCCGCACTCTGCACCAGTTGGAGTCTCTGGGTGCACCTCAAGGGGAGCCCCATGTAGAGAGCATTACAGTAGTGCAGGCGGGAGATAACGAGGGCTTGAGTGACCGTGCGTAGGGCATCCCGATCTAGAAAGGGGCACAACTGGCGTATCAGGTGAACCTGATAAAAAGCCCCCCTGGCCACGGCCGTCACATGGTCGTCCAAGGACAGCCGCGAATCCAGGAGGACGCCCAAGTTGCGGGTCCTTTCCACGGGGGCTAATGACTCGCCCCCGATAGCCAGAGAGGGAGTTACCTGGCTATATCGAGATAATAATAATAATCATCATCATCATCATCATCATCTTTATTGTCATTGTAATAATATTAGATTATTATTAGAGATGCCGGAAACCGCAGCCACTCGGTCTTGGACGGGTTGAGTCTAAGTTTGTTTCTCCCCATCCAGACCCGCACGGCCTCTAGACACCGAGACATCACTTCCACGGCATCATTGGGGTGGCTAGGGGTAGAGATGTACAGCTGAGTATCATCAGCGTACTGATGGTACTCTACCCCATATCCACGGATGATCTCACCCAGCGGCTTCATATCAATGTTAAACAGGAGGGGCGAGAGGACCGACCCCTGAGGTTCCCCACATAAGAGGGGCCTCGAGGTCGATCTCTGCTGAAAATCATGATTTTCACCTACTTCATGAGTTACATAGGCCCTAGTTAAATTGGTGTCTTTTGCACACATGTCTACATGTTCCAGTGATCCCAAAAGCACTAGCTTTTAACTGATCTTTTAAAATATGGTACTTCTAATTGTGCTAAATATAAACAGCGTATTTAGTGTCACAACCAAGGTAATACTAAACTTCACATCTCAAGGAAGCCATAGTGAGGTTAAAGCATTTAGTCAATATTATGGTTTAAGGGTGCATCTGTCTAGAAGTTAACTAATTTTAAGGGATTTCCATAATCTTATGCATTTTATTCAGAGGTTAATCTAACTCTATTTAGTGAGGCTTCTTCTCAGATGCCTCCAGAAGTGATTACTAGTCCAATTCTCTGCCAGAATGTTGTCAAGGAAAAGCAAAGGAAACTAATCCTAACAATAGACTTCAGTGACAATCATGTGGAAACCAAACAGAAGGGAGAACAGAAAATGTCAGGAAAGCCAATCACAGTTTTTCTTCATATTGAATTTATCCTCCTTTCTGAATAGTATACCAAGGCTATACCAGGTAAAACAATTATGGGTCTGAGACAAAGAAATCAATACAGTCAAGATATTTGATCTAATTTTCTATTGACTCTAATTAATAGACTCAAGATATTTGATCAAAATTTGATCTAACAGCACGTTCATTTAATTAAATATATAAATATATCTTAAATATAAAGTCTGCATTTGGCTATAGGTGATCTGCTCTTTTATCAGAATAGCTGCAAAGGATCAGAAACCACTTCAGGTTTTGTTTGTTTGTTTGTTTGTTTCTATCAATTTCATTGTAATTTTTACAATGACAATAAAGATTATTATTATTATTATTATTATCAGAATTCATTGAAATTAATATATTTTACAAAGAATCTAAACTATAGTTAAAACTAAGACATGATAAAACACATTACAGTTAATTGTAAATGGTAGGGAAAAAATCTCTTTGCAGCTATGTCAGAGGAGACTGGAGTATGATGGACAAAAGTCCTTAATTTGTGCACTTATTTATACATCTACTGTAAGCTTAATTTTATATATATTATATATATTTCCTCCCAACACAAAGTATTATATGTCTCAGAACACCCATTCAGAATGACCATCAAACTTTCATTAGATCTTAGATCCTTCATGTATCCTTCATGCATATCCTTCATATCCTTCATGCATATTGATACATGTTCCTCAAGCTTTCTGTGTTCCAAGCCCATGTTACACTCAGTAATCTGCTGTAGTTGCCACATCCCAGTCGTATGTGTTGATTTGATTGAAAGGGATTGAATGAATGAATGAATGAATGATTTAATTTATAGACCGCTCCTCTCCCCGTAGGGACTCGGAGCGGTGCACAGGGAAAACTAAAACCACAATACAATAAATATACAAATACAATTAAAAACAAATTAAATCTGGGCCTGTGCTAAAATCCCCTTAACCTGCTAAAATACCCAATTAAAACAGCTAGACCCTGTAGAGAGAGGCTACCCAAGGCCGGCCAAGCGGAAAAGATGAGTTTTTAGTTTCAGACGGAAGGAGCGGAAGTCCGTGGTTGTTCTGATGTCGGGGGGAAGGTCGTTCCAGAGGGCTGGGCCCGCCACAGAGAGAGCCCTTCCCCTGGGCGTCGCCCGCTGACAGAGTCTAGTGGACGGCACCCGGAGAAGTCCCTCTCTGTGGGAGCGAATCGGCCGTGAAGATGTATGAGGCAGGATCCGATCCCGCAGATAGCTAGGTCCCGAGCCATGGAGCGCTTTAAAAATGATGACTAATACCTTGAAGCGCACCCGGAAGACGACAGGCAGCCAGTGCAACTCGCGCAGAAGTGGAGTTATGTGGGCAGATCTGGAGGTACCCACGATTGCCCGCGCGGCTGCATTCTGAACCATCTGAAGTCTCCGGGTGCACCTCAAGGGAAGCCCCATGTAGAGAGAGTTACAATAGTCCAGTTGCGATGTCATGAGAGCATGAGTGACTGTGCGAAGGGCGTCCCAATCCAATAGGGGGCGCAACTGGCGAACCAGGCGAACCTGGTAAAACGCCCTCCTGGCCACGGCTGTCACTTGATCTTCCAAGGACAGCCGGGCATCCAGGAGGACACCCAAGTTGCGCGCCCCATCCACAGGGGCAAGATGTTCGCCCCCTATGGCCAGCGATGGAGTCAGCTGGTTGAATCGGGCCGGAAACCACAGCCACTCGGTCTTGGTCGGGTTGAGCCTGAGTCCGTTACTTCCCATCCAGATCCGCACGGCTTCCAGGCACTGGCACATCACTGCTACGGCATCGTTGGGGTGGTTTGGGGTAGAAATGTACAGCTGTGTATCATCAGCGTACAGGTGGTACTCTACCCCAAAACCACGGATGATCTCACCCAGCGGCTTCATATATGTGTTGAACAGGAGAGGCGAGAGGACCGACCCCTGAGGCACCCCACATGTGAGGGGTCTCGAGGTCGACCTCTGCTCTCCTGTCAACACAAATTGCGATCGGCCAGAGAGGTAGGAGGAGAACCACCGTAAAACGGTGCCTCCCACCCCCAACCCCCCCAGCCGATGCAATAGGATACCATGGTCGATGGTATCAAAAGCCGCCGAGAGGTCTAATAGGACCAGGATGGAGGAACAACCCCCATCTCTGGCCCTCCAGAGATCATCAACCAACGCGACCAATGCCGTCTCAGTGCTATGCCCGGATTGAAAGAAGCCAAATAAACAAAAGAAATATAGAGACAGAGGGATAAAAAGGATTACCAAAACCATAAAAATAAGTGACTCACTGCTGATGTTGGACTAAAAGCAGGCAAGTATTGTGCTGAAAACAAATGTTACTTGTATTTTTCAGATAGAGACGTGGTTTGTTATAAAATGCTTTGTATGGAATTAGGCCAGTATACTGGGTGAGACAACACTTCCTCTCAACTTGCCTATTCCTTTGAATCTAGAGCCAAATCTCAGGAGTATTTCAGAATAAATTAGTACAGCTTTGCCTGTTTTCTTTAATAGTGCCCACTCTTCATTATCAGAAAGATACTCGTAGATCCTAGGATTTTGTTGCTAATTTTAAGGACTATTTATTAACCAAGTTGTGTTTCACCCAGTCCACACTGAAGAAAGAAGTCCTCGGAGGAAGATATCTTTCAGTGTCTACATTTTGACATATGGGTCACAAGCTTCTGATTTATGTCACTTTTGCATCATGTTGTTGCAGTGACTTCACACTTATGAAGATGTTTTGTTTCAAGGTTTCCAAAATATCCATAATTTGAAGCAAATAAATGAGATTTGAAAAGTTATTATTACTTCAATGCTACTGCTGCTGCACTACTATAGCCAGTAGCTGCTTTTATGACAGTTTTCCAGCCAATCTCAAAATTCCTTGCTTTTCCCCCACCAGCAAGGAAGGGAAAAATGTTCCTTGCCTGATTCTCAAAAGGAAACTAAACTAAACTGGAAGTCAGAAGTTATTCCTGCTCTCACGGCTTTATTGCCCATCCTTGGTCATTCTGTTTGTCTGTTTAGGGAAGGAAATATCTCTAAAACAATGACTCAGTGGAGCACAGGTTGTTTAGTTCAGACTAACAACCTACAGGGTTAGACTTTAGCCTTTGGAAAAAAATATACACAGGTTGCATTATTGTCAAACAATTATTAGATAGCAACAAGAAGATACAGCTTTCTATAACCTAATGTTGTTTACTAATGGATTTCTGGAGTTTTACATCCACATACAGTGGTCAGACCACAACTGAGACCAAATTCAGCCCTTCTCTGCTATTCGTATAAGTGGCCTGATATTTCTAACCCATCTTCATTATCCTGGAAAAATTGTAATGTTGTATTAAGGCTTTTTAAAGTTTTACTTCTATAGCCACCCATTTCAAACAAAGGAATCTTTGAATGGGCCAAGACCATTTTAAACCAAAGTTTGTACAGCCCTACTGCCTGTAAAACAGAATTATCTGTTGATAACAATTACAAATATAGTAGGAGATAAGTATAACACAAATATTTTTGCATTGATAAACTGGTTAAAATAGGTAGTGTTATTAGTGTGCAAATAATTAATATTTCTGATGTAGAGGTTTGTGATCCACAAAAGCTTATTTAATTAAGTTAGTTAAATTACTGCAAGGCTTTACACATATAAAACTGTCTTAGACCAGACCAACCTATTTGTGTGGCCTGTCAAGCTAGTTGTAAGCCTATACCTAGGTTGATCTGACCACCACATTTATCTGATTAAACCTGGACCAAAATTCTTGTTATCTTGGCTGGGTTTGTCTCTGTTAAACTTAAAGGGACACAATGTGTCCTTCATTTATTCACTCTTCCAAAATGACAGGAAATGGCAATAATAAACCATAGTAAAACCAATAATTATTCTTGGCATCTATAACAGAGAATAATATGCGCCCCATAAAAAAAGTTTCTGCAGCATTTGACAGCTCCATTAGTGTTAAGTATGTATGTTGGCCATTTAGTAAATGAGAACTGAGAAGTAAAATGTTACAGTGGGGACAACAGAGGTAACATAATGAAGCATCATTTACAGAATAAACATTCTGCCCAAATGTACTAGATAATTGAAGGTCATTTATGTGAACTACATTTCAACATATAGTTCAAAACTTCTTGATCCTTGAAGCAAAGGGCAAGGAGGTTCAGTACCATCTTCTCCCTGCTCATTCTGCTTATCAATATGAATTTGTATTGGATTGGGGTTATTATATCTGAGGTGTGAAAAATCTAAACACCAGTAAATGACAGAAAGCAAGCAAGCAAGCAAGCAAGCAAGCAAGCAAGCAAGCAAGCAAGCAAGCAAGCAAGCAAGCAAGAAAGAAAGAAAGAAAGAAAGAAAGAAAGAAAGAAAGAAAGAAAGAAAGAAAGAAAGAAAGAAAGAAAGAAAGAAAGAAATTCAGAGCCATCTGGTCATCTGGAGTTTTGCAGGCCAATAGAAATACCTTGTGAGAGGCCTAAAAGGTAGGCCAGATTGGACTCTTGTCTAACCTACTAAATCATGCTAGCCCCCATAATACAATAATACAATATACAATAGCAGAGTTGGAAGGGACCTTGTAGGTCTTCTAGTCCAACCCCCTGCGTGGGCAGGAACCTTATACCATTTCAGACAAATGGCTGTCTAACATCTTTTTAAAGACTTCCAGGGTTGGGGCATTCACAACTGCTGGAGGCAAGCTGTTCCAGAGGTTAATTGTTCTTACTGTTAGGAAATTTCTCCTTAGTTCTAAGTTGCTTCTCTCCTTGGTTAGTTTCCACCCATTGCTCCTTGTCCTGCCCCCAGGTACCTTGGAGAAAAGTTTGACTCCCTCTTCTTTGTGGCACCCTCTGAGATATCGGAACATTGCTATCATGTCTCCCCTGGTCCTTCTCTTCATCAAACTAGACATACCCAGCTCCTGCAGCCGTTCTTCATATGTCTTAGTCTCCAGTCCTCTAATCATCTTGGTTGCTCTTCTCTGCACTCTTTCCAGAGTCTCCACGTCTTTTCTACATCGTGGCGACCAAAACTGTATGCAATATTCCAAGTGTGGCCTTACCAAGGCACCATACAGTGGCATTAACACTTCACGCGATCTAGATTCTATCCCTCTGTTGATGCAGCCTAGAACTGTGTTGGCTTTTTTGGCAGCTGCTGCACACTGCTGGCTCATATTTAGATGGTTGTCCACTAGGATTCCGAGATCCCTCTCACAGTTGCTACTATCGAGCAAGGTACCACCTATACTGTACTTGTGCATTTGGTTTTTCTTGCCTATATGTAGGACCTTACTTTTTTCACAATTGAATTTCATTTTGTTAGACAGTGCCCAATGTTCAAGTTTGTCTAGATCCTTCTGTATCTTAAGCCTATCTTCTGGAGTGTTGGCTATTCCTGCCAGCTTGGTGTCGTCTGCGAATTTGATGAGTTCCCCATTTATCCCCTCATCCAAATCGTTGATGAAGATGTTAAAGAGTACTGGGCCTAAAACAGAGCCTTGGGGGACTCCACTGCATACTTCCATCCATGTAGATGCAGTTCCATTGAGGACTACACGTTGAGTGCGGTTGGTCAGCCAGTTGCGAATAAGGTAGCTTCAAAGATTATACCAATAATACCAACAAGAGCCATGGATATCAAGAGCCTCACCAACATCTATCTCCATTCCTGCCAGATATAGAGGGAGATAGAGAGACAGAGATAAGAAGTTGGCATGCTGCAAAGCAACCCAGCAACCTCACATATGAAATACATGTTATATACTTCCAGCAAACGCAAAGGCATCGTTAGAAAATAAGCATACTTTGCCTGAAAGTGAATTCAGAAGTGCAGAAAAAATACAAAAAACAAATTGGGAGAGTAAAGATCTCTGAGAAGAGCTGGAGTAGGGGTGAAATTCAGCAGATTCTGACAGGTTCTGGAGAACCAGTAGTGTACATTTTGAGTAGTTTGGACAACCAGCAAATACCACCTCTTGGCTGACCCCAGAGTGGGGTGGGAATGGGGATTTTGCAGTATCCTTTTCCTGCATTGCCCACCAAGCCACACCCACAGAACCGGTAGTAAAAAATAAATAAATTTCACCACTGGGCTGGAGTGAGCCACTTCATTAATTTAATTTCTGGTAAATGAGTATATTTGTGATAGATCATTTGTAGTACGACAGACATCTCATAGCCCAGGGATGTCCAAACTTGGGAACTTTAAGACTTGTGGACTTCAACTCCCAGAATTCCCCAGCCAGCATAGCTGGCTGGGGAATTCTGGGAGTTGAAGTCCACAAGTCTTAAAGTTCCCAAGTTTGGACATCCCTGTCATAGCCGGTTCTTAAACATGCAGAAGGCTCACTATCCCAGAAAGGTTGTGTCCTTTTCTGCAAAGGTGAGAACAACTGTATCAAATTTATACTCCCACCTCCCTCCAATTTGGGAACAAGCTAAGGATAACTGTTATCACAAGGCCTCTCATTCATTAACATACATGCCCAAAGCAAATACTTCATGGGAGACAGTGTATAATGCTTTAGTGGAGGTTTTTTTTCTTAAAAGCTCAGGGAACCCACTCGATCTATATTCTGTACATGGTAGTCACTTGGGGGGAGGACAAAACCACCAGGGTGAATGGCATAATTTTAAAATCAAAGAAATTCATTTCTGTAGTAAAAGGTTAACAGCCTTTAGGAGGAACACTTTTTAATCACTCTCGTCTAGACTCTATCACTCGAATCACCCACAGCAAGAGTGAAATATGGCTAAGCCGCCATCACCAAACGGCACCTAAAGACTGTTGTATTTAATCATGTCTGTGCACTAGTTATGGATTTTCATTATGATTCCCGATGCTGTTGCACTGCGTAAAATATTAATATCCATAGTAATGATGCATGAAGCTTGGAGTGTAATTTCTTCACTCTTCTTGTCTGATATTAAATTGTTACCACTTTATCATTTGTGTAGAACTGCACGTTTCAATTAATCTTTCTGTATCAGCAGCCCTGATTAATATAGATCATGATTCATAAGCTTATTGTCACTATAGTTTTAACAGATCATTTATAAAGATCTTAAATTTCAGGACTTGGGAGGCAAAGCCCCTCTGTCCAGGGTTTTCTCTTTTCTGTTCCAGCAGGTTGCTCTGTTATTTTACACAATTAATATTGGAGGGGAGAATTAGCCAGATAAAATGGGTCCTGACTTTATATCACTTCATTCAAAGGGGTGTCCTATTTGCACTAAAGACATCAGCATGTCAGAGGACAAATCAGAGATGCCACAAAAACTGGGTTGAAGTCAGTTTATTTAATTCGTGGCTAGTTAGTCATCCAAAGCCGTCTTCTGAATACTACCTTGTTATTTCAATGAATACAAATCCTTGTTCATTTATTAGATCACTTCTGCTGTTAAATCTGCAGGCTATATAGAGTTTTGGATTGTGGGTTAAGTGGCTTTTTTCTCTTCTGATTGCATGGACTGTGTTTTCTTGTATGAAAACAAGAAATTTTTTGTTTATACAAGGTTAATTTCAATAATTAACCATTTTTTCCAGAGGTCTTCCTGTCAGTATCCTCATGTGAGATGCTAAAAGAGACCTTCTTTTCAATGTTGGTACTCTACAGCGCAATTAGATTAATTTTTATCTGTGTTTTATAGTTTGAGGAAACAAATTATCTGAATGGTACTATTCTCTCTTCTTTTAAATAAGATGAATCACTTATGTTGTCCTTAGGGAAGCAACAGTCAGTATTTTAGGATCAAAACTTCATATCCCGAAAAGTACATAATGTTATCAGTGGAAAGAGTGAAATTCTAAAAAATGGCTCATCTTTTAAGGTGTGTTTAAGAGTAAAAAGGGAATGGCATGTGTCCAGGAAGCAAAATCAAACAGCAAGTTTTCTCTATGAAAATACTGACAGTATAGCTATCTTCTATTCTTCCTTTTGGAACAGGTGAAGGGTGGGAACAGAAAGAAGTTACTTCTTAGAGACTAGTAGCTTCCATTCTCACGTCTGTGTGTGTGCATGTGTGTACATGCACACGTGCTCGTACATACCATGTAGCAATCATCAAGTCAAGGCTCCTTGATTAGCAGCTAAATTCTAATATTTGATTTTATTTACTGAGAACTTGTATTATGCAGATTGCTCTAATGTTAAACATTAACTTTCACCCACATCCTTAATTAAATCCAATTAGATCTGATTTGAAAACTGAGTCAACACAATTCAGTTTCAACAATCAATCGGGGGCATCCACTTTGATTCTGCTATTTGATCTGAGTATCTAAATCAATTAGCTTTACACAATCCTATTGAGAACCATGGATATTTTATCTAGCATTTTATTACTTTCACTATGTAATGCTGCACTTATTCTTTTCCAGTTAGTCGCTTTTTAAAACTGTTGGAGGTTTTAATGTGCGTTTTAAAAACCCATAAAATTATGTGCTACTTTGGAAATTGTATGATTAAAAGAAGAAATTAAATTCTTCAATAATAAATTTATGTTTGTGCCCTCACAAGTAAATTGGATAAGTGGGTCAATTCTATATCAGCCACCCATCAGCCACAAATTGAATTATAAACAATCAAAAGCAAGAGACTATAAGATTGCACTAAATGTTTTGTTATTGTATTTGCAAATTCAAAAAATTATTTTTATTAAAAGCTAATTACTTAAAGAAGATGTGAAAGATGTTTCACTTTTCATTTTCATTTTTTGCAAGTGTTTACTCCATCCCTGACCTTATTGCTTATGAACCATTTTCCCTCCTCTTACAGTTACGTTGGCTTTTTAAGAGGGTTGATCCAAACTCATTAAGACTTATATTGTTAATTGGGTGACATCATAAAACTGCCTAGCTTTAAGTTATCATCACTGAACACAAACTAAGTAATGGGAAAAATGTAATGGATAAATATTTTTAGGACAGTAATTATTAAATGAGTCAAGATGCTTTTTAAATCATGTTAAAATTCAACACAAAAAGCAATGGCTGTTTTTGATTATCAAGATATATGATATAAAGAGCAGCTCAACTAACTTCTACAAGCTTATGGCAATTCCAAAAGTCTAATGTTTTATATAAGCAAATCCATATCCAAGAAAGGAAATGATTTTTAATATTATTCAGGCTTTTCATGAATGCCATAAAACTATCGTACAAGCATGAAGACATTAATGTAGTGTCGTCTCTTGAAATTTCTTTAAAGCAACCTAGGTTGAGAATCAAGAAGACATTAGAGGGAAGACACTAGACCATGCTTCAGATCTAATAATGAATATGTGTAGCCTTCACACTCATTTCTACAAGTTTGTCTAGCTTTTAAAATGTCAGTAGTGTTTGTTAGCTGATGCCTTCTTTGGTAAATATAGAACTATGCTTGAAACCTATATAGTGAGGCAAAACAGCAGTTAAGCTGTATACCCACACACATTACAGGGCAGCAATGAAATACAGCCTGGAATTTGTCTTCAAAGATGAGATAACGTAGCTGCTTTAACAGCTGCACCTGTCACTTCCAAATGACAGATGGAACATTGTGTTGAGTACATTTGCAGGGCAATTTTCAGGTCAGAATAAAAGCTTTTCTGAGTTGAATTTTCCTTGGTTTTTATCTCTCTCTCTCTCTTTCTCTCTCTCTCTCTTTCTCTCTCTCAGATTATTTATACATATATATTCTTCACAAACTGACTGTTAGCATCCTAAAAAGCAATAAAATATGGGGAAAGGAAAAGAACATTCCCTAGAAACCATCAGCGGTTCTCAGTTATTGTTGGTGGCTACAGGTGAGAAACTGGTTTTCCATTTAAACCAGTCTACTATTTTCATAAGATAAGGGTCTACAGAAAATCAAGTACTATTCTTACTTCACTCAGTGTTTTAATACTATTTACAAACAATTTACTATGATCTTACCATATCAAAAAAATAACAGAAAAAATATGGTGGTGGAATGCTAATAAATTAATTGACTATTAAGTTGTAAGTTGTAGAAAGATCTGGGTACTCTGTAAGACCACATATGTTGTTAAACCATTCCAGTTTTAATATATGTGGAAGCTATGGTTTTTAAAAATCATATATTTCCTTACATAACAGTGTATTCAGCAGGTTCTGAACAGTTCTGGAGAACCGGTAGCGGAAATTTTGAGTAGAGATTGGTGGTAATTACCACCTCTGGTAATTGGCCCTGCCCCCATCTATTCTCTGCCTCCCAAGTCCCAGCTGATTGGGAAGAAATGGGGATTTTGCAGTATCCTTTCTCTGCTATGCTCACCAAGCCAGGCCCATCAAGCCGCGCCCACAGAACCAGTAGTAAAAAAATTTGAATCCCACCACTGGTAAGAAGTATCTATAGTGTATCTCATATACTACTATTTCAAGTTTTTCTGTATAAGTTTGTTTGTGTGTGTTTTTGTATATGTGTGCACATATATAAAACAATAATTTGTTAAATGTATATACAGCCCAATTCTCAGTGATGATTATATGTAATTGATTTATAGTTGACAATTGCCACCATCTGCAGGAATGTATAATAAAGATGAGAAATGCTGGATATAATAATTCACAAATAATTCTGAAATGCCATAGTTTATTTTTTCTGCTCTGTCTCAAGCCATGGGCATAATTCATCTGGAAGGATCTACAATGGCCCACTGAAACAGTTATATACCTTCCTCCATTGTTGAAAGGCAGCTGAAATAAAAAGTGCTAATCTTATGGCTTCCCCTTACCGCATGTGGCAATAAGGGGTATTGTGATGAGATTGGTATTGTTCAGTAGCAGGTTGCTTCAAGGCAGCAACTCATGAGCTCCCTGCCATTTCTTGCCCTCACCCCTGCTTATGAGAAAAGGATAGCTTTTCTTAAACACCCGCTGGCAGCTTTGTTCTGGCTTGGAAAAAGAAATGTTATGAAATGCTAGGGAAATCAACAGTCTGACTCAACTTAAAATAACTTTCAAGTATTCCAAATAACCTATTTTCATATGAGCTATGTAATCATGGGGAAATAATGCCAACAAAGTCCCAAAATGTTCTGATGTCCTCCATAATTAAGAATAAATATATCAAGATCATACTGGCATCTTGTTGCTTCTTAGCCAAACGCTCGAACCATTCACTCTCCTATGCATGTTGCTGAAGCAGGTGCAGAACAGGAAATCGTTCCTCAAACACATGCTTAAGAAGGAAGGTAAACCTAATCTTATGGTCTTGCTTGGCAGACTTTCAAATCCCATATCAACAATTTTGTCGTCTACAAAATTCTCCCTGAAGCCACTGCTTTATTTATTTATCCCAGTGCATACAATCAAATCTGAAAGATGGCTATCCATGAGTCTAGGTACCTTTGACACGGAGTGTAAAATATATCTATATTCAAGACTATCCATAAATCTATCTGCCAAGCCTTGATGCCATAGCATGACTGACCTTAAAGATGATAAATGCATGAATGGCTGCTGTTTGGTGACAGTGCAGTGGGTTTGGTGGGGTTTCTCCAGGAAGGAAACTGCTGAGAAAGTAGGTGTATCAAAGGACAGAGCCAGAAGGGTATTCACTGACCTGACATTTAAAAACAAACTATTTTGCATAGAGCAAAATTCAGACATAAGTCAGTTGTGTTGGTTATAGAAGGCAGGCTAGCAAGCTTTGTAATTTCTTGTATTTTGGCATTGAAATAGTGATAATTGTTATTCCCCAGCTCACTGCTTCATTGAGTTTCTTACTGTGTTGATAATAAGTAAAGAACAAATTGCTTCAAGTACCATGTACTTTTACAAGCACAAAAAAGTACCAGAAAATGAAAATGAATTCTGTGACCTTAAATACTAACATGCTTAACTCATGAGTTGTCACAGGCTTATAGCTTTCAGATTTGGATTGCAAAAATCTGCATAATTATTAGATGGCTGCGGTCTAGTGATTTTCTGGACTTTGGTGCCTAGATTTGGTGTCCTACACAAATGACTAACTGTAAGAATTTGGCAACTTCTAGAAGTGTTACACTACTAATCCCATGATTCTTGAAGGGGATTATAGTCCAATACATGTGGGGACATTCAGTTATGAAAACAGATTTATATTCTAAAATGCATTTCTTTTAGTTTTATGAAGTACACTAAGTCAATTCATATGAATGTGACAGTACTAATTACTTGCAGACTTTTTTTCCCAATATACTCTGACACAGTTGCAGATTTTCTATTAACACATTCAAAATATACATTTTTAAAATGGAGAAAAGAATGTACTCAATTTAGAAAACATAGAATGAAAATCAAGGTCAGTCATTTTGAAGAAGGTAGGCATATGACTCATGATACGGTATATAATATTTTGGCTATTTAACTAAATGTTTACTAGCCAATAATAATATTAAGTTGTTTTTGCCTAGAATAGATGTAATGGATTCTCTCACCACAGTTTTAATCAGTAGAAGTTCTTTGCCCTAACTACATTATTCATTAATAAATGTAATTGAACTAAAACCATAAATGAATGACTTCAGGAGTATGCACTTTTGTATGAAAGTACTCATGCTCCTTGAGTGATTGTAAATTAAACAATAGCACTAGAAATAGCATTTAGATTTATTTGCCGCTCAGTGCTATATAGCACTGTCTGGGTGGTTTACAGAGTCAGCATATATCACCAATAATCTGGGTCCTCATTTTACTTCGCACTATCTTGGACCTCCGCCTCTTCCGCCAACGTCTTAAGACGTATCTATTCCAACAAGCCGGATAGCCCCTAGGATAGCCCCTACTTCTGACTTTTAAAATTAAAATTAATTTGGTATGGTTTTAACATGGGTTTTTAGCACGGGTCTAATAATTTAATATATTTTAATTGATATTGTGTTTTGTGGTTTTAATAATGCCTGTGCGCCGCCCTGGGTCCTAACAAGGAGAAGGGCGGGGTATAAATTTAATAAAATAAATAAAATAAAAAATACTGACTCAGAAAGATGGAAAACTGAGGCAGTTTTGAGCCCATCAAGATCAAACTCCAGGTTGTGAGTAGAGTTAGCCTGTAATACTGTATTCTAACCACTGTGCCACCAGGGCTTTGATAATATAATCAAGATTAAAAACCATCTATAATAAATAACCATCTATATTAAGAACAGTCCAAATAGAATTCTGATTATAAATATTTATCCTGGATTTCATAGATATTAACAATAGGTATTAATTAATTCAGTTGTGTTCAGAATCCACAGAACAATGAAAGTACAAAATCCATAACTTCAGAACTGAACAACAAAACTATGAGTAACTATGAACTAAGCATTTCATGATGATCCAGATCTGGAGCCCCTAACTGAAGCAGATTTAGGACTCAAACCTGTCTAACCATAACTGGTTTTGTATGGCATGCCTTCACAATATTGTCTGTGTCCCATCTGCAGCTCGCAGCTGAGGCAGCTTAAAGGCGCCTTTAGCTGTTCCAGTTTTCCTGACATTTTTGTCATGTTCTTGATGACTCTGTCAAAAATGGGAATCTGCCTAGTTCCTGTGGGCCATTTTCAGCTTTTTATGACTGTTATGGTTTGAGCTGCAAGAAAGACGGGACATCAGACTCCAGAGTCATCTGGCTCTATAAGGCGTAACCAGTACTTTCTTAAGCACTTATGCAGTCTTATGCAGATTCCTGATACATCTTAGTGCTTTTTTCAAAAGAGCTCGAGACCTGTGTTTAAACTATTAGAAAACAGCCCCACCATTCCTTTGCAGCACTACTCAAGACTGGAGCTTGCTTCTTGGCCAATGTTTCCTTCAACTTCACCCTGCCTCCCTCTCCATACATTTTAGCTTAGTTGGCAAGTCACTGGCATGGAAGAGGGGCAAAGAGGGGAGTGAGAAGGAACACTCTGATGCTCTTCACAACTCCTCCATTGTGCCATGGACCTGTCAGCTGAGCTGTTTTTGATGCTTTAAATTCTCTAAAGAACTCTTTGCAAAGAGTGCTAGACAAACATTGCAAAATAGCTTGCACAATCAACCTGGAAACTTTACCCAAATTGACATGTGGGTAAACTTGTTATTCACAAACCCAATTTAACATATTCTGCACCATCCCAGACCTTAAGAGATTGATTGACGGGTGACATTTCTGCAGGCAGATTATCTTATATACAGTACAATAGCAGAGTTGGAAGGGACCTCAGAGGTCTTCTAGTCCAACCCCATGCCTAGGCAAGAAGCCCTATACCATTTCAGACAAATGTCTATCCAACATATTCTTCATATGTTTTAGCCTCCAGTCCCCTAATCATCTTTGTTGCTCATCTCTACACTCTTTCTAGAGTCTCCACATCTTTTTTACATCATGGCGACCAAACCTAAATGCAGTATTCCAAGTGTGGCCTTACCAAGTTATTATAAAATGGTATTAACACTTCACGTGATCTTGATTCTATCCCTTTATTTATGCAGCCTAGAACTGTGTTGGCTTTTTTGGCAGCTGCTGCACACTGCTGGCTCATATCTAAATGGTTGTCCCCTAGGACTCCATGATCTCTTTCACAGTTACTACTATTGAGCAAGGTAACACCTATACTGTACCTGTGCATTTCATACATCTTGGGGTAGGGAAATAAAGCTAGGGGAATCCAATAGCTTTCTTTAACTCATCATGCATTAAATATGCAAGAGCAATATTCACTTATTATTATGCTATTATTATTAAGGCAGAGAAGGCATAGGATTGGGGACATAGCACTTTATGTCAGTATATTTTTCTGCCAGCCCAGGGACCACCTTAATGTGGCCATCTGACTGTGCCTTTAGTGCCTTATTTTTTTTTAAAGATTCTTTATATTTTTTACTTAATTTGTGTAGTTACAGGGCACCCTCCAATGATAACACCACTTATAGTTACTATGTGCCAATGCCTGTCCCAAGAGGCATTATTAGAAATAGTCAAATATCAAAATTCCCCTTCGTTGATGACATGTTAAATCATTCTTTCCATTGATTTAATTAATATCTATTCTACTCCCTCCTAAAGAGCCGGCCATCTGACAGTAAAGCAAACACTTTATATACATACATTCTGCAAGGAAGATTCAACCACTCCTTGCTTATTAGCTGCAATTATGGAAAATGATAGCTGACTTTATTACGCTCTCCTTTACTCTGAAGAACTGTTGAAATATGGTTAGAAATTGCTAGCTCTCCTCTGGAACCAAAGCTTTCTTTGGCCCTCTCTGCTTTTGCTCAGTGCCAAAGGAGAAGGTCAAGAGATTGAGGAAACCTCCATTCAGTGCTTGCTAACATTAATCTTCTCATGCCCTGGTGTCTCTGACTTATGACGATAGGTAAAATAGTGACAGTAGCAGGATTATACTTTAAGCTGCTAGCTAGGAATCTGCACACATGCTGTGCCAATAATAGGGCCGTTATGCCTAGGTTTTGTCTTCTCTTTCTGTCCATCAACTTCATGATAACCTGCTTACCTCAAATACAGACAAGTTTGAGAAGGAGACCTTTATAAACATCGTCCTTTTCGGGTATTTCACTGCATTATGATTGGCTGGTCTCTCTCCATTATTCTTCACCTCAGGGAAAAAAAATAAGGGGCCAATGCTATTTGAACTGGATAGAATATTTGACATCCATAATCTTGCTTGTCAGTTTTAATACTACGCTGCCCTGAAACTCTGATTCTATGACTCTGAGATGGTTGAACACAGACAAATAAACTTTTACGATCAAATATAAGTTTATGCCATATAGTCTTCTTCTCTTCCAGAAGGAACACCATTTAATGCCCACACGGTGTCAGAAGCTTCAGTGTTACATGCAAGGTAGCAGTGCTGATCCCCTATGAATCCATTACATGGAAGTGTACATGCACAACTTATTAAATGTGCAGCACTTGGAGCTCCAAACCAAGCCAACTCCATTCTTTCTGTTTCTTATATTCCAGTAATGCTGTTTTCTTTCTTACATCTTTATTAAACTCTATAGCCACTTTGATAGGGAAATTGAAAAGAGGAAAGATATGAGGGACAACAAAAAGGCATAATTATGAAGATTCAATTTAATTTTAAAGGTTGCAGAAGGAGGAAAAAATAAAGCAGGAAAAGAAGAAATCAAATTAATTTAGCAAGGAAGCATCGCAGAAATATTGTTGGCGCTTAATAACCATGCAAAGACAGATGATATGTGTGGAAAAATTAGTTGTAGAACCTCATAATAGTCTATTAATATTTTCTACAGACACAGAAGCCTTTGCTGAATTATTGTAACAAAGTAATTTTAAAGAGAGTTTGAAAATCTTCAAAAGAAAAGGATAGCAAGCAGATGAGCAACAAAGGAGCAGAGACAGACAGGCCACCCCATTCAAGCATTAGACTCTCCATGTTACACTCCCTTTTCTAGCGTAACAGCATGCTACTCAAGATCGTCACACTTATTATTTTTAATGTGGTTTTAAAAAGATAATGTGTGAATGCCAAAAAAAAATATCCTTACAAATTTACAAATAAGTATATCAGGTTTACACACCAAATTGTATTAAGAGAGCATGTCAATAGAATATCAAATATATGGAATGATCCAAAGATATTATATTATAGATATATTTTGCCTAGTTATTTCTGTAATTTGAAATTGACAGATTTCCTGTGATTGAAGTATCCAATTTGAAAACTGTTGGTGTTGATTTGGAAAGATTACTCCTCTAAGGGTTTATTTCAACCCTGCCGTCTGATATTTCATACGTTTTCTCTATGAATCAGAATTTTACTTCAATAACTTGAATCTAGGGTATAATGTTTATATGACTCCATGTTAATATCTCACATTTATATTATCTAGGGGTAAAAGGTGAAGATAAATGTTCCCCTCACACATATATGCTAGTCGTTCCCGACTCTAGGGGGTGGTGCTCATTTCTGTTTCAAAGCCGAAGAGCCAGCATTGTCCGAAGACGTCTCCGTGGTCATGTGGCCAGCATGACTAAATGCTGAAGGTGCATGGAATGCTGTTACCTTTCCACCAAAGTGATCTCTATTTTTCTACTTCCATTTTTACATGGAAAAAAACTTTTGAACTGCTAGATTGGCAGAAGCTGGGACAAGTAATGGGAGCTCACTAGGGATTCGAACCGCCAAACTGCCAACCTTTCTGATTGACAAGCTCAGCATCTTAGCCACTGAGCCACCTCATCCCTTTATCTGGGGGTAGGTTTATCTATTTGAATATATGCATTTTTGGTCCCAAAAAAGCCCCTCCCCCCATGTCTGAATATTTCCCCCCCTTCCCTCTTCAATTCAAACTTTTCTGTTCCTTCCTGCCCCTTTCTACAAGACAGGTAAAAGACAGCTGATCTGGACTATAACATAAGAACATTAACTGGGAAAGAGGAGGGGAGAAACTGTAGTACATTTAATAATCATCTTTGTAAAGCATTTAATTTGTATCCCTTTTGTACATTTCCTGCTGCTAGTGTTTACTTTTCTGTAATCCTTAAGACTGAGTACCAATTTACAGATGTCTTTTTTCCCTCCTATGAACACAGGACTGTTATGAATTTCTTACTAGAAATAAATATTGACTTCTGTCGATAGAAATACTGTTCTCATAAATTACCATTTGTTTGCAGTTATAATGGTCTCATACACCCTTTTCAGTGATCAAAATATTACAATGATGGCCCATCATATACAGTAAGTCAAGTTGTGCCAAATATTAATCTAGTCCTAATTCATGGAGATGGAATTAGGAAAAAAGATTGTAGTATAGGTTTTCATAACCTACGAGGAAGTACAGTACATCTAATACAGAAAGGCTTATGCAATGCTAAGTGAGTTTGTTTATGGTTTATTGGGTTTTCTCTTTTTTTGCAACAGGCATTAGGATAAGATATATTGCCAGGTGGCGCAGATAATGAAATCTGTTATTACCTAACTGGTTATAACATGTCCCGGTGCTTGGAGGCCGTACGGATCTGGATGGGTAGTAACAAACTCAAGCTCAACCCGTCCAAGACTGAGTGGCTGTGGTTTCTGGCACCCCGGTTCAGCCAGATTACCCCAACTCTGGCCATTGGGGGCGAAACACTGGCCCCCGTGGAGAGGGCGCGCAATTTGGGTGTCCTCCTGGATTCCCGGCTGTCCATGGAGGATCATGTGGAGGCCGTGGCCAGGGGGGCGTTTCATCAGGTACGCCTGATGCACCAATTGCGCCCCTTACTGGACCGGGCTGCCCTCCGCACAGTCACTCAAGCACTCGTGACATCCCGACTCGACTACTGCAATGCTCTCTACATGGGGCTTCCCTTGAGGTGCACTCGGAAGCTACAGTTAGTCCAGAATGCAGCCGCATGGGTGATTGCGGGGAGCTCCTAGACACTCCCATATAACACCGATCCTGCGCGAGCTGCACTGGCTTCCTGTGGTCTTTCGGGTGCGCTTCAAGGTTTTGATGACCATCTTCAAAGCGCTCCATGGCTCGGGACCTAGTTATATGCGAGACCGTCTCCTGCCCCATACATCCCTTCGACCGATCCGCTCCCACAGAGAGGGCCTTCTCAGGGTGCTGTCGGCCGGGCAATGCCGTCTGGCGACACCTAGGGGAAGGGCCTTCTCTGTGGCGGGCCCTGCCCTTTGGAACGACCTACCCCCTGAACTTCGCATCATCTCGGACCTCCGCCTCTTCCGCCAGTGTCTGAAGACACATTTCTTTCACCAAGCCAGCCTAGCGTAACCTCCGCTGTGACTATTTTAGAGAGTTTTTAATTTTGGGGATTTTAATTGGATTTTAGCGCAGGATGGTATTTAATATGTCTTTTAAATTTTGTATTTTGGTATTTTGTATGTGTTTTTAAATTCCTGTGCGCCACCCTGGGTCCTCTCCGGAGAAGGACGGGGTATAAATTTAATAAAATAAATAAAATAAATAAATATGAGATGTTGGCATTCAAAAGGACCAGTGAACCTGCCTCAATTGTAGAAATTTGCTATATTTCCAACAATTTATGTCTTATTGAGAAAGGTGGTTTTGGACAAGAGGGAGCAATAACAAAACAAAAAATAAAGCAAAGTGTAGGAAACTGCACTTCCAGCGTATTCTGTAACTTTTCACATTTAAAAAGCAAGGAAAGTGAGGTAGAGTTATTATGTGAATTGAAACCCAATAGAAACCCCACGTAATGATACACTCTTCAGCTTGGCTGAAATTGTAAATTCACAGTGTTCGGCATTAGAACATAATCTACCTCTAGCACTCATTATATAGCTTAGAAATTTCTGTACATGATGCAATTGAAAAACAAATGACAGATATTATTAGTATAAGCAGTAAGCTGTCACTGCCTTCTGTGTCAAATTATCAGTTTTGTTCAGTGAAAGTAAATAGCTGCCTTGAAAAAGTGATATCACCTACTACCCAAAAGGGTAGCAGTTAAGCTATTACCTACCACGTGAAGTGTCTAAATAATTATCCCAAGTAAAAGACCCCCAACGAAATGAAAAGTTTTAAAATAGAAGAAAAGATTCTGCATATTAAGAAATGAGTTAATGTCTGTGTGTGTACATCACAATTGTGAACTATGGCCAGGTGTGCTTTTTAGGTTTGCTCTCTAGAGGTTGCTGCTTATTGTTAATAGGCACCTTTAAAGATTCCTCTTTTAAACTAAACTCAGATTGGATTGACTTTCATATACTGAATGCCTTCAAATGCAGGACTGGTTTCTATAAATAAGCTATACAGCATGACTATTACGCCAGTGGTTTGTATGTCTTGGTATAACATCATTCTCACAGAAAGCTTTATTTTGTTTTTATGTTTTTATTATATAATATGTTTGTGTGTGCACACACACAAAATATTAAAATATTTTTTTAAATTCGCCGTTCATGTATGCACTAAACCAGGGGTCTCCAACCTTTGCAACTTTAAGTCTGAAGGACTTCAGCTCCCAGACTTCTCCAGCTTTGCTGGCTGGAGAATTCTGGGAACTAAAGTCCTTCAGACTTAAAGTTGCAAAGGTTGGAGACCCCTGTACTAAACAAAACCAGTCTTGCCATGTTATATGAGTAAAAGATTAAAAACATTTATTTACAGTATGAAAAAAATGAGAAATCAGTGTAAAAATGTCTTTGTAAACAAAATCTGAATTTCTAAATATTTCTCCAACTGGACTCTTTGATCATAAAATGCTTGTTCCAGTATAGAAAGAGGGATAATACCTAATTGACAAAGTATGAGCGCTCTTCCAGTCTTGTAATCTCATTTTCCATGCTATTAAAAAATACAGACAGCACTCATATTTACTATCCTAGTGTTGGGTTCCAAACCATTTTATGTAATTCAAAAGAACATCAGCATCCACAGTGAGCTATCCAAAACAAAATTAATCTGTGAAATAACTTTTGAATATAAATTACGTTTCAGCACATGAGTTCATCCTATGAAGCATCCTTGCAGAGTTGATCATAGTAAAAAAAAAAAAAAAAAATATAAAGGTGGTAGCCACAACCACATAATCAGATTCCTGCTGCTGTTTATATGGATTGTGATGTGTGTGTATATGTGTATGTATATACTGTATATATAAAGCTGGCATGTTGGCCTTTTTTTAATCCCCTGTAGGCACCATGAGAGCCAGTGTGGTGTAGGGGTAAAGTTGCTGGATAGAAACTGAGAGATTGTGAGTTCTACCTTTGCCTTCGCGCAGGGATGTCCAAACTTGGGAACTTTAAGACTTGTGGACTTTAACTCCCAGAATTCCCCAGCCAGCTATGCTGGCTGGGGAATTCTGGGAGTTGAAGTCCACAATTCTTAAAGTTCCCAAGTTTGGACATCCCTGCCTTAGCATGAAGCCAACTGGGTGACTTCCTTTTCAGCCCTAGGAAGCAGGTAAGGCCAAGCTAATAATAATAGTGCATGATGAATTAATCATAATTTTAAAAATGCATAGATGTTCTTCACTATATTTGTATTTTGTTCTTCTGTATATATGTATATAAGATGTTCTTATATTCAACATTTCCAATTCCTTATTATATCCCTGGTCATACCTTTAAATATTCACTTAACATATACACAGCATTTATGATACTTTGTTTTGTAAAGAAATATTAATTGTTTAAAGACAAAAGGGACTCTGAAGCACTTTAGATTATAAAGTTGGGCCTTTTCCAGATGTTAAAATCTATTTTAACTGAAAGTGTTGCTAGTTACACTTTCTAAGAAATTGTTCCTCCTTGCAAGTCCTTATCTAACAAAGTTCATCATCAAGCTAAGGTTTAGAATCCACATCCCATCCAAATTCCTCCTCAAAAGGGCTGCCTTACTATGTTCAAGCTTCCAGTCTGCCATAATGTTAACTTATCATGACCATAAAGATTAAACTGAATAGCACATCGAATATTCTTAAACTTGTCAGGAATACCAAATATGTTGATTCCATGGATGCTAGCAGGCGAAAGTTTCTATTTATTACCTTGACAAGGAAAATGTGAACTAGGATATAAAATTAAATCTGGAAATAATAATAATAATAAATTTTAATTTGTAGACCGCTCCCTCTCCCCATAGGGACTCGGAGCGGTGCACAGGGAGGATAAAAAACAATAAATATACAAACATATTTAAAAACAGATTAAACGATATTCCTGTGCTAAAAATTCCCCATTAAAATACTAAGATTCCCCCTAAATTAATATATTAAAAACCCTATAGAAGAGAGACTACCCTAGGCCGGCCAAGCAGAAAAGATGTGTTTTTAATTTTGGACGGAAGGAGCGGAGGTCCGTGGTCGTTCTAATGTCGGAGGGAAGGTCGTTCCAGAGGGCTGGGCCCGCCACAGAGAGAGCCCTTCCCCTGGGCGTCGCCCGCTGACAGAGTCTAGTGGACGGCACCCGGAGAAGTCCCTCTCTGTGGGAGCGAATCGGCCGTGCGGATGTATGTGGCAGGATCCGATCCCGCTTTTAACCACGTTTTTTTCGGGGGGGAAAGGCAGAGGGGCAGTTATGCTTTTAGAATCAATAAAAAAGAATTCATTGGAAGTAGAGGATAGCAGTTTAAGGAAGGCGATTCCCAATACAGGAAAAGAATTCATGGAGATTTTAAAAATTCCATTTATAAAAAGGATTTGATTTCACAAGTTTATAGCTACAATCTGATTTCTACATAAAATTTGATTTCAGCTGAAACAAAGAACTTGTAGGGAACAAAACCCCAAATGTTTATATTAGGGTGTAGAAACTGATCATTCTTCAGAGATTAGAAACAGTGGCTAAATATTAACCCCAAACAAAATTTCAACAAAACATTCCATTTTATTCATCCATTTCCTATTGTTCCTAATATTAATCTTTATTGTACCATCCTTTCTCGGAGTTCCACTCTTCTTTCTTTCTTTCTTTCTTTCTTTCTTTCTTTCTTTCTTTCTTTCTTGTCTAATCCTGAGTGTGAACTGATGTAGTATGCCTATTGGCAGGGGGGAGGCAAAATCTCTCTCTCTCTCTCTCTCTCTTTCTGCCTTTTTCCTTCTTCTTTCCTTGGCCCAGTTCATTATTTTTCTTTCTTGTCACTCAGTGTGATAGGTTGAACAGAAGTGCAGAGATGAGCACTGAAAACGGTGTCACAAGGCCTTAATCTAGTCTTTAATGCCTGACTTCAGAGATGTCATTTATCTTCTAACTGCAGCAGGCATCCACCAACTTTATCTCTAATAATATATTGATGGATTAAAAGGGTCGGGCAGGAGACCGGGCTGGAAAAATTGCTTATTGACATCAAAATACAGTGCCCTCAACCTGATAAACATGGAGGGGCTCGTGTATCTCCCAGAATAGTTGGCGTTGCTGTAATTTTTTTTCCCCCTCTTGTATGTTTCTTTCAGGTCCGTGGGGTGGTCTGGCAAAAGAAACAAATGGAAGTAATAAAGAAGAAATTTAATTTTTTTCCCCTACATGGCTACAAACAAGTAGGAGTAAAGGAAATTTTACTCAAAGTTTTTCTCCTTCATTTCACTGTATCTGGGCATCTGTCATTAGTGTTTCTTTATCGTGTTATGTGCCACATGTCAGAGCATTGTAACAAGGGAAGCAGCTGCCTTTTTCAGTGTGCTGGAAAAATAGCATACTAGTTTTCCCCATATGATATATGGCAGCCTCCTTTAATAGTGACTCATTATGCTTTTTAGAGACTATTCTTTCTCAAAAGCTATAAAACCCTGAGGCTGTCTAGTAATCACAAAAGCTGGAATTCATACCACTGGTACTCACTATTCAAACAAAATATTTCTTTAGAGAATTAAACAGGGTGAGGAATAAAATTCGGAATATGACTTTGGCAGTGAAGAGTAGTTCAGGCTCTCTTTTTCTGATAAACTGAAACCCTTCTTCATTATCATGGAGGCTTTTTCTCCTGAATGCTGGTCAGTCCCTTAAGCCAGGGGTCTCCAACCTTTGCAACTTTAAGTCTGAAGGACTTCAGCTCCCAGAATTCTCCAGCCAGCAAAGCTTTGCTGGCTGGAGAAATCTGGGAGCTGAAGTCCTTCAGACTTAAAGTTGCAAAGGTTGGAGACCCCTGCCTTAAACAACGTTGAGAAGGGGGAAAGCACTCTCTCAAAGATGGAATGTGTTAAATGTATTGCTAATCTGAAAACTTGGGACGCAGTGGCTCTGTGGCTAAGATGCTGGGCTTGTCGCTCAGAAAGGTCGGCATTTTGGCGGTTCAGATTCCTAGCGCCGCATAACGGAGTGAGCTCCCATTACTTGTCCCAGCTTCTGACAACCTAGCAGTTCAAAAGCATGTAAAAAAATGCAAGTAGAAAAATAGGGACCCCCTTAGGTGGAAAGGTAACAGCGTTCCGTATGCCTTCGGCATTTAGTCATGCCAGTCGCATGACCATAGAGACGTCTTCAGACAGTATTGGCTCTTTGGCTTTGAAATGGACATGAGCACTGCCCCCTAGAGTCAGGAATGGCTAGCACATATGTGCAAGGGGAACCTTTACCTAATATAAAAAATTAGCAATAGTTAACTTTGAAGATAAATGAACCAAATCACACTATGGTAAAACCTTGATTAGGCAATCTTTGTTGTTGTTGTTATAATCTGTTATAACAAGTCCTAACTCTTGGTGGGAACTGTTAAATATTCTTTCTTCATCTCCATTTTTTTGAAAAAATAAATTTAGCTTGGATTGGATATCCCTTAAAATGGAAGATGTCTTCCAACAGGATAGAATAGGGCTCTGCTGACATCTGTTTTTGAGATGAATTAATGTTTTTTTTAAAAAAAAAATCTTAGTTTCTCTGTTGCAGAAATAGTTGGGCATTTTTGTGCATTATATTTATTTATATATTCATTTTCCAAAGTAATTTCTTGGACATTTTTTTTTCTGAATATATACTTTATTGTGTAGTTTCCCACCTATATTTTGATGGGTTCTCCTATATCAGAGGTGTCAAACTCATATTGTCACGTTGTCTGTTTGAAAGTATTCTACGTACTGCATTTTGCAGATGATGGTATGTTTTAACAGTTTTGGTTGGCTAAAAAATCAATCACATTAATACAATACAATACAATAGCAGAGTTGGAAGGGACCTTGGAGGTCATCTAGTCAAACTCTCTGCCTAGGCAGGAAGCCCTATACCATTTCAGACAAATGGCTATCCAACATCTTCTTGAAGACTTGCAGTGTTGGGGCATTCACAACTTCTGGAGGCAAGCTGTTCCACTGATTAATTGTTCTAACTGTCAGGAAATTTCTCCTCAGTTCTAAGTTGCTTCTGTCCTTGATTAGTTTCCACCCATTGCTGCTTGTTCTGCCCTCAGGTGCTTTGGAGAATAGTTTGACTCCCTCTTCTTTGTGGCAACCCCTGAGATATTGGAGCACTGCTATCATGTCTCCCCTAGTCCTTTTTATTAAACTAGACATACCCAGTTCCTGCAACCGTTCTTCATATGTTTTAGCCTCCAGTCCCCTTGTCGTCACTTGATGTATTGTGACTTTTCCCCCTTCGCTAAACCGGGTATGAGCATGGCTAGCATATGACACATCCAGCCCATGGGTTGCGGGTTTGACAGCCCTGTACTATATTATGAATTACTTTAGATAATTTTTACAACTGTGGGATTTAGTACAGGCATATGTTGTTTCTGCTTTGAGCCTGAGAACTGCAGATACTATAAATTTTGGTGATTTGTTATCCAGCTTTAATCTATTAATAACCTCTTGCTTTAGCAAAGAAAGAAATGCTTGGTTTATTTTATTATCTTGGGGCAGCTGTAAACTGATTCAGCCAGTTTTAAACACATAGGTGGAAACAAAGGAAACATTTTAATTTCCTTTTCTGGTATGTCTTGAAGCTCTATGCATTTTATTCATTAACAATATATGTTTTACAGGTTTCTTTGCAATGATCAGATAAGAGGAAAATAAAACCTTCCCTGACTTGGCAGCCTGAAGACAATAATTCACTTAATTCTCATAATTCTCAAACAATGAGGTCATGCTGGGTAAATCAATGAAATTTGTGATCCAGTGGAAGAGAGGGGGGGGAGGGAGTGGGAGGCAAGGAGGGGGAGAGAGAGAAAAAGAGAGAGAGTGGAAAGATTAACTGTTCAGTTAAGTATTTATTTTAGAACTCACTTCCTCATTGTATCAATTAAAGCAACCCAAACATTTTTTCCTGTGCTCTACTTACTGACCTGAGCATTTTAGGATTAACCAGAATAAAATATTACTAAATAAGGTAAAATGGTCAAGAAACTACTATAAACACAATATTGTTGATACTGATTAGTTGACAAATTTATCCCCAAAAGTAGAATATATGTTCAATCAGGATTGTTCAAAGCAGTTTACAAATCCAGTATTTAAAAAAAAATCTAAAGTATTATGGCACAGGAATTAAATAATCCAGGAACAGAATATAAGAAACAAGGGATCAGAGACAACTCAGTTCTCATACTAAAGTTGACCTAGCTGGAATGAAATGATTTTAAAAGGAAGCCCTGAAGCACCTTCAGCCTAAGACTGAATGAAAGTCCCCAGTGTAATGGAACTGTGCATTGCTTAAAAAGAATACCCTCTTTCTGATTAAATCTCCAAACCAAGCTTAACTTCATGACATAATCCTTCTATATTCACACGAACAGAGAAGTGGCTTGCTGTTGCCTTCTTTCCAGAATATTTCTTTGACTTCACAGCTGAATCTGCAACACTGATATTTCCTAAGTCTCCTACCCATTGCCAGCCAGGCCCAATTCTGTTTACTGCTCCATTATCTCAAGGGTGCTTTTTTCAAAACACAACTGGACTTTTTTTTCCTTGAGGAAGAGTGTGGGGATGTGGTAACAGTTGTTCGTACAAGGATCAGTCATAAGTCATTTTTTTCAGTGTCATCGCAACTTCAAGATACAATACAACAGCAAAGTTGGAAGGGACCTTGGAGGTCTTCTAGTCCAACCCCTGCCTAGGCTTTTAAATGTAAGTTGAGAAACACCAGAAATCAAGGGTAGATCAATGTATTGAATGTTCCTGGCCTTTCAGGAATAAAGGAGAGTCCAGGAGAATTCCCACTGTACAAATTATTTTTCAAGGACAGATTTAGTCCCATGGAAGGCAGGATATGTCTTTACTTCTGTTATCTGCAGTAGTTATACTAAAAAATATTTAGATATTAGATCAATATTACTAAAATAAATCAGATGACCTCTAACAGTTTTTTCCCCCCTTGATCGTTATCTTTATTACTTGACAGCTTTATACTGTCAAGTAATAAAGTATACTGATATTTGAATATCTTCCTTTTGGGCTTCTTTGACAATTACTTGTCCCAGCTTCTGCCAACCTAGCAGTTAGAAAGCATGTAAAAATGCAAGTAGAAAATAGGAACCACTTTTGGTAGGAAGGTAACAGTATTCCATGCGCATTCGGCATTTAGTCATGCCAGCCACATGACCATGGAGGAGTCTTCAGACAGCGCTTGCTCTTCAGCTTTGAAACAGATATGAGCAACCCCCCCTAGAGTTGGGAATGACCAGCACATATGTGCAAGAGGAACCTTTACTTTTACCTTTACTGTCCCTTGCATTATAGAGCTAAGCTACAAAATTGTAGGAATGCACCGTCTAACACAGGGGTCTGCAAAGTTGGCTCTTTGAAGACTGATGGACTTCAACTCCCAGAAGTCCCCAGCCAGCAAAGCTGGCTGGGGAATTCTGGGAGTTGAAGTCCACCAGTCTTCAAAGAGCCAACTTTGCAGACCCCTGATCTAACACAAATGAAATAATGTTACATATGAGAAAATTCATTTAGTGACACATTTCCTTCCCCTTTTGTTTGCTTGAACGCCTCTAGCCCACCATAAGACTAGGCACACCATTATTCTCAACGTTCTCAACATCCAATATTACTACATTCCACAATAAAATGGCAGCATTTCTAAGGAAAGGAGAGTAAGAAGCAGGAATTTCAAAGATATATGTTGCTGCTATCACAGCTAGCAGTAAATTTGCTTCCAAAAATTTGCCTCCAAAATCAGCAAATTTTCTCCATCTCTGTCAATTTGGCTTTTCATAATTTTGACAGCATAACATATGGATGCCTTAATATACCCTTCATACTACTTCCATTTCTTTTGCTTTGAAGCATTGTTGATTCTTATTTCAGCTCTGGAGAAAAAAAATCTCTTGATTTTTAAGGAAATGGACAAATGAGCTTTTATTGCAGCAAGATGTGAGTACAATATATTAGAATAGTTTTTCCAACTGCACAATGACGGTAGCAAATAGGTAAAACTATTTCATTGTTCCTTTACATTAAAAAGTTCAAACTCTTTCAGACATTATTTCCTCTACTATCTCATAGGATGACAATTCTGAGCTCACTTTCTTAACTCTTATATCCAGATGGATGCCAATCCAACTCTTTGTTCCTTTTCATCATCTCAAAGTGCTCTATTCCTTTTCTACCATTTTACAATTTGAGGGATTTCTTTATTGGCGAGACAATGTGTAACAAAAACTGTAAATTCTTTTTCAAATGTAGTTCAGAACTCTCCTTCTCAAGGTACAAACACATTTGTTGTATGTCCTTTGTTTGTAGCATGTGATTTCCAAAACAGTCAGGGGCATATAACACTACTAAACAAGCCTTGCTTGTCGAATGGGTCACATTGCTCTCGAATGGGTTACAACAGTTGAATAACAAGTTTATAGTAACCAATTTCGTTGTGTTTAAGTACAATGACAATAAAGATTATACTTATACCAGCAATAAAGCAACATTTTAAAACAAGTAATCAAAGATGGTTCCATTTCCAACTCCAGTTTAATTTATTTGCTAGAAAGGTACATAAAGATGGTTGTACTGCTTATATTTTGTTGTTCTAAGCTGAGAGCCCTCAGTGTCCTCCAGAATGAAATGTCTCCTTTAGAGGACATTATTTTGGAAGATACATCAGTCTTGTGATCTGTTTTTCATAGCGTCTTTTCAAAGAATAGTAAAGAAAAATTTCATTCTAGATGTAACCAGCCAATTTATTAATGATCAAGGAATATGTGTTGCACTGTTGTCCTGGAAAATAGAAGTCAGTTCCCACAAATAAAATCTTGAAAACAAGGCGAGCTTGGAAACTTGAAAACTGAGTACTAAAAACGAAAAGAAAAATGATTTTGTGTGGTGATTTATAACACAGATGCTTAGGGAACCATTTAAACTGCATGAAACAAAGCATAGAGAGATTTCTGGAGGAGGGAATGCTTATGAAAAATCAAGTGTCTGTAGGTTCCGATGGAACCCACGATTTCCATGTATCAATAATTTCCAAATAATTGTTGATAAATAGGTATCAGACTGGGCTGTACTAGCCCAGGCTCAAAAGCAGAATAGGTTAGCTATTAGCTAAAAAATGAAACTCAGAAAGTGAAAAGTCTGTCAAATGGTATGTATCTGTTACTACCCAATAAATCTATAATTCCATTTTTCTCTTGTATATCATCATGTAGAAAAAAGGCCCAATAAAGGAAACAACCAGATTATTTTTGTTACTATTTCACAAAAAATATTCTCTATGAAAACCTTTTAGGGTTTCTATGTGGCCTTTCTCCATAAGAAAGACATCACTGGTGAATATTAAACACTGAATTATGCCACTGAAGATTGTTGACTGGATCTAACATTCCAATATTAAATATAGTCATTTCTGGTTGCTTTTAACTATCATGGAATTCAGGTGTGCGCCATTCACGGTAAGCCCAGTCCTCCTGCCATTCTCCTCAACAATGTGGAACTCTGCATGTTCATATCTTTTTTTTAAAAATAAAGTTTTTATTTTTCAAACAAACAAAGACAAAACAACACGTGTTCATATCTTTGTAGGTGCTGAGGTCACCCCAACATCTAGCTTACTGACCAATAACAATTTTGTAAAAATCCTAAATGCATTACTGTAACCAATTTCATTGTAATTTTTACAATGACAATAAAGATTATTATTATTATTATTATTAATGTGGTGCAAAGCATTATTAAATATCTTAAATACAGGAGTTGTTTTAAAGTCCTCGCCCCCCCCCCCCCAAAAGCCTTATAAAATTTGTGGAATGGGTAAGGCTGAGATTTTGTTTCTGCCTTCAATGATATCATTTGATCCAGAAAAAAAGGCCTGAGAAAGTATAGTCCATCTCTGATATAATCTATTTCACTATGGTATCAATCAAGTTTTCAAGTCATCTGAAATATCTGTGTGCAAGTCTCTGCAGATGAATTTCCTTCCTGTAATCCTTTGACCAATAACACTCATCCAAACAAAAGGGATGCCAAATGTGGACCAGATCGAAACTGTTTATTGTAGCTTTTCGTGTATCATATTATTTATTTATTTATTTATTCATTCATTCATTCATTCATTCATTCATTCATTCATTCAGTTAGTTAGTTAGTTATTTTTATACCGCCCTACTCCCGAAGGACTCAGGGCAGTGTACAGCCAAAGTAAAACAGATATATAAAAATTAAAAACAATTTTAAAAAACATATTAAATAATTTGGCCCCTCATAAGATTAAAAACCAACAAACCCCAATTAAAATTAATAAAAATCGTATTTACACCATCCCAGTTTGTTGGGAAAAAAAGGTTTTGGGAGCACGGCGGAAGGTGTGTAGGTCAGGGATAATTTTTAACTCCGGGGGCAATTCGTTCCAGAGGACAGGTGCTCCCATGAAGAAGGCTCTCTCCCTGGGTGTCGCCAGTTGACATTTTTTAGCCGACGGCACCATGAGGAGACCTCTCTATGGGAGCATACTGGCTAGTGGGAGGCTCTCGGTGGCAGAAGGCGATCTCGTAGGTACCCAGGTCCTAAGCCATAGAGTGCTTTAAAGATAGTAACCAACACCTTGAATAGCACCCGGAAAACCACCAGAAGCCAGTGTAGCTCATGCAGGAAGGATGTTACATGGGAACGTCGTGTTGCCCCCATAATTACCCGCACGTCCGCATTCTGGATCAGTTGGAGCCTCTGGGTGCTCTTCAAGTGGAGCCCCATGTAGAGAGCATTACAGTAGTCCAGACGGGAAGAGACGAGGGCATGAGTGACTGTATGCAAGGCATCCCGATCCAAGAAGGGATGCAACTAGTAGATCAGGTGTACCTGATAAAAAGCCTCCCTGGCGACAGCCGTCATATAATCTTCCAAGGATAGCCATGCATCCAGGAGGACACCCAAGTTGCAAACCCTTCCTGTGGGGGCTAAGGCCTCACCCCCATAGCCAGCAATGGAACCAGCTGACTGTAACGGGATGCCAGGAACCATAGCCACTTGGTCTTGGAGGGGTTGAGCCTGATTATTATATTATTTGGGCAAGTAAAGGAAAAGAGCAAAATTCTTTGAGAACATTGGCTGATACAGGTTCACCAGAGTAAGTTGCTTCAGGATGATCAAATTCTGGATCAAGCAAGTTGAAAAAGAAGAGAGGTTTTTTTCATTACAAAAATTAGATTAATATTGCAAATCATTAGAATTAAAAAATCAGATTTCTGCCATAGATGTTTAAAAACTAATTTCAAATAAAGCCTTATTGAAAAATTATACAAAGGCATGATGGAAATAACTGAATACTAACAAGTCAAGATTTTACAGAATATTTTGTATAGTATCCCTAAAGTCATAACAGCTAAAGTATTTTTTGTTGAGCTGCATTCTTATTATTATAGAGTAGTAAAAGGGTGTATAATTTTTGCTGATTATGAACATCATATAGGTGCAGGGAACAGTACCCTGACTTAAACAATGTGCAATCTACATTTATTAATAGCTTACAAATTACAGTTTCATCAAGCTTTAGCAAGGAAGTTAATAAAAGGGCTACTCCATCAGCCATACTCAAAGATCAGCCCTGTTTAACAATTTCTCATCTTGAATTGTTGCTATTCTAGACATTGATAAAATACTCGACTTACCCACCTTTTCCCCAGCTGCTCAACATCAAGTACAAAACGTTCCCTCATCCAATCTCTCCCCTATGAGACAGGTTGGTCTGAGGGAGAATGAATCAGACAATGTGCTCCTAAATACAATCTAACTGCTATACTGCACTGGCTTTTTAAAAAATAGCCATTAATTTTAAGAAATGGTGTGGAGGTTTGTTTGTTTGCTTGCTTTTTCCTCATTATTTCATTTCTGTTGCATTGTTTTTAGATGGTAGACTGAGCTGCTAGCCTTGTGAGAACATTTTGGGGTGATGAACCGGATTAAAATGCTTAAAAATACAAATTCTAAAAAAGTAATTTCTTCAAAGGGCTGGGTGTGCATTCTTGATATATTGGGCCTTTGTGGCAAAGTGTGCTAATGATGACTATTTCAGTAAATGTGTAAAATAAGAACAAGCCCTTGGGTTCATCAAGGACTTTTCTTGTTGACCAGTGTGTCCTGGGCTGAGCACAACTGATCATCTGTTGAGTTGGAAAATCCTAACTACACATGCATACAAAGCAGATTGCTAGCAATTCATTTATCCCTGCAATTATTTCCAAATTATTTGGAACACTGTTGAAATTCCAACGCTGTATATGTGTTTATGCAAAAGTAAGCATTCTTCACTAATTAAATATTAGCTTCAGCATCCTATTTTTTGGGATACTATGTACTACAAAGATTGCCAGACCAACTAATTCTCCTATGAAAAGATAATACAATAAGAATCACAAAATATAGTTTGAGAAATTTAAGCAAGAACAACAAATGCTTTACTACAGGGGTCCCTAACCTTTTTTGCACCAGGGACCGGTTTCATTTTAAAGTAAATTCTGTGGACCGGCTGGCATAGAGGAGGAGCGGGGGGAGGGGGAACAGGCAGCGCATGCGACGCGGTGGGGGGGGGAGTCGGCTCACTCGGCCCTCTAGGGCAGTGGTGGGCAAACTCATTAATCAAGAGAGCCAAATATCAACAGTACCACAATTGAAATTTCTTTTGAGAGCCAAAAGGTGTGGCCTGTTTTGTGGGAGTGGCTCAGCGGTCATGTGACCAGGTGGGCATGGCCAACTTGGATAATGTGGTGAAACTCACTTAACGACGGTCCTGCTTAGCAACCAAAATTTTGGGCTCAATTGTGGTCATAAGTTAGTTCTTTCTTTCTTTCTTTCTTTCTTTCTTTATCTCTCTCTCTCACTTTCTTTTTCTTTCTATTTTTCTTTCTCTTTCTCTCTTTTTCTTTTTGTCTCTCTCTGTCTATCTCTCTGTCTCTCTCCTCCCTCCACCCATCTGTCATTCTCTCTGTGTGTGTTTTGTCTGTCTCTCTTTCCCTCTCTCTCTGCGTTGTCTCTTCCTCCCTCCTCCTCTGTCTCTCTCTGCATGTCAATCTCTCCCTCCCCCCCCCCCGGAAGCAGCAGAAAGCCTGGCATGCCGGCCGGGGAGGCCATGGCTGCCTCCTCCTCCCGCAGCGAGCGAACGGAGGGAGCACCCGAGGCCGTGGCCACCCAAGTGCTGCTGAGGCCGTCCGGGTGCTGCATGCCCACCTCCCTCCCAGCCCCGCGTGGTGGCCAGCCCCAGAAAGCGTGCCTCGATGGCCTCTGCAGGCGGCTGTTGCAGCTGCTGCTGTCCCCAAGCCCTGCAACACGCAGCTCCCACCCCCGAGGTCACCCAGGGGGCTGCCCCCTCCTCCCTCCTCCTCCTCTCTGGCCCTGCAGCCTGGTTGCTATCAAACCACAGACCGGCACCGGTCTGCGGCCCAGGGGTTGGGTACCCCTGCTTTACTATATGCATGCTAGTCTTGTTGTATTTGGGTCTTTTTCCATGTAAGATTGAGATTGTCTTGGCAACGTTTCGGCGAGGTCTCACTCGTCATCTTCAGGCTGGTGTTTTTGGCTTTGTGCTTGTGTGAGTAAAATGTGGTCAAGCATGAAGCCGAAAACACCAGCCTGAAGATGACATGTGGGACCTCGCTGAAACGTTGCCAAGACAATCTCAATCTTATATAGCAAAAGATGTATGTATGTATGTATGTATGTATGTATGTATGTATGTATGTATACACACAGACACACACACACACACACACTAGCCGTACGCATTGCTGTGGCTTAGTCTGGTTAAATGAAAAAGAAAGAAAAGAGAAAGTGCACATTTCTAATATGTTTCAGGAAATGAATGCTATGGTAAATGACACAACTCAATTCCAATGCCCGCCCTCTGCCCACGTTGCCTGTTTCGCATTGGCATGGCGCCCGACTGGCCCAGCTACTCGCCATCGCCATTAGCCGCTGCCTCAGAAATGCTGATGTAATTCCCATTCCAGTTCTATGGAAACAGAGACTCAGATTCGTAGTGCATTCTGGATAATATGGTTTTGTCCTGCCCATTTGCCGCAGTCTATGAGGGAATTTTTCTTCACCGCTACTACAGCTCCCAAGATGCCTCGCGAGGGTAAGGAGGAAAATGGGGAAATGGAGAGAGGGTGAGAAAGGGAGAGGGAGAGTGAGACAGAGAGACAGAGAGACAGAGAGAGAGTGACTAAGAGGGCTTTCTCAAAGTGGGAGGAGGGGAGGAGCTCGCATCTGCGCTAATAGGCCCAGGTGGTACATTTTCCCTCCATTGGGCGTAGGAGCAGTCTAGGCAGGTGGGTAGGGGTTTGCGCTGTAGAGAGAAGCGGGCTGAGGAGTGGCTGAAGCCAGTGAGGAAGCTGAGGAGGCCGCAGCAGGTTGAAACCGAAATGGAATCATTAAATACTTAGTGTAGTGTGTGTTGCTTTTACCTGTCAAAGGTGTGACATCTATATAATATAGGTATATAAAAACAGGTGCGTGTTCAAATGCAACATTGTGTCAAAATTTTAAAGCAATTGGTGAAGAACCTTCTGAGATTTAAGATTTTGAACAAACGAACATTTACATTTTTATTTATATAGATACACACAAACACACACATACACACACATACATAAATACACACAGGCAGACAGACATATACACTATATATGTTCAATCTATAACATAAAAGTATATCATTATATTATAACCCTATGGATGTCAGATGATCACAACATAACTGTAAAATGGAGCAGCTGGTTTAGTGTTTTGCTGTAGCTGCTTCGAAGTTCATAAAAGAGATTTGTGATGGTGCCATCTTTATGCAGTGCAACACTTTGGTTCTGGCTTTCACATCAGCAGCCATGTCTCTGTAAATGTAGGATGCATTCCAACTTCATTAAAGACTGAAGGGAAATAGATTATCTACTTCATAGGCCCTGCACTGATTTGCAATAATTTAGTGTACTCCATTGTGGGGTATGTTTGTGTTTAAAAAAAAAACAGATTATGAAAGAATTGGGGTGGGAAGAGAACAATTGAAAATAAACAGAATGACGGGGAATATTGATTCTGTGCCAATATGCACTAATGCCCGATACTCAAACAGCCATTATAGGTAGTACTTCCTCTTCTGATCTATTTATTTGCCCTCCACATGTTCTTATTTTGCTGTTGCTTACATTTCAAGGTTTAAAAAGTCAGAATACAATAGTAAATATGTAAGATTAGCTTTTTAAAATATGTTAGCAATTGAGAGAAGAAGGTAAAATGATTTTAGAAACACTTTTTTGAAGCTTAGACCACAAACCGTCCTTTTGATCTTTTATCTCAGAGCCACAAAAAGCATCCTATATTTCTCTATAAGCCTGTGGTGGAAGTACTTGCATGTGTACATGCACACATACTCCATATGTGTCCATGCACGAGTTTACACACGTATGGTGCGCTTATTTTAATTCACACAGGCTCTCATATCTTTAAAATGCTTTTTTCTACAGCTCTCTTTCTTTTTCTTTCTTTTCCTTTCCCCTCCCCACCTTTTTATATATTTCAAAGCTGGCAGTTCAGTAAATGGCTGGAACTGCCACATCTCTGTTCTTGCTAAAGAAATCAATGCTAATCCTATTACTGGCAGTTATCACCTATCCCAGAAACGGCAGCTAAAAGGAAAAAAAAACACTGAGATGTCAAAGTAGGGGGGAAAAGGATGGGGGAAAGAGGGGAGGTGCCCTTCTTTCACTTTCAAACAGTGATTGTTTTCTTATTTTTTGATCATTTTATTCCCTGTTATGAGAGAACCTAAACCTCCACCATCATCACCACCCAGCAACATAAAGAGTCTGGTTTAAACCTCTCTCTTTCCCCAAAACAAGTTCAAAGCCCAAATTGTTCACTTGCTCATTGTCCACAAATTGTCCACATTGTGCTTGGGAAGTGCAGTGTTGGGTGTTTGCCTTAGCATGGAGGCGAGAACGTGAAGGAGGAGAAGCAGAGAATTCTGCAGCCCAAAGATAGCTTTGCCTCAAGGGTGTCCTTGGGATGCCTCCAATTAGACAATCCACTTTGGCCCCTGTCGGTTTTCATTTGCCTGGAGCATCAGAGAATTAATGTCCCTCTATGGGTGCAAAGGGTTTTTTTGCCTTGGGGTTTTAATCACACAAAGGTGAATTCATTGAAGAAATAAGTGGAGCTTGAGAGGGCGCTAGTCCCTGTTGAGAAGGACCAATCCCCCTTCCCCAGGTAGACTGCTCTTGACTGGAGAGGCTCTGCTCCTCACCAGTAAAGATTTGCTAGTTTTCCCTATGTGGAGTACTACCTTCAGAGGTGGTACTCAGCAGGTTCTGACCAGTTCTGGAGAATCAGTAGCAGAAATATTGAGTAGTTTGGAGAACCGGTAAATACCACCTCTGACTGGCCCCGCCCCTATCTATTCTCTGCCTCCAAAGGCCCAGCTGATCGGGAGGGAATAGAGATTTTGCAGTAACATTTCCCTGGAGTGGGGTGGGAATGGAGATTTTACAGTATCCTTCCCCTGCCACACCGACCGAAGCCATGCCCACCAAGTCATGCCACACCCATAGTACCGGTAGTAAAAAAATTGAATCCCACCACTGCTTTTCTTTCTAAAAGTTGCAAATCATAAGGCTGAGCACCCACAAATTCCCCCTGATCCCCACTACATTTTAAACAATCATGTGTCATGGCTCTGTGTATTGGAATAAAAGCTGGGTTTTTTTTTTCTTTTTTAATCCAACATCTTAAATTTTTTAAGTTCTAAAGTGCTTCGTCACTGCTTGTCACGGTGAAATTTGATGCTTTCTTTCAGGGTCAATCAGAGATGTGGCTTGGATTGGTTCAAATATGTCTCTTTTCCACTGTTACTGACTTTTCTACACCACCCCTCATCCCCACCCCACAGTATTGGCTCTGTTAATTAATGCCATGCTCCCTGAATTTATTTCAAACCCATCATTTCCCCTTTCTGATTTTTAATTTAATATTTCCACTCCAGTTTTCAAACAGGTAGATAAAAGAACAAAAACACTCCATAGATCTTCAGACATCTTTATTGACAAAAGAGGGGGGCATATGTACATAATTTCAAAATGGGGTTAACAGAAATCGTAGGTTTGGGCTGCAAAAATCTAGATGCCTAGACTACATACAAAAACATGTTTACCATTGCATGGTTATCCAGAATTTTGCAAGCCAGATTTGCAATGTTAAACTAACAATAGATGTAGCAGCTATATTATTCTTTAGCATAGTATCTTGTAAAATAAAAAAGAAGCTAATTTTGTTGATTAGTGTCAATTTTCTTGACTGTCTGGTTAAATTAATCCTCTTCATTGGAAGGTTACCTAAAACCTGATCATTTTCAGTTTTCTTGACAAATAAAACATATTTGGACACACAAGTCTGTCTCCTTCCTGTCTCTCCTGGGGATTTAGTATATGTAACTAATGATCCCTAACCCTAACCCTGTCTGAATTAGGAATCTGTTTGGCACAGCTTAGTAAAATGAAAATAATTTCAAAATTGTCATTAATGACTGGAAGCCATCTTTCCATAAGTTTCTTTCCATAAGTTTCTTATTTCTTCATTTTAACTTGAGAAGTGTCCAGTGGAATTTGGGGAGAGGGACAGACAAACCATTTAAAGAAGTCAAGATGGTACCTCAAGTTGCTCAGTGACAAGAGACTTACCCTTTCTTGTGGCAGCAAAGCCAGTAGTCTGCCTCAGTGGTGAAATCTAATCCCCCCCCCCCCCAGTTTGGTTGTGTCTGTGAATAGGTGCGACCAACTTTTCTTTAACTTTCAGCTATTTTTTTTAGCTGCGAACCAGCAGAGGAAAAATGCTTTAAAAAGCGGGGGGAAAGCTTCTGACAACTGAGCCGCGCGATCAGTGGAAGATTTTTTTTTTACTACCATTTCACAGAACCAAGGATAATTATCCCCACTGGTTTGGCCAAACCAGGCTGAACCAGGACGATTTCACCTCTGGTCTGCCTGAAACTCACTGGCACTACAATGACTTTAGACAATATTGGAGTTACAATAGAGACAGGATAGGAAAAATGTACCACCAATGTTATGACAACATTATTTTGTGCCAATGCAAGCAAGGGTGGTATGAATCACTTAAATCGTGCATTGCATCTCAGAAAGTGTATGGGCAAAATTTGCAGCTTTTACATTTCTTGGCTTCCAGAAAATCAGTAAGTCCTCTGAGTAACTAAAAACTTTTGGTGCTGGATTTTACAGTTCATGTTACCTGAATCTCCACATTTCATCTCAGAAGAAATGCGAGAAGTATGTAGCCCAATAAGGAAATAGGTGCAGAGGGGAGAGATAGAAAATGCCTTTAAAAGGTGGTGTCTTTCTCCAGTATGTCTTCCACAATTAAGACAAAAAATATTACTAGATAGCTGGAATTAATAAAGTAAATATGACCATCAGCACCTTAATTTATATCAGGTTATACAAGGCTTTTCAAATTAGTTCAAAAGAAAGTGCTGGATACAAAACAATTCTAAGGTTCAAGGATTCCAAATTGTTTTCTTGGTGCATAATTAAGGCTTGGCTAAGCCTTAGTAACCTGTTTTATATATCATTTTAAATTCATAGATTATAAACACTGTGACTTTGTTCATACATCACACTAAGCCAAAACTAAACAAATTGGATCTGTAATACAAGCCAAATGAGAAACCTTTAACAGAAGAAATGTCTTTATTGCTAGCAGAACAATTTTGTGCTGGCTACAGCTAAAATTAGAATTGGTTCTACCCAACTGGATCCTCAATTCAATCGGATTAACAGAGTTGGAAGGGACCTTGCAGATCAATCTAGTCCAACCCGCTGCCCAAGCAGGAGACCCTATATCTGCCTCTACCTAGGATTGAACTCACAACCTCCTGATTGGGAGGTAAATTGTTTTCAGAGTTCATCTTAAAAACCCCTGGTTAATGTTCCCAACATAGAAAAAGCACTTAGTGATGTCTTCCAATCTCTTAAAAATGCAAAGATTAAAGTTTCCCAAGGTCACAAGACTGGTGAACAAAAGCACAAGCAATTAAGTTAAACAGTACTTTGTTTCATACATAGATTTTCTCTCTCACACACATTCTCTCTCTCTCATCTCTCCCTCTTCTCCCCTCTACATTTCTCTCTCTCTCTCTGAACATCTCTACCCCTGACCACCCCAACGATGCCGTCAAGGTCATGTCCCGGTGCTTGGAGGCCGTGCGAGTCTGGATGGGAAGAAACAGGCTTCGGCTCAACCCGTCCAAGACCGAGTGAATGTGGTTCCCGGCACCACGATATAGCCAGTTGGTTCAATCTCTGGCTATCAGGGGCGAGTTAAATTTATTATTATTAAATTGTATTATAATGTTTGTTGTTTGTATATGTATTTTTAATTCCCTGTGCACAGCCTCAAGTCCCTTCGGGGAGAGAGAGCGGTTTACAAATTAAATTTATTATTATTATTCCCGCAGAAAGGGCCCTCAACTTGGGTGTCCTCCTGGATTCTCAGCTGTCGTTGGATGACCATTTGACAGCCGTGGCCAGGGGGGCTTTTTATCAGGTAGACCTGATACGCCAGTTGCGCCCCTTTCTAGATCGTGGTGCCCTATGCACAGTCACTCAAGTCTTCGCCATTGCCCGCCTGGACTACTGTAACGCTCTCTACATGGGGCTTCCCTTGAGGTGCACTCGGAGGCTCCAGCTAGTCCAGAATGCAGCCGCGCGGGGGATCCTGGGAGTCTCAAAATACTCTCATATAACACCTCTCCTGAGCGAGCTGCACTGGCTACCTGTGGCCTTCAGGGTGCGCTTCAAGGTGTTAGTAACCACCTTTAAAGCACTCCATGGCATGGGACCTGGATATCTGCGGGACCGCCTCCTACCACATACCTCCCTTCGACCTGCCCGCTCCCACAGGGAGGGCCTCCTCAGGGTACCGTCTGCCGGACAATGCCGGCTGGCGACCCCCATGGGGAGACCCTTCTCTGTGGCAGCCCCCGCCCTCTGGAATGACCTGTCCCCCGACCTTCGTACTATCACGGATCTGCGCCTCTTCCGTCGGGCACTAAAAACACACCTATTTCATGCAGCCGGCCTGGTATAGTTTTAAATGTGATTTTAAATTGGGTTTGTAATGAAATTGTTTTAGCACAGGCTCCAAATTTAATTTATTTTTAACCCATTTCTAATATTTATTGTATTTATTGCTATGTTTTTATTATTTCCTGTGCACTGCCCTGAGTCCCCTTAGGGAGATAGGGCGGTATATAAATATAATAAAACTGAAACTGAAACTGAAACTCTCTATCGCTCTCTATCTCTCTCTCACACACACACACACATACACAGCAAGGGAGGGAGGGACTGAAATGCAGAGGGGAGAAAGAGAGATAGTTTCATTAACCAAGGTTCATCAACTGTGTTGATGACATAAGGAGGAAGGAACAAAATTCATCAGAGTCCCAAGGCCAGTGCTTGGATACATTCAAGGTTAAATTGCAAAAGAGCAGTCTATTTTAGAAACAGTTGTGATTATTTGCTATCTTTTATGTACTTCATAGGAATTCAATAAAGAGAGTAGGAATTCAATTTAAGCTGGACTGATTTGTCATTCAGTCTGCAATGCCACAAGAATGTCTATGGTCTAGAGGTTAAACAGATAATGGGCTCCCCTTCTGCATTTTGTTTCCTATCATTTGTTGTGTCTTCTGAGCATGTGCTGTAAGAATCCTGTCCTCTATCTGTCTGAAGGAAAATCAGAGAGTACTGCATTGAAAAAGAAGCCGACTGGTGTACTCATGGACTGGGAATATCCTTAGAGTATTAATTGCCAGTTTTAGCAGGGAAGCAGGATGCTGGAGAGATCACAAAAAGCATCTGCATGCAGAGCACTGGCTTCTTTAACCATTGTGGCTTGAATGTGAGACAAGACACAGGCTTATATGCCATTCTTGTTTGCTTGCTTGTTTTGAGACAGGAGTATTAATTGTCTAGAAAATTGATGCTTTCCAAATGAATGTTGATCTTCTGTAATAATTCAGTATCCTTTTTCTGCTACTTTAGCTTGGAACTTGCACATGAGCAGTTTGTGAACTGAACTAGAGTCAAACCCTGACCATGGATTTGCTGCTATAACTGAACTCTTCTTCTGGTTTCTTGTTGGGGAAAAAAATAATTATTTCATTTCTGTGCGCTCTGTATTATGATATCCTTTGCATATAGACATCATTTTGGCTATTAGAAGACTGTGCTACAGTGACAAAATCATTGGATTGGTATACCTTGATAAATAGTTCTCCAGTTTCCTAGTCCAACTAGAAATAGCAGTCCAACTATTTTTTTATTTCTTACTGTTTCCAGCTTTGCTGTCTCCAGTACAATCCTGCTTAGATGCTGTGTTAATTTTGTATTGATTGTGATTATATCACACATCAACTTTCCCTTCTGCGACATCAATATTTAGGAGCATGAAAGTAGATAGTTTTCATATTAAAGCGTTGTCTATAAAGTCAAACTGATATTATTTAGACCCAGATTGCATTGTACCCAAGTACTGTCCTTGCTACCTTCTATCCAATGGTGGGATCCTTCCGGTTTAACAACCAGTTCAGTGATTTGTATGATTTGTATGTGTGCTGTGCGCGCACATACAATTTGAATAAATCTTCATTTTCAGGTTTCTTTGGAGGAGTAACACAGCTGATTCAAGTGGCAATCTGCTCTGTGGCATGAATCAGCTGAGAAGATAAAGGTAGGAAAATAGCGCAGGCTGGCGGGTGGGCTCATCTGATCGTTGGGGTGAACAAGTTCACTCTCAGCTGATCGTTGGAGCTACCAATTTGCCTGAATTGGGAAACTCTGATATGGGTGATTTAAAGTTGCATATCACAACGACATGAAAAAGAGGTAAATGACTGTGTGTAATGCTGTCTGATCCAGGAAGAGATGCACATATGAGATGTAACTATGTAAAATCTCTCCTGGTCACAGCATATATTTTCTATTTTAAAGAAATTGTAAGAGAAATTGCCCAAGAGAAGCTTCAGCTTACAAATCAGCTCTCAACTGATCACCACCAAATGTATTGTGCAATTAACATCAACAGTGCTAATTGCACAAAAGGCCATTTTAAAAGTCAAAGAGTCATTGATGGTATACATGCCAAGGACTAGAAGAGATTATCTGGTGAGAGATAATGAATTTTGTTACTTATAGTTACTGTGATTCCATGCAAAAACAACGATTATTCACAGTTTGGGAAACAAGGTAGGAAATTGGTTCTGTGATATGTAGGAGATTAAATGAAATTATTTTAATTGCTTTCCTATTTTTGACATCTATGTGAGATTCCATCCGGGGTTAATGTTTATTTAATATTATCTTATTTGAAAAATTACTATCACTAAATTTGACTTTCAAATTTTTCTCATAAACTGTGGTTTATGTCTACTTTGGATTGTAAAAATGTCATACTGAATATTATATGACATTTGTTTATACACTAATTGTAATAGTCTATCTTAATGGCACATTTGTGTCATGCTTTTTTAAACACTGTTAGATACCAGCTTCTCAATCTAACAGTTGAGTTCCAAAAATATACTATATAAGTGATGTATATTACTATACGCCACTAAGCATTCCCGTCCTTTAACTGAATCTTATCCTGTAAAATAAATGAGTCGGTAAGAAATAGTTCCACGTTTCTGCTCTTCTGTTCTTGAAACATTTGTTATTTTATTCTGAATACTTCAGGACATCCATTTACCACTATATTTAGTACCACAGTGCCAAGATGGCATATATAAAGATTCAGTTGCAATTCCTATCTGATGACACTTCCCTCTTCTTTTTATCCTCATTTTATACTGGCACACTCAATTCAGCCCAAACTTGGTGTGTTTAATTTTAAAAGAAGTAAAATGTTCCTGGAGACGCCTCAGACCACTGCAAATCACCTGTTTTATGGAGGCAGTAAAATTGTGTATCGGATTAGAAGTGATGCTGATCTGAAATTTATAGTAACTTTTAATGACATTATAATTTTTCCCCTGTACACGCCATTAGGATGCACAGTATAGAAAAATGAAATTTGTAAGGGGAAAACCACACAGTTGTTGGGGAAAGGACTAAAATTGAGTTTTACAAATGTGTTCATTGTCTGTATGATGCAGCCACATCCAAGACTGAACAGGTGATCTGGTGTGCTTATAAATAAAAAATGTATGTTCTGAAATGTTTTTCACTCTCTCCATATTTATTGCTATAACTACAGTTATACATCAGTGTTGAAATTATTTTTCATCTTGCCTACAGAAAGTATGGAGCCCCAACCAAACACAAAATATAAATGTCCCATCCATGTAAAAAATTAGCATCTACAGTGCTAAATCTACATGTGGATAGAAAGTGTATGTCTTAAGAAAAGCCAGGTACAATTTTTTTCTGGATCACAAACTAACAAAAATGTTGTATTTCTAATTTTGATGTTGATGATATTCATCTCAAAATTATTTATATTTCTAATAGTTTTTCACTGACAAGAGTTTCCCTAAGGTAAACCAATTATTTTACTTTAATAATAAAATAGTTGTAATACTATTCTATTGCAGGTAGTATAATTACTATTTACAAATTCCATAACAGTGTGTATTATCTGTATTCACATCATCAAAGAGGAATATTCCATTACTTGAGTGAGTATATCCATCTTGACCTCCATATTGACTTGCACACATGGTTTTAAAGATTCCCCTTGAGCAGTGGTGCAATTCAGCTGGTTCTATCCGGTTCAGGCAAAACGAAAGCGGTGGCAGTGGGAGGCTCTGCCCACCCACCTGGACATCACCACATCCCATTTTTGATGCTCTGCACTTGCGCGGAAGATCCTGCTTGGGCTACATTTACAAACCAGTATGAAGGTAAGTTGATTTCACCCCTGCCCTTGAGACGTTTCATGCTTTTAATCTTGGTAGGTGACCTTGTTTAATATAGTAATTACCTAGGTAATAGCAATTTAGATATTTAAAACTGTTTGCTCCAACCAGAACTGGGATGACCTATGAGATCATCTTAGGAGGAATTACTCCTACTTCCCTACTTTGGGGAAATCAAAGTTGCTTATGTCAGGAGGCACTGCTTTTGGTTGCAATAAAATAAAAGTGTAATAAATAAATGTTATGGTGTGGAAGCAGATGTTACAGCTTTACAAGACATAAAGATCATATTCTACATTGGGCAGGATTTTAGTGAACTGGCTATGGCTCTATAACTCTAATATTTTTGTCATGATTAGATTGCTCACTGTTTAGAATGTGTACTTATAACATCTGATTGACAATATTGTGGAATAGCATCAGACCTTGGTAGACCAGGGCCTCTAAATTCACTTCCTTCAGTAAAGAGCTAATAGTTTAAAGAGGAGCATGATTATTCCTTTGTATATTACAACAGTTGGAGTATTGGCAGGACTATAACCTGCCATTTCCCCCCTAAAGTTGAAGGATATTATGGAAAACAAGAAGATCAGATCAGAAAAGGGTTAGAAATAAAAGATAAACCACTCTTATCAACAATAAAGTGTGGTCACTGTATAAAAAGGTCCTGCATAGTTTGCCCTCCAGACCTACTAATAAGGGGGGCTGGCTGTTGTTATTTTTGTACAGGCCACCTGTGTCAAAAGCTGGCTCTGATGAGACTTCTGCTCCAGAGATTGGGGGAATTCCTCAAGAAAGCAACATGACTTTTCTTTACACAGTAGAGGTGACACACATTGCCCTATGAAGTAGGGCCAATCCTCTTCAATCAGCAATCTCTTCATGAAGAAAATGACTTCTGCCCTGACATTACCAATGCCCAGAAGCCATTTGGTCAGTTGAAGTGAGGCACGGCAGCTACTCCAACGCTTAGAAGCAGAGGGACCCTTCACTTTAAGATTTTGTTCTAAGTGGGAGAGTTCACTTTAAGCTAAATCAAAGCGAAAAATCCCTTTGAAGCTACTCACATCTAAAGCAACTATCCTTCAATTATTGTATTTTTACACATTTTGATTCATTCCATGTTCAAATAAATGCATTCTTTAGGAAGTGACAGAAAGCTTACAGTACAATATTGCATTTAGGAAATCTACACACCAAAAACATATATCAGGAGAATGTATTGTTAAAAAGGAATATGTCTAGCAGGGAAACAGGGTGAAAAACAAAGAATGTGTGCTGCTCCCTTGGTTAACATATTTATAGTTAAATACTTAAGAAAATTTGTGGTTATAGTAAAGATATGTTAGGTAGGCATATGAACATATATGTATTTTATGTGCAGATGGTGATATCTTGTTAGCTGAGAACCCAGATGATTTGAATCAAATCTTAAGAGTACATTGCAACAAGCAGTACTGATCTGAAAATTAAAGATTAGATATAAAAGTTGTTCTATTTGACAGGGGAAATGGTATAAATAATTGCAAGCAGGTAGGTGAATCTGTACACCTTGGTAGAAATTTTACATTATTTTTTTTATTTTTTTATTTTATTTAAATTTATATCCCGCCCTTCTCCACAGAGGACCCAGGACGGCGTACAGGGAATTTAAAAACATACAAATACAAAGATAAATATATAATTTAAAATAAATATTAAACAATCCTATCCTGTACTAAAACCAAATTTAAAATACCCAATTTAAAAACTTCCTAAAAGTCCCCATGGGAGGTTAGGCTAGGCCGGCTTGTTGGAACAAATATGTCTTTAGACATTGGCGGAAGAGGCAGAGGTCGGTGATGGTGCGTAATTCAGGGGGTAGGTCATTCCAGAGGGCTGGGCCCGCCACAGAGAAGGCTCTTCCCCTGGCTGTCGCCAGTCGGCATTGTCCGGCCGACGGCACCCTGAGAAGACCCTCTCTGTGGGAGCGTATCAGTCTAAGGGATGTATGGGGCAGGAGGCGGTCTCGCATATAACTATAAGAATTTTGTGTGATAAAAAAAAAGATACATTAAAAATTAATAAGGTGTTATATGTGTAGCTATGTTCATACACATCAAAAATAGACTTTAAAATATGTATGAGATGAAATGTTTATGGAGATTCTCAGTCAACCAGGTCATGGTTGTCCCAAAGGTGCTTTTTCAAAAGGCAACTTCCTTTGTTTTTGCTTGAAGATATTTTGCTTCTCATCCAAGAAGCTTCTTCTGTTCAGTTGTTGTTGTTTTTTGATATCTTGGTTTCCTTCTTGGTTTGTTGATTATCTCTTTTGCACAGTATGTAGACGTTTTTATTTTTTTCACTTCCAGCATTTTGCCAAGATCTTACTAGGTCTTTCACTTTTCTTTATAGAATATTTGACATGAACACAAATTAATCCCCAAATTTAGTTTACCATGACAGAATATTATTCCTCTCCTACTTAGTTTGTTATGTCTCATTCTATAGATCAGTAGTACGACAGTTGGTCCTTTGTGACTGAACAGTTTTTAAGTTATCTTTCAAATTAGACTCATATTTGTCCCAAAGGTGCCTTTTCAAAAGCAAACTGGACTTTCTTACAGGTTTTATGTCTTTAGCTTATTCTTTACTGCCTTCTTTCTGCACATTTCATAATATTGTTTATCTTATACGATAGGCATGTTTGTATATATATATTTTACCTATTTGATTAAATCTCATGGTACATATTAGTAACAAGGGACTGGTATTTTCTTTTGAAATTCTGATCCACTTCTAGAAAAATTGTCCTGCTTCCCATCATTGCATTCTATTACAATATAATATGAAATTTAATGAGATATTACATTTTTATGAAGTCATTTATCTACTTTCATTTAGCTATGATTTTTCCCCCTCCTACCTGGATACCCATCTGGCAAGATAATGGCACCAATGGAAGAATAGAACTGCTGTTCTGCCACAATGCAATAATCAACAAGTGGGGAACTCAGCTGTTACCATTTTCAGAAATCTTTGCTCTTTCTAAGCAATTTGGCTTCAGGCATAGAGCACTTCTTATCAGGCCTACTCTAAACAGAATGATAGAAGAGATGGCTAAGTGGAAGTCTGAGCTTTACTCATTTGCTATTATCAATCTAAAAAAGGGCAATTATCTCTTGTAGAAAATGAAAATGAATCAAGTGCATTTTCTCAATCAAGAGTTTCTCGTGTTCTTTTTTTCTTGGAGAATTAGTTCTCCAGGTGAAGAGCTCCAAAAGCAATTAAAGGAAATGTTGTACCTCTGCACTACACCTTGATAATATTTCTTTTCTCCTCTTTTGCTGCTTCTTTATCATGCCCTGGAATCAAAACTAGGTGCATTTGCAATGGTGCCTCATAAAAAGAAGATACACTTTGCACTGACAAACCGTTGATCCAGCTGCACTTCAATTGAAACACCATAGCCTCGTGATGGCAAACCTATGGCATGCATGCCAGAGGTGCAATGGTGGGTTCTGGATTCTGCTCCAACCAGTACAGTTGGAACGGCCCCGGCGTCACACACATGCACACGTGCATGCATCCTACCTGTCAGCAAGGCTTCCACAAGCCTCTGCGACGCTCCAGCTGATCAGCAGAGCATCGCAAATGGCGCTGTATGCATCATGCGCATGCACGGAAGACTTAAAAGACAGGTAAGGAGCTCGGGCAGGTGAGCAGGCTCTCCGGAGCACCATACCGGAATGATATCCAGTGCTCCAGGGTGGATCCAGTATGCGTACCGCCTGCAACCCACCACTACAGAGGTGACACACAGAACCCTCTCTGCTGGCACATCGCTGTCGTCCCAGGTCAGATCTCCAGAGCGTTTCTTTCATAAAGTTCTGTTTCCCTCAAAACAACGGAACAGAAGTTCACGAAAGAAAAAGATCTTACCTCTTGCTTCGCTGCTGGTGTTTGGATGCCCCACCTCCTGCCAGCCAGCTGGACTTTGGGTCTCTGCTGCACCTACGTGCATGTATGTGCATGTCCGCGCACACACATGCACCTTTTCGTTTGGACATGTACACGCACAGTTTGGCCACTCGGTGTCTAAAAGATTAGCCATCACTGCCACGCCAATATCATATCATTGTTAGAATATGTCAGAGCAGACAGAGCTTTTTCAATCAGTGAGATTTGAGGCCTAACTTCATTCAATTGTTTCTACAACAAAGGTGAAAATGTTTCTAGCTTCAGAATTCATCCACCCTAATATTTGAGTCCTGATTGCAACACCAATGAATTTATTGGATAAAATAAATTCTGGCATATCATATTAGAGGTTAATTGAATATTAACTTTCAAAAAATTCAGAGAGAGGAATTGCAAGATAGAAGACATAAAGTATTGTACACACATATCAGAGTAAACAATAGTTTTACCGAAGTACATACCAGAATTGTTCCAAGTTGAAGAATTTCCGTTCTAGGTGTTCAACTTTTATAACACATGAAGGACTTTGATTTTAAAAAAGTTTGAATTCTTCAACAAATTGTAGGAAAGCCAAAGCTCTCACTATGTTATCCTTCTATTGATTTTAGTAATAAAAAGGAGGTAGGAACATAAATGGATGAAATACAATTGAGTGTGAAATACAACCAAGACCAGATTCGAATTCAAGATTCAAAGGCAGTGTGACTTGATTGAAAATTATGATTTGAATCCATGATTGAATTTGAATAATGATTATGATTTGAATAATGTATCTGAAATGTATCTGGAATCAATTTGAATCGAAATTGATTCCAGGTACATTAGGATGCACTTGTCCATTGAATCTGGCCTCGGTTTATTGGTCCTGATAAGCAGGAGAGATACACAATGATTGTTTCCTTATTAAATTCACACTGGTCTTGCCAACATCTTATGCCAGATACCTTCCAAAAAAGCAAACTTTTGTACTGACAATTTGATACGGTAATGATACATGACTCAATTTCTCTTCCTTTTATTTCCTGTACTCCTTTTGTTAAATTATTTCCAAAATTATGCTGTCCTATCTAAATATTGCTATGGTATGTCCAGTGCTCAGAATCCTAAATTAATTTTGACCTTGGCAAGTAAGACCATCTTTAAATCTTCACATGCAAATTATGGCCTGAATGACATTTTCTAATACATAAGCAGTAAAGCTACATGTGTTACTGGCACTTGACTCTTTATCATATTTACTATTTACTTTGGGATATTTTACAGTGAGCAGTCCTTGAGAGTCTGGAGACATGTTTTAAGATTCGTGAGCAAGGGCTCAGTAAGTAATAAAAATGATGTGTGTGTGTTTGAGTCCGTTTTTGACTCTTTTTGACTGTCTGGACTACTTCCTGAAGTTTTCTTTGCAAGGTTTCCTGGAAGTGGCTTGCCTCCTTCATAGGGCTGGGACAGAGTGATTGGCCCAAAGTCACAAAAAAACCTTTGATTTGTAACCAAATAATGACTTTGAATGACAGCTCAATATCTCAGATGCCTCTGATAATTTCTTCCTCTTCTCTGCCTTCATCCTCTGCTTTAGGAATTTACATTCCTCATTCTAACTTCATTTTTTCCACCCGTATTACTCTTCTACTCTTTCATCTATTGTTTTTAAAAATTATTGGTACAAGGGCTTCATTGAAGCTTCAGTATCAAAGTTTCTGCCATCTTATCATATCTGACATTCACAAAACAGCTTGTAAGAGTAAAATGAAGGTAAACGTTGTTTCGAGATATCTTCCTTTTTTAAAATAGTAGCATGCTGCCTCTAATTACTATAGAAAAAATGGAAAGTAAGAAAAAAATGAAAATGTACTATAATTGAAAATGTTAGTTTCCCTCAAGAACAAGTAAGATGGGTCACCATGTAAAGTTTTTCTAAACAAACCAATTTCCGTTCAGATTCTTGGATTGTTCCTATAGCTTCAAAACAATGTAATATTACATCACTTATACCAGGGCTGTCAAACCCCGGACCCATATTGCTCTATGCGTCACACACTGGCCACGCCCACACCCAGTCCCGAAAGTCCCGATACGTCACCTGTGACGATGTGCGTTTGACACTCCTGACTTACAGTTTCTTCTACTCAGAGTTGGCTTTTGCTGAGGTATATTCCAGATGTTTTACATTGTCATTGCCAAAATCTCATTTGTTTTTGACTTTGTAAAAGGCAGGTGTAGTGCTCCTAATTTGACCCAGAATGGAAAATATCAAAGCCCCATATTCGAACTGCTAGGCTGGGACAAGTAACAGGACCTCATTCCATTACGCAGCACTAGGAATTCGAACCACCAAACTGCCGACCTGCCTTTCTGATCGACAAGCTCAGCATCTTAGCCACTGAGCCACCGTGTCCTTTACTAAAACTTACTAATACAAGACATACATGACTATAAAAGATAAAAATGATTTCCAAAACTCTATGCTACACTTTCCCTGGTAACAGCCATAAGGATAGTGGTTGTTCTAATCTGACACATCTTCAGGACATCAGGTTATGGAAGGATGCAACCTATAGCCATGATGCAGGTCCTAGAAATAATATTCATCTTATTAAGTCTGATGTTTTTTCATAGGAGACTGCTGAAAGGACTCTATATAGCAGAACACCAATGAATATCATGCGGCTGTAATGAAAACATGACAAGTAACAAATGACCATTAAGTCCAAAAAGGATTGGGTTTTTTTAAGCATTCATTAATTATGGTGAAACAATAACTAATGGAAATTAAATTTAGCTTTACTTACAAGAGAAAATCAAGATTCTTTTCTTAAGGATTAACATTGCTCTGCAGCCTAGAAGAGTTACTTAAGGGTGCACAATAATAGTCTTGATATAATTTATACTTTTCTTCAAGAATGCTGGACAGACAATAATAAGAGGCTATTAAAGGAAACTAAGTGGTTATGATGTGAGAAGCAAAGTGCTGCCATTGAGTAGAAACTAGCTCAGAGAAAGAATGAATGGTTGATTTTCAGCTTGCCAAATATTAAACATGACTTTAAGATTTAGAATAGGGCCAATGTCCTTATCATATTTTTAATGCATTAGATGACAAAATGTTAGTGTGTAATACGGGTTTGAAGCAATTTAATCTGCCTTCAACATAGAGAATCAATGTGTGTACAGTTAGGATGTCAGATGAATGGTGGGTCAAGGTCAAATCATATTTCATCCTTCATTCCTCCTGGATGACTAAGCACAATCTCCAGTCTCCTTGTCTTGGTGCAAGGACCACACACTCTTTCTAAAGCTCAAGTTTCATGACTCCTATTGTATTTCAATGTTCTCCTGCTGCAGCCGAGAGAGCCCAGCTATGGCTTAAGAGGTTCTGTTCTGAAAGCCGTGCTTTCCCTAATACCTTGCCTCAAGAAAGATGCTGTGGGTATATTGGTGGGCATTGGGAAGTCGGCCTAGAATAATACTCCATGCCAGCAAGCTGGTGGTTCTTGATCCTGTTTTCCTGTTGATCCTAGTATTTCATGCCCATTCTGCCTCATTTTCCATTCTGATCCCTTTGCCTGCCTCTCAGTCTTTTCTTGACTACAAGAGAAATGGGGGGGGAAATAGGAACCACCTTTGGTGGGAAGGTAACAGCGTTCTGTGCACCTTCAGTGTTTAGTCATGCCGGCCACATGTCCACAGGGATGTCTTTGGACAGCGCTGGCTCTTCTGATTTGGACTGAGATGAGCATCGCCCCCTAGAGCTGGGAACAACTAGCACATATGTGCGAGGGAACCTTTACCTTTACTTTTAGTAAATTTGATTAATGATACACCATCCTTTGTTGTGACTCCTACTGACCACATAGATAGATTTTCTCCATGACTGACTGACTCTCACAATCTGGCCTTTCAAGTCTCCAAAACGTTGCCTCATTGTCACTGCAATTGAGTCCATCCACTTTGCTGCTGGTCATCCAATTTTTTCCCAGCCTTTTCTAGAGAGCTGTCTTTGGATAATGTCTGAAATAGTTTGAGCCTGACCAGGTAAAAATTCTGGGTTGAATAGTTTTATGATCCATTTGCTTGATTTCTTGTCCACAATATTAACAGGAGTCTTCTCCAACACAAAAGTTCAGAAGCATAAATATTTTTCTCACCCTATTTCTCTAAAATCCAACTTTTGCTTCTACAGAGTGTTACAGGGAATGCTATGGCTTGCATTACATGATTCTGCTTATTGTCAGTATAGATACATCAAAGCAATTGAATATTTTTTCCAAGACATTCATGGCTGCTGTAGAAGTGCTTGCCTGTGGTATATATCTTGATTGCTTGTTCCTTTACTGTTAATGATTGATCCTAAGATGCAGAAGCTAACCACCACTATGATGTCTTCATTGTCAATTCTAAGGCTTGCTGTTCTCCCTGTTGTCATTTGTTTGATTTTCTTTATATTTTATTTTAGTCTCATTTTTTCACTTCGCTCCTTGATTTATAGTTCTACAGCTTGCAGAACCTTTGCATTTTTGGCTCTCAAAATGCTGAGTGTCATCAGCCTATTGATTTTTTTCATCCAATTTTAGAACTACAATTGTCTTCCCAAAAGCTTTCCTTAATACATTATACATTTAGCATATTGGTTGAAATTAGCAAAAGGAGTGAATAAATATAAATCTGAAATCTGGGAGAGTGGGCAAGGTATCAGAACTTGGACAGGGCACAGTAGGTAAATGTTAAAGCTTCTCATAATCAGGAACTATTCAAGAAAGGAGAGGAAAGAATTAGGGAGGAGAGGGAAGGGGAGGTAAGGGGTGAGCAGGGAAGGGAAGGGGGAAAAATGGAGGTGGAGTTGTATTACACCAACCACCTTATTCAAGAATAACTTTTTATTAGTGTGATCCAACTCATGCATTAGTATAGGCTCCTCATTGGTTTTACCAACTGTGGAGTAGTGATGAATGTAAGATATGTAAGAGAAATCTGGAATAATTAAAAGTAAATAAGGATTAAGGAAGAAAAGAATGTGGAGATATTTGTGATAGATCAATACCATCTCTGGTGAATGATTGTGCCTCTTTTTCGGTTGAAGAATCCATGAAAATGGATATATCAAACAAGAGCATATCAAACCCTATTGTCAAGAGGTTCATAGTTATAGAATCAAATTAGACAAAATATATAACAGAAATAATTAACCAGCAGAAATGTTTCTCAGAGGAGGAGATCATTTAGGCTCATTGCTCAAAATGATTACTAAAACAAATTCATAAGGCATGAATTAAAAAGTAATGTAACTTATTTAAGGTACTGAATTGAATATTTAAAGGCAACACATCAGCACAAGTCTCCTCATTTTAAAATGCAACAACATTGAAAATAAGTTTTCAATATTCTGATTATTTCTGTCAAAAACAATATTGCGTATCAATTGTAAACTTGATTATTGTGACTGCAATGGCTTTTCAAATTGTTTTTTTAGGAACTGTAGTTTAATACATTGATTATTATGCAAAAGTCAAGAACATGGGAACATAATCTGAAGCTAACAGGAGGGAAATTTAAAAGTAATGTTAAAAAAATATTACTTCACAGAAAAAGTAGTGGAAATTTAGAACCAAATCCCAGAGAAGGCAGTGGATAAATCTACAGTAACTGAGTTTAAACATGCTAGGGATAAACACTAGTAATGCTTTCCTATTATCTTCACTACCGGTTTGGTAGTGGAAGTGCACATCTGGGCATGTGCAGAACCTTCTGTGCATGTGCAGAACCTTCTGCGCATGTGCAGAACCTTCTGCGCATGTGCAGAAGGTCCTTGATGACATCTGGGTGAGTGGATGGAGCCTCGCACCACCGCCACTACCGGTTTGCCCAAACCGGTGTGAACCGGCAGCATACCACCTTTGATAAACACATGTCTACCAACTGAACTGTTGTGTCGCAGTGATTAGAATGCAGTACTGCAGGCTATTTCTGCTGACTGCTGGCTGCCAGCAGCTCAGCAATTCAAGTCTCATCAGCTCAAGTTTGACTCAGCTTTCCATCCTTCCGAAGTTGGTAAAATGAGGATCCAGATTGTTGGGGGAAATATGCTGACTCTGTAAATCGCTTAGAGAGGACTGTAAAGCACTGTGGAGTGGTCTAAATGCTATTGCTAACTGACAAAAATAAAAATAAATAAATAATAAATAAAGTAATAAATTAATCAAAACAAAAACAAAGAGCTCAATTCAAAGGGCAAATTCTATGAACTACTGGGTCTTTTTCTGCTGTCTTCCATGTTTCTATGTTCCTACATCTTGAGTACCACATTGCTGTCACAGAATATATAGCAAATTACAGCCTCTGGATCAAGATTGTAGTTTTATTCATATTTGATCAACAAGTACAATTTAATATGTTCATTACATCTTAAAGCCAATGGATCACTAATGTATTTTGACCTATTGATTGGTGAAATAATATAGAATTCAGATATCAGTATCTGAAGTATGTTTCATCAATAGTATGTCACTGAGTCATCTTTGATTATATTTCTCTTTAATTAAATATCTGACAATGCAAGGTACTTTGCCCTATGACATGGGTGAATATAGACAGTTGACCATAGATTGCAGATGACTATGTTTGAAATGGATTATCCATTATTTCTGATCCTCTGGTACAGGAGAAAGTTTGTCATATATCTGCTTTCTGGTCATAAATTACAGGAGGATAAATATTTGTAGAATCCTGTCTGTATCATTTAGCTAAATGCTCCAAATAATAAATATCAAGTGTTACTATGCATACCTTAATCAGCCATCAGGTCCTAAAATATTGAATAATTTGCTAGAGTTTTAAATTTGGACCAGCAAGTGCAAATTTAAATTTTCTTTCAGTCATTAAAATCACCCTCTCACCCTAATCCATACCATAGGGTTGCTCTGAGTAAAAGGGTGGATTATGCATCTCACTCCACCACCTTGAGTAACAGGTAGCAAAAATAGGTACTTTGCAATGGCCTCTATTGTTTACCTGCCATGACTGTAGACAAAATTGGAGGAATTTCTTTACCACTGTCAACTCTTCTGTCTGTTCCAACATGCTTTTCTTTTAAAACTAACTTGTTTGTAACAGCACTTGCAGCAACAGTAGAAAGCAAAGATTAAAGTCAGAGTAAAACCTGAGACGATTTGAAATTCAGAATCAGATGCAGAAGATAAGTTCAGTATTTGAATAGGAACAAGATTAATAGGACAGTGTTAAGATGCAGAGAGAAAAATTGGGATTGGGAGAGGCAGGAAAGAAATATTCTGTTGTGGAAATACATAAACACTTGTACCCTCTTGATCTGATGGCAGCAGCTGTGCTTCTTGAAGTTACATATCAAATGGCAGAAAGCTATAGCCAATTAGAATTCTTTCTGGCAAATGGGTGTCTAACTATCATATTTTAGAATCAGAGGCCAATGCAGAATTAACCTTACTGGACTATGGCCTGAATTTTAAATGTTGAAAGCACACAGAAGGGATATGCCTAGTATTAATAACAACAGAAAAAGTTCTTTTCAACTAACCTAGGAAAATAAGAGAGAGAGAGAGAAAAGAAAAACAATACAGAAGGGGAGGGCTCATGTACTCTGTCAGCATAAAACCTGGGTAGCCATTTTGCATTTTGAGGGGCTTTGAGATCCTATAAAAGGCAGAACAAAGATTTCAGATGTTTAAGATATCCAAGTTATTCTTTAAAACCTGTTGATATCACAAAATAACCATGTCCCCAAATTTTCACATGTCACATGAAGCTCAGTGTATTCCAGTGGAATAGTGGAAGCTATGCAGTCCTGAAATATGATATGACAGTTATCATGACCAGCATTTATGTTCCAAACTTCATAGAGGAATATTTCTAAGCCCGTGGAGAAGATTCTTGGAAATACCAAGAATCTTCTCTAGAAGACAAAGATTTCTTCTACCCTGTTTCCCTGAAAATAAGAGCTCCACAGATAATAAACTCAATCTGGGTTTTGAGCGGCTGTGCTAAAATAAGTCCTCCCACGAAAATAAGTCCTCCCCGAAAATATTGCAACTCAGCAACAGCCATGAGGTGACCACACTCACCGCCTTCTGCACCTCAAAAATAATAAGACCTCCTGGGAATTAAGGCCAAGTGCTTATTTCAGGGGTCAAAAGAAAATAAGATTCTGCTTTATTTCAGGGAAACACGGTAGTGATCAACCACTCTCCTTATGTCTGTTTTATAATGATTACCTACATATTCTAATTTTCTTTTCCTAAACCAGTAGTAGACAACTTTTTTCCCAACATAAGCTAATTTTTTTCAGCTTCTGAAAATTATGTGATAATGTTACAAAAGGAAGTGTCCCAAATTTGCTACCTTTTTCAAGCTTCTTGTTGTCATTGAGATCTTAATGGTGCAAAGTTAATAGTTTGTTTTAAAAGAACTATTACACAAAAATAAGGAAAAATATGATACTATTGAATTTCACCCTCACTACTAGAAGATATTCTGAGAGCTTTGTACAGCTCACAAGCCAAGAGTGAATACTACCTTTGGGCACGCTCACACACAACACACACAACATCCGTCCACACAAACACACACACACAAACACAGGACCTTATAATCTCAAAATAGTCAGGCTGGCTCACTATCTCTGCTCCTGGTCTGACTTAAAGCTTCCACAGCTTTCTTCTCCCTGATGGCATAAAGCTCAGTGTTCTTCACTTGCATGGCTTTCATTTTAATGGAATACTAAGCAGCCACCAGACCACCAGACTGACTTATCCAGCAAGTTCTTGAATCTGAGGGGGGGGAAATCCATACGCATACTTGTCTCGTCTTCTTTTCTGCCTTCTCAGAAGGGAAGCAAGAGTGAAAGAAAGTGCAGTCAAGTGGAAATGGTTGGAGTGCACTTAGAGGAGTTTAGCCAAAAGGAAAAGGATAGCTGATGGTGGCTTTTTAAAACATTATTTCCTCAAAAAAAAAAAAATCCTCCAGAAGTTAAAACTGTTTTAATCAGCTGAAAAACATACGTGGGCTTTACAGCTCGGAGACAGCTTGCACGGGCACCGATAAATGCCTATCGCTCATTTGCATACGCTAACAGCTACACTTTAATCAGCCTCCTAATCCCTGATGGTATTAATGAATTTTTTTATGCTCTCTCTCTCTCATACACACCACCCCCTCCCCTTTTTTTAGTATCATGTTTGCTAATTCAAAAATGATCAGCGGCTTCTGTGTGCCTTTTTTTATGCAGGAAATAATGGGTGAGCTCAGTACTCCTGTTATCCCACTCTCACAAATAATTAAGACTACAAAGAGTACAAATCAGTCTGAATGCACCGCACAAAGGCTCAAGCTATGCAAAGGCCCTTCTTTCTCTCACTCCTTTCTCTTCGTTTATTCTCTTCTTCTGACAAGAGGTGGGTCGGAAAGATAATCAGCAAACTGACAAACTGGCCAATCCCAAATATCAGACATACAAGCTATTTTAAGCATTTATGCCAAGGGACCAGTCACATTTATTTTCTTCAACAGCGCTTCCTTGATTTATTATTTGAAACCATTTTGTCTATGGAGACACATGGGGGATGACCAAGTATACGACCTTCTCAGGAGGGATCTTTTCTCTCGCATTCTGCAAAAGGGGCTCTGCCACAAGCCCATGAAATTGCTGATGTACAACATCTACCTATGAATGTGCACTTGGAAGAAATCCCACTCATCTCCTTTGTACTAGCCATAAATAGATTTGCAATACCCTAATTGCTGTAGAAAAAATGACCTTCAGAGAAAGCAACTGAAGTAAGCATTCCTCACTTGCTTTGAAGGAAACTACACAGAGAACCCCCCAAGAGAAATATGCACCAATATCTAAGGATGCGTCTACATACAGATCTTCTGAGTTGCAAAGCAGCACCCTAGCACGAAACCAAATGAGCGGGGGGGGAAAATACTCTGAAAAGAGTAGTTCTCATTTTATTTCTGTAATGGATGTTTCCAAATGGAAATCTCCTTGTAGTTTTAGTCCAAATGCATTGTGCAGTAATTCCATCTTTTGCCTCATGAACATGTATTTCATGAAATAAAAACATAAGTAGTTAGAATAGATAAAAGGCTTCAAAATGTGATTTATATGAATTAGGTATGACAATTATACACTGACCTTTTGCCCAAATACATGAAGTTTACTACCCTAATTTTCAAAGTGAAATCGCACAAACGCCAATTGCAGCTTTCGGTCATGAACCAAATCCATTAAATTGATGGAGAGAGCATTAATTAAACAACACACTATATATATAGTGTCACAGTGGGTTTTTTCTCTCTCTGGATATAGTCGCGCTCATCTATATATTCAAGAGAACAATAGTGTTTGTGGAACTTCTACACTTATCCTCTTGAAATGGAATCTGTTACTGGAGTACTGCACTAGGTAACTCCCATACACCATATCAAATTGCTAGATATGGATATATATTTCCTGTCACTTTACAGAACAGAAGAACTGATAAGTGCCTAATCTATCTACCTCCCTATTTCTTATCAACCTACCTATTACTTAGGACAGATTTGCCTCCACATGATGAATTCCAATTCCCAAAATAGATTGTTGTTTTTAAAGTATAGCTGCCATTTTGCATGATTTCAAGAACACTCTCCTTTGTTCTACTTATATTTAGAATTCCAAAGGAGAAATTTAAAAGATAAAGCTACACCAGTTCGAAAAAACATTGTTACTCTTACAAACTTAATTCTGAGATCAAACTCAAAAGTCTTTGGATAGGTTGATTATTCCATTGTTCCTGTAGATCTTTGAGGGAAGAAGATGGACATAAAGTAAGTTCAACAAATTACATGAAAACACACTCACTTATTTTTATATTCATTTAATAAAACAGCAAGGAGATGAAAAAAATTAAGATATGAAAGATAACAAAAAGAAAAAAAATCAGTGTAACAATATAAATGCCTATATTAAGACTTCTCATACATACATATGTGTATGAATTTTTAATGAAATAATGAAAATGAAAATTTCTAACTAAAAATATTAAATTATAATTTTCTATACATATTTTTTTCAATGGGAAAGTAATTTGTAAGACACAAATAACATCAGGGCCTTCCATCCACTGGATGATTGCGATGATAAATGTGTGTTCTCAATGTTGAAGAATTAATCTCTTGACAATAATCAGGACAAGGAAAATCCATTTTTGTTGTCTTGCTATCAGTTTCCATGTAATAATATAGTCCCCGAACATCATAACTTTCAGGATTTATATATGTATATTTTCTAAAAATTCAGTACACTGTTTCATAAATTTCGGTGGGTGGGTGTTTCAATTTTGAAGACATCTCTGAATATGCAAATGTCAATTGAAGATGGGGGTCTTGGTTTTTCAAATATTGAATTTTGCTATTATGCATATCAACTGACTACAGTAATTGGAAATTTTGAGGGTCTTCACCAGGGGTGGGTTTCTGCAGGCTCGCACCTACTCGCGAGAGCCGGTTGGTGAAATTTAGAGAACCGGTGAGAGGGGATTCCACTGGCGTACCTGGAAGTAAATCTGGCCCGCCGCTGCCAGTGACCCAACAGGAAGGAAAGGAAAGGAAAGGAAAGGGAAGAAGGAAGGAAGGAAGGAAGGAAGGAAGGAAGGAAGGAAGGAAGGAAGGAAGGAAAGAAAGAAAGAAAGAAAGAAAGAAAGAAAGAAAGAAAGAAAGAAAGAAAGAAAGAAAGAAAGAAAGAAAGAAAGAAAGAAAGAAAGAAAGAAAGAAAGAAAGAAAGAAAGAAAGAAAGAAAGAAAGAATTTATCATCACAATTGAGTCCAAAATTTTGGTTGCTAAGCAAGAGCGTTGTTAAATGAGTTTCACCACATTTTAAAAGGTGGCCACTCCCACCCTGTCACAGACTGCCAAGCCACACCCACAAAATAGGCCACACCTACAGAGTAGGTTCTAAAAAATTTGAAACCCACCACTGGTCTTCACTCCTGCAAATGCTGTTTCTTGCATCTTTTTAGAATATTTATATATGATATCTTTAATTAATTAGGGACTAATTTTGAGATTAAATAATATCATGTATTATTATTAGGTTGATTCAAAAACTGTGATATGTTATTTCTGGGAAAATACATTTTGATCTTTTTAATGTAAAATGAACACTCCAGGATAATTCAGTCCTCAAAATTGATTTAAACAGCAGTTTTACCAAGCAACCTTTATGAATGTTGGTATTTTGACATTATGTCAACCAGTAATAATGAGGATGGTTTTTTTTGTTTGTTTTTTATATTCAAATATAAATACCTTTTGTCAGTTGCCACCCACTGACAGTCGTTACAATTACAGAATTTACTGACATCTCAATTTGTACTAGTGGCATTTGAAGCTTTCAAAGTATATAAGTTATTAGAACAAATCACTAAATCCTATGAGACCAAAAACTCCATAAACAATCTTTATAAATCTACATTATTGATAAATCAATTTGATATGTAAATTTTAAAGACTGAATGTAATAAGGAAATGGAGACTCTGATTTTGTCTAAACCATAGGAAATGTTTTTTAACTTTAATATCAAAATACTTCACACAGATTACAACCCATATAACAAAAATCAGTATTTCAGAGTTATTGGATTGTTCTGCATTGGTGAATAAGTATATCATTGCCATAACAGAGAAGCAACCAGAATAACACTTAATTAAAAGACACATTTTTGCAACGGTCATTGAGATTAGCAAAAAATAGTTTATAAGTGCTAAAGAAGAAGCTTAGTAGAAAAGGCAGTAGAAGCAAATTCAAATCAAGTCATTTCTATTTTTATAACATTCTGTTGGAAATGAGAAACATTTTTAAATGTATTTACCTTTATATGAGAAACAACCTATATAGGGTTTATCATTTGAAAACTGCAGCACTGGAGGGAATTACTGAATGGCCTGCATTTACAACAGTAGAATTCTGTACAGTGGCACTGTGTAATTATCAAAATACAGTTTTCACCTTAGAGTTTAGCCATTTGGTTTCCCATACTCAATAAGAAATCTCCACTGGATTCAGTGAAAATTTCTCTCTAGTTGGTGTTACGACCTTTGGAATGTGAAAATACTTGTATTAATTGTATTCATACCAGAATTCAACACTTCAAAGCAGCTGACAGTGGTGTACCTCTGTCACACCTTTCTTACTTCTGAACAACCACAGCCCCACATAGCCAGAATTAGAAGGCAAATCTTCCAAACCAGTCAATGTAATTTTCACATAGCTTTGGTCACCTGCAAAATGCCCCATTTCTTGCTTTCTTTCTAATATCAGTTGTAATAACAATCATGCATTTTGGTCTAGTAAACCATGTATAAATGTGAAACATATATTGAAAATCAAATCAGAAACAGTAGCAAGTAAGGAACCATAGGGAAGTAGTTAGAATGCAATATTGCAGCAAGTGCCCACTGCCAGGATTTGAGATCAGTAAAATGAAGACCCACATCTTGCTTCTGCGGGATCGGATTCTGCCACATACATCCCTGCGGCCGATTCGCTCCCACAGAGAGGGACTTCTCCGGGTGCCGTCCACTAGGCTATGCCAGTGGGCGACGCCCAGGGGAAGGGCCTTCTCTGTGGCGGGCCCAACCCTCTGGAACGACCTTCCCCCCCAAAATTAGAACAACGACGGACCTCCGCTCCTTCCGTCAAAAACTGAAAACACACTTTTTCTGCCTGGCCGGCCTTGGTTAGTCCTCCGTTTATTAATTGGGTTTTTAGGGGTTTAGCTTTTTAGTATTGTGGGTTTTTAGCACAGGGATGAATTGTTTAATTTTCTATTTTATCTATTTATGTATTTTATGTCTGTATTTTTTAATTCCCCTGTGCACCGCTCTGAGTCCCTTTGGGGAGAGGAAGCGGTCTATAAATTAAATATTATTATTATTATTATTATATTTTTGGAGGCAATATGCTGACATTGTAAACCACTCAGAGAGCTCAGTAAGGTGCTATGGAGCTGTATATAAGTTTAAGTGCTATTGCTATTGCTATTGCTAAGTAACATTGTTTCCCATACAGATTAACATACCAAGGAGTCGGGAGAGAAGGGAAAAGACAAGCAAACAAGAAAAAAAACCCCAATGCGCTCTTCAAGAAATTAAAAATGATACTATGCTTAAACGAAGGCTGATATAAGTAACACTTCATACAAAGATTCATTCCTTTAATGATGTTTGAACATGTTTGGTTAAAATACATTCTGGTATCCATTGTATATGGGCAGTGTCATCTTTTTTAGTGGAGAGAATTGTACTGGGGTCACATCATCCATCTGTTTCTAAAAATACAAATTCTTGTTTGCAGTGTCTTGTTCTTTGTAAAATGAGTTCTTTCTACTACACATTGCAGTAGATTTCCCAGGACATCAGTGATTGGCATCAGTTCCATGCAACTGGGCATAGTGAGCTAACAGGAGACTTAGTGTGCAATTTGTCTTGGTTATGTGTTGAGCTAACTCCACCAACAGGAAAGTGCTATTTTTTATTTTTTATTTTAAATTGCACTCTGTACTGTTTTAAACACGCCAATTTACATCTTCAAATTTCAACTTTATTCCTCTTTAAAAAGATAACAATATGTAAAAGGATATCAAAGAACAGCAACAAAACAGCAAGTGAATCACAAGGTTTAAGCTACAAACACTGACTCAGGTTTGGAGAAAGTTAAACATTTCCCAATCTCCAATAAATCAACAAAGCCTAATTTATTATGATTGACTTTTCTGATTGATTTTAAAGGAATAAAGCCTGACCAGGGCCGTTTTCCAATCTTCTTTAAACATGTCCTAACATCTGAAGGGAAGAATAACATGGCTCAGCCACCTTACTATCCTCCTACCATACACTAAATTAAAATAAGATAGCCTATTTTGGTGAATGCAGCCTATGCAGATAGTCCCCCATTTATGATCACAACTGGGAATGGAATTTCTGTTGTGGTTGGCTGCAGTCATAAGTCAAGTCAGACCTGATTTTACGGCAATTTTCTGAAGCTGTTAAGTAAATCATGGTCATTAAATAAATCCAGCTTCTGCAGTGCGGGGGGGGGGGGTTGCTGTAAATTGGCAAAAAGGTAGCAATCACATGACGCAGCAACCAGTCATAATTGCAAGTTGGTTGCTAAGTTGGCTACTTAAATTGCGACCATGTGACTTTGAGGGTGGTGCATCAGTCAATAAGTGCAAGTACAAGTCATAAGTCACTTTGTCAAGGTTGTAATTTCAAACAGTCATGAAACAAACATTTGTAAGTTGAAGTCTGCCTATAATGTGGAAATCAAGGGGTGCAGTTCACAGGATGTTCCTTCCCACCCCACCAGCTTCTTTCTTTTTGTGTATTCACATTATACTTTTAAAAGACTGAAAATTATCCTACTTTCTCTGGGAAAGAAGGCATATATGGA